>JAWZYV010016502.1:733285-1466571 GCA_038373885.1 Cheiracanthium punctorium | reverse complement strand
ATTTATTTTAATTCTTTTGAGTTTTTAATTATATCTGAAGCTGTTCTCTTTAATGAAGTTTTTTATTGTTTTCTTAAGATGAAAATTAGGTTAAAAAAATTAATTTATCTAATAGGAGTAAATTTTTACTCTAAGGCAGTGGTTCCCAACGGGGGGTCGTGACCCCCAAGTGGGTCGCCATCAGACTTCGTGTAATCATAATCGTGTAATCGTAATCGACTGTAATCGATTACATTTTCTTGTGTAATCGTAATATAATCGTAATCTGGCAATTAAATTTTTCATGTAATCGTAATCTAGTCATAATCTAGAAGTTTACTTTTTCGCGTAATCGTAGTCTAATCGTAATCTAGAAATTTCATTTGCCAGATAGTCGTAATCGAAGAGCCTGTAATCGTAGTCGCTTTGATTACGAGACGATTACAAAACGATTACAGTTGCCCAGTTTTAGTTTTTGTTCAGCTTGCTGGGAAAATTTTCACGGGGAGGCACAGGCATGCCCTGAAGGCAGGAAGTTCCCCTGGAGCTCCGACGTTTGGAGGAAGACAGGAGCTCACTTGTATTATTTTTTTTTCCTCGGGAAAATATTTAGATGACCATTCTTTTGTTGTTGTTGTCTGTCGTCTTCTGTTCATCCAAGTCTGGACTGGTGAGAGACAAGAATGGACTTCCCAGAAGAAAGTGAGGGTTGCACGGGAGGGAATAGCTAAAACTATTTCTTGTGGTGTCAGATCTTTCCTTCATTTCTTTATTTTGATTTGCGGTCGTGAAAAAGAACATAAATGGCACCTACACAGGAAAAAGTGCAGCATGCTTTTTCAGTTTTAGAAAAGTATAAAAATAAAAATGGAAAAGGATATGCATTTAAAAACTATGAATGTGTTGTTTGGATTAGTGGACAACAGATAAACTTTGGTTCCTTGTATTGTTTGGATAAGCAGGTAGGAGCGCATATATTTCCGTTAAAACTTAGTATATCTTTGTGCTATTAATAAGAATGTAATTGCATAAGAATGTAATAATTTTATAATGTATAAAGACCTTTAGAAATATCAATATATTTTAATGATCGATAAATTTCTGGATAAATGGGTAAAGAGTAGGGAACATAGACAATGATCTACAAAATCCCTTTTCCCCCTTTAATAGAATTAATATTTTTTTTCCTTCAATAGAATTTGATGGTGAGTAAAAATGCGTAAAAATACATAATGAAGTATTAAAAATCAATTTTGTCTTATTTTCGACTTGATTGGCTGCCTTGACTTATCTGAAAGTTTAACGGATAAATAATTTATTTTCATTTATGCCAGTGTTAGTGATTAGTCCCAGAAAACAGTTCATTTTTTAAAAAATATGATTCACAAAGTATTCATACTTCGTTTTTTTCACTGATGAGTGTGAAAATTATTTAAAATATTTTGTTTTTATCTAATTTGTACTGTACACATATTATATTAAAACATAGTACGTCTTTCGAACTTGAATTGTTGGCATCTATTTATTATCAATTTGGAATTAAACTGGAGACTAATTATATATAACTTTTCTATTGTGTGTATTATAAGCTTTTATAATTTCTCCGAGAATTCGCATTAAACAACATAGGCGTAGGACAGGGGACAACATGTTCCGCTTGCCGTCTACTTTGTTTAAAATACCATCGATTCAAAAGTCTTTTCCTCATGCAAAACCTATAAAAATTTCACTATTTCCACTCTTGAATATATTATATACACACATCCCTCCCCCCCCCATCCGCAAATCTTTGACATCTCTACGTCTATATTAATCTATTTTGTATCTCTCATAAAAATGTTAGCTCCTTTATACCACATTCAAAAGTTTAAACAACTTTTGGCACTATACTATTTTCATTAAATTTCAAATGCATGTATGTATGTGTATATTAAATATTCAATATGTAAAAGGAATTCTTGACCGGAGACAAAAATGTGTGTCAGTTCTTTAGCATATATAACAGCTAATTGCTTAGAAAGTGAGCATCTTTGAAGGATTAATTATTTATAAAATAGTTTTACAGTAAATTCGTGCCTTTTTTATTGTAATTGACATTACGTTGGGTTTTACCATTCACACCGCCAATATCACTGTCCAGTTTTGTTTATTACGTCGTACCAGCACCAATACACTATATATGACCCACCACACTTTTAAGATGTATGTTTAGAGATATCTTTAGACATCTCCATTCTGCTTTTCTTAAGTAATTCTTATTAGTAGTATTCTTAAGTCTTCAATAGATAGTATGCATGTAGTTTTGAGTTAGTAGTTAGTTTTGAATTTTTAAAACGGCGTGTGTATTCTAGAAATTAAAAGTTTGTTTGTTCGGCAGGCCCGGTTTTAGATATTTAATGCCCATATACGTGTTATGAAAGTATAAAAAAAGAAGTTAAACTGTGCGTGAAGTTTTCTGTGAAATAATAGCTGCAATATACGTCCAGCCTCATCTATTCAGATTCAGGCTAATGGTTATTGTGGAGAAAACAATGCATTTGTCGAGAGCCCCTATTTTTAGCATTTTACTCAATGCATTAAAAAATCTTAAACTTTGGTTTAATATGTTCGTGCACATCGTTGCAAGATCGTAATGACAGAGGTTCCTCCTTCACGGCTGAATAGGAACCACGGCTAACTTTTCATGCGTCTGCCAGTACCTCTTTCAAAACCAGAAAACCAGGACATAGGCAAGGAAGCAACGCCGATCATAGAAGGGATCAAATATCAATTTTTGTATACTAATTTTTGCTTGATTAGGATAAACCTGGGTTCATTTCAAAGATGTGTTAAACCACCAAGCCTGTCCCCCCCTCCCACCCCACACGCACACTGCAAATGACATATGTTTAAGTTAAAATCGGAAAATGCCATGTTCAAATAGAGGTTGGTATTAGAGATGAGTTCGGGCTCATTTTTTGAAGCCCGAGCCCGAAATTTCAGCTAAAGATAAAAAAATTCAATTACTTCATTGTATAGAATACAATAAATTTTGCCGTTTATGCAAATTAAAGAATAATACAGTTACAAACCTCAATGCACTTTCTAATTCTTTACATCCATGTTTATCAAATAATGTCGGATCTCGTGACTAAGTAATATAAGCCTTATTCTGAAATGCCCAAAGAGCTTCACGCACCTTCTAGGCGCCTGTGCCACTTTTTTTTTCATAAGTACTTTTATTTTCCTCATGAATCACTTTTTAAAATCTGTTTCACGGAGTATGTTCAATAAAGAAGAAATTTTTCACGAGCCCGAGCCCGCCCCAGCCCGAACGCAGTTGTGAATTACAGAGCCCGAGCCCGGGCCCGAATCGGGCTCGGGCTGAGCCCGTCTCATCTCTAGTTCGTATGCATTAAAAAACTTTTCACAAGTGGGCCTAGGAAATCAACCAGGTTCGTCTAATAGTATGGAAGTTCTTGCTGTATGGCATTCTTGTAATTTAGCTCCCTGAACAGATGGACCCATTATTCTGTTCTTGAGTTAAAATTGTAAAATTTAGACATTATAATATCAATGCCAGAAGGGTAAAAAGAAAAGTTTTGTAATCGTAATGTAATCGTAATCGGACTCAAATGTAATCATAATCGAATGTCTTAATAGATTACATAATCATAATCTAATCGTAATCGGAAATTGGGTTTTATATGATAATCGTAATCTAACCATAATCGGGAATTACACTTTCTCCGGTAATCGTAATCCTGGTCTAAAAGTGAAAATTAATCGTAATCGTAATCGATTACACGTCTGTGTAATCGGCACGAAGTCTGGTCGCCATGCCTTTTCTTGGCGGTCGCCGCAGACCGATTTTGTAGGAAATAAATGGCAAAATATTTCCACGTTTCTATGCCATGAGATACGCTTTCTCCCTTTTCTCTTCGTAAAGTAAAAATCCTTTTTCTCATCAGGGCGCTTGTATCAAATCTACAAAAACTGACGACGTTAAGTGTATCTAGGAGTGTTAACCAATTTTGAAAACGTGTGCACTAAGGTAGAATTATCGGAAATAGACATTGCAGTTAATTTAAGGTGAGAAATTAATAACGACCTTGAAGTTCTTAAATCTGAAATTCAAAGATATACCCCAGAGCTCACAATGAACAAGAGGCAGCACTAGTGCGAAATCCACTTCACACATCTTTAGATGTCACCGATCTCCCTGATGAAGCACAGGACGAATTTTTGAATTTGCAAAATGACTCCTCAGCACATGATTTATACCAAGAAAAATCTTTAATACAATTTTGGTGTGGTATGCGTCACTCATATCCGATAATTTCTAAAGACATTTGAATTATTATAACATTTGAAGCTTACGCTTCAAATGTTAGTGCCATTTGCATCCACTTACATGCGTGAAAGTGGCGCTTTGGTAGATTAAGACAAAAGCCAGTAATAAATTAGATGTCCAAGATGCGGTTGGGTTTGACCAATATTCAGCCAAGGATAACACAACTTGTCAGCCAAATACAACCTCAGTCATCCTAATAATAATCAATACGGAATGAAAAAATAATCATTTTTAAATCCCAAGATATATATTTTTCGTTATTCATTTTTTTTTTTTTTTTTTTTTTTTTTTTTTTTGTCTTATTGGTCAAACATGAAAGAGGGGAGAGGGGTCGCGAATATTTTTGAAAATCTGAAAGGGGTCGCGATTAAAAACAGGTTGGAACCACTGCTCTAGGGTATCGGTATCTGAAGCCTTAATAAAAGAATACTGAAAGAATTTTTTTTTTCTCATAAGGGATGGAAAAGGATTGAAATTAGGATCCTGAATCATAAAATACTTATCACAGTTTTTTCACTCCCAAAAAGGTTAATAAACAAACATAAGAATTCACTGATATGAAGAGGATGGGAGGATGCAGAAATTATTGATCTGTAAAATAAACAAAACCTCAGATACTTTTATGCATACACTGCCCCTAAAGAAAAAACAACAGCTGGGCTATGTCAAAAATACATATTTCAGAGCTGTGCAATGTTTGCAGAAATGTATATTTTTGAGGTTTCAACAAAAATTTGTAGTTTCCTTAATCATGAGTACAATCTTACAAACAATTTGTACGAAAAAATCATACATGTTGAGAGCTATGCATTTACCCCGATGGCCCAGTTGACAAAAAGTTCTGGGGAGGTCACTGCTCAGCATATGTTTATATTAAAGAGCATTTTAGTGCATGGATGGATGAAATATGAAAAATATTGACTGCTCTTGCCTCCTCCCTGCCCTCACCTTTTTTTGAGAGAGGGGGAGGGGGCAGAGGCGCCGACTTTACAAAATTTCTGTGGGTGCCCTAAAAGTCCGTGGGGGGGGGGGGGGTAACAAAATGTTGAAAGTCGCACAAGGTGGTTTGTAATTTTTGATAAAGGATCGCTAAGTTTGGTGCCAAAACGTGACAATTTATTTTAAAGGGGGAGTACAGTTGGAATGTACTTGGCTAAGAGCTGGATTCTCCGCTCGTCGCTAATTTTTCGCAGTCGTTAACTCTGCCCCGCCTTGAGGTGGAGTTTTAGGGAGGAGCGTCAAGGGGTTCATGTGATTGGCTAAAAGACCTCACGATGGCCTCCGGAATCGTTAGCGCAGTCGGTAACCAAACAACTGGTTCTGCCCAGTCGGCAGCTAACCACCGACGATTTCGGAAACCACCGGCGGAGAATTCTACCCTAAGATTGTAAAATAGTTTTAGTAGGTGATTTTAAGATAGATTTCGATTCCGAAGATGGGTTTTTATGGAACAAAGAAGAAAAATACGGCACACTCATGAATAACGATACACTTTCCAACCTTATGGAATCTTTTCCAACTACCCTTCAATCTTTTCCTATAATTATTTGCTTCCTTGCTCGTAACAACTCAATCATTTGACTTTTCGTGCACATTTTTACCAGTGGGAAATGGGTAATACAAATAGTCATTTTAGCTCCACATAAAATATCCAATATCTGAGGGTATAGATCGAAGAAACGATATCTGTCTCACGGTTTTGGTACACAAATTAAAATAAACTAACTGCACCAAGGATTCGAAAAAATTCAGGATAATTCTTTACAAGCTGCACTACACACTGCAATAAATGCGAAAACTTTCATGAAACTTTCAGAAAAAAATCTTAAATGTGGAACTGCACAGCAAAATATTTCTAAGAGTGGCCATTCTGCAAAAAATTTTCGTTTATTCGGGTGTCTAGTAGAGCTTGTGAACCTACATCCTAAAAATTGTGAAGTGCTTGAGATAATTAGTTTTCTTTTTTGTATTTATATACCAAAATTGCGTGTTTTTTCCGAGCGCTGAAGGTGACATTCAAAGTTTAATTTAAATGAATAGTGTGAATTTTGGCATCCGATTATCTGTACTACGGTGAAGCAACGCTGGGCATAGAATCAAAGTCTCCACCGTTTTGTGTCTTAGTAACGATAACAGCAAAGCAGTTAAAATCAAGATTCTTTTTAAAGTAATGAAGTATTTCTGATGAAATACCCTTCTTTTAGAAAAATCTGCTTGTGCTGGAGTCACCTTAAATTTGTTTGCCTTACGCAAATTCTCTGTCAAAATTCGAGAATTCCTGGGCGCACACCCCCTTTGCCCTTGTAATAAATCAGACCCGAAAGAGGTGTATTACACTATTTGACTTTTTTTTTTTTACTTTTAGCTATAGAATTTTGATTGGTTTTAACTAATCATTATAAATTTCAAAGCAAAAGAAAAGTGTATTGGGGGGGGGGGGGGAAACATGCAACAATAATATCACAATCGGTCAAATTTCTTGTCATGCAAATGGAAATTTTGTATAAAAAGTGATTCAGTTTTCGAATGTAACAATTCACGATCAATGTTATTCTTGTTTAATCTATCTCATCCCTGTGTGAAATCCCCAGTTTTCAAAAAATGTTATTCATAGTATTGTTTCTCAGCTCATTCATTTCCTGTATTTTTTTTTTTTTTTTTTTTTTACATTTTTGTACCCCTGTAAACAGCTGCAGCTAAGCCTTGACTATTTTCTTTTCTTTTTTTCCCCAACAAATTAAAAAAATTACAAACATTATACCTTTAAAATTAAACTAGATAATTTCCTCAGAATGAATTAATGCAACGTTTTCTATGTTGAAATGTGTGTAGGACCACATAAAAAAGATTGGTAACTATTTAAATGCAAACAGAAAAATAATGCAGAACAAAAAAAGTTGTTTATCTTAGAGTTAATAATTATTCAAAAAGTATTTTTAATTGTAGGCCATATAACATCCAGGCATGATTTTGAGCATCCTCCTGAAGTAGAGCTATTTTACCCTCTACCCTTATGTGTTCAAATTTGCAAAATTACGAGAGACATACATTTCAGTAATGTGTGTTCATGCGCCCATGATTTCAGTATAATTTTACAAAAACAGCATTGGGCTAGATCAAAGCAAATAGTACCTAATTCCGCTTTGTTAAACAAGAACGAAAATTGAACAAAATATTCGCAGAAAATGAAACAGAAGGCATCTCGAAATGTTAGTGTAGACGACAGTCTGTTCCATCCTTTTCAATAAATAACTGAGCACTAAAAATCATTCAAAAATAAGAAAAGGAAATTGAGACTTTAGAAGAAAGTGACAAACCTTTATACCTTAGAAGCCTCGCCTCAGTCTCATTCAATTAACACCAAAGCGCCGACACTTTTTGATGAATGGGCATCTTTTTTTGTTCCAGAGACATACAAAGTGTTGTATATTAGGTGCTTGTAAACAGACAGATCTTGATGTTCTCTATTTACAATAAAAACAATTAAACCTACTCACTTCGGAATCCTGAAGTAATATTATTAGAACTATCTCAAAACATTTCCATAATGGGAATGTCTTTCACCTAACTCCTGTGTTATCTTTCCCGCGTGAACTTCTGATTGTAGCCAGCGGCTTTGTCTCAAATTCTCCGTTTTCCGGTACTCTTGGGCTAACATAGTAACATAGTATCATTGTATTCATGCATTTTCCCATGGAAAATGAGGATTCTGGGATGAGGTCTGTTTGTGTGGGTCAGAAAGGGGGGGGGGCACAGTGGGCAAAGGCATTGCCTGTGGGGCTGTAGGGAGTCGCACAGGCTGTAGGGAGTCGCATTGTGAAAAAGCTTTGAATTTTAGAAAGACATTGTTTCCGTGGGCGCCAGATAGGAAGGCAAGTGGCAGTGGGGGATTGAGATTTGAGCCCGCCTAGTATAGTAAACATTTTTACAGCATACTGAACTTCTAAGTATTATTTTCGTGCTAAAATGTCTGAAAGTTAAGATGACCCCCATACACCTCTAAATTAGTACTCTTATGAGAAACTATTATAATAATTATTATTATTTTAAGTAGACAAAAATATTACCTGTTTGGATTCCTTTTTTTTTTCCATGCACTTTTTAAAATTTTAGAGTATGTGCTAAGTTACTACTTATTGGAATTTTATTATAATTACTCCAGTTCCGAGGCACATAAGGGTGTATGCCGAAGAAACAAAATCTGCATAACGGTCTTAATACACAAATTAAAGTAGACTATCGCACCAAGGATTCTAAAAATTTAGGATGATTCTTTATAAGCTGCACTACATACCGAAATAAAGAATAACACTTCTTTAAAATTTTCGATTTTTAAGAATTTTTTCTAAAAGTTTCGTAAATGATACAGGTTTATTGTTTATTTCAGTGTATAGTGCAGTTTCTAAAACATACATCCTAAAAATTTGAAATATTTGACATAATTAATTTTTTTGAATCTATGTACCAAAATTTCATGTTTTTTTTTTTTTTTTTTTTTTTTTTTTTTTCCCCGAACTACAGCGATAAGCTGAAAGTAGCTGTCATTCAGTTGCCTTTAAACAGGGTTTAATTTCTATCCAAAAAAGTGCAAGAGCCCTGATTTTTTGTATTGCAATTTACAATATTAATTACCTAATTTAAGGTATTATTAAGTTAATTTTCGTTACCTCTGTATTAGTTTGCGATGTAATAAAATTAATATCAACAGAAACAATTACGATGGTAATTAAAAATTTAAATTTAGTGTAAAATTTCCCCGAGAAAAAAGAAGTAGTGGAGCTGTGCTCCCTCCCATGCAAATTAAGCACTTCCTTTAAATACATGCAAGTATTTAGCAACCACGAAAACTTTTCTGTGGGTGCTTGAGATCTGACATACTACATAAAAAAAACAACTGTCCCTCACTAAAATTTTATTTTCGAATTATGCAGTAGCAAAGCACTCGTCGTCATCAGTGGCGTGACTATACCGTTAGGGCCAGTAATGAATTCATTGGATAGGGTCCTTCATCATTGTACAGAATCTCAACCAACATGTTGCAGTTCACTTTTTCTAGCTTTCTATTTGGGAAAGGCTCCCCCTCCGTCCGGGGGACCGTGGCTTTTGCCCGTTCTACCGCCCTATAGTTACGCCAGTGATTGTCTCATCGAAGTTTCTCATACGCATCTAAATTATAAAGGACATGGGTGCTCATATAGGGAAGTAGGTGGGGGCTCGGGTCCCTCCCTCTAGCCGTCGGTATAGTGAACATTTTTATATTAGCTAACCTTTTTTTCACTATTTCAGTACTAAAATGTTTGAAAGCGCGATTGCCGATGACCTTACAAATGCCAGAAATAACCCCTCCCCCCCCTCGTCTTAAAGTACTCATATGGACGTCCATGCCGAAGCACCCACATACATTTGGCCTCATTAAAGATTTTCTTTTAAACTTTTAAAATATCACACAACTAATAAGCAAATAAAACATTTTAGTACTGAAATAATGCAAAAAGTTCCGTATGCTTTACAAATATTCATATTACGTAATGGCATAATTGGGGCGGGGGAGGTGAAACCCTCCTTGAGTGTACATCACTGTGTTGGGGTTATCAGACGATTGCTGGTGCTCAGCATTCAACGTAATTTTTTTTACAAGCCCGAAGCACCCACATAAACGCCTTTTCCTAGCTCTTTCTGGGAAATTCAAATTATGACTTGGCACTAAAATTTCTGTGGGTGCGGAGCACCCACAGAATTTTTTCAGTGGGTGCTTGAGCCCCGGAGCACCCACGTAGTCGGCGCCACTGGGAGGGGGGACAGTGTATAAGGTACAGAGCAGTAGTAGTTCTATAATTAAATGAGATCCTGTTAATACAACCACTTAGCTATAATGCACATGATATTAAAAAATGCAAAAACTTCATTATTATTGTTTATTTTTTATTCCACCACCACTCAGCAGTGATTTTTTTATACAACAGGAATAAGTTATACTTTACATTATATGTTAACAATCTTATATACATGCTGTTCACTTTTGTGTAAACCAGAGTTTTCTTTTTTTAATTTTCTTTTTAAAATGTCTTTTCACTTTAATCAACTTTTATGGTAGACAATTATGCAGATTCCAATATTAATCAATTCTTGTTCTTCTTTTTTCTAGCTTGTCTCATTTTCCTTTTTACTCCAACCATAGCTCCTTTTTTGGCACCTTTAACCAAATTTTTGAACTGCCCTTTTATTTTTACTTGTTTTCTAAAAAAAGAAAAAATTGCAATGTTTTAATACCAAGTGGACACAAATAATCATGAAAAATTTACGCAGTGCAGACAAATATGTATATATGTATTGAATTAATTTATCAGGCATGAAGCAAAAAAGAGGAAATATATGTGGACATATTTTCCAGCAAAAAATAAAAAATATGCATGCACATATTTTCAGGCATATACAAGTATATTTATACGAAGGGTGAGAATACAAAAATATGGAACAAGGAAATACTGTGTGAGACAACCACTGATAAATTACATGGCGTACCAAGCAATTTCTACCATTTAAATTTCAACCACAAACTGGACTTTTATCCCGAAGAAAATAACTATGCACACTTTTATAAATAAATGTTTAATAATCAGTTTTAGATATAGAGCATTTAATAAAGAAAATAGGTTATTATTTAAAATGAATATCTTAAGCAATATCATAAAATCCAAGATCAAGACTAATCATAAGTCTAACATCTAAATAAATTTCAGACTATTCTTTTGATATAAAAATAAAATAACTGATTCTGAAAAGAAAAAATGATTTTAAGACTAATTTTTTTTCTATTATTATTATTTTATTTATTTATTTATTTATTTTTGGGGGGGGGGGGGGTGATCTTGATCAGAAACGGAATGAAAAATTATACATACAGCCTCGGCAGTTTTTAAATCCCATATTCAGTTTCTAAAATAAGCATTCAAATTATAAAATAAAAGAAGGGAAAAGTTTTATTGGAAAATGAATAATTCTATTTTAAATGTCTAAATATTTTTACAGGTAAAATTTTAGAATCTTCTCAGCCTTGGAGCACCTCAGCATGCAAGTGGTTTTTTTTTTTTTTTTTTTTTTTTTTCCAACTACCTTAAATTATTTTTACTTACTTTGCATGTCTAAGTCCTAAATCACATATGGGCAACTGCCGGATGTGTCCAATCACGGCCCGCGGAAGATATCAAAACCCATATAAACAATTCAAAATCCCATACAAAATAGCAATTATACGGCATGACTTCGCTAATATCTTGAAGTTTGGCCCGCGACTTTGGTAACTTCCTAAAGTTTGACCCGTAACTTTTCAAAGGTTGCCCATAACTGTCCTAAATGAATAAAAGATTTATATTTTAAATACCATTACTGAAAGCTACACTTTTATGCAATTTGTGCAGACTGCCAATTTGCTTTATAAACAAAAATTCCAGTTTTGCATTCAGAAAATGTCCCGAATTTCTCGTTTCACAGATGATTTTTCCAAAACCAAGCAAATTTTCAGAACCAAAAATGACCACAAACATTTTGCTTTCAATCCATATTTTTTAACATATTCGGTATCCTCTGCAATTTTCTCAATATGTATGCATGATACTTAAAAATAATCCGTAACAGTCAATAAGCTGGTATGTGTCAGTGGAAGAAATATCTATACATCAAGTGTGCAAAACAGCAATAAAAATGTGTCGCATAGTGCACACCGACGACGGTATTTCTAAAGTGGCAAAAATCTTGATAATTATTGTTGTAAAGTAGTTAGTTCGCTACATAATTATGTAGCATATGACTTTCAAATTTTCATGAATCTAAAATAAGAATTTGCTCCTCTTAACTAAGTTTTGAATTTATGGTGGAAATCATTCTACATTGCATTCTAGGCAAGTGGCGAGATGCAGTGAAAACGTAAATCCCAGGCATGCATTTTCACCCTCTTGCTGATGGTGACTGATTTCATTTTTGTGGAGAAACCGCAAAACAATTCCAACTTATGTTTAATATTTCTTTCCTGTTCATACCCGCTGCTTTTTCCTTCACCTAAAATTACTCTGCTATAGATATGTTTGTTCTGCAAAGCACGTCTTTAACTTGGGCATGTTTTGCTTTACATTCGGTACCCACAATTCTTTTTAAGTAGAGAGTTTTAAAAAATTCAAAGAAAGCGAGGCTTTTCCAAAAAAAAAAAAAAAAAAAAAAAAAAAGTAGCCTGTGGGTGAAAAAAGGTGAGTATAAAAAAATGTCCCCCCCCCCTTTTTTTAATAATGCATTAGGAACTAACAAATAGTTCTTATAAATAAAAATCAAATTCTGTTTGTCAGTTTGTTTGTGGATTTGTTTAGTATACAAATTCACAAAAATGGACCTATCAGCCTGCAGTGCTCACAACTGTTTTTAATGATATCTCTAGAGGAAAAGGGACCAAATTCTAGAAAAAAAGAGACTAAAAAGAGACTTAGTAAAACACAGCCCCACAACATTTGCATAATTTTTTTTTTTCACTCATGTTACGGGATTTCAGCTTAGCTGATATTTTTAATTTGTACCTAAAAAGATCAGAAAAAAGGAGGAATAAAACAAATTCATATAATTCCCTAATCCCAAATTTATGAAATTCCCTCATATTTCCAGCTGGCTCTGTTGCCACTCTGCATGAGGACCTAAAATAACGAAAATAAGTGAAAGCAGGAAGATAGAAAGAGAGGGGAAAAACAATAAGTTTTAAACAAATGTAGACCAATCAGAACATTGAAATGCACCTTTTTAATGTTAAAAATTGTTGCTCTTTATCAGCAATGCATAATATCTGATGCTTCATATGAATAGAAATATATAGATAGAAAAAGCCTGGGGAAACACCAAATGCCAGATATGTGAAAATTCCACACAGTTCAGTATGTAAATAAAATTAAATTTGCAGGGAAAAGCCAAGGAAAAGGTAGAGGGGGGGGGGGTTTAAATCTGCTGCACATGTTGTTTTTTTGTTGTAATAAATTTTAGGACTCCTTATATGATAGTCTGAAAACTAAAAATATAAAAAACGGTGTTTCTCTTTTTTAAAGTCAGCATATCTTGATTTTAAGAGGCTATAACAAATTCAAGTCAGGGTGGATCACCATTATCTGCATTTTTGTGCAAAATTAAACTATTCCGCAAAGGTTTACTCACACAAACTTAAATTTGAACAAAATATACTGATATTTTAAAAAAACATGATTTGAAAAGGGGGGGGAGGGAGAGAGAGAGAGAGAGAGAATAGAGTTCGCGTCAAAGCACAATAAAGATAACAATTGTACGAACGAAGAAAAATAACACTGAAGAATAATTTTGTTTAATGCATTCTTTTTTTTAAATTAGTAACTCTTTCTTTTTCAGTATTTAGAATTTTTAACTTTTCGGTAGTGATCCTAAAATTGATAATTATTTGTGCACTTGACTTGGATCCATCCTGATGTTGACATATAATTGTAAGGATGATCCCATTAAGTATTTGATATTCACCAATGCACAGAATTAAACATGTTTACAGGTGTAAACAACTGCGGTAACTTAAAGTAGATGCTAAATAAATAAATAAATAAAATCCGAAACACTTTCATATTTTAATACGTACTAAAGTGCTCTGTATTAAAAGTGTATCATAATTCATGCGTTGTCCCTATTTTTCTTCCTTGTTTCATAGAACATATCTTTGGAATCAAAATTTATCTTAAAATTGCCTACTAAAACTGTTTTACAATCTTTGCCAAGCATATTCGAACTGAAATTCACCATTTTAAATACTGCTTGGAATGGGCATCATAATCCATAGAGTGTGCTGTGTCATTCTTGTTCCACAAACACTTCGGAATTGAAATCTATATTAAAATCGCCTCCTAAACTATTTTACAATTTTTGCCAGGAATATTCTAACTATACTTTTCCTTTGTAATAAACTGTCATGTTTGAAGATATTGCCAAGCTTGGTTTGGTTTTGCAGATACAAAATTTGGCGATCAATTATCAAAAATTGCAAATCTTGTGCAACTTTCAACATTTTATTCTCCCCCTCCCTCCTTTTTCGTAATCTGGCAAACACATTTGGAAAAAATGCTTCAGCATGAGAAATTGTGTAGGCAAATTATGCCAATGCTAAAAAACCTGCTAGCACTGTAGTGCTTCAAAAAAAAAAAAAAAAAAAAAAAAACAGAGAAAAGAAACTCATATTTTTTCATTTGTGTTTCCCCATCTTCTCAGATTAAATCATTAAAAAGTGAGGGTGAAAAGGAAGATCCAGATTCTGTTTTCTATTATAAATAAGCAGGACCAGTAAAAATTCTAATATTTGACATTTATGTGGATGGGTTTCTCAGTTGGTTTGCAATTAGATTTCTTACAGGTGCTTATCATTCGAGAGTTACCATGACATGACTTTGGAATTTCTAGAATCCACTGTGAAAAAGAGGAAATAGGGACCATTTACATGGAAAAGGGACTTTTAGAGAGCCCTAACTAAGAAAGAGACTTTTAGGGAAAAAAGAGACTATTTGTGAGCCCTGAGCCTGAAATTTTGCAGAGATGTGTAAAATAAAATAGAATAAATGATAGTCCACGTTAAAGCTTTGAAAGTCCACCCGTTCCTGGAGTTTGAGAGATTTTTTTATGTTTTCCATGCAGAAAGCTTTGCGTAATTGTAACCCCTGTAGTGAAAAAAAGTGTGAAATAAGCATCGTGGTTGCCATGAGCGGCGATTTTGTCGGATAAAATGTTTTAAATTCTTAAAATAAAAATAAAAGAATAATAATGTGTTTTTTTAAGTTTATATTATTTTTTTAATTATAATATCGTGTGCACATGGGAAATCAGAGCAGGAATGAAATGTTTTATATGCAAAACAATGAGGTTGAAGACTTCCGAGGCTAATATGTAAAATTTTTTACTTTGGCGAAAAATAAAATGGCTGATATACTGATTTTAAGAAAGTGAGTTCTAGCGGTTTGTACACTTTTAGGCCTGGTGCAATTTACTGAGAGCTTAAGGAAATAGCATTTTTGAAAAAAACTGTATAGATTTTATTAGAATACAGCATTAAATTTCAATTATCCGTGCAGAAATAATGCAGTTATTAGGGCATTTCAAGCGATCTATCTTCAGAATTCTCGCCAAATTGAGTAAATTGATTTAAGTTGGGGAATTCTGGCAAATTTCAGAAAATTGAAATCTTCACGTTTAGTACATCGGAGTGAACGATGAATAAAACATGTTATAGTTGATGATTTTGAAAATGATGCTACTTTTCAAATAAATGCCTGCTTTACCTTTTGGTGATTGAACCATATAAGTGACATATATTTCGCATTTGGATTGCTATTTGAATATGAATGATTCCCTGAAAAAAGTCTTGCAAAATGGTGTATGTTGGCACTCTGCGAGGCTTAGATTTGAAACTGAAATGTATGATAACACTGGCTGAATGTCCCCGCTTGCTAGCGGGGAGTACCCCGTTAGTAACAATATAAAATACACATTATATTTCTTAATATGCTGCAGATTGTATTAGTCCAATTATGCAACATTAATTTAAACACTATTACTTAAAATGTGTATTCTACACAAGATATTTCTTAATAGTACCCATCTAAATATTTTAAATACCAAAAAAATATTCAGTAAATTTTTATACAAGCAATTCTTATTACATAGTTGAGCTGTAAACATTGACCTTTTTAAAAAATTTCAGTTAATTGGATAATATCGGGACATGGTGTTCTTAGTCTTAACTGGCTCGTCTGATTACATGAAATATACACTAAGAGATTACAAGGTGAAACTACACTAAGGTGAATGAACACCTTAGGTAAATATATCTATATATATAATATATTAAAATGATTTTATTACCTGGCAGACATAGAAATAAAAAATGCTGTTACTTATGAACTTTGTTCATTAAAAAATAAATTTACAAACAAATTTTTTAAGTAATCCATGTGATACAAACTACACTATATAAAATCTACAAACACTGTATAAAATCTTACTAAATTTCATTCAGTGTGATTTTATGCCCACTGTGCAAAACTTTAGCAGCTACCTGATTCTAAAAAATTACAAATCATGTACACAAATATGTTTTCCAGCCTGATTTGAAGGGACAATAAGGAGCAAATATGAATATAAGAAACTGTTTAATATTGTCACACAGTGACATTACATATTAAAGATGTTATTAAAAGTATTTCTTTTTCTTTTAAAAACCAAAATGCCATGTAAAATAGTTATTTAGCGACAAAATACATCTATCCATTCCCATCTCTCTCACAACAATAGTTTTATTTTCAAGAACACTATCATATCTTTATTTTACATTTCCTGATTTCCCTGAAAAATTCAGTCATTTTTTATTGGGAATTTATAATATTTGTAATATAGCAAACACAGGCTTTCATTTATGCTATCTCCTTTAATCCTAGCATTAATAAGTCTGAAAACAGTTTGTTGTTCCATAGAATTGCATTTTCACTTGAAAACAAGAAATACTTTTTCTTGCCATGTTTGTTTGAAATCCTTACAGAACTTTTATGGTTGCATATTAGGGTGGGCCAAAAAATGTATATTTTAGATAATTGACTTCTAATAGTAAAAAAAAAAAAGTTGTATTTTGACATACTTAATTTGGGAAAATATTTTTAGGTTGAACAAGACCTTTCAAAGTTTGAAAAAAGGGTCAAATTTTACTTTTTTTTCAATTTAAAATATAGAAATACAGATGTTATTAATTTTGTTCTAATACCATTCTAATACTCTTTTCATATATCTTCAAAAATATTTACATTCTTTTGCAGTTTTTAAGTTGCCCATAAGCCATAAATTTTCATAAAATTAACCAACATCAGACTTTTTAGCTTTTTTTACATAATGCAGTATTTCTGCTTTATATAGTCCAGTTTTTACACTTTTTGTGAATAAATGTGCACTGTGCAGCATTTTTGCTTGTTTCACAATTATAATTTATTGCATTAACAACCCAGAACTCACCACGAGGAGGTGGCTATATTTTGAGTTCCACCCTGCCCTTCCCATCCACCCAGCCATAAAGAACAATTATTCACATATTTACAATATAGTTACATCTACAATTACTATATGATTTTAAACAAGTTTCTACCTTTGGATTAAGATTTGAAGTTGGACTTATGCTCAGTTTATGATATAGTTGCTAATCTTAATTTATAGGTGTTGAATTTTTGAAATATTTCTATTACATTTTGAGATTTTGTGAAAATCGTTTTAAAATGCTGAAATTTTGTTCCAGCATCACGAAATAACGACTGCAGGGAATGAAACGAAATTTGGGGACATGATAGGTTGTCACTCAACTTAAATTCTAGGCTTCCAATTTTTCAAAAATATTGATTAGATTTTGAGAAAATTATTTCAATATGCGTAAATATTCGTTCGCGCATCACATAATTACGACTAAAGCGAATGAAATGATATTACTTAGTTACTCTCTAACCTGTAATATTTTAACAATACATAAAAATTATAACTTCACTTTCTTTACAACATCCATTCTGTGTAGTACTCCTACAATGCTGACAAAAGTTCTTGCTTTTTGGAAATTTGCATTCAGTACTAACCCGTCAACGACGGGCACTTCAGCTAGTATATATATATGTACACACATAATTCAAGGCTGTAAATTAATAATGGGACAACAGAACATAAAATTTAAGAAGTCTCACCTTTTATTTAACATCTGTCTGTTCAGTGGAACATATGCATATGGTTCAAACTTTCCTTTTTTAACATCTCCACCAGCCTTCTGCAAATTCCATATATATTATTAAAAAACATTAAACATGTAAAAACAAAATTAAAAAGTCTTATCTTGGTATTTCTTTCTCATTACAGAAAAAACATGATAGCAAACAAAACATCAAAATCTAAAATCAACAAAATTAATCCATTTTTGGCATTTCAATTAATTTCTACCAGTTCTATATTCAGGGGGGGGGGGGGCGACAATGTTTGTCAACAGTTATTTAAGAATACACATCTATCGCTTGTGGTTTTGTACAATGAAATAATTACCATAATTAACAAATATAGACCTCCAAAAATAAATTTGGAAACTGATGCCAGTAAATTTTCATGTGAAGCAAAACTGTTCTTTAGATTAGTGGTTCCAATCCTTTTTCCCCTTGTAAAGACCTTCTAAATCCTACAAGAAATTGATGAATCCCTTGTGTAGTCGTTGTGTACTATTATTATTTTTGTGAACCTCCAGTGGTTCGTGATTCATAGGTTGAGATGCAATGCTTTAGAGCATCCTTTTCCTCTTTAGAAATGTTTTTGAAATACTTGGTTTGAATTTTAAATGAATAATAAAATTTTTAATATCCAAATACAATAATTTTTTGTATGGCACGACAGTACACATTATGAACTAACTAAATTAAATGCTATCAAAGACAAATGCTTTTTAAAGTTTATTACACACAATAAAGTATACGCAAAAGAATTTCACTGAACTTAATCCTTTAATTGAATAAATTGCCTGTAATACATTTAAAATTATTCTTTAAAAAATACTTTGCTACATGAAAACAAATATTCTAAGTATTATATTTTCCTTTCATATTTTCTTTAAAAATCACAATAAATACAAATACAAATGCTACAACTGTAATAACTAATTACATAAATCACTAACCTTGGCTTTAAATTCAGCACCAAAAATTTTCTTAGCACTTGGTTCCAGAGAACGGTGAATGCCTTTAGTTACAGCTATAGAGGGGGGAAATGTTAAATTAAGACAACAAAATAAGATAAATGTAATTGTTAGTATCCATGAACATGCACATTATTAAACAGACACTATTTGATTATCACAATATACCCTTCCACTCCCTTGCACTAAGCAAAATTTCTTTTTAATGTAGAAATGAAAAATAATTTAACAGGTGAAACTAGTATTTTTTTTTTTTTTTTTTTTTTTTAAATTTAGTAAGCATTGCATGATATAGCGACTTAATCAACTATTCATAGAATCAAATATTACAAAGTCTTATTAACTAAAAATCTCCATAAACGAGTACTTTATAAAAATCTTCATACTTCAAATTATTTTTAAATATTTATAAACTTTTGTGACTAAAACTACTACAGTCTCCTCCAGTTGAAGTGAACCTAGATAGAGTGAACTTTGAGCTATAGTGAATGCAAAACATTAGTCCTGATTTGCATACATAAGAAATGCACATATTTTTCAGTTTTAGTGAACAATAACTGGTTACAGTGAACTTAGAAACTTCTGAAATGGCAGAGGTAATGTTTATCGATGCCTACCTCCTCAGAGGGTGTCACTCTTATGCCTGAGTAGACAGAAATACAGGTTACTTGTCAATGTCTAGGCTAATATATCTATGCTAAAAAAAGGACTTTTTTTTCCTCATTGCACGGATTAATGCTAATCTTTAAAAGCATTGTCTAACAAAAGCAGGCTACCTTTTCAAGAGAAGAAAAATGGAAATTTTGTTCTTGACCTTGGAACACTTCAATTTCCTTTTCTAGTCCAATGTAACAAGTTAAAAGTGGCAGCATCTTTTGCCAACTGAATGTAATGAACATTATTTCCATAAATGTGATTAATTATGTTTTCATTACTTAATAAATATTTAGTAAGAGCATAAACTACAATAATTTAGAAATGTATTAAGTTTCCTTGTCCAACAGGGGGAAATTTGGTTCTAATAAACGAAATTCGTGGGACCTTTATTATAACTAGAGTTGACTGTATTTTGCAGATGTATTGAATACATCACAAATATCAATCACACTAACATTAGTAATACCCACGCACACCAAAAAAGACCTTCAAAAATATTTAATTTTAATCTTTAGTATGTTTGTAAAGTATCTTTTATATATCAGGTGATTCAAAATAGATATTAGAGCAATTAAATCATGCCTATGAGTAATCAAAATATACTTTCAATTGGAAAAGTTAGTCAAATGAAGAGCAGCTTTCAGATATGGCAATTTTTTTTACAAGGAATAGCATACATATTAAGCTCTTAAGTTTGTAGGCTTTGTGCTCATGCACTTGAAATTGCAAATGGATACCCAAAAGAAATATAGCTTCATATTTATACTGATGGCTCTTTCCAGAAGGATTCATAGGCCAGAGCTGGGTTTTACTGTGAAAAGTTGTTCAAAAACTCATGCTTAGTTGATGTAAATGTCACTAATTTCTGAGCTGAAATCAAGGCAATTAAACAATCTGCTCTTCAATTAACCAACTGTACCACATCTCTGGCAGAAAGACAAACCTACAGCCTTCCTTATTTACTTCAAATTAGCCATTCATTCTCTTCGTTCCTTGAAAACAGTGAATCAGAACATGTAGAAGAAATAAAACTGAAACTTACCAATGATGGCAAGGTGATTTTCTTCCAGAAAATCCCCAACTATTGCAATATACCTGGTAATGAGAGGGCCGATAGGCTGGCCAAACAGGGATGTAGACTTCCACAGCATTACTTCGCCTTACCTTACAACCAAATTTCCTCCAGCATTGTGCGAGTAACAAACAACCATATTAAAAACTGCCAAAGTGTGGATGCTATGGGAAAAATATGGCTTAGACTCATTCTCATCCCTATTCCTATGGGCCTCCCCAAAGTTTAGATATTCAGGGTTGCCAACCTGGCAAGTGCAAAAAGGAGATTTTATCCTAAAAATCAGTAGACTTGTTCTTAATTTAAAAAAAAAAAAAAAGCTAAATTTTAAAAGATCAGGGATGTATCAGCTGAAACTACATATTGGAGAGAGAAAAGAATCATTTTTGATGCAATTGTTTCAGAAATAAATATTTTTGGAGCGGGAAAAAAATTAATTTTGGGTCATGTCTTCTATCATGGTTCAGACTCTTTTCAGAGCAAAAAAAATAAGCACTTTTTAAGGACCCCCAAAATTTTCTTAAGTAGGGTCTATCCACAAATGATGTCACGCTTGGAGGAAAGGAAGGCTGTGAAATTGTGACGAGGGGGGGGGGGGGGACAAGGTGTGTGACTTATACATTTACATTAAAATAAAACATTTAAAATCAGAAAATTAAATTTGATTTCTAGCATTTAAATTTGATTTCTAGCATAGTGCTTTGTTTTTAAACTGTAAGTATATGTATATGTAATACAGCATGACATGTGCCAAGGGTGGTATGGTGAAGTGTGAGCAGGAGGCAAAGAATATTTTTTAAAAAGCGTGACATCATTTATGGACAGCCCCTTATTACTTTCGTTATTACCAAACTTTAGATTTTCTTATTGTAAAGTTGGCAGGTTGTTGCTTTAAGTGCAAATGTGCCAATTTTCCAAAATTGAAAAGCCCACAATTTCTTGCCACATGTATGTACAAGCAATTAATACAGACAAAATAATTCCTTTTTTTCTCTCAAGTAACATGTATGTCCATATACTGTAATTTATGGCAGAAACACTGCACCCATCGCACCCACGAAAATGAGCTTAATTAACTAGAAAACTATCAGAAATGCCGCACCCGCGATCCCCTCCCTCCGAAGAAAAAAAAAAAAGAAAACATCGCACTGGGATGTATTTCGGGGGGGGGGGGGATAAGCGGTAAAAATATCTCCTTTCCCATATGTTTTAAAGTATTTACTGCTATTTTACGAAGCTTACAATTTCCATTTTCAAATAATCAGTGTCCGATTTTATATAAAACATCAGTTTTTATATTCACAAAGGCAAATTTATAGAAATAAATAACTTGTAAAAACTTCTTGCATTCGCAAAAAGTTCGGACAGTATAGCACATGCTGATAAAGTGAAACAGCGATCCGATGAGCAGGCTCCAGTCAAAAGTAAACATTTTTTTTTTTTCTCCGCGGACGGCCAGCTGTTGATTACGTAATGAGTGTGCTTCAGCGAATTGTTTGTTTTAAGCTTTGAATGTTGTGTGTTGTTGATATTTCTATTCATTTATTACTTTTGATATTTATAACATTGGGGTTTATTTTAAAACCACTCAGCGTTTCCTGAGCTTGCCAATTACTTGTAGTGTAGTTGAGTTTTTACTTTAATAATAGCTTAAGGCAGTGTTTATTCGGTACAGTACTCCTTCACAGGGCGCAAAGCCGCACGGCGAAAAAGCAGAAATAACTTATAGATAAACTTTTAGATGAACTTCACCGGGCGCAACAGACTAGTTTTGGTTGAGATTCAGTATTTTAAGAACAATCAGGCCCGGACTGGCTCCTAAGGGGGACCTTGGCTATTGAAAAGGGGCTCCAACGTATGACGTCATCGCGTTACGGTACGATCAATATGAACGCAGATTGAGGCTGGAAAAGGGGAACGAAAAGTTTCGATGCCAGACGATTTTTTATGGTCGATTACCACTAGAAATTAAGCACTTTTTAAGCAACTTGCGGCTATACTGAGAAACTTTAAGGATATAGGTAAAAAATTAAGTACTTTTTAAGCACTTTTTAAAGGCCTTAAAAATGAAAAAAAAAAGTAAGTACTTTTTAAGGTATTTTAAGCACCGTCCGAACCATGTCTATTAGGTAGTCAGTAGCTCATAAAAAAAATTTAGTAACATAAAAATATTAAGTTAAAAATTGGGGTCAGTTTTTACTCTTAAGGCATTGGAGTATTAACTCTTTGGATCCCGCAATAGCCGGAATCATCCGAGTACCTTCATTCCCGTAATAGCCAAGTATAGCTGACTAGGAATTCACTACCCCCTTATAAGTGTGTCCTGTTAACAAGCATGAAAAATGAGACGGGATGATTTTTGATGAACTGGGTTTAAAAGTTGGGGGAATTTCCGGTCAAATGGAAGAGAAAGCAGTTTCAATAGACCTCCTTTGGACTATCACAATAGGAAATCTCATGCCACCCTATGCTACTCAAAAAGGGAGGTTCTAAATCGTCAAAATTCAGTGGGAAAAAAAAAAAAAAAAAAAAAAAAAAAAAAGCTCACTTTCTGTCTATGGGGAAGGCATTTTTCGGCTATTTATCCGGAAATCAACAGCTATGAGATTATCTAGGAGCTGGGAGCTAAAGTGTTAAACAAAACAACGTCAAATGAAAAATAATCATTTTTAAGAGCAATGAGGCAAGATTGAAATTGGAATGCTTTAACCCTTTAATGCGCAGTGTCCTCGCCGTGAGGACACCAAACTCTGAAGTTTTGTCTGTTGTCAGTCAAGAAGAATAGATTTGATTTCTATAATAATAGTTGCTACTGACATAGCTCCACGAGAATCCTTTACTTTTTAGCATGCTCATTTCTCATAAAAAAATGGTCACAATTATCTTTAACAGCACTGACATCTGCTGAAAAATGGAAGAATGCAAGAACAGCTGGAAAGATTGCCAAATGCTGAAAAAAAGGGCAGCCGTTGCCATCGCTCGACTTAACTACCAGCAAGATAGCAGACGATCGAAACGTTCATCTCGTGCCACAGATTTCTTTTCTCGTGCCACAGAACAAATGATTTCTAATCTTAAGAAAATGAACAAATTATTATTGAAAATCAGGAGAAAATGTATCCAAAATAAGGTAGGCAGAAAATGAATGAAAAATTTGGAGTCTCCTGCCTAAATCAGGAGAGTTGGCAATTCTGGAAATTCAATTAGACACGATTTTCTCCAGAGCCACCTTCATTGTATCAATATATCTAATATACCTGACTGTCTCTTGTGTTCCACAGGACAAACTATGAACTTCAACCATCCACAAATTGTGTCTCTGACTAACATTCTTAATTTTTCCATTCCTGACTACTATTACATGACGGCTATGTTGTAGTGGGTTAGTAGAGAGGAAGTTAAATTAAATTCTCCCTATGCAGAAAAGGGGGGAGGGGAGTATTGATTAAAACTAAATATCGTTTTAATACAACCCTTTCTTTCCTATCACTTATTAGTTAGGAAAATACTGCCGTGTAAAAAAATTGAACCAAAAAAAAATCCCTTGTTTCTGAGTGGAATAGTTTATATTTAAAATTAAAAATAATGATTTAAACCATTCTACTACTGGTGCTGACATCTATTTTGGTCAAAAAAAAATTTCCTTTCAGGGACAAACTATCAGACAATAAAAGTTAAATAAAAATCAATTTGTTGGTAAATGGCACTGAAACTCATGAAATTAACAGGTTTAATTTTAACTGAACCAGCAGAATACATACAGAAAATCCATCTGAATTGATAAGCCATAAAATTTCATTGGTTGGTGGCACATTATAGAATACATATGTAGTTTTGTAAAAAGGTGCCAGAAATTTTTCATGAGGGGGGGGGGGGGGGGGATTTTACGACTACTGCAACTGACATATAGATATACGTGTGTGTGATAAGGGAGTGAAGAATATACATTTTTTTATGGCAAAAAATTCCTCATGGGGGGGGGAGTGTTGTGACCCCCCAGGCTATGCCACTGAATTAAACTGATTTGTACTGCATTATAAAATTATACATAATTTAGTCTTTTAAGGGCCATATGCTACTTTTCTCACACATCCAGAAGAGGGGAATTCAAAGTGTAACAGAGAAAGACAGAAAAATGGTGCGAGTTAACTTTCACAAGAAACTGCCAAAGATACATTACAAGAAGAATTCTAACTAATATAGTATTTTCAAAATCAAATATATGAATGACTACTAACATAAACTAATGTCAGTTGAAAAGTAATTAGATTTTACTCATTATCATGAGACATCCCTTTAATATCTCGCAAAAATATGCTAAATTTTTAAACATACGATTATCTCAGAAAGTATACCACTCAGACATGGGATTTTTTTTTATTTAACTTCTTAGACACTAAGTAATATTTTTCCAAGCATTACTGATAGGAGAGGTAGGACCATATAAAAATTTAATTTTGTTATTTAATATGTATACAGCACCTTGTTTTAAAAAAAAATCTGAGAGCTATTTTTTATTTAAATAATTTTTTTAGCTTAAGGTATGTTTTGATCTTTTATAAACTGTAATTTTGGTCTTTTATAATCACTGTAACAACTATTTTGAATCACCCAGCAAAAAAATCTTGTTTCTTGTGCTTTTTTTAAAACACACTACCGGCCCACTGTATACCTGTTTCATGGAGGTATGATGGTATGTTTTAGTCAGCAGTTTTTGCAATATATATATATACTAGCGGCTACCCGCGACTTCGTCCACGTCGGCTTTAGAATTAGGTCCCAAGAGAAACGAAGCATGTGTGAATAACAAATATGTTTGCGACTAAAGAAACTGAATTTAAATATTATTAGCTTTTTACTTATTTTAAATGAAGTATAATGCATGGTAGTATAAAAATTTAAAATAAGAGAGTATGCAAAATTATTAAATTTAGATTTTTTTCAGGCATTTGGCGAATTGACACAGTTACGACAGTATTTGCGAACTGTTTTGAGTGTTCTATCCAGGGGCGTAGCCAGGGGGGGGGATATCGGGATATATCCCCCCCGAAATTTTTAGATTAGTGAATGAAATTCCGTCTATTTATACACATATAAGTTCATATCCCCCCCCCCCCCCCCGAAAAATTTTCCAGGCGCATATCCCCCCCGAAAAATTTTCCTGGCTACGCGCCTGGTTCTATTAAAAGAAATATTTATGCTATATGCATGAATTTTAGCCTATATTAATCAGGAATAGTGCAGCTGTCTATTGGCGAAAAAGTTTCAGAATCGGTTCTGTAGTTAAAGAGATGCCCATAGAGCATAATGTATTAGAATTATTTTGAGTGTTCCAGTAAAGTAACTATTTGCACTACATGCATGAATTTTAGCCTATAATACTCAAGAATAGTGTAGCTTACTATCAGTGAAAAAAGTTTTGGAATCGGTTCAGTACTTACAGAGATGTACATAGAGCGTAATGTAATTCTTATGAGTATCCCTGTAAAAGAACTATTTGTGATATATGCATAAAAGGTAGTCTATAACACTCAGGGTCCCCCCCAGTGTCTAAGAGGTTCTGCTCTCAAAACTGGAAGGCGGGAGGTGCCAGGTTCAAACTCCGGTCGCGCCTATCAACCTAGCCGCTTACAGTTTTCAGTGTTTTTTCCCAAAACCTCGCGAAAATACAGGCTAGGATCCTTTAGAAAATTCCACACAGAGGAATTCCCTATATAGGCCTAAGACTTTCAATCAGTGAAAAAAGTTTTGAAATCGGTTTAGTAGCTACAAAATTTCCATAGAGAGCAATGCATTAGCATTATTTTGAGTGTCTTTGTAAAAGAATTATTTATGCTATATGCTTGAAAGGTTGCCTGTATGTTCATGCAGGGCATAAGCTATCTTCATTACACATTTTTCCAACCATTTTTGTGTGATTCAGTCAAAAACATCCACATACATAAACGTACACATTTATATTACTGGTAGGATTAGGAAATTTACGAACTTTAAGAAACACATGTGGACTTTTCTTGGTACTTACGTATTATCCCGGCAGTCATTCCCGCCAAACTTTTTTTCGTCAAATGAGTTGCCAATCGTATCAAAACCATTAATAATTTCACGTGCCCGGCATTTATCTCTGCAAAAAATCGCTCGTCTTGTCGGACCGCCGGGATAATACGTAAGTACTTTTCTTTATGTTTTCCAAATGCATGTGATTTTGCAAATAGAATTTCTGCTTTATTTCAAAAGCATAAATCATTTTGTGCGAGCGATAAAACGGTTTTTAAGTAATAGAAAAGTAATTAAAATTTCTGAGCCTCAGGAACACTTTACCGAAGTCATGGGCCCAGTCATGCTCAAATTTCCAAAGCTCTGCTTTCTGTAGATTTGTCTGGAGAACATTCATTTTTATTATTAGAGATAGATAGACTTGGCATAAAACTGGCATAATTTCCGTATTATTTAATGTTTTTCAGATGCACGTGCTTCTCATTGAAGCAATAGCATTCTTGTTTACTCAAAACATGAATCACTTGATACGGGCGAAACTCGCCAAGCATGGCAATGGAAAAACGGTTTTTATTAAAGAAGAAATTAAAAATCTAAGATTCTAAGTAGACTATAACCTTCTCCAGGGTCCCATCTATATCTAAAACCAAAATTCATCATAATTTATTCAGCGGTTTAGGTGTGAAAGCGTCATAAACAAACAAACAAACTCACTTTCGCATTTATAATATTAGTTAGGATAATTAATAAGCAAAACACAAAGAATATTACTGCAAAAATGGCATACCTTGTAGGGGGGGAAAAAAAGTACATACATCAGAATCCAAGGACCAAAACAGTATGAAATTCAAAATACAATGAACGAAATTATACCAGAACATATATATGCATTTTGAAACACATTACTTACAAGTACCAGGAGCATCTTCATCATCATCATCATCATCAAATCCTTGTTTCCTTTTTTTCCTCTAAATGGTAAAAAATGATACAAAAACAAATCAATGAACAGATTACAGTATTAGTGTAGGGTAAAAAAAAGTTGATAGTTATCAAAATGAACTCTTACCAGTATAAAATTTGGTTATAAATTGGTAATAATTAAAAATATTGCAATGTATGACAATGTTTGTGTGTGTGTGTGTGTAGTATGAAAATGGCATTTTTTCAATGATAAAAGTATCTGAAGATGAGAATGCACGATGATGAAAAAAGAGGAAAAGTTTGTGATAATAATTTAATTGCACACAATTTTTGCCATTAAATTTTAACCAGAAAGCAGATAAATTACTTTTATCCTGAACAAAATAACACCCAAGAACTCATTTATAAATTAATACTTATTGTCAAATTTAAATAAAGAACATTCTGATAATTATACTAGAATATCTAGAAAATAGGCTATCCTCATTTAAAAAGAGGACTTTAAGCAATTTGATAAAATACACGGCCAAGACAAATCATAAATTTCATGCCTGAATTTTAGATTTTTTGTAAATTGAAAAATAAAGTAACATAAAAAGACTGTGTGGTCCAATATTATTACTTCCTTGTACGTAGTATAAGGAAGTAATGTGATCCCGAAAAATTTTGGGGGCCAAATTTCGACAAAAAATCCGATTTTGACTACCTCTAAATTTAATTAAAAAAATTTTTTCGATGCATCTCATCGTAGGCTAGCATGCACGATCATATTAACGCGTCTGCAACTCATTTTGACCAGCGGCGAGTCTACTGTGGCCAGTTTTTCCATGCCGTCTGTACGTACGTACGTATGTATGTATGTAACTCGCATATCTCAAAAACTATTGGTCGTAAAATGTTGAGATTTGATATTTAGGATTGTTCTATGATCTAGTTGTGCACCTCCCCTTTTGGTGGCAATCGAATGGATAGTTTATGTACAGGACCGCCCAAAAGATTCGAAATACATTACGCTCTATGGGCCGAAATTCATTAAACTCGCCTAACTCAAAAGCTATTGGGCGTAGAATGTCCAAACTTCATATTTTGGATATTTGTAACATCTAGTAGTGCACCTCCCCTTTTGGTTCGATTCGACTGGATAGTTTATCTACAGGACTGCCCAAAACATTCGAAATACATTACGCTCAATGGGCCGAAATTCATTAAACTCGCATATCTCAAAAACTGTTAGGCGTTGAATGTTGAAACTTTATATTTACGATTGTTGTAACATCTAGTTGTGCACCTCCCCTTTCGGTTCCATTCGACTGAATAGTTTATCTACAGGACCGCCCAAAAGATTCGAAATACATTACGCTCTAAGGGCCGAAATTCATCAAAGCGTTTTTTAGAGGTATTGGGCTATTTCAAACGACTCAGAAGTGATACATGCTGTAAAGAGTTAGAAAATGAATTTCTCCATTAAAAAAGTGTCTTTATCCTTTATAGTTCTGCTACAGGAACACTCAAAAGATTTCCAATACATTACGGTCAATGGCAATTTTAGGGGCATTCATCCATTTCAAGCACAATACCGTCCTACCACATAAGTTAGGTAATGGTCCGACCACGGTCACGTGCCTCCCTCAAGAACTATGCCAAAAGTCGCCAAGCTTGGCGACTTTTGGTGTACGTGTGTGCATATTTAACTCTCAAATCTCAAAAACTATTATGAAATTTCATATATAAGAATGTTATTGCAATGAATGTGTTGTGCATCTCGATTTTTGGTTCCAATCTACCCAATTTACAGGACCACCGGAAAGAATTTCAGTACTTTAATGTCTATGGACATCTTCAATATAATACTACTGTAGATAGTCATTGTTTGGTACATGCCCAAAATCTCGCCGCCTGTCCTCGACCTTGGCGAGTTTTGGCGAAATATCGGCAAATTTGGCGATTGTCAGTCATTTGGTCCATGCCCAATGTATCGCCATTTGTCATCGTTCTTGGCGAGTTTTGGCGAAATATCGCCAAATTTGGCGATAATCTGTCATTGTTTGGTTCATGCTTAAAATCTCGCCAAATGGCGTCGATATTGACGAGTTTCGCCGAAATATCGCCAAATTTGGCGCTAAAAATTATTTCGTATTTTGTATAACTCTAAAACTAACCCGTAGATTTTTTAACTTTTGTATTTAGAACTATTGTAATATCTAACTGTTTTCAATATCTTTTTTTGACAGCAATCGACTGAGAATTTATTTACAGGGTGCGCCAAATGACTTTGAATACATTGAGGTGTATGGATGCATTCAATTCATTGAAAGTCTGTGGTCAATGACTACTTTGGCTATCCTCAAAATCTCGCAGACTATCTCAAGTTTGTCGGCTTTTGGTGAAATATCGCCAAATAAAGTGTCAGAAGGAAATCTTTCAAATTGAACTCAGCTTGGCGATATCGAACTATTTGGCTGGAAATCGCTAAACCTTACTATTATTGATATTTTATCTCTTTCAAAAAAATAAATTTAGAGGAAGTGCGTCGAAAATATTTTTGATCTAATGGACGTGCAAGGAAGTCATGTGTTGGACACATCAGATTTTTTTAATCTAAAAACCTTGATGAGGAATACAGTAAAAATTATGCATATGCATAAGAATTTTCTTTATCTCATAGTTTCAAAAATAAGCATTCATATGGTTAGAATAAAAAAAAAAAGGAAATAATTCTTTATTCAATTAATAAATGAATAATCATTTTATAAATGCCTCTAAATATTTTTCTAAATAAACTTAGAATCTTCCTAGTCCTAGAGTACCTTTATACACAGAGAAGGATACAAGTCAGGAACAAATGCTTCTGTCTTATTGGCTTCATTGTTTTAATTAAAAATATATTTTTTTAATGAATTTTTTTTTTGTTGTTGTTGTAAAAAAGAAATACTGCACATGAGAATACTTTGAAATATAGATACAACAATTTCTTTTATTTTCAAAATTATAATGGAATAAAAGACACAAATCAATAAATATACTAGGGGAAAGCACTTTTCTGCTCAGATGCATTAACAAAAATGTCTTAATTTAATTAAAAAATAAATATTAAAAACTGCATTTATTTTTACTTAAAAGGAAAAAAGAAGCAGATCCTTTTTTTTTTTTTTTCATTCAGTCAATTTAATGTAAATCCATATCCTTTTTAAATAACAGAATTAGTGAGACGATTTCTTAGCTTAGCATTCAAACTTCAGATGCATTTAAAATTCGAAAAATTTATAAAAATAAATCAAAATAAGCAATCATGTACTTACTAACTGCATTAGAATATGAATAATGATATAATTAAAGGAAAATATTCATTTACAAAACGGATGCAAAAAGATTGAACTTGAATTGGCAGATTTGAAATACGGAGCTTGTCCATGATCATATAATCAATGTAGGCCCACAAAAATGGTTATACTACTTATTAGAGTAATTTGACATGTGCATATATACACACACACACACACACATAGAGTAATTTGATATGTGTATAGATCATCATAGTATATATATATCAGAGTAATTTGATTATTTATTTCCCAGTAATCATACACAGTGGCACAGAGGAGAACCCCACAGCTCGAGGGGGGCCCCAAAAGTTCTAAAATAATTAAATGTGGTTTTTAGGCAGGTAAGCCTAATTTTCAATTATTACATTTTCTAATATTCTATTCCCTCTAATTTCCTCAGTACAGGACTCCTTTTCAGTCTCTAGCCGGGAGCCCCCAAAGGAACTGAGTCTGGACCTGAGTGGTAACCACTCTTAGCGAAATTTTACAAAACTGATCAGTAAGATAAATAGTTGATTAAATAAGTTTTACTAACCACTAATCTTTTTTGCCAGATACAGTCAGTTTAAAAACTTTTCACCTACATTTGATTTGGTGAAACATTTGGAGTTTGTCTTTCTATAGGCTTTTTTGTTTTTTCTACAAATATTTTTCTGGTCTTTCTTAAGGATCACCATTTCTTGGTTCAATGAAAAATAATTCTTAAATACAACAAACATATGGGATACACAACTACTAAAAAAAACAATTTATAGCTGAAAGACAGTTTTTATTCTGTTGAAAGATTATCTGCAGCTGAGAATTTGAAAAACCCCAGTTTATAATATTCTTTCAAGAAGCAATTCAGAACATACCTTAAATGCACCAAGTTCAGCCAATAACTGTTTTTTCTCATCCATCTCTTTTTCTAAATAAAAAAACAAACAATAAAGAAAGAAATAAAAATTACATTCATTTAATCATTCAATATATAAAATCAATAGTGTTTAGATACTTTTATAAAAATTGGATAAGGGAAATTGAACCCAAATGGAACAATAGTGTTATTTAAAAATACTACAAAAATCTTTTAATTTTACAAATGAGAATGTACGCATGTATAATGAGTGGTTCCCAACCTTTTTTTTTCTTTTGTACCCCATCTGAAATCAGAAAGAAATTGGTAAACCCTTTTTGTAGCATGCTTACTAGTATATTATTTTTGTGAACCTCTTTGCACACCCTTGGGTGTTCACAAACCACTGGTTGAAAACCAATGAACCAAACAAACTTAAGAAACATATGAACAAATGAACTAAACAAACACAGCCATTATTTGTGATATACATAAAAATAAAATGCTGCTCTTCTTAAAAATGGGAATTAGATGATTCGAAATTCTACTAAGCACAAATTCAAACTAAGTGCCGACTTATGCATTTTATTACTTGATATGACACTATATACTTGACATGATGCATGTTGTTTGTTTGAGTAAAATGTTTAAAGTTAATGTGAATTAGTATAAAATATATTGTATTTTACAGCTTCAGTGTGCTTAGTTTTTCATGTGTATTAAGCAAATATAAAGTGAATTAGATTGCATTTTATAGGTGTTCACAATGACACCGACTCGCAGACAGACATCTAAGTTAGACAGACATAAGTAAATTATAAATATTTAAGTATATATTCACAATGTTAAGTAAATTGAATAAGTAAAAACTAGCTTAGAACTCGGTAGTTTACATTATAATCATTTTACTTAATCTATTGAAATGAAATTAAAATTAATAAGACAGTCAAATAATGCATAAAAGTGTCTACATTCCAAAATTATCTTTGTTCGTGCTCGCTGTTTTATTGTGAGGAAAATTATCATTACCCAATAGCTTAAATATGCAACATTTACTGGTTGTACAATATCTGAAATATATCACACAGAGGTTATTGGCAGATAAAATCAGTAAACAGATAAACTTCCCCTAATAGCTATTGTTGGATTTATATAAGTTATCAGTTTGACTAATTATATCATTCATTTTATATTTTAGCATAAATGTTTTTTTAAAAACTTACGTTTGGATTTTAATGCAGTATCATCTTCTTCAGTAATGATAAGTCTTCCATCTTCAGATACAGGGAAGCTTTTCTCTGCTTTCTTAACAACAGGCTTTACAGGGGTTTTAGCTTTAAAAAATTCGAAGATAGATTCAAAATTCAGTTTTAAGAGCTAATTATAATAACATATTCAAATATAGATTTTTATTACTAAAAAATAATAAAAAAATGCAGATAGTTAAAGAACGCATAAAATCTTTCACTAAACAAGTATGTCATCAATCTCATCCAGGCACATAACAATGGTAATGAACATGAAATATTTTAAATGAAACAATTTTAGTTACAAAATGCTGATATAATGATTTGCTGGGGTCCTACACTTGTTTTTAATAATTTATTAACAATTTATAATAAAATGAGTCAAATACTTACTTAGCAGTCTCTTATGAATGCCAGGATCCATAAGATCAATTATCTCATCATCGTGTTCTTCTATCACAGTTTCAATAGCTTTCCTTTTTTTGGACATTTTTACAGGTTTTTCAGTATCAGTGTCTAATGGCATTTCCTCATCGGAATCAGCAAGTATAGCATCAAATCTAATAATAATAATTATTATTGTTATTATAAAATGCTATTTAATATAGGGAAAAACTGTCACATATAAGTTAATTGGAAACTGGTATTGAATAGAATTTAACGAATACTTTTTCTCCTTACACTGACTATTAAGGATTGCACTGAAGTGTGATAAAAGTGGGTTACAAAAGCCCATTAACTTAAGAAATATTGGGTTTCACATATGCAAAACCCATCTTTGCATATTTTTGCATTACAGACAATAAAATTTAGGTAATTTACACAAAAATCTGAGTAAAAGTGAACCCTGGACAAACATTTTTGTGACCAGGGCACTTTTTGAATGTTTGTTCCCTGTATACAGCTTTAAACTCACTTTTTTGAGCTATTTCTGCAAGTGTGCCCAAAGTACATGCCTTAAGTGCCCATGCCATAATCAGGGCCTGATGCTGGTTCACATGCACTGGATCAGTAGACATTGGTTATAACATCATAAAATATTATTTCTAGTAGGCCAAGAGCTTTTTGACAGAGAAACATAAATTTTGGTACTATTGGGTTATAGCAGATTGAAATTCAAATGCCAACAACCTGTAATGTATCACCAAGATGGAGTAAGTGGAATCTAGTGAAAACATTGACAGTCTTGAAGCATATCTGCAATCTTGGCTGAATCCTAATGACACCAAACAAACCAAATTTTGTTTGTTATTACGAGCTTGAGCTTAAACTTCGTGTACTTAAAAAATATTCTTAATTAGCAAATTTTAAAATAATCTTTTGTCTCTGTTGTAAAAGCACATAACTTCTGAGCCTGACAATTCAATCGATTGTTTCCTTTGGTTAACTTTGGTAAATTATATAATATTGTTCATTTAATAATTTCTGAATTAAATTTTTACTACATTCATATTATGCTACTGCAAATCAAACAATTAATCGCTTATTTTGCCATTTGATAATGTGTAATGGTTTTCAAGCTAATTTAAGTATTTTATTGTATGAAGCTTTTTTTTTTTTTTTTAATTGTAGGACCTTGCAATATTATTTAAAATTATAAGTTAACTTTAAAATATCTGAAACAATACATCTAATAAACAGAAAATGCATTAAACTGAATTTTTTTTAAGTAACCCAAAAGTATAAAATTACAAATAAATTCTAATTTAACTTAATAGAATTCTTTGAGATTTTAGCATGTAAAACATTCGAAATTTGTGCAATCGCAAAGAATCTTAATAATTCAAAATTTCAACAATGGAACACTATTCATGCAATAGCAGCTAATCTACAGGAACAGAACTTTCCCTGGATGCTGAATGTGCCAGATGCCATGAGTGCACAGTAAATTCGATATTTTTTAAGTGCCATCTTATTGGACAAAACGCTTTGTAAGTCCATCTCGCTGCTTTGAGATGACTCAAAGAGCATTAGCAGCAAGCAGCTAGCTTCCAAAGCCATTGGTGACAAGAAACAAAGGAAAAAAATGGTTGTTATAAAAGTGTATTTTGTTGATACACATGCTTTGAATGAAAAAATATTTGAAGCAATTTATAGATTTTATTACATAATATGTGTACTATATATTTATAGTAAATAAAGTTTCTGGAAACTTTTAAAAATAGTTTTTTAAAAAGTTGGTCCATCTCTTATTATCTAGATCCCCTTGAGTAGAGGAAGTTGGGGTACAATGAAACATACTATCTAAAATCAATAAGATTTGTCATAGAAAGTTGAAACTCACAAGCCTGTTATACAAATATGTGTTGCAGTTACTGAGGTGATTTGGAGACAATTGCATTTTTACAAGAGATACAGAAAATTATTGGATTTTCACCATTGAAGTAAATTTCGTCACTAAAAGTAATTTTGTTTTACCTGCTTGTTTTTATATGTATTATTATTTATTTTTCAAATATTGTGATCACTATGGTGTGGACTTCAAACTTTCAAAGCCAGAATTTAAAAAATAAATATTAGGAATTAGTAAAACTTATTTAGTTTGTAGCCTCAATTTGGGGTACAATTAAACATGTATTGTACCCCATTACTCCCACGTGAATGAATTCACTTAAAATATATTACTATTAAATATTTAGATAGACAGCACATACAGTTAGCAAGGAGTTGTTTTCAAATCAAACTCCATCTTCTTCAGATTCTGAAGAAGGTAACAATCCAGATTACCTTTCAACTAACAATCCAAATTATGAGCTGTCCTCACATAACATGGACGGCACAGGCAGTATTGCTCTAAATGATTATGTTTTAGTCAAGGAAGGTGAGTTTAAATGCAATGTACTGTGTTGAGGAAATAATAAACATAAATAGAATAGAATGTGAAGTTCTGAACGTCAAATGCAGGCATCCAGGCTTCAAATTTGTTTGCTCTTCGGAAACATGAATTTCTTTAAAAAATTTATTCTATCAAAACTATCCCCTCCTGTTCCTTCAGGTGATACAGTAAGGAAAGCAGAAATGATAATTTTTGAATTCAATATAAGTAAATTTAATATAAAACGAAAAACTGTAGGCTAATCTCTAATAAAAGTATTATGTTTTCATCAAAAGCTGTAACAGTTAAATTAAATTTGTTTTTTCCATATTTATGTCTCACTAATGTTTATTATAAATGTACATAAAACATATATTCTGAAATTTGAATTATAATCTTATCATTTGAGATTTGTGAAGTGTTATTAAGTATTTCATTATACCCCGGTAAAAGGGTTACAATGAAACACTGGCAGACATTTACCTTTTATAATTTTTTTAATATGAAGATGCTATTTACAAACTCATAAAAATTCATTTAGCTGAGGAGAAAAGTAGGTTAAAAGTGTCCATTAATTTTATTTTTGTACATGAAAAGTTGTGAACAGGGAAAAAAATATAGTAAATTTTTTTTCATGGTACCCCAACTTCCCCTATACGCCACTGCATTTTCAATTTATGAATTGAAATTTAATAAATTTTTAAAATTCAATTATGATTGTTGATTTATCTAATGTAATAATTAACTAGATTTGCAAAAATTAAATTTTGCTTTGAGATCTAAAATTTTAACAGATATTTAAAAAATTTTCCTATAGTTTACTGATTAATTTTTAAAAAGGCAATATGTCAAAATATTTCACAATTAAATCAGGTTCCTTATTTTAGCCCTTATTTAATTTATAGAAAAATGTAATATTCTTACCCATCAGATGCTTTCTTTTCACTGGGAAATTCGGAATCTTCATCATCCTCAATATCAACATTTTTCTTACGGGCTTTTCTAGCTTCCATTTTACGAATATGAGATATCTGCTTTTGATAATTCTCTGGTACCAATTTAGCAATCATTTCATATCTAAAGTAATAAGGAAATGAACATTAACAAGTAATATAAATCATGTGAAGTAATTAACGCTCTCTAACACATTCTTTATTTATGGACACATCATGATATACAGAGTGAATCAAAATATATGTTAAGAGATTATCTTTTAGACCATAACTGGTAGAAACATATTTTCAATTAGAAAAGTTTGTCAAATAAAGAGTAGGCTTTCAAATGTGGCAATTTTTTACAAGGGGTTGTACACATATCACGATACTAATTTTAACTTTCATATGGTCCCTTATTTCCTATCAATTACATTAGAAAAATGTTACCCCGTGTCTAAAAAGGTAAATTTAAAAAATCCCATGTTTCTAAGTGAAATAGTTAGCCAGATATTCAAAGTTAAAAATGACAGCTTACAGCACTCTACCTGGTGTGTTGGCATCCGCTTTCAAGAGAAAAAATCTTTACTTCAGAGTACCAACTATGAGTTGATAAAAATTAAGTGATGATCTCTGTTGGAAAATTGCAAATAAATGCATTCAAGAGTGTGGAATTAACAAATACAATTCTACCTGGTCTGATAGTTACTGCTTTATCAAATACTGCTTTAGCAACCGGCCCCCGAGAAAAAAGAAATTAATGTAAAAGATCCTAAATTGCTTCCATAAAATGGATATATATGTCAATCTTCTAACTGCCCACCTCCAAGAAACTTGCATTAATCTGCCACTGGACTGTCCGTCCTCTTTGAAAAATGTTTGTAGACTTTTACTGCTGTTAGCACGTTTCACATTTTCACTGTCATACTTTTAAATGTCATACTTTCCTCCGTGAGAAATGCTGAAATCACTCCGGCACATGTTACAATAAGCAAATTTCGCTCCTTTGACATATGATACTATATATACCCCAGGGGTTGCGCTGGCTCTTTTTAACATTTTGCCAAATTAGATTTTTTCGGACATCATTAAGAAAAGCAATTGTCAATATTTTCGCCCAAACGTATTTTCTTTCGCCAAACTAATTTTATTTTCGCAATTTGCGACGTTGGCGATCGGCAGCGCGACCCCTGTATACCCATTCTTTGCTATAACTTTGTTTATAAGTTATGCTGTGCCAGTAATCATTTATCGAAAATAATCCTCAGAAAAGCAATCGAAATATGCTCATACTACCGTCTGCGTCTACCACTTAACCGCAAAGCGGGCGCGCGCTGATGGCTGATAACAAAGAACACCACGTGAGACGCACAAGTCACAGGAGAAAGACCTACTCCCTAGTAAACGATTCTCCCATTTGCTCTACTCTATGACGTCATGACTGGGTAAACCAATTAAGAAATACTCGGCGTCGCATGTGGGAAAAAGATTTTTTTCTTTGCTTCAGTGGCAACAATATTTTGATGCGCATTGTGTCAACATGGATGTGCGATGTGGATCATGGTGCCGATGCTACCACTTAGATCCATATTGAAAAGGCAAGAAGGCCCTAACATAGAACATCATTTCAATTTAAAACCTAATACATCTCTTTTTAATATCAATTTCACTTTTAAAGAAATATACACAAGTTAGGAAGAAAATATCCGGAAATGCGTAAAAAAAAAGCGCTGTATGCGTAAAAGCGTAAACAACAGTCGAAATGCGTAAATTTTACGTGTAAAGCATAAAAGTTGGCACGTCTGTATAGGGGTCATAAACAAATTTAAAAAGTATGATTTTTTGAAAATTTGGGGGGAGGGATTTTCTTTTAATGTAGCTTTTTTTTTAAAACTTATTTTGACCCTTTTTTCAACTTACATTGCACACATTTCTCTATAAAGAATCAAATCATGTTACCACCTTTTTGGGACACCCTGCATATTAGTCAATTTTCATTATAATGGGCAATCACAGTAAAACAACACACTGCATTAATTTTAAAAATTAAACTGAAATGCTTATACAATTAATACATAATGAGCATTTGAAATTTATTTTTATTATAATAAAAAAGTATACAGCATCTCAATTATTATTATTTGAATTAATTTTAAATAGGATTACTACTTAAATATGCTAAAATTCCCTAAACTAAATCAAGTTTTAAAAAACGGGCACAGTATAAATATTATTAATCTGCCATCTTATTAGAATTATTATCCAGGCGGGGTAACAGCAGTAGTTGACTCTGCATCTTATTTATTTGATATTGATGATCTCTAACATACACTTTAAGCAAGTATTGACCATAAGACTATAATACATTAAGAATTTGTATAGTCCTGTTAAAAGAATTAAAAATGTTACATGTACTATTTTTAACAGCAAATATAATATAATAAACATGAATAATATGCGTAACACTTTTGTGAAATTGATACAAATTTATAGGTATTAAAGTATGATTTTAGGGAGCGAGTACTCAAATAAACCAAAGATTATTAAACAGATTATAACTTCATCAGAAAATGCTGAAAAGAGAGAAACTAGTTTGTATAAATTTACTATAGTCAAACTAATTATCTGTTCACAATGAAAACATATGTTTTGTTATGAAAAGATGTATAAGAAAATAAAAGCGGAGTTCTCCAAATAAAACTTCCACTAGTTTCATTTACCTAAGATTCTTAAATCAAAAGTCATGATTGTATCAAGTATACCGAAATTAAGAATGTTACCTAGTGCTATAAAACAAAATGGAATGTTAACTAGATGTTTTGTATTATTAAAAAAAAATGTGATTGCATAAATCAAATTAAATAAACATACCCAAATTTTCTTATTAATCTAGTAAATAATTCTTTTGCCTTGAATCTAAAATGACGTTGATTGTCTTCTGAAATGCTAGTGATACTTTTAACCTGTAATTAAAAAACATCCATAACATGAAATACTAATTTTAATAATAAATAATTCGATACCAGAGCTATACGGTACCTGTAGCTTGCTAAACTCACATTCATTCTGAGTCAAATTGGGTTTAACTAAGTGGCTGATATTTGCATCCCACAACTCATCAAAAAGTATTGTTTTAAAATGTATAAGTAATTTTTATTTTTTAATCTTTCAAAGGTAATAATGACTAATATGTTAATGATATTCAAGGCATAATTAAATGTTAAATAATTCTGCTGAAGTTAGACCCGTAAATATTAATATCTATATACATAAAATAGCTTTCTTGGAAGGTTGGCTGTTTGTTTGTCTGTTTGGTATAGATGCTTAGACTGTTTGTCGGATCTGGACCAAATGTAGCAGCACACTGACTAAACAGGACAACAGAAAGCTATTAAAAAAAAAAAAAAATCAATTTGTTTTTTTTTGCTTTTTATTTATCTCATGTTTTGTAGTTTTCAACGCTTTTTGCATTATTGCGAGCTAAATTTTTGTCCAAAAACTATATTTCTTATATTATCAGAAACTAGAGTTTTCTTTTTTAAAGCTTTGTTTCAAAATCAAACTTACATTTGCAGATTTTAAAGAACTTTTAAAAGAAATATTACTTTTCAGGTAAATTTTCTCAATTTGAAATTGAAACTGTTGCATCAAAAACTGTAACAGGCAAAAATTTTCCATCTTTTTACCACTGATTTAACATTTACTGTATTTACTCGTGTATAACGCACACTTTTTTCAAAATTTTAAGGCAAAAAAATCTGAGTGTGCATTATATACAGAATTATTTTTTACTTCTGCATGTAATCCATGATATGTGTTGTGTGTTCATCAAGAAATTTACTCAGAGTAGATAATAAAACTGGAAAAATCTTCCTTAATAAAAGTACTTGCAGCATCTTCATTTCACTGGTTACACTTTATTTTATAAGAATTTGCTAGTAACATTACTTTTTAACACTAATTAGCAATTCTCATTGCTGCTACTAGTGTTATTATCACAGTCCTTGTCATCACTGGCACAGCCAATGACCTCTTAAATGGTATCATCTTCAGCTCCATACACTTAATTGAAAATTTCAGTTCCTTTCAGAATCACTTACACGTCAAATTTATAGTGTGTGTTATATGTAAGAGAACAATATTTCACCAGTTTTTCTTGTAAAGTACGGGGTACACATTATACATGCATCCAAGCTATACACAAGTAAATACGGTATTTTGCCCTCTTTCAAATTTTGAAAAGTGAAGAAATACTAATTAATTTTTTTTCTGAAAAGATCATGAGTTAAAAATTTGTATTCCAGAAGGAAGATTGTCATGAAAGATAATTCCTCCATGATTTCCTCCATTGGCAGAAGCGTGTCCAAGACAACTAGGCAGGTGTTCTTTTTTGAATTTGGGGTTTGGGGGGAGGGGGGGGGGACTGGCAGAATAGTTTAAGGAACATCAGCAGTTATTTTTTTAAGCTTGCTACTCAGGATTTCTTGGGGAATTTAATTTTTCTTAAAGGCACTTTGCAACAATTCTGCTTTTTTTGACATTTTCAGCAAGCTATTTTGTTATTACTATTGTTTATGGATTAGAAATTATGCAATGCTTATTTATTGATAAATTTTTGAAAAGTAGAACTTGGAGATTTTTATTATTTTAATTTTAGGATAACAGGGGTTGGTGGTTTTCCTTTATTATTATTATTATTATTATTATTATTTTAGTTAAATAGACATTAAATTACTAACTTTTAAATCATAGAACTTAAAGATTATTCTTTTATTTTACAATAACAGGACTATAAGATTTTTTTTTGTGCTTAATTTCAGAGTTTAGCTGTCCACCCCACCCCCCACCCCTTTATTATTATTAGAGGATGAAATGATTTTCTGTTAGTTGCTTCATGCATAATGTTTGAAAATTTGCACACATATGCAGACTAATTTTTTTTTAAATTCATAGTTACTTTATACAATAATTGTTATGAAAATAAGTTATGGGAATAGATTAGTGAGCATGAATGGATTTTTTTGTGTGTGTGTGATTGAAGTTATGCCTTTATAGCGAATGCTCCTGGGCAATGCCGGGCTATGCAGCTAATTGATTATAATCAAGACATATTGCCCATGAAAGGTACAAAGAATAAAATCACAACTTTTCACAGCAATGATTTTTAACCTTTGAACTATTTCTGCAAATTAAATTTCTGGTAGTTGAAAGGGGGGGGGGGACATCAATGTGTGACTGAAATAAGTTTGTAAATTTCATACTTTTAATATATGATAAAGTAATATGGTATACAATTGAGTCTACTGATTTTTGCCACAGCTTTTCTAGTAGTTACGATACCTGTGATATTCGGTGAAACAAACTAAATGCAGGCTCTTTTCTACAAGATTTATTTTTCTTTTTCTTTTTTTCTTACAAATTCTTTAACTCCAAAGACAGTTGATATGACCTGTATCTGTTTTTACAGATAGTTTTTTTTATCATTATTATTTATTAACTGGTGGTGCTAATTTCATTAAGTATTGACTTTTTAGTGTTTTTCAAGTGATTTGATGTTTGTTCCTGCTCATTTGATCAGATTAAGTAACTGATTTTACTAATCAATGAGTTTATTAAGTGGCAGGCACTGTACAAGTAACATAAGTCAATAAAAGTTGAACAGTAAATTAAAGAAAGGTTTACTCAATTACCATAAACTCAACATGCTGAGCAAGATCTGCATTGTCCATAACAGAAAACAAAATTTTGAGGAAAGATATGGCTGAAACAACAACCTCTCGAGATTTGGAAGTCAGCAACAAGCAAGTATTTTCAATCAGTAAATGGACCAAATTAGAGTCCATTTTACCTATTATAAAAAAAAAAAATAATGTAATGATATCATTAACAAGAAGTTTGTAGATATATAAAAGAACAAACATAAGAACATACTTAAAAATTTTACAAGTAAGTGCAGGTAAATGGTTTAAAAAAAAAAAAGCATTATTTAAATAGTTAATTAAATAGCATTAAATAAAGTATAGAAACAATTATTTTTGAAAAAAAAAAGTTGTAAAATATGAGAGTTGAGTGCTAGAATAAATTAGACATTTGAAAACTTCAAAATATACAAATAATTTTATTAAAAGGAGCAGGACACAAAATATTTTCAATTAAAACTATAAAAATAAAGAGGTTATATGAACTTTTTTGGGGTTTATTAAAAGTCAAAGATTATCCCTTCTCTCAGTAATGTTTATTAGATTTGCATTATGCTATATTTTGGGTATTATATTCATATAATGAAATATATTTTATACTATCCATGAGTGGTCATTCTGAAATTCTTGTGTCCAAGGGGCTTATAGACTGATATTTGAAATACCTTGCTGATTTTCCTGGCTCTTTTTTTTTTTTTTCAATAAAACACCTTAACAGCACTTAAAAGTTTAAACCAAGAACATTAGAGTTGAGTTCTCAAATATGTCTAGAATTTTATAAGAAAAGAGGGTAAAGTGTGTGCTATAGTGCATCAGTACAATCCCTTTATCAATCAACATACCACATTAGCCCGAATATAATATGATGTTTCTTGACTGATTGTTTCTCTTTAAAGAACCTGACGCATGCTAAATTCGAGGCCTAAATATAGGATTTTTCTAATTATCTTGACGAAAAATTCTGGGGTAATGTTATATTTGGGCTAATATGGTATGAAAAGAAAAGCTATCAATCGATTAATCATAGTTTATAAAAAATCTCAAACCATGTTTTTTTTTTTTTTTCTAGGCAACTGAAAATAACTTACCTTTGAACTCATACAATATTCTTCCAATTGCTAGTATTGTTGCACTTATTAAATGAGGACTTCCTCCCAAACCAGCAAGCAAAACAGTAAGATATTCATACAAAGCACCTTTTGAATAAAATAAAATTACATTTAATAAGCATTCACTAAAAACAGGAAAATAATAAAAGGGAAAATATGAAACTGTCATTTTATGACTTCAAAGCAGTCATTCAAAATGCAAATTTAAATTACATTTTTTCAAAGATCCAGTTTAGGCAGACCATAGATAATTGGTATATCACTAGATAGTAAATTAACATATTTTCTTTTAAACTATTTCTAATACTGCAGGGAAACTACACCTAAAACATGAATTTTTCTCTGCAGAAACAGTATTTTGTCTCAGCTGATAAAATCATTCTTTTTTCAGTTTGATAAAAATATTCAGATATTGAGTCGACCCATGTTTATCGCAATTAATTCATTCCAGACTACCATGAAAAGTTAATTTCCACAAAGTAAGATTCTTAATTTGTAAGTCAAACTAGCTGCTTACCCATTCTCTGCACGGTAGGATAAGAATAATTTCCTTACACATATACTGTATTTTCAGGCCTATAATCTGCAGATTATTTGTAAAAAAAGTTTTAAATTTTAATATGTGTATTACACGCCGTTGCAGATTATCTGTTTTCTTTTTTTCCCTGAAAAATTTTTAAAACAGAATTTAAAACGAAATTCAGTAACAGATAGCTCCGCCAAAATCCATCTTCTACTTAACATTAAAATATTGAGTTTTTAATAAACTGTAAATACTTTCTTTAAACATTCTGTTTAAAAAAAGTATCTATATTATTTTTTGTTAGAGTGAAAAAATATCACGTAATTGTATAATGCATTTTGTCATTAATATTGTCCCAGTTTCAAAATATGTTTTTTTAATTGCCACGCTAAAACTCTTATTTCTAATTTCTGTATAGCTTGAAACTTGAAACATTTTTCTTCTGCACTTTATTCACAATTCATCCATAAATAAATAAGCTGCTTGCAAAAACCAGCTGAAAATAATTAATAAATAGCAAGCATCTCATTGTGTGTATAGTTCTGAAATAAAATGTTTGTGTTAACACTCAAAGATGGCTTATCAGCAAAATCATTTGGTGAGGCAGAATCAGCCAGACATTGAAAGTGAGACAGCTGTTTTTGTGTGAATGTGCCAGAGTGGGTAAGAAAAACAAAGCTGGAGCGTCCTGTTAAAACCAATAAAAATAATTTTCCTATAGTTAACTTGTTAGTGTAGTTCATTATATATTTTTTCTTTTATGACTATGCCTCTATAATATTTATGATGTACGTACACAGGGATGGCACAAGGCACAGGCTAATGGCGAAACTGGGCCCCATGCTGTGCCTCAGGTGGTTTTTTTAGGGTTTTTTTCCCCAGGTAAGGGGGGATTTAAGTTTAGAAATTAAGCTATATGCCGTAAAATTAATATTTTTAACTCCTACCGGAAAAGTACCAGAAGAACAGTTTGGCAGTCTTCTCTTTTGCTGTTTAGTGTACGTAAAAAATAAATGTTTTTGAAAATACAGCCACTTTGTTAAATAACGCCACTAATTTATTAAAATATGCATGTGATAGCAAACTATTTGGGACTACTACAAAATACATCTGAATAGAATACAGATTAAATTATCGATATCGGTAAACAACCATCTAACAAAGTTGGAAAATTTGAAGTGTGATATTGCAAGGGAGGCTACTTTTCATTAAAAAATCCATCTTAAAGCAATTTATAGAAAAGTTAACCAAGCAGTCTCGTATCTTTTCCTGGAACAACACTTGTTAAACAAATATTTACCTGAAACACTTAGCTGTTAAACAAGACATAGTTCTATTGAAAATTCATTTTTCAAGGATGAGATTGGCAAAAAAGCAAAAAAACTGAAATCATAGGAGAGCAAATATTTTGAACACATGATATTTGTATATAATACATGTAAAAGAAGTTTTAAGAACAGGGTGGCTACCAAATTTCTGAAAGTCAATTTCCTGACTTTTTCCCGACTTTTGGGAGGTCCCGGGATAAAAATTCCTGACCAATACATTTTACTTTGGAAAATTGCACAATGCCCCTATCTTGTCTTTATATTTGCATATTTTCTACAAATTCTTGAAATCAATTTTAACTGAAGTATACAGGATTAATCTTTCATCAATTGAGAAACAGAAGTAGTCTCACTTTCTGATAGAATTAATTCAATGTTCTTGGAAATACGGTCCTAAGCTATAAGTTACCAAGTAAGCTAATTTGTCTTTTACCCTCCCGTCACGATTGATGAGCCCCCATTTTTCCCTCTTTATACAAGCACATCGCTTGATGCTTTCGCTGTCCGAAAAATGCGTTGCAGTTGCTTTCGGTTTCGAGTGACAATTAGAGAGAAAGGGTTTTAAAAAAGGGGGGGACACGGGGGGGGAAAAAAAGATTCGTTTGGTGAATTTTCCGCACCCATTGTCCAATTTCCCAGTTTTTTCCAGACTTTCCGCACCCATTTTACAATTTCCCGGCTTTTTCCAGACTTTCTGGATTTTACGAAGCGGTAGACACCCTGAAGAAGCAAAACATCAGAACATGATACAAAATTTTAAAAGATTACACAGTTAACTAATAATTACTATCAGGAATTCACAGAAAAGACAAAAAAGTGAATTCTATTAATTCACAAAAAGCTGAAATCAGCTAAAAAGCTGAAGAATCTCATCCCTGATTTTTACAAAAAATTTAGCTAAAAAACAAAGGTTAGGAAAGACAAATGAAAGAAATGCTCCTGACAGAAGAACTATAACTCAGAGCAAATATTAATAAGTGATATTGCCAATATATTTGTGTCACAAGATAAATTTAAAATTTAAAGACTCTTATAGTTTTAGATCACATAAATTAATTATATTTTTAAAAATAAATAATAAAACCTTTCTGATCTTTAGGTTGCCATTCTAAGAAAATATTGCCAATAACAACTAGTAAATTAAATGCAGCAGATCGAGCTTTCACAGAATTTTCTTTAGTACACAATACAGCCTAGGGGGGGAGAAAAAGTACAATTTTAAATATTCAAATAATAAAACATATTTCAATAAGTATGGCAGAGACATGTGTTCTACTATACAAATGAATGTGTTAAAAATGAGTCAATATAATACACAGGCCTTCCAGCAGCAAAAAATATAGGATTTTTTTTTTCTTTAAAATATAGTTCTATAAATAAAATAAATTAAATAATACATTTCTAAAGCACATCTCTTATAAAGTGAGAACATAGATGCAACTGGGTTGGCTTTTTAGGTAATTCTAGAGTGTGCATTAGCTTCCCCCTTTCTAGAGTGCCTTACTTCCTATTCTTTAAAAAAAATATCACATTTTTCAAGTAGGCAGGGTGTCCACCTATGTCAGGAGGCTAAAATAATAACATTAGTAGCCTTACCAACTTAAAAAGTCACCCGTTTAGTAGCCATTTTCTTAAATTTAGTTGCCAAAATAGTAGCATTTTTCATATCAGCAATAAACATACGTCATTCAACTTCAATTAAGAAGGAATTAATAAAATGATAAATTTAGAAACTTCACGCGTGCAGTTACACGTTTTGAGGTCTTCTGAATTCATTTATGCTATTTTTACGAGATGTATATATGTATGTGTATGTGAGTGAACAGGATAGCTCCTAAACAGTGCATTCGATTGAGTACAAATTTGGTATATATCTTATAAACCGCTGTCGCAAGACCGGTGTTGATTTTGGTGTGTATAGGACATATAGTTTTTTACAGGGCTACAAAAAAGATTTCTTTCACATTAAGGCCAATGGAAGTAAATTCATGAATGTGTGCTAGCGTCTAAATGATGCATTCGATCGATCAGAAATTGGGCTTGTAAATAAAAAGTCATGGTCACGGGGTATGTGTAGAATTGATAGTTTGTTCACAGGACTGTGAAAAATAATTCTTACACATTACAGCCCATAGATGCAAATCATTTAAAATGAGCCAGTGTCTAAGTGCTGCATTTGAAGAAGTTCAAATTTGGTATGTATATTATGGGTCACCATCACACATGTATAGATTTGGTATGTACAAGACTAATAGCTTTTTGCCAGGGCAACAACTGAGTGTTCTTTTACAGGGTTGCTACTCAATTTCTGAAAAAAAATTCCCTGACTTTTCCAGGTTTTCCAGACTTTTTGCAATAAAAATCCGGGCTATTTCTTAAGTTTAGGACGTCAATTTTGGATACCTTCTTAAATATTTCCAACTTCCTAAAGTAAGGTTAAACGTTGATATTGTTTACAAACACAGATTTCTGATAATTTTGCATGTCATATTATGAGATTTCCAGGTTTTGGGATAAAATTTACAGTTTTACCTGACTTCTCCCTGACTTTTTTTGCAAAAATGAAATTCTCTGACTTTTCCAGGTTTTCCCTGTTCTCCCTGATCGGTAGCAGCCCTGTTTTACATTATGTTCTACGAATGGAAATTTGTAGACCATAATGTATTCTTGAAAGTGTGCTAGTGTCTAAAGGGTGCATTTGATTGACCTCAAATTGGGTACGTATATTAAAGTGATCATGATCACATGATCTACATAGAATTTGGGGTGTGTAGAATTGATACTGGGACTGCAAAAACAAATTCTTATACATTATGGCCAGTGGACGCAAATCATTTAATGTGTTGTGTTGTGGAATTAAGGCCAATTATGTACACAGGAGATCTGGGCCTATGGGTGGGCCTCCATGAGGTCCTAACCAGTATTTACACTACGTTTTGGAGGAAACCACAGAAAACTTTGATCGGTTAGGTCTGCGGACGCTACCTGGTTTGCAAATTATTTAAAGTGAGCTAGTGTTGAACTGGTGCACTCGATTGACATGAAATTAGGCATGCATATAGGTCATTGTCTAATATACTCCATAAATTTTAGCGAGTGTACAGCTTACAATTCTTTACAGGACTACAAAAAAGTATTCTTATTCATTGCGGCCTATACACTTAAATCATTTTATGTACCCTAGCACCTGAAGACTAGATCAAATTGAGTTGAATGAAATTTATTTAAATGCTTGGTAAATATCAAGCATTCAGAAAGTCGAGGGGAGTCACTCCAGCAAGGCCCGATCATCATGATATTGGGCCCTGGGCAAATACAAATTTTTGGGCCTTTGCACTTACAAGAAATTGCATATAATGCATTTCAGTTATTTTGGGCACACATAGCTACTGAAATACATATTAAGTTTAAATACCAAATATATTCATATATTTGGTATTTAAACTTAAGAAGATATATGGATTTTTGTACACATGAATAACAATTATTTTCAAAATAATGAATATCCAGACAAATACTGCATACAATTCCATACTACACTTCTTTATAAATGAAAAGAACTGAAAAACTTACAGTATTTATCTTAAAACTGATAAGATTTTTTTTAAATATAAAACTTACAAAAAGAGACTCCGACATTGGCTGATGGATTCTGACTTAATGCTGATGAGTTCTAGAGCACCCTTAGTGGAGTAAAATGCGATAGAATTGGCTGCCAGCACTTGAGTATTTTCAAGAGTATGGCAAATTAAATTTTAGCACTAATTTTTTTTTTTTTTTTTTTTTTTTTTTTGAGTTATTTAATTTTTTAATAAATAAAAATTTGTTGAACGATACAAAATTTTTGGGCCCTTGAAATTGGTGGGCCTAGGGCAAGTGCCCCGGTTGACCTGCCAATAAACAGGCTCTGCACTCCAGATTTTTTTTTATAACAGGATTAACAAAATAGATTAGGATGTTTGATGAACAACTAATAGCAACTTTGAAATGAAAAGGAATTGACAAAAACCCAAAAATTTTTTTTCAAATTAGTCGCCTGGAGTAAGGTGAAAGTAGACAAAAGCTTGACAATAGCATGAAAATGATATATATATATATATTTAATGAAAAAAATCGCCCAAGTCGCCTAATCTTTAAATTAGTAGCAAAAGTCACCTTTTTAGTTACTGGTGGACACCCTGCATAGCCTAAAATTTTTCTAGGTTGAGCTTAGTGCACACTAGCCCCCATCAAGTTATGTCATTAAGTAAAAGCTTGACAATAGTATGAAAATGATATATTTTTTTTTTAAATGAAAAAATTCGCCCAAGTCGCCTAATCTTTAAATTAGTAGCAAAAGTCACCTTTTTAGTTACTGGTGGACACTCTGCATAGGCTAAAATTTTTCTAGGTTGAGCTTAGCGCACACTAGCCCCCATCAAGTTATGTCATTAAGTAAAAGTAATTTCCTGATTTCTTGAACAACTAATAAATTAAACTTTGAATTAAACTTTTATTCGATGAGAACCTTTTAGAGGGGGAACACTCACAAATCCTTTAAGTGTTCCAGTAAGAGAATTTAAACTAATTTTAACTGACTCTGATTAATCATACATCTAAATAACTTATTCAACACGATACAAACACAGAAAATGTTTTCATTTTTAAAAAATTACACAGGATAAACAGAAAATTTTTCTCAAAATTGGATCAATCAAAATTTTAGGATCCCTGAAATTTTGAGTAAATATGTGTGCATTTTGAAAAAGACGGTTAATTTATTGTTAAAACATTAATAATTGTTCATCAAAAAGCTATTAAATAACAGCAATATTAAACTGATTGCCTAATTCAATTTTTAATACATTTAAAATAAAATCCATTTAAATAAACTTGGTATAGCATTCTTCTATTTAAAACTGAAATATTTTTACATTATTAGCATTATGAATAAATTAAGGAAAAAAAACTATTTATACCTCTGGAACAATAGATACGACAAATTCTTTCTCTGCTTCAGATAACTGCTTAATAATATGTGCAAGTATATTCAGTCTCAACTGCAATTAAATAAGAAGTTAAAAAATGCTCAAATTAATGAAACATTGTAAATATTGAGATAAGTCATGAGTACTAAAATTTTAATATAAAATAGTGTAATTTGTCAAAGAAATGCCATACTAAGAAAAATGCTGTAAGAAAAATGAAGAACATACAGGAACACTGAACCTGCCTAAACACCACACCACTCTACCACTTTTGAGTGTTGAACTGCAGTAAATGCACTTTCCAAAAATTGTAGTAAAGTACAAAGTTTCAAATCTGCATGTCCAAAATTCAGAATATCCCAAAATCTAGATTTTATGCTCTCAAGTCAGTTTTTTCGTCAAATAAATGTTTTAAGTTATAAATGATCTCTTATTTTGTTCTCACATATGAAATGTTTTATTGGATGGAGCCTTCCTCTGACAAAGAAATAAAAACATATTTGTCTCAGTGGAGACTGGAATCTATAACCTGTTGGCATACAGACAGCAGTATAAGCACATCAAAACTTAATTCAGATTTGCAGGATTGCAATCCTGTTATAACAGGGTGTCTACCAAATTTCTGAAAGTCAATTTCCTGGCTTTTTCTTGACTTTTGGGAGGTCCCGGAAAAAATATTCCTGACCAGTGCATTTTACTTTGGGAAATTGCACAATGCCCCCTGTCTTTTACCCTCCCGTCACGATGGATGAGCCCCCATTTTTTCCTCCTTATACAAACACATCGCTAGATGCTTTCGCGGTCCAAAAAATGTGTTACAGTTGCTTTTGGTTTCCAGTCTGACAATTAGAGAGAAAGCGTAAAAAGAGGGTGGGGGACTCGAAACAAAAAAATTGATTCTTTTGGTGAATTTTTCCGTACCCATTATCCAATTTCCCGGTTTTTTCCAGACTTTCCGGACCCATTTTCCAATTTCCCGACTTTTTCCAGACTTTCCGTATTTTCCGGAGCGGTAGACACCCTGTATAATTGTCTATTTTCAGATTGCTATCAAAATGTTATTCTTTGTATACAACAGAATTAAAGACCTGAAAAAAAAAAAAAAAAAAAAAAAAAAAAAAAAAAACCATCACATAACTGCAAACTGAGTTTTGAGTGTGGATGTAACAGTCGTATTCACGAAACGGCTAGTAACCGCCTGATTATGAAACTAACGTTTGACCGTTACTTGCTGGTAACACACCGGTAACCTCAGAACGGTATTCACCAACTATTTAAAACCACTGGTTTCCTGACCAACGTTTGACCACCGATTAACTTGTACTTGTGCATTCTGCTTTGTAAGCTCGTCTGTGATTGGCTTAGGGCAATGGCTATCCAACCAGCTGATTACCGACTCTTGACCCCTCTTCGCGAGCGCTCCAAAATAGTTGAAAATAAGCAGGAGTGTAATGTGTTTTCATGTATTTTTATAATCACAAATGCTTCAATTATTTATTTCGGAGATTTCTGCTGAATTTTTTGCAATTAATAACTGATGTTTTATTTATATACACCTACGAATTTAAAAGATATATTGATTTTAAAAGATACTTTTTAAAGGTATTCGAAGGTTTTCTATTTTTATTTTTTAATGTATCTGACAGTCAAAAACAGTACGATTGTTTAAAAATTTGTGAATACATACTTAAGAGCTTACTCTGGGGGATTTTAGTTGTTTTACTGTAGGAGATGGTATGTTTTTTTTTTTTTTTTTTTGAGTATCAATAATTAAAATTTCAAATGCATAAAAAAGCAAATATTTTTACAATGTTTTAATACAATTGTAATGATTCTAATGTTGAAACCTACTGGTGACCATACTTTAATCACAAAAATATGGATCATAGAGCAGCTCTGCAATTTTTTGTAATTTTATACAGTAAAGAGTAAATATATACGTGATTATTAAAATGTGATTGTGTTGAGATGGTTCTTGCTGGGTCTTAAATAATGATTTATGAGGTAGCCATTCCTCAATTTTTAACTGAAGTTATGAACTAGGCTGTCTCTTGATTTTTCATATCAAGGACTAGAAAATTTTGGACCCTTCCCCCCCCCCCCCAAAAAAAAAAGGAATTGCAGATCTCCACTCGAAATTGCAAGTTTTTTTCCACAATAAAGACACTTTAATCACTCTGTAGTCAGACATTAAAATAAGATTTTTTTTTTTTTTTTGCATGTGATTAATTTATGAGTAATAACTTAGCACGAAGTGTACAACTTAGTTAAATAAAGCAGGAAAGGGAAAATGAGTATTCAATTTAAATATTAATAGTGAATAATGCCTCTGATGTATTTTTATTAATAAGATAATGCAAAAATCAAAAACTATATTAGTTATTTTATCGGATGTATGTAAATAAATATTTAATACTATAAGCTTAAAACAGACTCTGTTAAAGTTCACATTTTCTTCCCCCTTGAAACAGATAAAACAAATGTCAATGAATTTTTGTCTCAAAGCTACATGTTCTTCTTTTGCAAAATCGTAAGCAAATAAAAATTGGGAGGAGATGGGGGGTATGTAGCGTTGAAATTTTTTTTACCTATAGTTGAACTGCAGAATCAATGCAAATAAAACAACTACTAATTTCATTGACTAAAATTTCGGGGGGAGGGTGGGAAATCAATTAAAGGAATTTTAGAAAGGGGACTAATTAAAGAAACCTGTTCCAGTCTAGCTAACCCCTGCTAATTCACATGGCTTTGTCTATTAAATTTTGCAATGCTCTTGCTGGGAAAAAAAATAAAAAATTAATAAAATTATATCTTTTTTTCTGACAGGATTGGGATCATGATTGATTTTGATGGTATTGTAGTATAATGTTGAATTTATACACCTAATTAAATTGGTTAAGTACTTCATCCCAGAGGGCCTTACTTTTTTAGAAATAAAAAAAAGAGTTGTAAAAAAAAAGAGATGTAAAAAAAAAGGGGGGGGTGAGAGAGCAAAAAGGGAAACTTTGGCCGCAGCGAGGCCAGAACCCTGGAACTTCTGCTTGCCAATCGCTCGCTTTACCGCTGTGCCATAATTTCATCGACACGTTTGCTGTAAATTTAAAACATTTCCTTTTTCGCCTGTTTACTGTTTACATACTTTGATGGTAATGTATTGGAAAATCCTTGACACACAAGTCTTCTAAACCATTTACTTTCTCCTCACACATAAATTTTGCAAATCTATCAATAAATTCTAAAATTTCCATATCTTCTGTCTTTAACAGCGCTGTAGTCCCCCATGTTTGTTAACAGATTAGAGCCTCACAGCGCATGCGTCGAATGTAACAGGCCGGTAACCACCCGAATTCGGCTGGTTACATTCATCTGTTAAAAACGAGATGTAACCAGCCGATTTGGCCTTGTGAATACCATTTTTTTTTTAACCATCCGATTCTATGGTAATCCGGCTGTTACCAGCTGGTAGAAAGTTTCGTGAATACAGGCGTATGACAAGTGTACATACAATCTGTGAAAAATATCAGTGCTGTTGAAAAATGGCACCCCCCTCCCCACACACACAAAAAAACAAAACAAAACTGTTTTTTAGTATGTTGGCTTTCATTGTTTTGTGCAATTGCATTGTTATTTTTCTATGCTTTGGCAGAAAGGCTACAGTTTTTCGTGACTCATGCAAATAAATTTTAATTTCCTAAATTCATTGTTCATTATATCGAATTTTAACTTTATGTAAATTGCATTCAGCAGAATAGTCTAGTAATTTTAATGATATATTGCGAGTTGCAACCCAGTTTCATTTTAACTGTCTATAGGCACTATAGATCCAATTTTATTGTAAACAATCGACCTGGCATGAAATACCATTGTTTCTTTTGTTACATTCAAAGTGTGAAATAAGAAAATTGGGCTATAACCTAGGAAGACAGAAATTGAAGGACTCTTAACAAAACCTTAAAAGTAAAATAAATAAAAACTTTGTGAAAATACAGACATAAAATGTTACTTATAACACATTACGATTGTTTCGACCAAAAATTCTTTCGGTCTTCATGTCTGATGAAGACCGAAGTAACATTTTACGTGTGTTTTTTCACAAAGTTTTTATTTATTTTATCGTTTAACACCAGTATTTTGAGTGTTTTTTCCGTAAAACCTTAAAAGCTTGTGTCATTCAGAATGTCGAGGTTTTGACAGTTGTGGTTTATTATAAAAATTACAGTATACTATCAATATGAATACAACAAAAGATTCTTTATACTATCTTAATATTTTTTAATCAGATTTTTTTAAGCAGGAGATACACAACCCCTAAATAGCTTATATTTTAGACATAACTAAAAACTTGTATTTCATTTCACAATAAAAAAAAATTAATTTAAAAAAAAAATACTTACAGCTTTTGTTGCCGGTTTTAAACCTGAAGAATTACCACAGAGTATAGGTTTTATTTCATCCAAGTGTTTTTTAACAAATAACTTGCAATATTTAGATTCAGAGCTGCAAATTTCATTGAATACACTGTAAGACTTCTTTTGAGTGGTGTGATTGGAATCCTGTGCAGAAGGACAAATATACATATATATATCATATTATTTGACTGAAACGGATATATAATTTTCACAAGAAACATATATAGGGTATCCCAAAAAGATAGTAACACCCTTTAATTATCTATTGATAAGAGATAAGTGGTAAATGTAAGTTGAAATATTGTTGTTCAGAATAAGGTAGGAATGTTTAAAGAAAATCCATTTTATTAAAAAAAAAGGTTTATTATATTCTATTATTTGCAAAAAGCTGATATTTTTTAATTGGCATATTACTCTGCATTCAACATTGCCCATTAGTACAATGTGCCCCATACACAAATGAGGTAAAGAATGAAATTTCAGCCTTTCATAAACCTTATATTTAAACAAAGATGATCAGGGGCTAAACACATGAATTTGAATAAATGGTATGAATATATTTTAATGCTAGAGTGCAAAAAATTATTTTCTTTTATAATTTCTGTGTAATCCCTGAAACAAGATCATATGTGGTTTTTTAACCCTTTGGGGGCCATTGAAAAGTGGTTTAAATCAGATATATTTATCTTCACATCTCAGAAACTTTTTAGGGTATAATTACTATAAAAATTTATAATCGTGTTTTTTTAGTATATCAGGCTCATTTTACTGAGAATTTTTTATATGGAGATTGTATACAAATTAAAAAGCATCACTTTTTGAAAATTAATGAAAGGATTTTTTTTTTAAATAGTCTTTTTTCCTACCTTATTTTAAACACTTTTTTAAATGTACACTGTCCACAGTACTCAGAGTATGACAGGAAATTAAAACTTTATTCAATGTTTACAGTTTCATTTTACTACAAAGTTTTACTCTACCTTTTGAATAAATTACCTAGATTTTTACATAATTTTTTATGTTTCTATGCACCATAAGCAAAAAAGAATGGCATTAGGTAGTTAGCTATATCAGTTTTAAATATAATTTGCTCTTTATACTAATAACACCATTATTGCCATTACTATCACGGTATCATTTAAATCAAACAACAGTAAATCAACAATCCATAAGGTGGATACTCACACCTACAACAGAAACTTTCCATTGTACAACGCTTTGATTGTACCATTGCAATGCAAATACCAGCACTGCAATTATTACCAGCATCTTGTTTATATTTTCCCCCAGGTTTAGGAATGTTATGATTGCATTGAGTAAAAACGGGAAACATAAGAATGAGTGTAAGGAATCGTTTCAATCTTCAAGTATACAAAATTTGTAAATTCTAATGAAGCATTTTGGAAAAACTTATAGATAGAATAACTATACACATTTATTAATTTTGTAATAACATACATATTTACTAAAAAATTATCAGAGAATTTGTATAGACTATGCTTAAGGGGGGGGGGGGGGGGTTGCATATTTTGAAAATAACTGATATATTTAGACACTTCACCTGTAGAAGAGGTTTACAGTACTCATATATTCTTTGAATTTGAGATTCATCAACATATGGGAGAATCGCCCGGCAAATATCAATCATGGATTGTCTGGAAAAAATTATCAAATCTTTAATAAAAGATAAATACTTAAGAGACTGAGATATGATACATTTCATTTTTGAAGGATATTTTATTTATGAAATGACTGGGTAGAGTACTCACTGCATAAAATCTGTAGCATCAGAAGCCAGTAACTTCTCAAGGGCTTTTTCAAAATAGATTTTGCACAACTATAGAAAAGATGAACAATTATCTATTAATTTATGATTAACATAAAAATCACATATATATTTATATATAGGGTAAACTGACCAGTAAAGAACAAAGATCAATTGGGTTTTTTCGAGATTCTGATAAAAAGTTATTGGTACAATAACCCAGTGTACATGAACAAAAATTAGCATTGCACTGTTCTTATTTACTGGAATTACATTATATTCCTGGTAAAGAAACATAGTACAATACACATCAAAAAACAATTATTATTGTTTCAAGAGAAAAACAAGTGACTAGGGAAACCAGGTAATCATGAAATAGCTTCCTAATGCAGGGAAAGAAGTTACCAATGTCAACTCACCAACTGTAAATCTCTTCAAACTTTCCTTATTTTTTAAAAATACACACAAAATTTTATTCATTCGGTTTGTGTATTTCACTGGTTGATCTACCCTACATAGTGAATTTAAATAAATAAGTAAACTACAGTACAGGACCAATTAACCGGAATCCAGAAAACCAGAAAACCGGACAAAATAAAGATCGGCCAGGAATAGTTTTTCTTCTATCCGGTAGATGGCGCCAGCAAATTTTCAACCAGAAAAACTTAATAAGAATAGACTCTGAATAGTTTCTCTTTAGAATTGTATTGTAAGTAGAACCTCTCAAATCCGGACTTCCAAAATCCGGAATTTCTATAACCCGGCCTTACCAAATAATAAATTGGTAAATTGGTATAAACCAAAAAAAAAAAAAAAAAAAAAAAAAAGCTTTTTTGTATCTCCTCAAAATGCAAACAGATGATAGCACCAAACATAATGAAGACTTCAAGACATTTTATGCTTGTTTTTTTTTTTTTTTTTCACAGTTTTTATTTATTTTACTCAAAGAAGGTTTTATATTCACCTGCATCAAATCCCAAAGATGTATGTGCACTTATTGAGGCAGATGGATACGATATTTTCGTCCGCCACGCCCACCGCTTTGTACTGGCAGTTCCTTTTGCATTGTGTAATCTGTTTCGGGGTGGGTTTGCTTGCCAATTCAATTCTGGTGAATTAAAGTTTGCAATTTCATTATAATACTAAAACCAGAAACATTATTCTTGTTAATAGAATAGTGTTAGACAGGTTCTAACATTAAAAAAAAGCATAAATAAAAAAAAAAAAAACAGTCTTTTAGTGGTGGCATGTCCAGCAGCCAATCACTTGAAAAACAAAACAAAGGAATCTATCAAGGCAAAAGCAGATGAAAAGATCATATCCACCTGCGTCAAAAGCGCATACACATTTTCGGAATCTGAAGCAGGCCAGAACATTTGCTGTTAAAATGAGAGCGAAAAATGTAAAGGAGAGGAGGGGGAGAGAGTTAAATAAACACTTGGGCCGGAAGCAAGTTGATTACGTAATATGACTATATGAGCAGACATCGAGTTGTTTGTTTTAGGCTTTGAATGCTGTGTGATGTTTTATTTTTTTCTGATATTTGTTGCATTTGGGTTTATTTTAGAGAGTGATCAGCGTTTCTTGAAACATGCCAATTAATTGTAGGATTTTTACTGTAATAATAAATTATAAAAAATTTCAGATTAGATTAAAGTTTTACAGTCCAATATATTGTTTTAGTGTAAAGTAATCATGATTTATATTATAAAACAAATTAAAATATTCGGAACTTGCAAGCAGAAAACTAATTTGAAAGCAGTTAAAAGTACATGAAATGTTTAATATAAAACAATCCTAGTTGCTGCTGATAAAATCAGTTATTATTATTATTTTTTACAGTAATCTCTGCATTGATATCTTTTTTTCCCCGGGGGGGGGGGGGGGGGGGGGGGGGGGGGGGGGGGGGGGTGGTTGGGGGGGGGGGGGGGTGCATGTTGGATAGTGAATAATTTTTGTCATTTTTTTATTGCTTATTATGATTGAGAAACTACTAAATAATACAACAGGTAAGTGAGATGTTTTTATGTTTTATTATTAAATGTAATTGTTCAAGGTAACATTTATCATCTGCCATGGTATGTTATTTGTTATAGATGGCTCCCAGATATAAACGTAGGTTGTATACAAAACTTTTACTAATATGAAAACCTGCCAATAGATATGGCGCTAACCAGTAGATTCCAGAAAAACGGAAAATTCAGTTATCCGGAAAGGGTTGGGTAAAACTGATTCCGTATAATTGGTCCTGTACTGTATAACTAACTGAAAGCTAATATAACATAAAAATATACTTCTTTATCAGTAATCTGCAGAAAAGCTTTGCATGTTTCATAGACCACAAGACGAACTCTTTCTTCATTTTTATCTTTTGTTTCAGTTGAGTACAGATTAAAGAGAATAGGTAGATAGTTTTTCGAAAATCTTGCTATCTCCATTCTGTTCTCTTCTATAAACGAAACAGAGCAAATTTTACTCTTTGACAATTACAAGTAAAAAACTGTCCATATTGAACAATGTATATAAAAACTTACCATTTTCCAAATTTTTGTTAATGAGCACTCTGAGAGAGCTTAGTACAGTCATTCGAAGGGAAGGCTCCTCATTTAAAAGCATTCCCAATGTCCTTGCAACTTCTTTGAAACACTAGGAAGAAAAAAAGAAAGAAAGAAAATAAATAAACAGATCATAATTATTTTATACACATGCACCTAATTATTTTCTTAATTTAACAATTTCTAACTGAATTGGGATATTAAAATGCTGCTAGTATTACAAATTAATGAGCCTTAAATCTGAGTTTTATGTTAATGTTTTACTTTTTCTGTTAAATTAAGATAAATTATGTGCTGCCCCAGTGGTGTGGTAGCTTAAGAACCATTCTAACAAACCATGGGCCCAGGTTCGATTCCCAGCTTGGGCATTAACGCTTTAGATCCCGTAATGGCTCTAGTCACCCGGCATAAAGTGGATCCCGTATTGCCCTGAGACGCCTGAGAAAAAAATGCCACCCCCGCCCCCCTTTTGACACAAGATAAGTGGTTTATCTTTTCAGGGTTGGGGAAGGGTAGCTTCTATTCATAGGACCAAAAGCAATCCATTGTCAGCGATAATCCCCCTCCCTCTCTGCTCTCTTTTCAATTACCGGGGGGGGGGGGGGGGGGGGGGGGAATCCCAACAATGAACTATTTTTCGCATTTCACGTGTACATAGAAAAGGCGAGAACAACTTGGTTACTGATCGTCCTTAAACGAAGCCTAAATTTCTCAAGGGGGGGGGGGAATGAAATTTCGGGTGCATTTTTGGGACTCTTGAGGATTTGAAAATATCTCTAACCTGAGAATGAAAGGGTTAAATTGTCCTTCCCTTTTAAGGGGTATGCGGGCTGCCCATTGGGTGCCCCATAATGAAATGGCCAGTAATTCGGGCCTCAGTGGTGGCCAATGCCTGCCTACTGATTTTAAAAAAAGATGAAACCTGCATACCACCATACATATTTTTGCAGCTCACTAGGATTCAAAATACTTCTACCTGAAGCTATTCTGATTATTTACATTTTAATTTCTTTTGCAATACCATATTTGTAAACTGCATTACTACCAATTGGCATCAGCTCATGTTAATAAATCTGCCATAAGTTAAAGATGTCTATAAACCTAAGAAAACTTTGCAATTCTCATAAAGAAAGTGAATCTAACTTAGTAAATGTTGATTTTAAATTAATGAAACTGATAGTATAACTTAATAAATTTTTAAACGGGAAAAATACACCTTATAAGTATAAATCTGGGATGAGATTGACAAAAAAAGAGAAAGTCTGAAAGAATGTGCAAACATTTGAACAATAATACTTAGGAATTTTAAGTTAAATAAATATTGTAATTGTTACCGATATTAAATCTATCCTACTAATAAAAAGTTTTTTTAAAAAATCAAAATTTTCAAAAATGTTTTAAAAATTAAAAAAGTCTGAAGAACCTCATCTCTGATAAATGTAAGCAAGTAATGGAAATAATCAAACTTGTCAGCTTTAAAAGTATTGATGAATTTTTCCTCACATGCATAATTTGCAACAAAATTTTTCCATTAATGCACATAAAGAAAAAACAAATTTTGGTCCCCTTAGTTTTGTATTAAACATTTTTTTCTGTATTTGTATTGAAAGTTTAAAAAAATGTTCATTCGTTAGTGATACGCATTACAAGATTTTTTTTATATAAATAACAAATACCTGTTTCAAATCAGTAGGTTCATTACAAAATCCAGGCAGCAAAGACCAAATCTAAAATGAATACATATATATAAAAAAAATTCATTGGTATTCAAAACTGAAAATAAATATTTCACTGATTAAGAAATAACAACACAGACAGAAAGAGAAAGATATAGATGAAAGATACCTGAGAACACAACAAATCATACAGCTTGCTTTCAACAATTTTTTGTTCTTGCTGTAAAGTCAGAGCTTAAAAAATAAATTAATAAAATGTAAGTAGGCATAAAATTATTAAGAATAATTTAATGCATGATTTTCAATCAAAACTAAAATTTACATAATTACCTTTGTTCCGTAATCTGGCAGCCAAAGGCATAAAATATTTAACAAAAAATTGCAATTCAGTTTTCTTAATATTATCTCGCAGCAGAGGCAAAAGCCAGCTTCTGGGGAAATCAGGCTCATCCCTGAAATTTATTTTTAACAAAAAATAATGAAATAAATTGAAAAAATATTATTATTATTTAATAACTATGATCAACTATAATAAACTTATTCAGGAATTCTTAAAAATTATTAGGGGAAAAGCAAACAAAACAAACAATGAAAGAAAAAAAAATTATTTAAACATGAAATACATTATGACATTTATCAAAGTACAAGGATTGATGCAGGCGAAATATATGGGTCTTTTTACGACCCCCTCCACAAAATTATGATAAATTAAAATGGCCCCTTCTCAAAAATACAATCGATTAAAATAGCCCTCCACTGGAATTTTTACCACATATTTTAATTTGTTTTGTAAATTATTTTAAGAAAAAAAAGACTTTAGAAAACTTTTTAGGAAAATTCATAAAAGTAGATGTTGAAATTCACAAAAATAGATATTAACACTAGAACTGCAGGATGGGTCATTTTGACCCAAAATCACACTTGTTTCTGTTTCTTTCAAAAAGTTACGAACTGAACTTAAAAAGAAATTGTGCCTTTTAATAACTTGATGTTAGTAGCTCTATTAGTACTAACAGAGATGCAAGTGGACCCTTTGAGAGAGAAATTGTGTGTCCTTTCATCAAACAGGGTTGCTGTTTTTCATGACAGGTGTAGGCGTTAAGTGACACACAATTCACAACTTAAAACACACAAGACAGCTGATGTTGCAAACCTCTTGCAACATCAACCTTTTGTTCCAAGAAGTGGTGTACAGGTTGAATATAACTCAAACTGATGGTTATTGTGAAATCTTATTTTAAATCTTTGTAGCAGTTAGGGGTGTTTTGTGGGGGGGGGGGGGAATCCCTTGCTTCTTAATTTTTATTTTGATACAGTTAATCTAAATTCTTAATGAGAATTTAATAGGCAAAATTCATGCCATTTTTTGTTGTTGTTGTTGTTAGAGGATAAGACCCACTATCAGACATCCCTTTTCATAAAAATTTGTAGCTCCTTATATTAACTTAATTCTTCGTAAGTGACTATCAGACCATGATCTGGAAATCATGAACAATTCTATAAATGTTCACATTTTCTTAGTCAAAAAAATATTTAAATTAACATGCTACACTAAAGTTTAGTTAGATTGATGACAAGTTAGTAATTCTTTAACTTTGATTCCCTTTAATAATTTAGATTAACTTTTTTTATTCCCTGAGTGTTTTCTCTCAAGTTTCAACACCCTGAAGGGAGATACTAAGATTGTTTTCATTTCAATCATCACAATGAAGTGGTGAATCTTTATTTTAACTTTTTTTTAATTTCCAGTTTGACATATTTGGTGAAATTGATTCCTTGGTTATGATTCGTCTTTATGATATATTCTTTGTTTGATTTTATAACATGTAATGATCTTTTTGCAATATGTATATAAAATCATTAACCTATGATCAAATGTTGAATTCACGCAAATGTGTACCAAAATATCTTTTTCCTTGAGTAATAACACACATAGATACTTTTGGTTGCAAGCACACTTGTGTGTGATATTTTTACACATTGTTACACATTACAGACAGTTTTGAATATTCTTTGAATTTAAATAATTTAAATTCTTGATGTGTATTTGTATTTATATTACATGATAAAAACATAAAAATTATTACACTATGAAAAGCTTTTCTTTTTACCTGGTGCCATTTATTTGAAGAGGGATAGCTTCCAGAACTATTTTTGGACCCATATGTTGAATAGCAGTTCCAACTGCTTTTTCTAATTCAGCAATATGAGGAAATTTATAAGTATCGTGCATATCAGCAAGTGAACGGAGGCACTGAAAATTACGAGCATTTATTAATTCATTCATTCATCACATTAGTGCAACATTAATTTTTCACAACAGTAAAATATAAATGAACACAATATGGCACATAAATGCACATACAAATGCAGTTATTTTCTAAAATTATTTGTCTATACTTCTTTTCAAACAATAACAAAGAAGGGAAATAAATTCAATGCAAATTACTGCAGCTACTAATTAAATATTCCAAGATAAAAAGCTTTATTTCTTTAAGTTATTATATAGGATTAAAAAAAAATTAATACTTGAATTAATGTATCTGAATTCTTTTACATGGGATACATGGAGAGTGACTTTCTTAAAATAAGCAGAATTCCTTTGATAAAAGATGATAATCACCATATCACCTCACTATATTGAGTTTAACACACACTATAAAATTATCAATAACACATGACAAGATAAGAGCAAAATATACTAATCACATTAATATTTTTGATTAGTATAGCTTAACATATTAAATGACTTTTGATTGATACTGAAATTTAATACATAACTTTTGCTCAAAAAATAATGTGAAAATCACTTTCTATTAAAGCGGAGAAAAGAAGCTAACAGAAATTGTTGAATAGTGTAGAAAAGTATTACATCTTTTAAAAAATGAAATGAAAAAACCACTTACTTTTAACATAACTGTATAGCAGTATTTTCCCATAACCTAAAATTAGAAATCATAAAGAGATCAGGAATCAATAAGCCATAATTATTTTTTAATTCAAAATTTAAACGACTTTTCACACATACTTTGTAAGCCAAGAAACTCTGATTAAAAGTTGGTGGGTTGGCTTACAGGTCAGTAAAATATAGAAAGAAAGGAGGAAGAACATCGAAATATCATCATATTGGGAGAAGTGCAGTTTAATATCGTAGCCGCCACCTTGGATTCCCCAGCTCCCTCCCACACACATACACATACAATCCTCTCTCACTCGGTAAAACAAAATGTTTGCACAGCATAAGATTCAAACCCAGAATGCCAGAGTAAGAGTGCACAGCCTTAACAATTATTCATGATGGTCAGATGCAGTTGCATGCAACTTACATTTTAAGAAGTGGTTCAAAAATAAATATTAATTTTTCGTGCCTATATTTGATTATGGCATCTTAGTATTTTACACAGCATATTCACATGGTATACTATCATTACATTAAAGACCACTGAAATCCATTTCCCTAAAGCCATGCCTCCTCCTTGTTGGACAAATCTAACTGTAGAATGTAGCACAAGATTAGCTTTAATATATATATGAAATAAAAGAAATTTTCAGTGGAAATAAAAATTTTAAGAAATTTAATTTCTTTTAAGTATACTTTCTGTTCTTTTTTTCAGTATATTAGATTGCTGTATGGTTTATAGAAGCTGAAAATGTTTAACAAAAAAGTTTTCTTTTCTTTTTTCAATAAAAATGCAGAATCTGTAGCTTAAATCAGAAAATGAACCTTTTCTTTTTTAATCAAATCAAATATAGTCATGTAATTCGTAGTCAAGTTCCCAAAATAAAAAGTCCCAAGATTCATTTTTAATAAGCCTGAGAGATACAGTCAGGTGACCCAACATGAAATGATCCCTTGAACATTCAGATTTTCATCACTGATTCTATAACTGAATTAATTTCAGCCCCCCCACCCCCCAAAAAAAAAAATCTTCCCAATTATTAGATTTTTGAAACACATTCAAAGTATTATAGGAGCTTTGAATTAACTTTGTAGAAACTTTGAAATCAGGTTACACAGTAATTATAGTCAATATAGAACAGTATTGTTACCATCAGGTGGCTGTCAGGAACCTGTCCCCTTCAAAATAATAATTCATTTTAAAAATTATAAAAGTAACATTAAAGTTTTAACTGAGAAACAGATTTCTGCATTTTCACGAAAGTCTTTCATGCAAGATATACACATGATCTCCTTGACTAGGATTCTGAAAGTTATAAACTGAAATTTTATATTGTAATTCAGATTGATTAAATTGTGTGAATTTATAAATCATAAATTTATCATAGGTAACACTAAAAAACAAATTTAAAATAAGCATGGTTCATTGAACATTATAATTTGCACCTACCTCAAAGAAAGTAGCAATAACAGTTAAAACATATTTCCAAGCTTGGTGATACTGATAGGTAAGAGATTCTTCCACTGAGTAAAACATTTTGTGCATAGGATTATTTACAGGATCATCCATCAAATATTGTTGAAATACTTCTCCTGAGGGACGGATGCATACATGAAGAAGATTCTAATAATCACAACACAAAACCACTCATTAGATAATGAAACAAAAATATAAACATCGTACTTTAAAATACAATTGATCCATCCATCAAATATTGTTGAAATACTTCTCCTGAGGGACGGATGCATACATGAAGAAGATTCTAATAATCACAACACAAAACCACTCATTAGATAATGAAACAAAAATATAAACATCGTACTTTAAAATACAATTGAATATAATATATTTTTATATTTAGTAGAAACAAAGTTAAAATTTCCAATGGAAGAAAAAAAGGCAAGAGATTAATCTATATATATATATATATATACACAAGCTGACTGCCTGTTCTTCGCACGGTAGGAAACAAAAATTTTCCTCACATGTGTGATTCAAATTAATTCCAGTGATGTGGAATCTAAAAAAAGCAAAATTATTTGACTTCGGAGATAAATTTTGTCTTATGTGTACTAACCTGAGTAAGTATACTAACTGTACTAACATTGCAATATAATGACATTAAAAAACTATGTCAGTGTCATTCGCTATCAAAAAAGTGAAAAGTTTGACCATTTGCAGTGAACTCCTCACTTTCAAATGTCTTATTTCCACATCATACTGTTTCTTAGGCTCACGTTTTAGCGTTAAATACCTCAAACACTACATGAAATAGACATATTTTTTATTTTAAAATAACTACACACCCACTCTTCACACGCGATGAAGTGAATATTTTACTCAAATATGCTCATAACTACATGTGATAAAACAGAATTTCATTTTTTTTTTTTTTCAAGTAATCTCCTCTATTGAAATTCCTGCAGCTTATATTAATGCAAATTAGAATACTTTTCGTTTAGTTACTTGTAAAAGAACCGTGAAATGTGCTCCATAGAATGTGCCATGGCCATGATGCTTCCGCTTCAACTCTAGCCAGAAATGTAAATGCAAAAGTCAGTCGCTTCTCCCTGTTAATGGCTAACAACTGCTGATTGTAATAAATTTTGTACAAGACCATGCACCATGTTTCTCAGTCTGATCTGTACTGTACTGTAGGGAACACCCAAGTGTCATGACACAGCACATGCACTACTATGGCTTACAACATTATCCATTCATTGTTCAACAATAGCTGTGGCAACATTTTCAATGACATCTGTAGAAGTCAATTTGCATTCTCAGCCCATCTGGATTCTAAGATGTCCAGTTTTCTTGAATTGAACAATCATTTTCCTGCAAGCTTGTGAAAGTAGCGGTCTTCTTATGCACATTTTTAAGTCGATGAAACTTCCAAAGAGCAGCTACAGTTAGTTTTCATAAAACAACTTCACAAGCATAGCGTGTTCTGGCAGTGGGGCAGCCATCACTGATAAGAATGGCAATTCCCCAGTTTTATCCCCTTTTATGTCCAGAACAGAAACTGCAGACCAAGTCGTTTATACAAATTTTTATACTTCCAGCATGAAATTGCAGTTGCAACTACAAATTAGCAAATAGGCATACGGTCATTAAATTTCAAACCAATCAGTGATTAGAAGGTGGAAATATCCCTTAGCAGGATGCCACCAAACTAATCATTGAAAAGATCCAAAACTTAGTGCAAAGCACTCCCTCTCTTGTACTTTTTTTTAAACCATCATGAGAAAAAGAGATTTAAAAATCTTTGTATATAGTATAAAGATACTGTTAATGTAAATAAAAATACTCCAGAATGGATTTCGGATGATTAATCCTCTACAACCACTTGGATGTAACATTAAAAAAATATAAATCTAACTATAAAAAAGCCAAACATGAACAAGGTAAATAAACAAAAGCAATATACAACACTTAGTTTAAACTAAAATATTTTTTTCTAAATCAGCCACATAATAAAATACACTACACATACAAATAATAATAATTATTATTACAAGCATTCAGTGGACATTTGATAAATACAGGCAAAATTGGTCGAGTTTCAATAAAATTTTAAAGACTTCTGAGCTGATATTAATTGTAAAAACATACCTTTAGCACACATGTTACAGTTTCTAATACTTCTTCTCTTTCATTCTGCCAACATTTTGCTGCTTTACCAAAAAATTTAGGCAAATGGCCAATACACAATTTTTCATCTAATCTATACAAAAGATAAATGTATATAAAACAGTTCTTTAAAGCTCAATTAAATACAATCCATAAACATAAAATCAATGTATTCAATAATTTAGAGTATATACATTTTTCACATGGCATAAGCAAGTAAAAAAAAAGGGGGGGGGGGAGTTCCTTTTCTATCACATTTTGTTTTTCAAGAATCTTCCCAGTGTTCCACAATATATGAGCACTGATAATGATTGAGTTTTGTAAACTTATTTTTGAGATCCTATTTATGAGGTATTATCAATTCTTTTTTTAATGTTGATTTCTCAATGTACCTACTAATAGGTATTTCCTGATAAAAATCTACATAAACAAAACATATTTTTGAATAAGATTATCCTACAGTGAAACTTCTCTAAACAGCCACCCCTATTCCACAGCCACCTTCCAAAACAGGCAAAAACTTCCAAGTACTGAATCAAAAACACCTAATAATAATATAATTTTACCCCTATTTGGCAGCCACCTTCACCCAGGCCAACAGACACACTCAAAGCCTCAAAAAATATAACAGCATATCCCTCTTAGGAGCTAGTTTAGTTAACGAGTGCCCAAGACTGCATCACGCAACTGTTTTAAAGCAAAAGCTTTGATTTGATTTTGGGAATAAAGCCGAATTTCTGCAAGGATCTAGGCTTAGTGGGGGGGGGGGGGGGGGGGTCCCCTCCATGGTTGACTTTCTAAGGCGTTCTAACCGGTATTTACAGGAAGTTTCGGAGAAACCCACTTACAACTCTGAACAGCTAAATGGATGGACACGAACAGGAGAAAACCTTTATTTTAAATTTCAGCCAGGTAACTAGGAGTTACCTGGCATGACATTTTTAAAGAGTTTTGGAACTCACAAATTAATAGCTGTATGTATGTTAAAAGACTATAACACTAAATATTTATGCAATACATAAAGATTGTCATACTTCTTCAAATTAACAAATGCAGCTTCCATCAGTTGCAACCAGTTAATTAATGACTGTGTCTCTTTTACATTTGGTTGGTATTCATACAAAGCCTAAAACAGATAGGAAGAGAAAAGTAAAAAATACCATATTAAATGCAGTTCAAAAACATTAATTTTTAAAATGAAGTACTTTTTTCTTTTTTTTTTTAAATATTACCATTATTATTCTAGCATTCAAATCTGATGGCAAACTGTCTGACTTAGGTTCCATCATGAAAAGACCCTTTAATGTCTTTAAACATGCAGAAGTCAGCATCTAAAAAATAAAAGAATAATAAAATTAAAATACATTCATATCATAATTTAATTTTTTTGATTTAAAAAGAACAACAGGAATTGTAATTTGTCAATCAAATTGTGGTTATTTGGGCAGGCAGAGGAGTCATATGATCAAAAACTCCTGTCATCATTCATGCATCACATGATCATTAGAATAAAGAATAAACAGTACTTTTCTACAATTCATACATACACATTCATACATGCTATAATGTGAAACACACTGGAAATATGCCTGAAATTTGATTAAAGACAATAAGTTTTTTCAAAAGAGGCTATCTTAAACAAAATTGAAGTACAGTAGACTCTGAATTAACCGGGATCGGATTATCCAGGTTGCGGCTTACAAATTGAGACTGTCTCAATTTATTATGTTGATGATGCATGGAAATTAGAATAGAGCACCACTGTTAAAAAAATTATTTCAATCTTGATTTGAAAAAGTGAGACTGTTCTGAAAACTGCAGTGCAATTATGAATTAACGAAGATTCAAAGTTGAAATGTTACAAAGCTTGTGCTTCAGAAGAAACAAGAAAGTGTAATATACATATGGGAAAGTGATGAATACTCTAAAACAAACTGAGACAGTGAATTTAATCTTTCAGGATACATTTCAAATAGAGCTTAAATACTTGATTCTACTTTTGCCTCCAAAAAATATTGTGATATGTTTTCAAAATGGGTATGCACAAGATATATGTTAAAGTACCAGTACACAAACCTGTTACGGTGGTAAATACAAGAGGTGTTAGGACTTTTTTTTTCCTAAACTACTTCTTATAAGCTGTGTAAGTCCTTTATTTATTCTCAATTAATCAATTTTCAATAAGTGTGACTCAAGAATTGATATTGTAATGCTTGTGACATACAGTCTGAGAAGAAAACAATGGCACTTTTCTTTTTTTTTTTTTTTTGGAGGGGGGGGGGGGGGGTAATGGAAGGGGTTGTTTTTGAAGATTAAATTTAGTTTTAAATTAAAGTTCTATGTGTTAAATATCATTTTGCGTGTTACTGCATGAAAAACAGTTAATCAGAACACATTTTATAAATCTTTGGAATTCCCACTGGATAACATTACAGTGAATACATTACAGTTTCATGCCAAATATGGAAAATATCAAAAAGCTGGCTTAATTTTTTAAAACATTTTTTTTTTCCCCTACCAAAACTGACACTGCATGCTGAATTTTGGTGCAATTCTGAGGGAAGTACACAGCCCCATACTGTCACCGTTGGTCCATTAGCTAATTAAATAATATAATGTATATATCTATTTGGTGATGAGCATAATGAAATAAATTAAATTCTAAGATTAGTATGCCAACAATAAACTAATTGTAATGAATATAATTTTTCAATAAACTAATTGTAATGAATTTATTGCCAGGAAAGTAATACCAGAAGAAAACTGTATACTTACAGAATCGCTCAATGTCATCACAGATAAAATTGTTTCACTTAAAGTTTTTACACTAGATTTAGGAAATACACCAAATGTTTCTTCAATAAGTGATAACATATAGAACACATCTTTTGAAGGTGAAGGACCTTTAAGAAAAGAAGAGATTATGTTAGACAAATCTTCACATTTACAGAGTACTGCGATTGATTTCAGATGAAACTGTCCTGAATAGGTAATTAAAAATTGTTCTGTACTGTTTGTTAAACTGAAACACACATTCAAAGTTCACAATTAACTCAAGTTTACTAAACTATCTTACAAGTTGATTGACGTATTCAGTTTTAAAGAGATAAGAATGTAAAAGAAGTTGCATAAGTAATGGAAATTTTTTCCATTATATGAACCTGACATTGTGTGGCATCTTTTCAATTCCACCAGTTTCACTTGAAAATTAGAGTTTAAAATATGAGAAACTATGGATGACAATTTTAGAAAAATATTGATCTTTTAAATGTTTTGTAGGGTTTTTCCTGCTTTTCTTTCTTTCTTTTGAGGAATTGGGCTAATTACTCATTATTATTCTAGGAAAAAAAAAAAAAACCTTGCTTACTTTGTATCTTTAAAAAAAAAAGGTGTAATTTAAGGCTGAAGGTAGTAAGGGGATTTGAAAATCTTATCTTACCTTCCCAAATTCTGAACTCCACTGTAGTAAAAATTAATTTAGGCACAGTTCACAAAGCCTTGAGTGCAAAACATGCTGTTCTTAACACTAGAACGGCAGGAAAATCTTACTTACTGGAACGGCAGGAAGGGGTCATTTTAACCCCTCCATAAAAGGACTGAAGTAGCAATGTTAGAAAGCTTTTAAATTCCAGATATTGGCAAAATTGTGTATTTTTTGTATACTGAATAAATTACTCTGAATATTTCCTGATAATTTATTAAATTTTACTGTACAAATATACAGTAAATATACTGTAAATCCTGATGAATTATTGAATTTTTAAAATACTATTCAGCTTATCGACTACAGTTCTGTAAGTACATCAATTGAACATTCTACAACAACTAAAATAACTAATTAATTTGTTGTAAAATAAAACACAATTATAAAAAATAATGCTTTTTTGTTCACTTACCCAAAAAATGATTCGCTTTGGGTATTCACGTATGAGAAAGTTCCGTTTTCCCTTAATCAATGAGGCTCAGTAATCAATTTATAAAGCACTGCGTTCAAATTATATTTATTGTTTAAATCTTCATATTAGACACATGTAGTAAGAGTTATTACAGTGAATACAAAAATAATTTTTAACAATTTTTCCTGTGCATTTTCCACACACTACTTCCGAGGAAGATACGCAATATTCTTGTGATTTGTTTCCGTTGCATCTCTGCATTTGGCACTTTTTTTTTCTTTGTGTTTAACTTCTTGTGTGTTTTTTCTGACGACTCAGGTAGGCTCTTTGGGATTTTTGAAGCCATAAAGCTTAATCTTAACTGCTCACCTAGTTACAGTAGAAAATCTCTCCTACAGACAGATTTTTGAGTTACACTTTTATAAATTATCCAGGCGTTCAAAGCTGCATGATCTAATATGTTGAAAAATATATGCACATGCCATCGTCTGGAAGCCCACTTAACGGAATATTTCCGGCACATCTGATCACAAATATCCACACAAAACTTCATTGCGTTGTAAAATGCAATTGAATTTGCTAACTTCTTGACACTGTCTTCAGTTTCAACTGCAGAATGTAAGATTTCAGATGAAACTGCCCTGATGAAGGACAGTTTCATCAATTGTACTGCATTTCTACTAAATGCAGTACAATTGATGATCTTAAATGTATAAGTGAAATTAGTTTTAAATACTCTACCCCTTTACTAACAAATCAGATTTCCAATTTTGGACTAATATAGCTGAGACAATTATAGAATGCTTAACTGAAGAATAAAAAATTTCTGTAAAATGAAAGTGTCATAAGTAAAAAATAATACAAAAGTTGACCACTGAAAATATGTACTGTATCAAAAACAAAACTTCAAAAAATTTCTGTAAAATGAAAGTGTCATAAATAAAAAATAATGCAAAAGTTGACCACTGAAAATATGTACTGTATCGAAAACAAAAACTTCAACCCTAAAGTTAAAAAGTTATAATAAGTAAATGCTTGATGAGTTTCTTAATACACCAGATTCTCTTTTTACATATTGGCTATGTTCTATGCAACACTGTACAAAAGAAAGCCATGCAAAAAAAAAAGTACGCTCTCACATCAGCTCTGCGAATGCTAAATAGTAAATATATGTAACAGGTCTGAAAATTCTCAAAAAAAAAAAAAAAAAAAAAAAAAAAAAAAAAGGGAAGAAAATTCGCTTTTATGCATCAGTAAAATGAAGATCCGAAAATTGCTTTTTATTATTATTTTTATGTGTATAACAAAAATTGGTGAAAAAAGAGAATCCAGTGTACTGAAATTGCTCTGTTCAATTACAAGAAATTAACTTTTATTGAAACCATAGTATTATTTTATGAATTAGTAGAAAACAAAAGAGTACCTCCACTGTTCTTCAACTTTGAAATGCAGAATTCTGTTATAATTGCACACCCAGGATGAACTGAGCCACATACTTGAGATTTATCTGTTATTATAGCACGGACAATTTGATGTGCAGCTCTACGAACCTAAATTATACATAATAAAGCATGAATATCAGAAATAAAACACTAAATATATGAAAACAAGCTAAATAAAAGAGTAAGTATAAGAAACCATCAGATTCTTTTAACCTTGTAACTGCATGAATTTATATATACAGTAGACACCAGTTATAATGTACTCTCACGGGACCTAAAAAAGTAGTACGTTACAGCTGAAGTACGTTATAAGCAATACCACTGCTAAGATTCAATATTACACAAAAAAAGAAAGTGGGCTCATAATTTCACTGTATGATGCGTTTTAAACAGGTCTGATTTTTTAAAAATCTAATTTAAAAACAGAAAATTCTTTATTACTTACAACTTTTATTGAGATTAAATAATCTGTAATTTTCTTTTTTTTTAAATGAGCAGGTGCTACTTAAAAAATACCGTTTTGGATACCCATACCGTAATTTCCTGCCGATAATCTGCAGATTATCTGTTAAAAAACTTATGAAAATGAAGGTGCGGATTATCTGTGGCATTTTATTTTTGGGGACCGTTTTAATTAACAGATGACGTTGATTTCGATTGGTCCCACGTAAATGCGTACTTTGATCGAGATACATTAATCGTAATCGAAAGTTGGTCACAATGCTGTAGCTTTTCTGAGCTTTTCCCACACATCGCTGCCGGGTAGAACACCTATAAAATACAGACCGTCTATCGATCACAGTTTTCGACCTACACGGGTCTCGCAGAGTATTTTGATGTGCCGTCATTGAAAAAATTTCACGGACAACTCCGATATTTAGAGGTAACAAAGCAACCTATTCTGCCAATGACCAGCCTGGACCCTAGTGCAGTCAATCGGCCTTAATCCACAAACACCTTGCCTCAATTGGTTGCTATAATTCTTGTCTGAAGGATCGTATAACTCTTTACAATCTTCGATTAATAAAATTTATTTCTCATCGTCCATTGCTAACTTCGGTTTTAAAAAAACCCAATTAGGTAAGGAAGCAATTTCACCAGGAATGGATAGGAATGACAGACAATTTTTTCCGTTCTATTTGCGAAAGGCAATTAATTAAAACACCTGCAATTTTTTAAAAACATCTGCGGGTGATATGGTATTTCGAGATTGGAAAGCTTTGGGCGGCTGCAAACTCTTTTCAGACAAGAGAACGTTACAGCAGTAGAAATGCATGCATCCCCCCCCCATCAAAAAAGTTTACTTTGGTGGAGCATAGTATGGTCACATAAGTGAGAGCGGACCTTAACGGGTAATTCTTTATACTAAGAGAATTATTAAAAAATAAAAATAAAAACGAATGTTGTTTTTTTCTGGCCCCCTCCCGTCTGGAGCTTCTGTTAAGCGATAACACGGTTGAATCATCGGAATGCAAGACCGTGTTGATTTTTCTCCTAGCGGTCCCCAGCGCAGCTGTGAAATGTTTTGTTTATGTAACTTGTTTTGAGAGCATTTTCTCTGTTTTTGTTTCCATACCGTGCTTTTATGGGTTCCACTACGATTCATGGAAATATTCATATAATGTGGCAGTTTGAAATTTGCATCTCTGTTCTAAGTTTGGACAGTTGTGGTTCAGATGAGTTAATCAAACTTTTGAGAAGACTAGAAAAGAAAAAAAAAGGGGGGGATGCTGAAATTTTTCGGCATTTTAACAGCAAATAATTCCAGATAATCGAGCTTTTACTGTACTTAAAAGTAGAAATATCATTTTGCTTTATAACCATCTTCACGCTTTATTGCCATTCATTTTGGCGGCGATATTTAGATAGCTACTTTTCAAGAAATATAAGATGAATTTTTCTGCTATTTATATGCATTCTTAACGTAAAAAAAAAAATTCAGAATAGGAGGAAATTCAGAGTCGGCAGGAAATTGCGGTAATAGACTTTAGTAGCGTCAGGGATCACTCTAGAGCGTTTCAGGGGGGCGGCCTGCCCTGCTGCCCTTTTTCCGGTAAAAATGCCGCCCTCCTTGCCCTTTTTCTTCATAAAATTCCGCCCTCTTTCCCCCCCCCCCCCAATCAAAATGCCGCTCTCCTTTTCTCCACCCCTCCTTGTTTCCCCTTTTCTTATTGTTTATTTTTTCAGATTTTCAAAACTGGCTGCATGGAAAGTTCAAGACAAGGTCAATTCTAGAAGTGTGGGGTGACCCCCCCCCCCCCTTACACACACTCCTCATCTCAAAATGATTAACTTAGTCCTAAATCTTATTCCTAAAGACAGACATAAATTCAGACCAATTAATGTTTTGAAATCGCGCAAACTTTCTAACTCGCAATAAGTTGTCTTGCATTTTGAAATGAATCCGTAATTCTCTAATGTTTAGTAAATATCTGTACTAACTATAAATAATCTGAAGTAGAAAGGCCATGCAATGATTACATTAAAAGCAATCATTAAGAACAACTTGCAAGAGTGCTTAACATCCAATTCAAAACAACGGAAGCTGCCGTGATTTATGTGGCTACGTCTAAGCTTATTTTTTAGTAATTTACAACTGCATACTTATCAAACATAACATCCTTATGTGAAATCATTTTGAACTCCCTTCTTCCCCCCCCCCCCCAACTGAAAGCGTAATCTGCCAGATGGCCATTTTACATGGCCTTTGTGCTGAAAAAACAAACATTCCAGGGGCATCTTTCAGATAACGCAAATAAAAGAAAACAGAAAATATAATTATTTATAAAAGGACATTTTATCTGGGTGTATTTAAAAAAAAAAAAAAAAAAAAAAAAAAAAGGCTGATTGGAATTTTGTGAAGGAACAGTCAGTGGCGTCGCTAAGCATGGTGTCACCCGGTGCAGGCTCATCCGGTTTTTACACCCCCACCACCCACCCCACCCCGTAACACCTCCGTACAATTATGAGTCATCTTTGAGATTGGCTTTTTTTTCACTTCGCCCTAAATTAAGTCGAAACTTTACCTAATCTCCGTAGATTATCTGACCGGATAAAGCAGCACTAACTACCGAAGTAAGCGGCAGAAAACTAGTGCAATTTGGCCATTTCGTTCTTTCGCCCTGCCAATTTTCACCGACTTAAGAGACTCACTGACCGAAATAAGTGGCAACCACTATAGTAAGGTTCTTTCAAACGTTATTAGGCTATTATGCAACTTTCCATACCACCTATGCAAGGTAATGTACGAGACGCGGAAATGACTTTTTTTTTTTTTTTTCACATGGAGTGTTTTTTCCAAGAGGCCTATGAAAACCATGAGCCGTAAAAAAAGCCTGTTTATAATACCATTACCAGACTAATAAAAATACACTGTCAGCTAATAAAAATATGGCATTTAATTCAACTAAACGTTAAATTATCTGCACACTTGAAATTTAATGTCTCATGAGACCTGTTTCATTGAAACCAGTTGTTTCATTCAACACTCACTACAAAACTGCTTTACTTAAGAGTTCTTGTACCTATTAAAAGAAATGAAAATCGATAAAATTTTGATGGAATATATAGAATATACAGACATCTGAATATAAATTACACATTCTTTTTGACTGAATATAGGGAGTGATTCTAAACTCCCTATACAAACTTTACGGGATATAGGGCACATAATATAATGTCTTATCGCCCCTACAGTTTATAGAGTTTTGAACCGCCTTGCATATTGCTGTGTAAAGTTCCACATTGCTCTTACATTGCATATAAAGTTTATTTACTTTTGAATTTGGCCAATTTTAACCAATGCTTTTAAAAAAGCTGATATAAATATTGTAAGTGATTGAGCTGCATTTTGTTAGTTCTATTAATGTTTTATATTCAAGATATAGTTGTAAGAAAGAAATCATTAAGAAAGCGTTTTTAACTGTGCAATAAATCATTAAATTTTGGATTGTGGAAAGTTGATGGCAGAAGATTCTTCGTGCTGCTGACTGTAAAACACCTTTTTTGAGAGAGATTAGCCCCGCTCATTTGCACGTCTGTGTGGGCCTATCGGTCACCGATAGGCCGGTGACCGATTTCAAGGTGATGAATTTCAAGTGTGTAGATAATTTAACGTTTAGTTAAATTAAATGCCATATTTGTATTAGCTGACAGTGCATTTGTATTAGCTGACAGTGTATTTTTATTAGTCTGACAGTGTATTTTTATTAGTCTGGTAATGGTATTTTGATATTTTAGTAACGTATTTTTAATGAAAGATTTCTGTAAATAGGTGTAGGGCTTATGTGTTTGTTTTGTGTATAAGCTAAACCTATACGAGGGATATTTTCTTAGTAGTGGTAGCATTGGACGGAGGACTTGTGTAGGTCTTATCCAAATCTACACAAATTATATTTTCTATGCGCATTTCATAACTTCAATGCATAAATTTACCTTATTTAAAAATATATATATAACTATTTCACAGCACTTGTAATGAAGAAACAATCATTTGATTTGCTTTTTTTAAGCACCTATAATTTACATTTGACATGCTTTAACATGCTTAAATACTTTAAAATAAATTACTTTTATCTATCTATTTTTTTAAGTAGAAAAACTGACAAAAGTTTGTAGGAGCTTTCAAGGAGCCTTTAAATGACACCCGGCTTAAGCCCTGCTACTTCTTTTAATGAGTTCCTTGAATGGATTTAGATGTATTTTGCTTGGAGACCTAGCCGCCAGGGCCTTATTACCGCTTGGACAATTACAGCATTTTCAAGGGGCCCGCAGATTTGTAGGACCTCCAAATTTTTCTCTAAAAAATAGCTTTAGTCTTCTAATATTTTGATTTTTTTTCTTTAATCATTAAGTCAAATTTTAAATTATTTTAGAAATTAAAGTTTTTTCAATTTACTAAAATACTGCAGGTTTTTTTTTTCCTTACTTTTTACCATTTAGGCTTAATATTTGTGAACCTCAGTATCACCTCAGTGTGCTAAACATGCGTCCAAAACACGTACCCCGAGGGATATGCATGTGCAGGCAGTCCTAATGTTGTGTGTGCGAACAACATTCAGGGACTTGAAGGTCATTGTCCTAACTGCTAATTAGGTGATTCTGAATACCTTCAGAGTATCTGCACTTCCGATATCCAGTTTCAAAGCAAACATACTGGGATTCTTGTTGAGTAGGGAGACTTGTGCAGCCGAGTTACTTCATTTGAGTGCTTATGGAAAATGTCAAACGCAAATCATAAAATTAATTCACCAAATAATTTATTGCAAATCTATTTATTGCGTAATTTGAGCCTCAAAAATTATAAATAACATAACAAAAGTTTCAATACATTTTGTTTATGGATTAAAAAAAGAAAAAAAAAGAGAGAAATGGGGGGGGGGGGTTATCTACAAAGTAAGGGCCTTCTTCTAATATATTTACTTAAATACATTCTATACAGCTAGAAATCCGCCCCTGTAGCCTGCACCCTGCTTCTTACACGGTGTTTCTAAAACTTCCATGGAATTTTCAAAGGTTCAACAACATTGGTTTACACGTCTTGAGATTCTTCGTAACAATGAAAAAATAAATGACATAGGTACGAAATAAATGTAGACTGAAAGGCCCATATATGATACAAGGCACATTGCATTTAGAAAACGATTTCGGGCTCATCACGCAGTCATCGATCTAACTGTCTGGAGTTTTGGGTGGTTTTCTTCGGATGTAACGTGAATACCCATTAGAACCCCTTAAAAAATTCCCCGAACAAGGTGCCCATCCCTATACAGATAGCCCTCGAGTATCTTCTCCTTTGTACACAATAAAATATAATACAATTCGGAAAAACCGTCACCCATCTAAAGCTCCATGAGAACATAACTGTTTAAGACAATTTAACCGCATGGAAAGGAGAGAGAGAGAGAGAGAAAAAAGAATGGTCTCAAAAAGCATTTTCTGAGGCGTTTTGCCCCGCTTTTAGTTGATCACCTACATTCGCACCCTCTTTGGGCCGGCCCTGCATTGAAAATATAAAATATTTCAATTATGAACTTACCAAAAGAATGATAGCATAAAATGAAAAAGAAATAAATAAGCAGGACTTGCGTTTGAAAAATAGTACTTTTACACAATAAACGAACTATATGAATGATCGGTCAGTGTTCTCAGAATTATGCCAGAATTCTGAGAACATCTTTAGGTACCTTCCTGGCGTCGTCCTTCGAAACCTTTCATTTTGACGCGTGAATCCATCAGTGCATTTACGCATGAAGCTCTAAGGAGAGTCATCGGGAATGGGCGATCAGGCGGGAAAACGGACCAGGATCCATTTTCACCGGCAGGAGGCGCAGCGCACCGCTTCAATAGGGATTTAGCGTTGTTTTGATTGTGAACAAGCTATATTTTTTTAATAAAATAAATTATTTTGATAGAATATGGGTCGAGCGAGTCACTGCTTTGCACCTGGATGTGACAGTGGATATCCAGAAGCCAGAAAAAGAAATGTATCGCTCGGGAAGAAAAATCCAAGTTATTTAAAGCTCCAAACAGCATCAATGCAGCATCACCATAATATTTCTTTAATATGGCCCCTTATAAATGTATAACATAAAAAGTAACACTATGTAAATAGAAAACCTTTTGTACATGTTAGTAGTAGTATAATGCTAATATGAACACTTTAAAATACGGCCCAATAATCAAATTGAAACAGCAGTATAATACTTTGAAATTGTCCATTTTTAAAAAAATAATAACTTTTATGAATAATATTTTTCTGTTTATTAATTTAATTAGGATGGGGGAGGGGATTTTATAATATATAAGAGATACACAAATGAATAGATATTTTTGGCATAAGTCTGCAAAACTTATACAAAAACAAATATTTTCAATTCAAAGTCTGTTTTTTTTTAAAATACAAAATTTTTCAAAATTAAAGAAATATTAGATTTTTTCTGATATGTGAAAGCTTGCAAAACTGATGCAAAAGAGTCAATCACTGAATATGCGTGTATTTATTGAATTAATATTTTTTTTTTCCTTTATGCTTTTTTATGAAATTTTTTGTAGTACTGAAAAATGATACTGATACTGAAAAGACATTGATTTTTACGTAATTTTTTGTGATACTCAGGTCCTTATTATCGCACGGGCAAATCGGGACTTTGCCCAGGGCCCCCCAATTTCAAATCTTGTTCTGAAACATCCTTCTTTATATCAAAATTTTATGAAAAATAAAGCAAATTTCATAGATGCCCCCCCCCCCCAAATTCATCAATTCCTGGGGCCCTTGTTGGTTATAATCAGGCTCTGGTGGTGCTGAAGAACGGCGTTAAATGTTTTTCTCTTTCCATATTTGTTTTTGTTTTTTGGTTTAACTAACCAACTTTAAGACTAAAGACAAAAAAAAAAATAATAATAATAATAAATAAAATATAATGTGGAAGAGCGGGTATATAAGAGGAATTTATAGCCTGAAAGAAGGCAGGGAGTATTTTTTAATTTTTAGCGAATTGCTACCAAAAATATTTATCAAAAACTGATCTACTACATCGTTCGCATGCAGTTTTAAAGAGAATTTATTTAAATTATTAATTAATTTATTAAATTATCAAACTGATGTTACATCGTTGTAACTAAGTAATATAGAAACAAAATTATTATACATGCATATTAATTATCATATTTATTTATTCAAATCTTTGTATACTTCATGAAATTTCAGCATAAATGATTAAATCCCAATTAGAGAAGCATTAAATCGGAAAGCGCGCGTGCGCGATTTTGTTTTTCACTACCATCAATAGATGGCGCAATCAATGGTAGCCGCAGTTTCGTCGGCAATTCTCATACTGCGTAGTTGGTCCAAGTTGGATAACAAGTCGATGTTTCTCCTCGCGAGCTTCATGCATTAACGTTAGTGTGTTTCGTACTTTAAAAAAAAATAATCATCATCATCATCAACCCTTTGAAGGGCAAACATTTTCACATCCATATGGAAGACCCACCGGATAGACTGTCCAATGCTCAAAAAGTACAGCCGACGGGCACTCCAGTTTAGTCAAGTGCCTCATTCACACCCCTTGTCTAAGATCCCCCCATTCCAAATAGCAAGAGAAAGTGTTCATAGTTAGCCCCTGGTTAAAAGCGAAACATACAGATGAAATGGCTACACATAAGTTTAGAACAACCTGCCATATTCTTGTTTTATGGGGGAAATATGGAAAATTTTTAAACAGGAAAAAAAAGTTGAGATGAAGGAACACATTTTATTTCTACAGGTACACAGAATATGTTTCTTTCATATATTGGTTCCTAATTTTTCTCTCAGATATTTTTTACATCACCAAATCAAGTCTTTTTTCAAATTAATTAAAAAAATAAATAAATAAACCAGCATTTTTTTTTTGTGTGTCACCCCCCTCTGTTGGTGTCCCCCGGTGCGGCCCGCACCCCCCACGCGACGCCACTGGGAACAGTTATACCTCCTGTTTTGTAAAGGGTCGTTTAAACGTCGATTTTGACTTCATTGTATTGTCTCCTGTATAAGGAAAACTGTATGGTAAGGAAGGAGAAAAAGTTTTGGCAAATAAGAATGGAAAAACGGACCGACATACCAAACCATAGGGGGGAGAAAAAGGGCTGCCAGACATTAAAGGATTGCCGGGTGCCACGCCCTGTTTAATCCGTCGAGAATCCACACTATGGAATGTGAAGTGGGATAAATATAGGTCAATCATTGCTCAAGGCTGGAAAAAGGGGGGGGGGGGTAGAAATAGTGTAATACTGCAATTTTCATTCTTGGGAGTGAACAACAAAGCATAGGAGTGATTTTATTGGGATTTAATGTCTTTTTAAAGAGCGGTCATAGGGGTACACTACAGAAAAATGCTATCGGCATAGGCAGGGCCGTAGCGAGCAAAAAGTGATAGAAGACTGAAATTTATAACTTAATTAATGTATGGGCACATCTTACAGACTGGGAATTTTCTGTTTGGAGACCATATAAAAATGTACATTTGTATTTATTTAGATTTAATTTTCCAAAAATTATAATCATTACTGTAAAATTCTGTACCCCCCCTTTTTTTAACATAAATTTGTGATTTACTGTAAAATATTTAAGGAATAAAACCCCAGGTCAGTGTTTTGGGGATATTCTGTGTACACTGACAAGTAATTTTTCTTTAATGGTTCAAGTTGAAATTAATTTTTAAAAATATAATATTAGTTAATTTCTCCAATCTATAATTATCTGCAACTTATTTTTGTTTTCCCTTCAATTGGTGAAATTTAACTAGATTTTAAAATTTCATTTTTCATATCTTTAGTATTAGAGTATTTCCAGTCGAAACTGACAGACATTGTAATATCTAAAAATTACTAAAGTTTGAATTTGGGGTGTAAATAAAAGTGTTTAGTACCTGCAATTTAAAATCAAAACTACCATGGCCTACGTTTATTATAAAATCTATTTTTTAATCATTTAAAAGTAAGATTTAAAAAAAAAATTTTTTTTTTAAGTACTGTTCCAGGTTATGACTATCCCGGATGTTCAGTGAACAGGAGTTATTCAGTTTTGGCCAATTTTTTTTTAAGGGAACTAACTATACCCATTTTATTTTTAATTTTTAAAAAAATATTCAATTCTATTTCGTGATTGCTTTCTTGCTCAAAAATGAAATAGAAAATTGGAAGAAGTTCACAAAATAAGGAAAGATTCACAGAAATTGAAAAAATTCATAAAATTAGGTATAAATTCACAAAATTAGGTAAAATTTCACAAAAATAGGACCTTGGGAAAGAAACCTGGACTGACCCCTGCTAGAGCTCAAGTCGCCCGGGACAAACCTTTGTTTTGGCGCTCCCTTCTTCCATTTCAATTTTGACGTAACAGCACTATGCCTGGGCAAGTGTCCCGTTTCCCCTCCACTAGTTGCAGACTAGGATATATACAGAGAGAAAAGTTGCAGTGACGCTGAATATGATAAAATTTGAATCTAAAACGGAATGTTTTCGGTCATTTTCGGGTCCGAAAATTGTCATAATTATTAAAAATTTGCCAGCAAAACCGGATTCCCGTTATTTTACGATTACAAAATTTATTTTTTTTTTATGCTTTTTTTGTTTTGTTGTTGTTATGGAAACAAAGCATATGGCTGCCTTACACAATTTTTGTAAAAGTGTAGATTGCATTGAATGAAAAAATTAGGTTTCAAAATTTGTTTAATCATTTGCTTAAAAAATTGCTATTAAGAAAACGCATTTTCGAACATAAAAGTATGTTTATAAAAGCTACCCTTATGTGTTTGTAGACAATAAAAAGAAAAGTTGCCCTTTTTGTGTGATATGATATGCCCTTTTCCCAAACACTGCCCTTTTTCTGTAATGTGCACCCTGCCCTTTTTCATTTCTAGAGTGATCCCTGGTAGCATCTCTGCATCATCACTGCAGCATTAAAAAAAGCGTGATAATGTTTTTGCAACATTTAAAGCATCGGGTATGCTTGGTATAGGCTCCCCTGTTTCTTCTTCACTATCATCAGAAACATTATAGATGGGACTTTTCATAAGGCATTTACATTGATGAATGACAAAGAAAAAACATAGTCTTGTTCTTAAACTACTTAGCAGGTAGGCTACGAACCTAACCTAACAGAACCAAACCTACCTAAAAGATCGCACCCTTCATTTATACACAATTCATCTTGCTAGATAATCTGAAAGTGTGTGTGTGCGTGTGAAATAATGCATTTTTTGTGATACAAATATGGTACCAACAATCTTATAGGTTTTCTCGTGCACCGAGCATTGTGCGATTGTAAAAAGTGGGCATTTTTTGCCACAAAAATATTTCTAATTTTTGTACCTACAACAATAAGAGTGGGAGCCATTTTGTTGGCATTCACAGAATCCTTAGCTCAGAACTCTGAACAATTATATTGGAAATCTTGATCGATTAAACAGAACATACACCAGAGGACCCTATAACAACTTTTTTTTCTTTTAATGGTAATGCTTATATACATGTAACATGTAATATTTTGCATCAATTTTGTAGAAAATATACTTTTTCAAAGTTTAAAAATAACTTCTAAGCCGTCCATTTATAATATACTAAATTATGTACTAAAACAAAATCATACAGCTGAAACAAATATGATGGGAATTTGCTGATAAAATACAGCTAGGTGAACCTCATTAAGATGAAATCTAATAAGAACACTTAAAGAGTTAGAATAAATTATAAAATATTTGTGTTCTCTGTAAAGATAAATAGAAATCTTTCATAGATGGCTAGTAGTTCAACGCTAAAAAGAGTAAAACCAAGGTAGAGTATATCCGCACATGTGAGTATGACTTGATTATGCAGAAACCAACAGGGTTTTCAGACTTAGAGCCACCAGTATACAGGTCTCAATATCTTTGGTAAATGTGTTTGTGGTCTTGGAATAGCTGTTGATATATTTTGGGATCAGTATGCTGTTTCGCAAATCCTTCAAACCGCTGCAGTTATGAAATCTGCGAGGTACTCCATGGTGGTATTTCAAGTGGAGAGCAAGGAGAGACTTTAAAATTTATTAATTGAATACTGGCAAGACTCCCGGAAATCGTTAGTCAAAAAGGGAGTATGCATGAAGCAAAATTTTAATAAAAGTGATCAAGGTGGTTGTCTAAGGAATTCCTTAATAGGTGAATGTGAATGAAACATTTATATGTCACATAGGATAGTAGTATAATATAGCTTGAAATTTCAAGATTAATAAATGATTAGCACCAAAAAAAAAAAAAAAAAAAAAAAAAAAAAAAATACACAATACTCTCAATAAGTAACAGAAATAGTAATTTATGACTGAAAATATACCTTAGGTTTGTGATGCGCTGTGAACTCTAACAAAATCTTGAGTCTCTCAGAGCATGAATCAGACCAGCTACTTTTTGCTTTCAGAAAAGTGTATACAATTTTCAACAGCTAAAAATTAGAAATATAGCATTTTAAAAAGAAAAAAATGAAATGAATTCAAAACAAAAATTAAACATATGTAGATGTAGTTATACAATATATATATATGTGTGTGTGTGTGTCATATAAAAGACATAGTTGGCCTCTTTTAAACTTAACTGATAGGCATCTGGTAACGATATTCATTTTCAGCACATGCTGCCACAGCCTGTCAATCTCTTAGTGTCTTGCCAGTAAACTACGCCTTTGTCTACATTATAGCAAATTAGGGTTTTGTTCTTAATTTCTGGTCAAATTGGTGATTAGAGGGTGGAGTTATTCTCTAGCAGGATGTTACTGAACTACTCATTGTAAAATTCCTGAGCGTGGTGTGGTACTGGCTCTTCTCGCACTTACTTTAAGGGGTTAGGGGTAGTCAGAATTTTCAAAAAATTGATTTTTTTTTTTTTTTTTTTTTTTTTTTTTTTGCATTTTCTTAAAGTATACTATCTTAAAAATATTCTCTGAAAGTTTGAAGTGAATCCGACAAATATCTTTTGAGTTATTTAGCGAAGAATAAAAGGCTCTCGAGCGGTCTAATATTTCCGAGAACAATTAGCTAGCGGCATAATTCTCCCTTACCTCCTGAAGTTTTAAAAGCAATCAAGCCTATTTATGAAGATCTTAGTAATGAAAATTTACTTTCAAGATGTGTAGGTGGATTTAATCAAAATAATAATGAGAACTTCAACCAACTAGTGTGGAAAATATGCCCAAAAACTATCAATACTAGTTTTACCATTGTTCAAATTGCTGCATACGTAGCTATGAGTATATTTAATGAAGGGACAAAGTCAATATTAGTAATAATGAACACACTGGGACTTAGTTGTGGGCCTAATTCGCATCGGTATACTGAAAAAACCGATAGTGCACGTGTAAAAGTAGCTGATCAGCGCGCTAACGACAACACTCACGAAGGTAGAATGCGACGTAGACAACAACAAATTGATGTTTTAGAAAGTTCTACAACGGCTGAAGAACTCTTATATGGTCCAGGAATAGATGACTCAGTGTAAGTATTGAAATTATTCGTATTACTGTACATCAATCGACTGTAAAACTATAAATGCGTTTTTCTCAAAACTATGTTTTTTGGACTGGTGACCACTGTAACTCAAAAACCGCTCGATAGATTTGAATGAAACTTATACAGCTTTTAGAAAACATAAAAAGCTAGAGCCTGATTGAAGGATTTTTTTTTTTTAAACTTCGATTTTTTTATAAACAATTAATTGATGGTTTTTTCCCGAAAATCTGCCAAAAAATTGATTTTAGATAAATCTCCAAGGAGCTGTAATGGTCACCGCAAGGACCCATTATTAAAACCTGTTCAACTTAGACCGCCATAACTTGTAAAATAATTATTATTTTTTTTTTTAATTTAAGTGAAGTAATATTAAAGTATGATTAAATGATACTATGATTTTACTTATGTGAAATAAACTTAATTACTAGTAAAAAAAAAATTAATAAAAAATGGCATTTTTTCATGCCTCTGACTACCCCTAACCCCTTAACATACTCATGTAATCTAGATGTATGCAATCTCCTCTTGTATATAGTTACTGTCAAATAAAAATACTCAAGAATGTATCTCGATTAATTAAATACTTATCCACCACTCGGATATGCAACATATATATATATATATATACACACACACACACACACACAGGGTGTTTCACAACTATAGGTCAGAAATGTAAACGGTATTTAAGGAAACAAAGGTGTTTCCAAATTACATAGAGGGTCAGAAATATTGTTTTCTTGTACCCATTAATAATCACTTTGGAAAAAGTGTTGAAGTAATATTTTAGAAAAGAAAATAATTTCTATAGCAACATCTTTAAAAATATACTGAAAAATACACTTTTAAATTGTGTAATAGAAATTCTCACAAAAACTTTTAAGATTAGAATTAAATGAAGTGATATAAAAGTACATAAAGTTTAGATTTCAATAAATAGTTAATTTAAAATATATATGGTAAATCAAAGAAATTCTGCTCATTTCCTTTGGTGATTTACAAATCAAGCAACAATAATCAAACAGAAATTACATTTTTCCTTAAAATATAACATTTTAAAATCTTCCTTTAAATTTAGTACAAACACTGGTAAAATAATACGCTTGATGAAATAATTTTAAAGAAGAGGTTTTTCTCTCCAGAAAACTCAAAAAATCTAAGTAAAGGTATGTTTTTTTTTTAATCTCTTTGCTTTCTTCATCTTGCTTTGACTTATGGATACTGTCTAAATGCTCTTGATATCTCTGACGAGCTCCTCACATAAGTTAAAATTTCTTTTTTTGTCAATATTTATACATTCTACTAGCTACGTACCCGTTCTCCGCACGGTAGGGAACGAAACTTTTTCTTACATGTATAGTTCGAATTGATTCCAGTGATTTAGGATCTAAAAATAAGCAAAATGATTTGACTCTTGGCATAAAGTTACTCATTAGTTATTTATAAAGTTAGTATAAGTACTGACCTGAGACCATTGTTAATATTATGACGCAAAAAACTATGTCGGTGTCATTCGCAATTAGAAAAGAGAAGCGTGATGGTTCGCAGTGAAAATTCCTAATATTCAAAATGTCCCATTTCTGCATCATACTCTTTTTTAGATTTAAGTTATGCCATTAATACAGGGTGGCTACAGAAATTGAGAAAAAAAGTTCCCTGATTTTTTCCTGATTTCCCTGACTATCTTTATCAAATTTCCAGAACTAATTATATACATACCATAATCTTTCATGTAAATCACCATTGTGTATCATGCACCAACAGGTGAATGCTTCATATATAGGGAAATAAATAATAGAAAACCACAAAAATGTTTAATATTAATAAAATGGTAGTTCAGTTTCATAAATCCAAACATAAAATTTAGTTGCACACTAAAAGACAATATGTAGCAGAAAGTTTCCTCATTTTATAAAGGTAGTGTTCAATTTTAAGCGTAAGGATGACTGATCAATAAACTGGCCTCCTAGTCAACTTATTTTATTTCAATCAATGTATCATTTCAAATTTAAAAAAAAAAACATGTAAAAAGGCTTAAAAATGAGCACTATCTATAAAAAAAAAATCGTCTTGCGGGGGAGCTTAGCTGGCATCACTCAAATGTCCCATCACTTTAAAAAACACAATGGCGCAGTAGAAGACTAAATCATCTTTTACCAATGACTATATTAAGGAAGCAATTCACATGCGAAATTGATTCACATATCCAGTTTCTTGTATGATCCACATCTTAGAACGAGTCCGAAAACATGCGCTTTTTCGGATTCGTATAGTGATAGTGCCTACATCACTTGAGTCTCTGATTCATATTTCCATGTTCTCGTATGATCTGTATTCTGGTTTCGAATTCGTAAAATGTCTGGATATGTGCATCAGTTGAGTATCGTGAGATTCAGAACGGAGCCGCGCATCAGATTGACAATTAAAAATGATCTAGTTCACTAGGAACGAAAGTTCCCTGATTTTTAAATATTTTTGCAAAATTCCCTGATATTTCCATGATTTTTCCAGATTGATAAAGTACCCTGATTTTTCCATGATTTTCCTGATCTGTCGACACCCTGTAATACCTTAGATACTACATGATGTAGAGAACCGTTTTATTTTATAATTAAATAGTTGTGTACCCGCTCTTCGCAAGGCAAGAAGAGAACATTTTCCTAAAATGTGATCATAACTCTAGTTAGAAAACAGAATCTCCAAGAAAAAAGAAAGTTCTGTTACAGTCTTTTTTGTTGAAACTACCACAGGATATATTAACGTGACGTAGACTTACTTACTGTTTTGTTAGCTGTGATGTAAGATGGCTGTTGAAGAATAAATAGAAGGCTTAGTTTCACGAAATATTTATTAATGCGGTATATTGTGGCCTCACCATGGCACAGTGGTTATGCCACTGAAAATGGTAGACGGCCAAGGTGTGAAGGTCCCGGGTTCGGGTCCCATCACGCGGCTGTCGATCTAACAGTCTGGAGTTTTGGTAGGTTTTCTCCAGATATAACGGGAATACGCGTTGGAACCCCTTAGAAAGTCCTCCTACCAAGGCACCCTCCATCCTAGGCAGATACCCCGCGTGCAGGTTTGCCTTAACACACACAACACACGCGCGGTATATTGTGCTTTGATCAATATTGCCTTAGCGCTTAGCACATCTACTTACTATTACTTATATTATCTTTTACTGATACCAATATAATATATTTTCGTTTTGCAACCGTTAATGATTAATTTAAAGAAATGGTTTAGATATTTGCCACCAGGGGCATAGCCAAGCGGGGGGGGGGGGGGGGTTAGGGGGTCATAACCAGGGTTGGCTTTTTACCGGTAAAAACTGGTTTTTACCAGGGCATGGTAAAAACTAGGTTTTTACCGGTAAAAACCTGGGGAAAAGGGGTAAAAACCTAATGATACAATAAACTCACCGAGTCATAAACTGTATATTAATGCTATTTATAAAACTGTATTCTCATGTAATTGATGTGGATATATCATCATCAGGACATCATGATGATGCAAGCTACATTATGTAACAAATAATATTTGTAAGCGTTTAGTTTTCATTAAAATGATTAAGATAAGTTGAGTGTAGTAAAGGTATATTTACAATTTTCCTTTAAGTAAAAATTATTAAACTAGCCTGCATTACATAATTGTAATAAATAGTGTAATGTGCCTTCTCATAATAATAGTTTTAATAAGTTTAATAATGATAAATGTACATTATCTATAAATTTGAATTTCTTGTAAGATGAAAACATGGATGAAAGTTTTCTGTGTTTATTATATTCCTTAAAATGAACTATTTTCGTATAGCATTCTTTTACTTACCAAATCAGACACTGAATTAGGTGAATATTGTTATATAGAAATGGAAATAGTGATATTAAATGTCCTGAACTTTCATCCCTGAGAAAATGAAAAAATAGCAGATAAATCTTCATTGGTTGCTTGTGGATTAAGGCCGACTGACTGTACTAGGATCCTAATCTATTGCGGGATACCTTCCTATTCCTAAGAGATCCTAGCCAGTATTTATGTGCAATTTCTGAAAAAAAAATCCACGGAAAACTCCGAACAGCTAGATCAACAGGCACGACCAGGGTATGGACCTGGCACTAGAGATGAGTTCGGGCTCACTTTTTGAAGCCCGAGCCCGAGCAATATTATTTAAGTCGAAGCCCGAGCCCGAAATTTCAGCTAAAGATTTAAAAAAAATTCAATTACTTCATTGATAGAATACAATAAATTTTGTCGTTTGTGCAAATTAAAGACAAATATACAGTTGCAAAGTCCCAATGCACTTTCTAATTCTTTGCATCCATCCTTTATCAAAAAAGTCGGATCTGATGACTAACTAAGGAATATAAACCGCTGTTCTAAATTACCCAAAGAGCTTCACGCACCTTCTAGGTGCCCGTGCTGCTATTTTTATTTAGTTATTTATTTAATATTTATAAGTTACTTTTATTTTCCACATGAATCACTTTTTAAAATCTGTTTCAAGCAGTATGTTCAATAAAGGAGAAATTTTTCACGAGCCCGAGCCCGAACACAATTGTGAATTACAGAGCCCGAGCCCGGTTCAGGCCCGGGCTCGGGCTCGGGCTGAGCACGTCTCATCTCTACCTGGCACCTCCCACCATTCAGTTTCGATAGCAGAACCTCTCAGCCATTGATGGAGAGATAAATCTTCAAAAAAGTGACAAAAAATAGTCAAATTATTAAGTTTCTCTCAAAGGTTGTAAAAACCCTGGTAAAAACATGTTTTTCCAAAGACGGTAAAAACCGGTAAATACCGTCCAACCCTGGTCATAACCCCCCCCCCCCCATGAGGAATTCTTTAACATACAAAATGTATATTCTTCACTCACTTATCACACACATATATGCATATATGTGAGTTGCAGTAGTCGTAACCCCCCCCCCCCATGAAAAATTTCTGGCTACGCCCCTGTTTGCCACGAATGTAGTCTTTTACTCTTTGGTGATTCTTTGCAATTTACGCATTAGCATAAACAATAATCATTTCACTTTATGGTTGCCACTAAAACAGCTCTCCATACATTTGTATGCTTAATTATTGTCAGATTGCCGTATTTAGCACCAGGGCCCTAGTATCTCATGGGCAAATCGGGACTTTGGCCAGTGACTCCAGCTCGAAATGGCCCCCAATTTCAAATGTTGTTCTGAAATATTCTTTTTCATAAACATATTTTATGAAAAATAAAACAAATTTCATAGATGGAGGCCAAATTCATTAATGCCCGGGGTCCCTGTTTGCCATAATCAGGCCCTGTTTAGCACCGCAAAATATTTCTTGCGATTCGAAAATGTGTCCCGTTTAAAATCTCAATTGAAAATAATGCTGGATAATTCACTGGTGAAAAAACAGCATTCAATTCTTTTTCTGGCAACATAAAATAAAGTGTGGAATTATTTCATGCGTGGCCTATGTTTTGCTTGTGAGTCCGTCATTCTGATTGAGTTTCGAAAGGGGTTTTAAACTCGTGACATCAAATAGGCGCACATTTCACATGTGAAAACTCAGTTATTTTAAAGTAATTTTATTTATTTTTTTCAACTGGCAATTTTAATCATTGTAACTGCCTCCAAGACAACCAAACCGCAAGATATCATACCGAAATTTTTAAGCAGCGGCGATTGAAATGAAAATCCTTCTTTACTTAAAAATTCGTAAAAAAAACTCCTAATTCATATTTTTCCTCCGTTCTTCTTTTAAAAGCGGACGAATTGTATGATCCATCTTTTGCCGAAATATAAAAAAGCTATGACAGATAGAATTCAAGATGCAGCAGTTTTAAAAATACTTTACGAAAGTCAGCGTCAAATTTAATTTTATTTGAAAAATTCCCAAAAATCTGCAAATTATGTTACACAATCCGAACAAACAATTTTTAAAAGAAAATTTTCTCCTCTATCCAATGATGCAAATTTCGTTTTACTGCGAGTGCGATTACCGGCGTTATTACGTATTAAGCGAGAAAAAACGCTAACAATCGGACAAAACATAAAATAAAACATTTTCTAATTCGAATTTCGAAAAAATCGCTCCGAGGCATATTAGGATCTGTCCTAGTGAAGCCGTATGCAAAATTCAGTAGGTCTGCGACCAACCGTCTCGGCACAATGCGATTGACAGACGCGCGCAAGAAGATCGGTGGTCACAAACTTACCTACCTACCTACATACTTACATACATAGCTACATACAATGTTTACTCTCGGATTTTATTATATAAGATTCATCCTGCCTGGTAGGAGATGCCTTTGATTTATAATCATTTGCTCATGCATGTTTTCAAATTATAATGATTTATTAATGGAAAAAACCACTTTTGCCATGGGATAAAATGATGCATATTTTCATTACTTTCCATATTACTGGATATTTTAAATTATTTGCAAGAAAACTTGCACGAAATCCAGAAACAGCATGCCTTTATAGAGCAGAAGAATGAATTTTTAATTCTTCCTGGAAGAACACAGGGTGGAATATTGCTGTTTTGCTTTCTCTGCTACGGTGTCACGAATTTGTTTGGTAATGTGTAACATTTCCAGCAACATATCTAACCTGGTTTGCCTATGTTAGGTGTTGTGTATGATTGATTACTACTGGATCGAGTGTGGATAATCCACGAACAATTTTATGTTTCAAGGGACATCTCCATCAGTTTTGATATCATCCCCACCAAAAATTCTCAATATTCTTGAAGGAATGTGTTTTTTTCAAGCTTATACATCTTTACCTGTAATTTCTTTCAAGAATCATCGAGCTTCAAAATCAATAATAATATTTTCTTCTATGACAAGATTTTTTGAGTCTGATAAGCCTATAGCAACTAACTTTGATGCTGTTGTTACACTCTTAAGAATTTCTTCAGATACAATATGTATCATTAAAGCCCAAATCAAATTATGCAGAATTTCAAATAAGAAACATCATATAGGATTTGATGTTTGGTAATGACGGAGAAATGGTTCACATGCTTTTGATGCCATTTTACAAAAAGCAAAATTAGCATTTTATAAATGGATCACTGACAGCATTCTTAACAGCTGAAATTACTGTATTGTTGGGAAGCTTTCCTTCTCCTATAAGCATGTCCAACATTATCCCAAATCTCAAGTGCCCTTTCAAAACATTTTGAATTTTCCAGCCATCATACTCTGCAGAATTTAATGGGGAAAACTCTTTTACCAATTATACTTGTAAACAGCCCTTGTCGGGCTGGAGAATCATAAAACAAATAATAAATCTGGCGTAAAAAAGGTATACATGCCCCAATTTGAAGATGCTTTGTCACTTTTCATTGATCAGTGAATCACATGGAGTTTCCTAATTCCCAAATTAAGTGAATTAATTTGATCAAACTCATTTTGCTGGATTTTTAAATACACCTCAAGTTTACTTAAAAATTTTTAATGGATGCTGTGGTCATTCATGGACACTGGTATCAATACATTTCCATGCAATAGAGTGTGAACACCTGCTGATTCTTCCCAGTTTCTGGTATTGCACTTCTACTCTGGAAGAGGGTCGGGGGGAGGGGGGCAGAGCCTGCATGGGTGATCAATAAACAGACAAAGATTCCGAAGAGAAATGCAAATTGATTGCTTTGCATAAGTGATCCTGTTTCAAAAAAAAAAAAAAAAAAAAAATTTTCATTTTTCTGACCAAAATTCATTTCCCTGACTTTCCAGATCTATAGAAATCCTGAACTAGATCAACAAATAAGACGAACACTTCCTCTAAAGTGATTATTAACAATACATTAAGACATTTCCAATCTCATATTGCTACATGATGCTGAACTCTTGTTTAACTTTACAACTTTCTCATTTCTGACCTACAGTATATGCCAGCCTGCCATACAGTACACCCTGTATATATAGGAATGGAGAGAGAGAGAGAGAGAGAGAGAGAGAGAAGAGAAAAAAAAGAAGTTACATTTCTCAACAATGCACCATGTTCTGTATTCATGTACTTCACTAGCAGTTTCATTAACTTGTCCATTGTTGCTTCAGCTTGATGTTTCAAAACATTTTGGTTGAGTCTGAAAAAAAAAAAAAAAATATTTATATATATATATATATATCCCAGACAGCACATAAGCTTAAATCAAGTTTGACATTTCTTTGAATTTGATGCATTAATGCAAGCTTGACAGTTCAACTCATTCTAAGATGGCAGCAAGCTTGCAGGAGTCAAGTTGAATTGTCAAGCTTAAATACAGCTTGATTTAAGCTTGAAAATTGATACTCCCGTGATTTTTCCTTTTTAAAGGAGTGTTGATGGCGCCATCTGTGAAAGAGAATGGACATTAATTGTCTAGCATCCTCAAATTTGCTGAAAGTTCGTAAAAGATGTGTTTTATTTTTATTACCAGTGCCATATTATCGGCAAGGCAAACGGGGCAACTGCCCAGGGCCTACAGATTTTAGGGCCCAAAAATCTTACATCTTACACTTTTGTAGTTTTAAAATAAAATTACAAAGGATAAAAAAAAATTCAGAAGTTAAATAATTTTTTTAATTATAAAGTATGAACAATGAAAATAATTCAAATTTACATTTGTATAAATTAATTTAAACTTATTTTTAATTCTTCGAAATGCTCTACATCGATATAGCATACCAATAAGTAGGAAAATAACTAACCACATTTGTAAAGAGAATTTTTAGCGTTAAAAAAATAGCAAAATTTTTCAATTATTTGTTACTTTAAGAAATAATTACAAAAATGACTAGTGTTTGTATTCCATACATGTTAGCAACTGTGATATAGCATTTCGAAGTAACGTTTAACTATCTGTTTCTTTCATTTCAGATTACTTAACACAAAATTTGTGTTAAGTAAACCCATTCTATATTTCCAAATATGGAAATTCTTCAAAATAAAATACAATTATACTACGAAATTGATTTCAAAATCAGTCGTTTGTCTCGATTTTGGCCAGCAGTATTGCTTCATGAGTGTTGCGGTACTGTAAGTTTTAAAACGTGTGCTGCTCTTAAGTTTATATTATGTTTATTTCCAGAGTCTCTAAATCACACATAACATTATTTTAATTTTGATGCATCCCATGGAAAAATAAAAGAAACAAATAATACATCGCCCACTTATAATCTGGTGAGAAAACAGCGTGGTAAGTCACTTCAAACTTTAGTCATAGCTGCACAAGGTTCCGGTGGCGTATTGGATAGCATGCTCGACTGCGAAGCCAAAGATCCCGGGTTCTATTCCAGCAACGAACACTCGATGGAAACAGATTAAATTAAATTGAAATTTCAGCGTAGAGGGGGAAAATGCGCAGAAAAATAAATTATGTGGGGCACGTTAGCCAGCGGGTGCCCCGTGTATTTAGAAAATTTTTTAAGCTTGAAATTAAGCTTAAAATGTCAAGCTTGATTCAATCTTGAAATGTCAAGCTTAATGCAAGCTGGGCAAGTGTAAACTAGAACACTTGATTCAAGCTTGCACGCTTGGAATTTTCAAGCTTATTGACTTGATAAATCAAGCTTGCTGCAAGTTTGCTGTTCTGTCTGGGATAAGTGTGTGTGTGTGTGTGTGTATGTATTCTAGATTAAAATATATAAATATATTATAACAAGAAAATGATAAAATAATTTAAATAATTTTAATTGAAGAATTTCCTTAAAAATTTTCAAAGTTCTTTGCAAGAAGTTAAAATATTTATATAATATATACATTTCTCATTTATATGAATTTTACATTTATAACGTTGTTTTCTTGAAGTCCCGATTCATTCTTATTCATTTTAATGAAAAAATGATTCGTTTATAAGGTGCACAATTTCAGTTACACGTCGTTTTTCACTTCCCTAATATTTGAAAATGTTCTGTCTCAGTCATTATTTTCCTATTTAGGGAGAAACTTTTCCTGGATAGAATGTCTAATAAAGGATGTAAGGAGGGATGTACATTTAACCACCTGCCTTCAAACACACAATCAACTATACTGGAAAAATTTGTCAGAACACACGTAGAAAAACCTTTCATAAACTTAATTCAATCAGTATTACTGTAATAATTTGTATGACAATATACATATAAGATACTGTATAAGACAATCAGATGACTATGAAATATTTTTCTTTTATTCAATGTCTGTATGGAATATAAATCACATCATAATTCATATGCAATGTGTATTATTTATGAATATTAAAGAGATGTAGCATTTAAGATAAAGTTCAACAAAGTTATGATTTGTTTCACTCTTATGATAATTGTTATATTTTTTTTAATTTTAGTTATTCTTTTTTTTTGTACTAGTACCTGAAAAAAAAATTAATTAATATAGTTAAATAAATTTACCGTAGAATACCGTTGATCTGGCCCTCTCGATCAAATGCCCCCTTCACTTTCTAAATAAATTAGAATTTCGAAAAATTCCAAGAGTGCGCCCCCTCGCCCAAATAACCCTGTTCTGCAATTCTCTAAACAGACATTTCCGTTACATCGAAAAATCATGTAGGGCTCCTAACTCCCGGCACCTTCGAAAGTAGAATTTCTGAATAAGAGTCTAGATAGCTCTCTCTCCAAAGTTTCATAATTACCAGAGGTGCAATAGCTGCACCTCTGTTAAGTAAAAACGCTTCTCTCCTTTCCTTCCTCACTGATCTCTTAACCCTCCCGCCGAGTCACATGTCCGGGCTGACGGCACTCACTCAAAGAGGAAATTTCTCCTAGTACGCTTGATTTGTATGTGCTTTTATCTTTCACTTTCTCTTCACTTTGCTCATTGCTATGCTGATCGTTTTTTCTGAGATTTTCGTAAGCATGCCTAACTGTTATACTGTTGAGAAAAAATTATCTATAATATCTTGGCATAGAGAAAATGATGCCAATTTACATGCAACTTCACGTCATTTTAATATTGACTGGAAGAGAATTAGAGAGTATGATTAAGAAGGAAAATAAGTTGTTGCAAAATAATTACGGGTGAGAGCGGAATATACAGAAGTTTGGATTAGGCTGCCCGGCAATTTCTGAAGAGCTGGATGATTCATTATTTGAATTTGTTCTGTTTTGGGAGGAGAGGCAGATTAATAGGATAGTAAACTTGGTTTTTTTCTTTTTAATCCGGTATCAGCACCCCTTCCATTTTTTAAAATACTTTTCGATGCATTTGGGGGTGCGGATTAATGGGATTCTATGGTACATTAGTTGCCTTAAACCTATAATGTAATGCAAGATTTTTAATGCTCAGTTACATATCTTTTCGTTCCCTTGAAAAACGCATAAATGGTGCTTTACTGTATACAGAAGATAAACTACTGATAACAGGATGAGGGGGGGGGGAGAGAGAGATGTGGGGAGGGGTGTTTCAAATTCAGCAATTAAATGGTAAGTTATTTTTATTTAGACTATTAAAATTTTACCAAGAAAGAAAAGAAATTTGTATTGCTACAGTAAATATGCTTAGCAAAGCAACAGATATTTTAAATATATGTATAATATACCTTTTGACAACCATAGACAATAAGCAAATAACTGCTGTAATTCCTTCATCTGTATCTACAACATCCTCAAGAGTAGTCATCTATAATAAAGAAAAAAAGCAATATTTCTAAACTAATATACAGATACATTTTATAAATTGATTAATAACTGAGTTATATTTAAATACTAACTGAAGTATTAGTTCTTTGCATGGGAATATATTTATCTGCTTACTTCAGCAAATTTTTGTTTCGTAAATAATTTATATCTATAATAAAAACTTATAAAACATTATTTAATACGGCGGATTAATCAGTTAAAATTTTTATTTGGGAATACCTTATTCCCCCGTAAACGATATATATTTCGGTTACACATAAACACATAACCATCATCAGTCGTTTCTGGATCTCACACTAATGGCGGCTTCCTCTTCTATCTCTTCTCTCTTCTTCCGGAATTTCCGATGAATGACGTCATCCCATGATCGGTCGATTGTATGAAGCGCATCGTTGATGCTGCCATCTGTCGTCACTATTTCCAAGCTCTCACGAATGTAGGCATATATACTATTTTTAAAGTTGGCTATTTTTTTAATATTTTTAAAATCAATGGTAATGGGCTCTTCCAAAGCAAAACGGGCCAGAGCGGTACTTTGTTTCTGGAGGTTAATGTCTTGAAAATGTTCATTTTTTCGCTCTTTAATTTTCCTCTTTGTAACGTCGGTGTATATATCGTTTACGAGGGAATAGGGTATTCCCAAATAAAAATTTTAACTAATTTATATCTTCGCATCTAAATCCACATTTCATGTTTGCAAAACTATCATGATGTAGCTTCTGAAATAGTACGTAATTTGAAGTTTTAAAGTTGATATAACCTGTTTTAGTTTATTTCTCGTTTTGAGGGGGGTTGTCAGAGGTCGATGCAAACAAAATTGGGTGTATTTTGCGGGCCCTTCACAAAACTACAATTGATTAAAATGACACCTTCACAAAAATACAATCGATTAAAACGGCCCCTACACAAAAATATAATCAATTAAAAGAGTCCCTTCACAAAAATATAATTGATTAAAACGGCCCTTCACTGGCATTTTACCCTACTTTTTAATCTGTTCGATTGATTATTTTCACAAAAAAAGTTAATTTGATTAAAAATTGGTTCGAAAATTCACAAAAAATAAGTGTTGAAATTGACAAAAATGGGACCCTTGAAAAAATTCCTGAATTGACCCCTGGTTGTGCAAAATCATTACAACTCTGGAAGATTGCCATCTTTAGTTAAACTACAGTAAAGTTGTTTCAACATGTAAAATAAATTTACACACAGCAAAAAACATTATAATATTTAAGACAAAAAACAAAAAAAAAAAAATTGTAACAGAATTCTAATACATAGTAAGCAAACAGATTACGCTTTTCATTTTATTTGTGCATAGGGAAAACAAAGGAAATAGTAATTACTTTTTAACATATACACATGGTCAATTAACAAATATTTTTTCAAATGTTTTTACAAATTATGATCTGCATAAAAAAAAATTATATTATTATAGTTTCTCATATCATCCAAGTTTTATCCTAATTCAATGATCTTCTCAGAAATATTTGTCAGCCAGGCAGCATTGTAATTCTATCCAATTAAAGCATTCAAAATGATATTCTGATTTTTTCCTGGGCAGTCAGTAAAACTTGTCAGGCAATGTGCCCAGCCAGAAAGACCTGGGAGAACACTGCTATATTTATGAGAATTAACAAAAACTAAGAAAATTAATCACTAAAGACAAATTAGCAAGTATGCATATTTAATAATTAGTGTAAGTTTCCTTGGTGCCAACCAGATTGTATGATGGATAAAGCACCATACTATAGTTTCGGGTTCAACTCCCGGTGGTCGAGGTTCGATCCATGACTGGGCGTGGATGTCATTGTGTCCGTCCCTTCATAAGGGACAGCGTTGGTCCACCTACTAGGTGCCCCCATAATAAAGTGACCAAAAACTCTGGCCTTAGTAGCAGCCAAGGTATTGTCAAGGCCCGCCATTTAATAATTTGTATTACCTTTTAAGTTTTAAAGAAATTACTTACAAGAGCTGCAAAATACTCCGTTTCTGTTTCCTTTCCTCCAAACTTTTTTAAAACTTCCGAAACAGCAGCCAACACTGATATCATTTCCTTGTGGAGTAATGATCCTGAATTCCAATTGTTTATCAACCTAAAATAAATAAATTATAAAAAGCATATAATTACAGAAAAGTCCTTATTTTGATTCTATTAAATTCTTTGTGAATTTCTTGCAGGTAGTAATAAATATAAAAAGAATAAGAAAAAAACTCAAAAGTTTACATTTCAACCTGTTTCTAATTATTCAGATACCATTCAGTATCGAGCAAAATACAATAAAACCTTGCTATAAAGATACTTGATACAACGATAAATCTCTCTATAACGATAAACTATAACATCCTACGATAAACTATAACATCCTAAAAATATCTTCTTTCCCATATGTTTTATAAGTACACTGCTGGCCATCGTAAATGCAACACCCTGAAGGAAGCATGCAAATAATATGAAATTTACAACATGCATTAGCTGAGGTGAGATATGCAAATGATTAGAATTTCAGCGCAGACGCACATCAAGCGCGCCTGTGGCGCCACCTCAAAGCGCTATTTAAGGCTTGGAGATTTCGACGGTTTCAAGTACAGCAATTGTGTTTTTCTTGCTTTTTTTTCAAAAACACGATAAATTATGCCTCGTAGGAAACAACGATCATCTTTTGATCAAGTATCCGAGTTTGACAGAGGAAGGATAGTGGCATACCGAGATTGTGGGTTATCTTTCAGGGAAATCGGTCGTCGTATTGGACGAAACCAAACAACTGTGATGCGGATATGTGATCGTTGGGTGCAGGAGGGTACGACGGACAGACGTGATCGACCGCATCGACCTCAGTGCACCACGTCACGTGATGACAGGCAGATTGTACGCATGGCAGTGACGGACCGCTCAGTCACATCACGAACCATATCACAGCAGATTCAGTCTGTAACGCATCATCCAGTGTCTGCGCGTACCATTCGACGTCGTTTACAGCAGAATGGTCTGTCCGCAAGACGTCCGTTGCTTTGTCTACCTCTGACGCGGAACCACAGACGTCTCCGCCGCCAATGGTGCGATGAAAGAAGGATGTGGACGACAGAATGGAATGAAATTCTCTTTACTGACGAGTCACGCTTCTGTATGCAACACCACGACGGTCGGATTCGAGTCTGGAGACACCGTGGAGAGAGGATGCTGAACAGCTGCATTATGCACCGTCACACTGGTCCTGCACCGGGTATTATGGTATGGGGCGGTATCGGATATCTCTCTCGCACTCCTCTAGTACGCATTGCCGGTACTTTAACCAGCCAGCGCTACATCTCCGAGGTGTTGGAGCCAGTTGTCCTTTCTTACCTTCAGGGCTTGCCAACAGCCATATTTCAGCAGGATAATGCACGGCCACACGTGGCACGCATTGTCCAAGGGTTCTTCGTCAATCACCAGATTGAATTGCTTCCCTGGCCGGCGCGCTCTCCGGATCTTTCGCCGATAGAAAACATGTGGTCCATGGTTGCTCAACGACTGACCCAGAGTTCATCCCCAGCTGTCACACCAGATCAACTTTGGCAACGTGTGGAAGCTGCTTGGTCTGCTGTACCCCAAGAACACATTCAAAGTCTCTTTGAATCAATGCCGAGGCGTGTGGCAGCTGTGATCTCCAACAACGGCGGCTACTCTGGGTACTGATTTTGGCAGGAACCACGCTTCATAGAATGCTGTAAATTTAATCATTTGTTACTTGGTCAACATGTTATCTACACAATAAATTTTGTTGTGATATCTCTTGTTTTTCTTGGTGTTGCAATTTGGGTGGCCAGCAGTGTATTTACCGCTATTTTACGAAGCTTACAATTTCCATTTTCAAATAATCAGTGTTCGATTTTATATAAAACATCAGTTTTTATATTCACAAAGGCGAATTTATAGAAATAAATAAATAACTTGTAAAAATTTCTTGCATTCGCAAAAAGTTCGGACAGTATAGCACATGCTGATAAAGTGAAACAGCGATCCGATGAGCAGGTTTCAGTCAAAAGTAAACATTTTTTTTTTTTTTTCTCCGCGGACGGCCAGCTGTTGATTACGTAATGAGTGTGCTTCAGCGAATTGTTTGTTTTAAGCTTTGAATGTTGCGTGTTGTTGATATTTCTATTCATTTATTACTTTTGATTTTTATAACATTGGGGTTTATTTTAAAAGCACTCGGCGTTTCCTGAGCTTGCCAATTACTTGTAGTGTAGTTGAGTTTTTCCTTTAATAATAGCATAAGGCAGTGTTTATTCGGTACAGTGCTCCTTCACAGGGCGCAAAGCCGCACGGCCAAAAAACAGAAATAACTTATAGATAAACTTTTTTTGGGGGGGGGAGGGGGGGGGTAGAATGGTTAAACTCGCATCGGGCGCAACAGACTAGTTTTGGTTGAGAATCAGTATTTTAAGAACAATCAGGCCCGGACTGGCTCCTAGGGGGCCCTTGGCTATTGAAAAGGGGCTCCAACGTATGACGTCATCGCGTTACGGTACGATCAATATGAACGCAGCTTGAGGCAGGAAAAGGGGAACGAAAAGTTTCGATGCCAGACGATTTTACGGTCGATTACCACTAGAAATTAAGCACTTTTTAAGCACCTTGCGGCTATACTGAGAAACTTTAAGGATATAGGTAAAAAATTAAGTACTTTTTAAGCACTTTTTAAAGGCCTTAAAAATGAAAAAAATGTTGTATTGTTTTTGGGGGATAATGTTCTTTACAAATCAAAAGCAGTAATTTTTTTTATTTTAATTGTTTTAACCATTAATTATTTATTTTCTTAATACTTGTAATTAACTTGGAAGTTTAATTTAAATACCTTTTGTCAGGAGATATAATGGTCTGGATGACTCTTCTTCTATAACTCAATAGCTAACTTCTTTTAAATTACTACTAATTATCCTTTTTTTGTTGGGACCTTTTTTTTAAATAATTACCTTTTCTTTAAATTAATTCTGCCTTTGTTTGCCCGGTCTCCGGAGGTGTAATTTTAATTATCAGGTAAATTCTGTCGATTTTCTGCTGACTATTAAGTTTCCCTCTCTCTTCAATAGCCTAACTCATTTCTTGCAATATCTCTTGTTCATGTCCGGTTTTTAATTAGTTTTACTCTCTTCTAATTTTAATTTTTATTCCAAATTTTACCCAGGGTTGTCTCGGACGATTAGCTATCTCCCGCTAAAATTTTAGGAAATTTAATAACGTTTTTAAGGCCCTTATGATCAATTAAGTTTTCTTTTCCCCATTTCAAGATGGCCGTTCTTGCCTGCGTTTCTTCTCGGCCAAGTGGTTTCTTTCCCGCGTGCTGTGGTTGCTGGCCGCCATTTTCTTATTTTCTCTCTTCCTTCCCCCGTCGATCGAATGTTCTCGAAGTTTCCCGGCTGAGATGGCGCGCTCTGATTGGTCCCCGCGGCCGGCGTCTCTTCAAAGCTCCTCAAGAGCGGGGCGAAAAGCGTCATTCTGAGAGCTGACGCGGTGCTGTAAGGAGGGTGATTCCCGGACTCTCTTCTCGCTCTTTTTTTGTCCAAGTTCGACGTTTGTCGCCCCATCAAGCAACTTATAGGATGTGATCCCCCAAAATCGTAGGCCAGAGGGCCAGGACTAATGATGATCACCATGTAATTTTCTTTTTCCCCTTTTTGTTTTTTCGGCCATCATGCCGATGCGACACCAACTGCCACCATTGGATGTGAATTGGGCGTAAGGCCCCCACCCCCCTGTGTTTTTTCATAAGCGGCGATGAAAATCTACCGGAATTGACGTCTCGCACTACGATCACCATTTGCCCAGCCCGGGAGCCGCTTGTGTTGACTGGAACGCGAAGTCCCCGACACCTGTTGGAGCCGGCCGGAGTTCCCTGACCAGTGGAGAGACCGGGTGCCATGAGTGACCGTCCGTTGGTTCCCTGAAACGCCGAGACCAGACCTGCCATTGGATCCGTGGGTGAGATCTAACCATTACCCTTTTTCATTCCTCCATTTCTCCACCACGAGCTGGATCAGCGACTTCATGCTTCAAGCTGTGCTAGAACTATCCCTTTTGTTCTTATAATGTTTAATGGGGGGGGGGATTAAATATCAAATGCTAAATTTTCTTTTTCAACTTTATGTGCCATTCTAATGTATTGCTTCCAGTAACGATGTCTAAATCCCTTTTGTTAAAATCATAATTGTGGATGCCATGTTGATTTCTGGTTTGGCCTAAGCTAATCTCTGTAATTGTTTGAGTTGTTCTGCACATCATTGTATTTTGCTGCACCCCTTTGGTGTAAAAAATTGCAAAGTTCCCTTTTTTTGTTTTGTAATTTCTTTATTTTGGCAATTGTTTAAACTAACCTGTTGGATATAAGAGGTGGGGTTTCAAGTAACAGATAGGGATTTAATGCGGGATTTTCATCACATGCCTTGTGAGGCTAGGAAAAGGTGGGGACTTGTTTGCCCAATTTTCTTTTTTTTTTTTACTTTTTGGTAGGATAAATTTTTTTTCTCATGCTGCAGCAGAGCCTTTTAACTTAAGTACTTGGATCCAATCTAACTACCTTTGTCATGACAATTTTATTTAAGCATTTCCCTTTTCCTTTTTTTTGTTTAATTTTCAAGGGCTAATAATTGGGTAATTAAAGCATTCTAGTATTTTTTTTTTGTTCCTGAGCAATTCTACCATGCGCTGTAAAACCCCTGCGCAGTGTTTACTTACTTTTCATTTCTTTTACTGATGTCGCGAGGCCACTAGCAGTTTACCCCTGTTATTTGTTAAATAAAATTTGTGATTTGGTGATCTAATACGATGTCTCTGTGTTTATTTTACCACTTTTCAAACACACACTTCAGGCAAGGCTGAGATCATTGGGTTATTTTCTACACTATCGGACACAACGCATGGTAAAATCTTAATTCTGATTTGGAAGCCTGCTCAATTTAAAAATCAAATTTTTTTAACTAAACTAAACTTTCACGGCAGTAGTAAGTAGAATACTACAAAAAAAAGTAAGTACTTTTTAAGGTATTTTAAGCACGTTCCGAACCATGATTTCGGTATTCAAATACTGTATGCCATGACCAAAATCGGGGATTTTGGGGAATTCCTTGCGGATTCAACCTCTTAGTTGCTTGTTATATTTTCTGGATAGTGTCTTTTTTGTTGTAGATAAAAGTTTGTTATTCATCATTCATTTCTTCAACTGCAACTGACAAAAGCTTTCTAACTCTTTAGTTTGCAGCTCCTTGATAATCTCATAGCTGCTGGGCCGAAACTTCTTTCCTCCATCGAAAGAAAGCGGGCTCTTTCATCGAAGATTTTTCACAGTGTGGAGTTTCCCATTCTGAGAAGCACTAGGGGCAAGAGGCCCTTTTGTGCTTCTGGGGAGAAAGACCCACTGTAATTGTTCATTGCATTGCAAGAAAGTAACGTCTTTGCAAATAATCAGCATTAAAGAAAATAAATAAAGTACATTCAAGGATTAGTTGGGTTGTATGTTTCTCCCACGCTTTTCATGTTCCTAAACCTCAAGGTGTGAAAAACGAACAATTATACTCACTTACTGGGTGGCAAGGAAATAGCCACGGCTGGACAAAGCCGTTGGAAATTAACGAGTTAACCCCATTGTGGTGTTCTAGGGTGTTCTGATGTTTTCTTTTGTTCCTTCTTTCTCCCCCCCCCCCCCCAACCACCAATCGCTTGAGCACGGAATTTGCATGTGCCCGCATGCGATATGACTTTGGCACCACCTATACCATACCCACAGTCTAGTCAAGCAGTGCTTCGAACTCTGTACTTGATCGTACAGTTCTTTTTGAGTCTGTCTATATGGGGCAAGAAAATTTAGACTTTCTTCCCCGTTGCTCATTTCATGAACTAAAATGGCAGTTCGAAAACAGTTATCATTTCGGGAAAAACTTGAAGTAATCAATGATTGTAAAGAAGGCATGAAACAAAGTGATGCTGCCAAGAAATATGGATTATCGCAATCTACCATTGCAACTTTTCTCAGAAAGAGGAAACAGATTGAAGAAGCAGTGAATTTAAATCAAATTAATCCTCAGAAGAAACGGATGAACGTTGCAACAAATGAAGACATTGATGCAGCAGTTTTGAAATGGTTGCAAGGTCAAAGAGTAGTAAATATTCCAATAAATGGACCCTTTGTCATGTGAAAAAGCTAAGAAATTTGCTGCAATGCTAGGAAATGAAAATTTCAAAGCCAGCAAAGGTTGACTAATGCGATTTCTTGATCGGCATGGAATATCTTTCCATCCGCTTCAGTCGTCATTCTCCCACTGCCATATCTTTTTCAGCAATATAAAATAAAGTAAAAATGTAATCTAAATCTATTCATAGCATTTTATTAAACAAACATAAAGTTAATTTAGATATGTATTATTCTGCACAATTTCAAAGAGACATTAATTTCTTTTAATGATTCTTTCAGACTGAAGACTCAAATTCATAATAAAAAGTTGTTTCTTTTTATAAATGGTAAAATCATACAAGCCGGTGCGCACCCCATGTAAACATGGCGACAGTCGCTGGAGCTTGGCAGCCGCCAAGCTCCAGCACATGTTCCAAGTTCCGCCAAGTCCCATGTTCCGCCAAGCTCCACGATCAGCACATTAAAATTGCACATACATTCCACTAAAAATGAGCAACCAGTGGACCGTTTTTAACTAAAAAAACCTCAGTAGATTCAGCAACCTAGTTGTACAGCTATCTAAACTAGGCAACCAGTGGTCCAATTTTAACTAAAAAAAACCTCAGTGGATTCAGCAACCTAGCTGTGCAGCTATCTAAACTAGGCAACCAGTGGTCCGTTTTTAACTAAAAAAAACCTCAGTGGATTCAGCAACCTAGTTGTACAGCTATGTAAACTATGCAACCAGTGGTCCGTTTTTAACTAAAAAAACCTCAGTGGATTCAGCAACCTAGTTGTACAGCTATGTAAACTATGCAACCAGTGGACCGTCTTTAACTAAAAAAACGTCAGTGGATTCAGCAAACTAGTTGTACAGCTATGTAAACTATGCAACCAATGGACCGTTTTTAACTAAAAAAACAACAGTGAATTAAGCAACCTAGTTGTACAGCTAATGAAAACTGGGCAAAATCTGGCCTGTTTTCAACTCAAAAAAACATCGGTGGATTAAACATTTTAGTTGTACACCTCTTATAAAGTCAGTATGATTAGAATAGCACTTACGAAAACATAAAACACATCGAATATCAATTTAAAATTCACATTAAAAACCTTAAACATTGCAAAGATTCGTTAAAAAAGAGCACTTACCTTTATTTTTTTTTAAATAACCGCTCAAAAATGTCCCCAACACCCACCGGCTTATAACGTAACACCAGCATGTTTTTTTTTTTTATTTAGCTCTATATTCACACCATATTTCTATCAAACACACACAAAAGAACGCTCCTTTCAAAACATAAAAAAACTCCATATTCCATACATAAATACTGACGACAAAATTCCCCGATACGCTTACTAACCTACCATAAAGGGCTGTATTCACCAAACTGTGAGTAGCCCGCCATGATCCGAGAGTTGGGAAACCTGCATTGCCGGTTTGTCTCGGAGTCAACTCGGAAACTGTATTCACCAACTTATTTCAACCCAGGGTTACCTAACTCTGGAGTTGTCTCACCCAGCTTTGAAAGCTCGCCTGTGATTGGTCAGAGTAATGATTCCATGAAGGAATGAACTAGATTTAATGTTCCCGAGTTCAAACCCAGCTCCCACCACACACACTTCCTTCATATTTAATTTTTTTTATGCAAACTGCTCATTAAAATGTGAAAATTAATTTAACTTTATTATCAAAAAATATACTCATTAAACATTTAATACAAAATTACATCCAATATTTTTTATAAATAAAATTTCATGTCTGTTATACTTTTTTCAAATTTAGGAATTTTCATATTTTTTAACACACAAAAATTAATTTATGCAGTTTTGATGTTTTTCTTTTTGAGGTACTTTATATATTATACATAGAATATGTATGTCTTTAAAAAATTCAATGATGCTGAAGCATATTGTTTTTTTCTCACATTTGTCTGAAAAATTGTTAATTCGCTATTCCCAAGTACAGTACACTACAATCAGACAAAAATGTTTAACTCCTCAACAACACTTTTTTTTTTCATCCTTTACACCTAAATGATTAATCTCTTCAATGTAAATATTTTTATCCCGCCTCTTGTTACCAAAAAAAAAAAAAAAAAAAAAGCGAGGGCGAAGTAGATCCACAGTGCTCTGGCCAAATCGCCCCGCATCTGTGGAATAATAGAGACAAGAAGATAAATAGGAAAGATCAGAATTTATTTACTTATTTTCAACATAAAAAATAATTTAAAAAAAAAAAAAGCGTTCAAATCAGAAAAAAGAGGGAATGGAAAAGCAAACCAAGATAAGTCCGACAGATGGCGCCTGCAGTCTCTACGGCAAAAAAAAGCACAGTCATTCTCCAGAGATTTTGAAAACATTGTACAATGATTTTTTATCACTTTTGGCTACTTTTATAGCTTGATGGGTGGTTTTCACAGTAGTTTCCGTCTGTTAAAGCACAGAATATTCAAGTATTACCAAATTTTTGGGATTTTCCAAACCTATAAAAACAACCCTCGTATCCGCCATTTATAACCCGGAGTCAACTCTCCAATATTGCGGGGTTAGAATCTGCACCTGGAGTCAGGGTCAATTCTCGGGGTAACCCCTGATTTTGGAGTTGTGAATACCATTTTCTCACTAACCCTTGAAGTAGCTCGCTTTGCTGGGTTAACTCCAGGGTTTAAAGTTTGGTGAATACGGCCCAAAGAGTCGTAAAACAGAATCAAAACCACAAGGAAAATCAAACATTAACTTAATCCACTCTATCACCAGCCACAAACAAACAACTATCGTCATTCAATTAGCACTGAATGAAAATCCCATACTTCAAAGCACCCCGTGTTTCTCTTTGGTTACTAGTCTAAACAATCACCGGCAGGGTACTTCACTCCAGCTGAGCATCATCCATGACGGCACCAGAGCCAACGCCAAATCAATTTGTAAACAAAACATCAAAATGTAAACAGCACCGTATACGGAATATAGTCCAATAAAATAAATTATTTAAATTTTAAACAAATAAAAAAATTTGGCTGATGTGTGACATTTAACTCAAAAAAGTGGCCATTAAGGCATCTTCTCACTTTGAAAATTTAAAAAAATAGATTTTTTTTTTTTTTTTTAAATTTTGTAAGTACATATCATCAAAAATGTTATATCAAAATTTCATAAAGATCGGACGAGTCTAACTACATTTTTGGGCGACTGAAACACGTTTTTACGGGAAGAAAAACCGTGGAAATTGCTTGTCAAACAGCAGCATGCATTTATAAAAGGGCTACAACCTGTTTTAAAAATTTTGGAGGTGATGGGTGTCAAACTTGGCCCTATCGCCGCTCAATACGCCGAGAAATGCGACAGTGATCGTGTACGCGTAGGGAACCGCCGCAGCTCTAACGCTTCAAAAGAGACTAGGTCGAGACGAAGGGAAGCTATTTTGGACGAGCACAACTTCTACTAAGAATCGGAAGGTCCATTGTATGGAGCAGGCATCGCTGATTAACCCGAGGTAAGGTTTTTTCATGATTTTTCTGCAACTAAAACTTTAAACGCGTTTATCTCAAAACAAGGTTTTTCAGTGCCTTGTTGATGAAATTTCGGGAACTATCCGGCCGATTGTCATGAAATTTGAATGACATATTCTTCATAGTTATGGGTATAGCGCATATCATCAGATTTTTGAAATTTTGATTTGAAGTTTTTTTTTTTTTTTACAAAAAACTGCAAAAAAATGCATTTTTTTTTTTACTTTTTCGAAAAACGTGCGCCATTTTGTTATTTTCGCGAATATCAAAAATCTGATGATATGCGCTATAGCCACTGACATACTGAATCTAAAACTGTTTTATTTTTTTGTTTCAGATGACCTGTCTCGGAGATACCATCAACAAGCCACGAACATAACATTTCTACACGGGTTTTTCGATGCTACTGTTTTATTATAATAATTGTTCAAAAAAATAAAAAATAAAAATTTTCTTGTACTTGAAAGATGTGTTTATTATATAGGATCCATTTTATCCCATAACTGTTTGCAAAAATCCTCGAAAAAAAATCGCAAAAATAGCCTATTTTCGAGGTGCCTAAAGTGAGAAGACGCCTTAAAAAAAATGGACGTTACTCACCACTGGCTATTGATTAAATACCCTAATTTTTACCTATAAATCCATGGATAACAAAAATCAGCTCCAATAAGTGACGACAATGAATGGCAGCAAAACAAATTGAAAGAAATTTAAAAAAGTATGTACCTGAAAACATTTATAATGCTGATGAGGCTGGACTTTTTTTTCAACTTTTACCCAGTAAACACTTTCATTCAAAGAGGGAAAATGTTACGGAGGTAAAAAGTCAAAACAGAGGTTGACAGTAATTTTGTATGCACTGGTACACATAAAATTCAACCCCTTCTTGTTGGGAAATCCGACCAAGACGTTTCAAAAATGTGAAAAGTCTTCGCATAAAGGACAAGGCTAATAAAAAAGCCTGGATGATTGACTTCAAAATTATTTTTCGAATGGTTAGAAAATTTAGATAAAGATATGGGAAAAAAAAAAAAGGAAGAAAATTACTTTGCTGGTGGACAATTGCACCGCTCACTCGTCGGTTCCGAAATTGAAAAACATCGAAATTCTTTTTTTCCTGCTCCTTTTGCAGCCCCTGGACATGGGCCTCATTAAATGCTTTAAAGAATACTACAGAAAGAGATTGGTTGACTCAATAAATATCGACAATATTGTTGAAGATTCTTTAAAAGTAGTAAATATTGAAGAAGCCTGTGATAATATTGCTGGAAGTTGGTGGGAAGTTACAGAAAAAAGTATTAGTATTTGTTGGAGAAAAGCGGGTATTAGTTTTAATGAAAATGAGATATATATTAAGGATAGGAATCAAAATGAAAATTCAGAAGAAAATTATGTTTCAGATAATGAACAGTGTTTCAAGAACCTTGAAAAGTCTGTGGCTGAACTTTAAGAAAGAACTACCAAAATAAGCGGAATTAGCATAGAGGATTATTTAACAGTAGATGATAAAGTTATGGTTTTTGCAGGGGTTAGTGAGGAAGATATATTGTCTGAAATAACGGATGAAAAGTACAATGATAAAGAAGAGGATTATGATGATGAAGATCCAGCTTCATCGCAATTTTTATTAACAGCCCAAGAAGCTCTTCAATCTGTAAAGTCCCTTCAGGCATTTTTTTTCGCGCCTTTCATCCACAAATGATGTTCACTTTTGTGTTTTAGACTCTATGCAGACATTTTTAGTTGATTTAACTGTGAAAAAAACGTGTAAGCAAACAAAAATTATTGATTTCTTTCAATAAATTTCTCAGGTATGTGATTTTTTTTTTCTTTTTTAAAGCATATTTCACAATGATAGTTTGATCCTTTTTAAAAACCTTTATTATTGTGCACAAAACCAGCCATAATTCAAGGCTTTAAAATGATTACCATCTCCCCTTGATAATTTTATGGGGTCCCTTGAATATCATTGTATCGAGGTTTTACTAACCTGCCCAGCTCTGACTATAAGTAACATCCAGTAACGTAGGAAGGCATTAGCATATAATCTAAAACAATAAACATTATCCTGTTTGTTATCAAATAAAATAAGAAGTTAGATAGGTATAAACATAAGTACAAACCTGTTGAAAGTAGGCAAAGAGCAATTTGTAAATGCAGAAATTGCTGTATCACCTCCTACACTCATTAATTCATCGTCATCGCATTGATTAGAGTTTGATATTTTATTATGTTCAGCCAATTTTGCTTCCGTTAAATTGCTCAGACCTAGATGATTTAAAAAAAAAAAAAATCAGACTGATTACTTTTCTTAATTTAAACGATTCTCAGTTATGAACAAAAATTAATATTTTTACATTTGTTTTACAAATGCTACAAGCAAATAAATTAACATAAAAAGTACAAAACCTAGTAATAATTACAATACTACTTACTGTTAACGTTGAAAACTCCTCTTTTTTTCGCTTCAAGTCTATATTTATTGAATTCTGGATTGTAACTAGCACTTTGTCCTTTTTTCCATACTCTGTTCACGCCTCTAGTGGCTTTTCTGTTTGCTCGTTTTACACCTTTTCCCATGATTAGTAAAGTTAGGTATTCTTTTACCTATTTTTCCATGTAAAATTGGTAAAATTACGCCACTCACCACACGTGTGTTTTCAAAACAATTCGATGGAAAATTCGTACTATTGAGCGGAAGTCCCAGCAAAATAAATATACTGTTATTGTACCGTTTTCCTTGTGTCTCTGACAAGTCCTTTTTTTTTTCTAAATGAGCACTTTTCAGCATAGAATCTCAGATTCTCTCAGCAGTTACATTTATTTAATTACAAAAAAATAAAACTATTATTTAAATTTTTGCATGAAATTTTTTCACCTTCCTGGCTCTTCAAGAAATTTATCGATTTTCAAGAATTCTTCATCTGTATCGATAAAATCCAAATTCTGACACCTGATTGGTCAAATATTAGCTACTGATCATGTAGGGGAAATTCAAACCAGGGAAATTTAAATCCGAATTCTGAATGTTTTAGTAAGAAATTTTAGGTAGTGTTTTTTAATGTAACTGTTTTGTGGAAAAGCATTTGGATTCAAGATGGCTTTGAAATCTTTTTCTGAATCTAATACAAAGATATCGGGTGCTTATTACGATTATTTTCAAACTTTAGTTCTATATATTTTATTATTAATGTATTCGGTAACTTAGTTATGTATGTCAAAGTATTTTAATTTGTGTCTTGTTATTTACCATGGCAGTCCATAAGAGGATACTTTTATGGGAGTAGGGGGATTTCAAACATTTTATAACTAAATACAAAAACTTTCAATTTGCCTAAAAAAAAAAAAAACTTCATGGTGGCCAACTAAAGCTTTAAAGCTGCTTCCCAGCTGAGCTGGCCACGCATGGTTTACATATTGCCAAAATAATAATAAAAACTCTGCCAACAAGTAGGGAAGACTGAGAGATATTGCTGTAATTTTTTTCAAAAAGTGGTAATATTCCTTTACAGGGTTGGGGGGAAAAAAACTGGTTTTTTTGGTTTTAACCAAGTTTTTTTGTTTGTTTTTTAAATCCTTTTATAACTACCTGTTACATACTTATAAATAAAATTATTTGTAAAATGTTCAAATAACAGTATTCCTTCTGAAAGTAATTAAAACAAAGTAAATAAACAATTGTTGCTATACTTATGTGGACAATAAAAAATAGTATCTCTAAATAAAATGTTAAAATTAAAATCATTCAATTTTAACATTTTATTTAGAGATACTATTTTTTATATATAATGTATAATATAATACAATATTAATTGCTTACTACATTTCACATGAAATCTAGCACTTAGATTCATCAGTAATATTGATAAAACAATAAGGTATGTATTAGATTGATATAAAAACTTATTGTTGATACTTATAAGGATAATTTTAAGATATCAGACAGTAGCGGATCCAGGGGAGGGGCTAGGGGGCTTCAGCCCCCCCCCCCAAAAGAGATTGTTCAGGGGTAACATTCTGTTTTATTATACACTTTAAATAGCTAAAATGATCATATTTTATTACTTAGCCGCTCCCAAAAGCCTAATACATTGGTTTAGACTAAAATTTTGATTTATAGTACATTTTAATTGGGTGAAATAAGCCTTTTAAAAAATTTAGCCCCTCCCAAAAAAAAATTTCTGGATCCGCCACTGATATCAGAACGTATTCTATCTGTAGTATTCGGAATTTTAAATTATTCTTAAAAACAAACAAACAAAAAAAGTTTGGTTTAAACCATGTGTCTGGCATTTATTTTAACCAAAAATCTCATCTTGGCAGAAAGCCAGGTAAATACGCAAGTACTGTTTAATTTGAATATTAAAGGTAGTGTTGATAATGCATTGTTGGATATAATAAATTATCAAAATCTTTATTATTTTTTTTTTTTAAATGTATCTGCTGCCAAGGAAGGAGAAGAAGGTCAACACACACTGCCCCCTTCAAAACTTTCAGAAACATTTATTGCTATTTGCATTAGAGTATAAAAAAAACTGCCACGCTGAAACTGAAACATAAAATTTTCACACACATACACACCCATCTCTATAATTCTCTCTAGAGACTGAAAATTCATTTAAGTGAATGCTCTTTTGCTCTCTCTGGTTAAAATGTGTAATGGAACTGATGAAATTATAATGTGGGCACATATCTTGTAAAATTATTTCTTTAGTACTGCTGGTCATTGAGTAGGCATATTATTTGTAACTGACAGAATACCTGTTTTCCAAAAAAAAAAAAACCCGATTTCCCATTGGTAGAAAGTTTTCTTTTTCTCTGCCTATATCAGAGTATTGATTGTCTGGATCATTTTCCCCTCTAGCAGCCTAATGCTATATAATCTTCATATGATAGTTGTCAGCAGGAATCGAAAAATGTTGTAAAATCTTAGGAGCCAGCAGAAAATATTGAGAGCCACATGCATATTGACTTGCATTAATGGGGAAAAAAAAACTAGTCGCCAAGGGAAAATGTTTTAGTTTCCCAGGTTTTTTCAAACCCTGGTTGTCAGGTACGGAAAAACTCAAAATGTCAGTCATAATTTATGAAATGATTAAAATTCAGTTCCCATGTGGAATACTAGGGACAGTGAGCATGCCAGAAATGTTGATATGGTGAAAATGACACTGTTTCTAGAAAATGATGATCGATTCTTTCTGACATGAATAAAATAAATATTTGGTTATTTATTGGGGCTTAAAAAAATAACAGGTCTTCATTTGAAAATAACTTTTTGTGGTAAAAAAAAAACCTCTAAATTAATTTTTCAGGTATTTTAACATCACACAAAATTAGGTATTCAAAACGTAGGGTTCCCCCTGTTGATTGACATCATAAGGACTGATAATACCAATGCTAATAGGGTCATTCCATGTCAAATCAACGAGGCTCACAGCCTGACCCCCTCAGAATTCAATGAAATTCGGTATGATAGTTGTATCTATAGAGAAAAAAATTAATGTGAAATTTCTAGTCCATATCACTTTTAGTTTTTGAAATATTTAATTTTAAAGTTTGTGAAATTAATGAAATTTTAGAAATTCTTTCACTATACAGTTGGCTCCAATTTCTCTCCTAATTATCATAGAAACTCCATTTAAGTGTCTATAAAAAGTAAACAGGTTGCCCTTTCTTATCATATGTAACATGATTAAATTTTTAAAAATTTTAATTTAAAGTTCATCATTTTAAATTTCAAAAAGTATATTTTTAAATTTTTTTAAAAAATTATGTTATTCTTCTATTTATTATTAACAATATCTGAAAGTTCCATTCTGGGATTACCATGGGTTTTCGAGTAATAAATTTAAGAAAATTGTGATCATCTCGATTTAATAACACCAAAAGAAAATTTTTGTATTTTAAAATAAAATTACACTTTTAACTTAATATAAGAATTTTGAGAGAGAACAAAATAGATAAAAAAAAAAAAATACAAATTTACTAAAACAATTATTTGTTTTTAAAATTTCAAGAGCAGTTGAGTCCAAATTTGTTTTTGCTGGGGGTTTTATTGGGGGTGCTTTCAAAGTACGAAAGGGGGTGTGCCTCTGCCTTATAAATAGAAATTTTCAGAATTTGTCTATCAAAATTCCATTGTTCTTTTTTATTAATAATTTAAAAAATCATTGTTTCATAAAATGCTTCCACTATTCCAATGCGTTACAACTACTCCTTTAATTGTGAATTTTTAAATAATAGCATTTTCAGGTTAAAAAAAAAAATAGAAATAATAATTACAGTAAGATGTTATTTATATGTTGCATGCATATTCTTAACTATTAAGTAAATATTTCAAGTGTTACCTTTAATTGGTGTGTATTTTTTAAAATTTGAGTTTTAAATTTGAATGTAGTAAGGCAAACTTTCAACTTGCAGACTATGCACAAAGTAAAATAAAAAAGAAAGTAAACCATTGTGTGATTTTTTCCTCAAATTTATTGGATGCAAATAGCATTTTTTTATCATATAATTTATGGGTAACAAAATGATGGGGATAGATTATGTGGATGGAGAAAGTTTACTTTAATTTCATCTGTATGTGGATAAACATCCAGAACACATGAGCGAAACAACAATAATTTGCAAAGGTTAAGTTCATTCTTTAATTTCATCATTATCTTATTGAAATCCGTATCCTTTTAAGATCAATCCTCTCAAACTCTGTTGAATTCTTCATAGCCAAGTTTTAAAAGAGCCTTGACCTTTTTATAAATGTGTAGGGTTTCAAATTATGAGATCTCGGGGTCATTCCGTGTCAAATAAACAAACCCCCAACTTGACTAAAAATAAATTTGGACTCAACTGCTCTTGAATTTTTAAAACGTTAAAAAATTTTAACATTTATAAAAAGGTCAAGGCTCTTTTAAAACTTGGCTATGAAGAATTTCAACAGAGTTTGAGAGGATTGATCTTAAAAAGATACGGATTGCAATAAGATCATGATGAAATTAAAGAATGAACTTATATTTACGGCAATTTGTATTGCTTCCAAGGATGTATACAAAGGATTTTTTTTTTTTTTTTTTTTTTTTAACAACTACTGGTTAGCACTATCCATTTCTTGCTTTGAGAGGTTATAAACTTTCCCTATTGGAAAACAATATATAAAAAGAAGAGAGGTGGGAAAAAGTTTTATGGAAAAAATGTCATGATTTATTTCTTTTAGTTTAATATCAAGCAATCTTTTAATTTAAAGATAACCATTGCAAATTTTTGGTGTTTTGCACATGTGTTCTGGATGTTTATCCACATACAGATGAAATTAAAGTAAACTTTCTCCATCCACATAATCTATCCCCATCATTTTATTACCCATAAATTATATGATAAAAAAAATGCTATTTGCATCCAATAAATTTGAGGGAAAAATCGCACAATGGTTTACTTTCTTTTTTATTTTACTTTGTGCATAGTCTGCAAGTTGTAACTTTTCCTTACTATATTCAAATTTAAAACTCAATTTTTAAAAAATACACATCAATTAAAGGTAACACTTGAAATATTTACTTAATAGTTAAGAATATGCATGCAGCATATAAATAACATCTTACTGTAATTATTTTTATTTTTTTAACCTGAAAATGCTATTATTTAAAAATTCACAATTAAAGGAGTAGTTCTAACGCATTGGAATAGTGGAAGCATTTATGAAACATAATGATTTTTTAAATTATTAATAAAAAAGAAAAATGGAATTTTGATAGACAAATTCTGAAAATTTCTATTTATAAGACAGAGGCACACCCCCTTTCGTACTTTGAAAGCACCCCCAATAAAACCCCCAGCAAAATCAAATTTGGACTCAACTGCTCTTGTAATTTTAAAAACAAATAGTTGTTTTAGTAAAATTGTATTTTCCAAAATTCTATTTTTTTATGGGGGTGGGGGAAGAGAGAGAGACCTTGCCTCATGTGTACCCCCAATGAAAGTGTTGAAAAACATTATCAACATTTTTTGTTCTCTCTCAAAATTCTTATTTTAAGTTGAAAGTGTAATTTTATTTTAAAATGCAAAAATTTTCTTTTGATGTTATTAAATCGAGATGATCGCAATTTTCTTAAATTTATTACTCGAAAACCCATGGTAATCCCAGAATGGAACTTTCAGATATTGTTAACAATAAATAGAAGAATAACATATAATTTTTTAAAAAAATTTAAAATGATGAACTTTAAATTACAATTTTTTAAAATTTAATCATGTTACATATGATAAGAAAGGGCAACCTGTTTACTTTCTATAGACACTTAAATGGAGTTTCTATGATAATTAGGAGAGAAATTGGAGCCAACTGTTTAGTGCAAGAATTTCTAAAATTTCATTAATTTCACAAACTTTAAAATTAAATATTTCAAAAACTAATAGTGATATGGACTAGGAATTTCACATTTATTTTTTTCTCTATATCTATCATACCAAATTTCATAGAATTCTGAGGGGGTCAGGTTGAAAATCCACATTTTTTCGTTGATTGATATGGAATGACCCAATAATGACATGCATATCTTTGAAACAGAACTTGCACATGCACATATTCTATTTCTCTTTCTTAATTGCTGCTTTATAATGAACGATCACTATGAGATATCTCAAGCCTTGTTTGTAACTTATTTTATTATATATTTACTTTTAGGGTGTGTATTGAGCAGTACCCCTCTTCAATCACCTGAAGACAGTGGCTATTTTGGAAGTGTTGACAGGCGTTATAAATCGAATGTAAATGCTCTTGTGTCTTGCTCGCCTATTAATGAATTGGCTTACAAAAGTGTGCCTGAACATTCTGTTCTAAAACTTGAATTCTCCAATGAATTGCCACAAATTCGAGTTGAAAAAAATCTCGATTTTGAATGTCTTGAGAAAAATGAATCTCTGACAAGCATAGAGGTGAATGACTTATCTGAACAGGAATTAATTAGTTCCAATTTCAGCAGCCAGTATGAATTTTATAAACCGTCCACATCTCTTTCTGAGAAAGATAGACTGCTTAACTGCTACAAAAGTGGAAGGAATGTAAAACATTCTCTAAACTCTTTATCATCAGACAGTGATATTAAATATAATCTGTTTGATTATGAGCAGAGTAGTTCTACAAGTTTAGACATTTCTAAACACACTGAATGTTCAGACAGTGGGTTTTTAACTTTAGCAAAATATGAAAATTTTAATTTAAGTATTTTAAAGCAAAGAAAGACAGATTTTATTCATGAACTCAGAGAGAGAAATTGTTTTTCAATCATATCATCTATACTGTCGTATTTGTCAGCAAAAGAGCTTTCCATAGGAAGTTGTGTTAGTAAAGAATGGAATAAAGTAATACTGCAAGACACTGAAGCAAATTCTCGTAGGAAAAGTTTCTTGGCCAAAAGAAATATGGTTTTGAATGGACCTTCAAAGGTATGAAAGAAATTTCATTCATTATTTTTTTTCTTTCCATTTCAAGCAATTAATAGTTGATAAAGAATGTGGTCTTTAAAAAGAATCATGCAAAAAACTTTATTACTGAATGCTATTTAAAAAATATATTTTAACTTTTTTTTAAATTATGGATTTCATGAAAGTGTTTTATTAGCCTGTTTTATTCTTTTATGTTCAATCAATGTTTCAAAACACATTTAATTTAATTAGATTAATTTCAAAAGTAATAAAAGAAATTAATTTAACATTCAAACTAATTTTATTGAACTATCAAGTTGGCAAGGGAGGAAAGCTTTTTGTGTACACATCTATTCATGCAAACTTACTTTGACAGCCCAATAGTTCAAGTACCAGGATTGACAGGTTTTGATTAGGGAATGCAATCCCGCACTGTTTTTCACTTCGCAGGATTTTGGGATTGAGATTTGTTGATCCTGCGGGATTAATATTTCATTCAACTAAAAATTGATTTCTATGGAGAAAAGTAGGAAAAAGTCCCATTGTAAGCTCTATGAAGTTTAACAATAATACTTTATTTTATAATTAACACAATACCTTACATAAATATGAAAATTATAGTCATGATATTCAAAATACTATGCTAAGTTATTTATTAGTTGCTAAAAATGAAGAATGTAAAAAAGACAACGTAAAGAGGCACTCGTCTTCCTAGTCTTGATCTAATTTTGATGGAGAATACAAAGGTGCTTAACAAAAGACTTTGTATGAAACCCTGAGGGAACCATACATTTTTTAGTGGTTAACTAAAGTTCATCTTTAAAGATATCACTAGCATGGACAGCCATATGGTTGTTAACGTAGGGGGGGGGGAGAAGTCAAGGGTTCTGTCCCAGAAAGATAAAATATTGAGGGTTGAAGCACTTTTGCGTTATACGAGTACGTAAATCATAACAATATGGGAGCTAGGGGGGACTAAGGCGCCTACCTGCCAATAGGTATGAGCGCCCATGATCACTGGTTCTTATTGTTCATCTTATGCAAAAATTTTTGGCCAGTTGATGATCTTCAAAGAGCCATGAAATTGTAAGAAAAAAATTTATTTTTCAGTTTCAATCCCATGGGATTACGTCCTTAATCCCGCAGGACTATTCCTGCAAATATTTGTGCGGGATCCCGTTCCCGTGGGATCGGGATTGCATTCCCTAGTTTTGATAAGCAGTGATGAGAAAAGGACACCATGCCATGATTAATACTATGTCATATTTATAAGAGTAATTTTTCTCCCCTTTATTTTATAGAAAAGGGGAATGTTAAAATATGTTAGTAGTTATTTGTATGAGGTTTTTTTTTTTTTTTTTTTTATGAATGAGTTTTTTTTTTTTTTTTTTTTTTATTATGATGATATAATGCAGATAGTTTTAAAATAGTATTTAATTTTTATGAAACTTCAAAATTCTTTTTTTTTAAATACTCATTGTAATAATTTTTTCCCCTTCCTCTTTCTCACACTTTTTTGTAATGTAGTACATGTACTGTTTTTGTAGATTTTACCTGTTGTGATTTTCAGGAAAACAACAGGGGTATGAGGTATGTTCCAGCAAAAGAACACAAATCAGCCTTCTCGGATTTAACTAATATTACTGATGTTTGTCATCCTACAAAGACAAGAGTTTTAGACTCAAAGTTTGATTCCTTCATCAAGGTAGTGTTTTTCAGCATTTTCTAAGAATATCTTTTACAATTCCTGTAAACTATAAATTATTACAACTAATGCGTTGTATTATTTCAATTGGGTTGCCTAAAACAGAGGGTTATGCCAGGGCTCACACATACTCACATTGTGCTTTATGCGTAAATCGATATTTCTTTTAAAAATTGACTCATTTTTTGAAACTGCAAGCCAAAGTTTCTCACAAAATTTTGGTCTATTTGTATTAATGCAAAATTCATGAAAATTGTCAGTTCACATTGTATTGCACATCATATCACAAAGAATGTTCACAAGTTGTATAGTGGGAGGAACAAAAAGTTCTGCACCTGCAATATTTTACACATTTTGACTTTCCCAGGTTGGCAACTGGCATTATGAATTTGAAGGATAACCATTTCCAAAAGCTTCTACAAAGAAGATTTAAAAAGCCTAAGTTAAGAATGTATAAAATAACAAAGAAATACATTCTGAATTCATGCTTTAATGATTAAACTTAACTACATATCTTGCATTCTTTATCCATACAGCAATATTTTAACAACTCTTTATGCAGTAAATTAAGGAACAAACTCGGTGTATAAAAAGCTACAAAGCTTTTATTTTGTCATAAAATGCTAAAAGGCTCCAAGTACCAGTGATTGTGATAATTAATACCTCTAAATCATGACTTAGAACTTCAGAATACTTCTTAAGCATTTTCAATGTATGATTTTATGCATTGTTTCCATATAAAATTTGATGCAGTTGTGTTTGTGCTTTACTGACATTGTTGGGCAGAAATGTGCAGACAAATCACCTGATATGTTAAAACACTGTACAGACTATGGTTTTGTTGCTGTGCTAGCTTTTTTTAAGAGATGATTATAATTGACTGTGTCAGTCAAGTCTTTCAGAACAATAGTATAGATTTTTCAACAGTTATAAATGAACTAGTTTCAACAATAAACTGCCCAGAGACAATAAAAGATGATTCTTGTAGTCATAGAACTTTCTTAGAATTTTTGAAAACCACAGATAATAGCTACTATAGAGACATTAAACTATCTATTCGCACTAATTCCATAAAGGAATTTGAAAGTGCAAAGGTAAAATTTTTGTATAAATTAGTAGAAAATTTGTAAGAATGTTTCAATTTGGAAAAAATGAATTTACCGTCTGACAGACCAAGTTTTGAACCCAAGTTTACTTTTCTCAACTTCTTCTAGATTACTCTTTTAATAAGTTGATAAAACACTATTCTTCTGTTGCTTACTTGGGTCTTACAGAAGAGAAGAATTTTTTCAAGTGCAGCCATCATATTGCAGAAGTTTGAACATGAAAAATAATCAGTTCAGCAGGCTGATGGAAATTACCCATGAACTATATGCCTAATTACCCATGGCTTTCAGCTTTTTCACAAATAGCACTCACCATTCCTCTTTCAACTGCAAAAGAGGATTTTCTACTGAAAATAAGAAAGAGCAAAATCGACTTAACAAGCAATGTTTTGATATTTTAAACTCCTATTTCTTAGCTGAGTTCAAACTTCTGTGAAAATAACAAAAAAGTTATAAAACTTTGCAAAATAACACCATAAAAAATTTGCCAGGCCTTTGTGACGAAAAAGTTGATTGTGCATTCAATTCTAACAAGCTGTTGCTTTATAAAAAGAAAAATAAACATAACCGTTGTTCTTTTACTTTGAATTTAACTTTTTTCCTTTTTATATTTTGTCACACACAAAATAAGGTTAGTAGATATATTTTGATAAATAATTATACAATTTGCTAATCTGGAGGATCTGCATATTGAAAAAGAAACTAAGTTTAGAAAGTTCAAAAGTGAAGTGGCCCTATCTTTCAAATATGCATGTCCCAAGAAAAAAAAAAAAAAATACATATATATATATATATATATATATATATATATATATATTGGAAATAATTCATTACATTCTGTTTTAAAAAATAATTGTTAAAAGCCAAGAAATTAACCCAGACTGTTTCTGAATAATAATTATTTCATATTCTAATTTATTAAATCATATTTTAATAAATCATAAGTAAAAACATTCATAGGGCTCGCAAATAGTCTCTTTTTTCCCTAAAAGTCTCTTTTTTAGTTAGAGCTCTCTAAAAGTCCCTTTTTCGCGTAAATGGTCCCTATTTTCTCTTTTTCGTCACGGATTCTAGCCATTCCGAAGTCACGCGGTTACGAACTCACCCTCTATTGGACGATGAAACGCCAGTTCGGTGACGTCATACTCCTTTCTTTTACAACATCGAAGCAGCATCGGCGTGTGAACAAAGGAATGTGAATCGGCTGGATGACCCTGTATTTTGTGTATTGAACTCTGCAAATATAATCAGTATTGGAAGTAAGTAATTTTTTATATTCATTTTTATGAAAATTGTATTGTAAGATTTAATTTTTTTTAGGAGATTAGAGGTTTTATTTTTTAGAGGTCCTTGTCACACGTAACTAAACAGATTGATATAGAAGGCATGGAGGAATTTTTCCGGTTACCATTAAGACAGTTTTTCCGCTGTTTTTTTTTTTTTTATGAATTGATGGATATCGCAGAATTAAACAAATGGCATATCTAAAAATTCCACACGTGTTGCTATCGCTGATTATGTCTGGGAATAATTCTCCGTCTGCACTCATTTTTGTTCTTTAGTTTCTGGTAAAATACTGCAAAATCCCTTATTTTTGCGAGCCCGTCGTCATCGCAAAAATCAATGCCTCTCGAAATACTTCATTTCCGTTCATAACTGACTCTGTTCAACTTTCGGTTCTGCTCATAATTCGCGAAATTTTCAGCCCGCGCCCGTGATTTTAAGTAATTTACGAGAACAAATAAATTAGTTGCCCACACAGTGGTTGGTGTTTATTGAGAATGGGGAATGAGAAACACTAACGAGTATTTTTCTCTCGAAGGAAAATTAATTTTATTGGTTTTAACAGGACCCTTCAGCTTTGTTTCTCATTCGCTCTGATGCTGTCAGGGAATTCTGCTTCCGTTTTAAAAGCCACGTGCGTTCGTACGCGCGTTGGAGTGACGTCACGCGGTTCTTTTCTCCCCCCCCCCCCCGTGAGACCGTAAACATTTCACTTCGATAGCAGATTCTTTGACAGGCAAACTGATTTCTGCTTGAGGCCCCTAAAAAGGCATTAGATTAGATTTGCTAAATATGTGTTTAACTATTAAAATGTAAATAGTTAATTATATAAATAAAAGTTTATATAAATGTAACGAATTGACTCCAATATTTTGAGTTTCGACGAATTTAAAACAACTGAACCAAGGATTTTGAACGGTGAATAAACTGAAATATGTGCCAGATGCATTAAAAAAAAAAAAAAAAAAAAAAAAAGCTGCCTCACTTGCGATGTCTGGCAGATTCCCCCCTCCCCAAATGATTTTGCTGATAAGCCATCTCGGAGTATTAACACAACCATTTCATTTCAGAACTATACACACAATAAGATGATTGCTTATTAATTATTTTCAGCTGTCTTGTCGCAAGCTGCTTTTTTATTTATGGATGGATTGTGAATAAAGGGCAGAGGAAAAATGTTTCAAGCTATACAGAAATTAGAAATAATAAAGTTTTAGCATGGCAATTAAAACATGTTTAGAAACTGGGGCAGTATTAATGCGAAAATAAGTAATAAAATTAGGGATGTTACAAACAAAAAAATTATATAGATACCCTTTTTAAAACAGACTGTTTAAAAGTATTTACAATTTAGTAAAAACTTAATATTTTAATGTTAATTAAGAGATGCATTTTGCTGGAGCCATCTCAATCAAATCAATCTGTTATTGAATTTTGTTGTAAATTCGGTACTAAAATTTTTCAGGGGGAAAAAAAGAAAACAGTTAATCCACGGCTGGGTATTTTCACAGATAATCCGTGGATTATAGGCCGGAAAATACGGTACTGTAATTATTATTTATATTTGCATATTTTCTTACAAATCAGTTCTAATGTTTCACAAAATCATTTTAACAATGTTAAAAAATACTAAAATTTTTGCAACTACTCTGTATTAGCCGAGTACTTGGTCAAAATTTGGCCAAATACCGAGTACTCGGTATATCTCTAATTTTTTTACTGAAGTAATTTTATAATATTCTGAGTATTGTGCTACTTTTGATGATATTTGCACTCTATTTGACAAAAATCATCAAAAATGTTGTTCGCACATTATTTTATACCATGGTAATTTCAAAAATTCCCTTATCCAAAGTCTAAATGGTGTGAATAAATAAGTATATTTCTTGTAATTTTAGAACAAATTTTATAGAACTGCAAAATTTCTTATTTTTTCTTTTTTAGTTTCAGGTGTACTATGGGGAACTGTAAACTTCTGACAGAATGGTTAGAACGAAAAGATGACACTGGCTGTAAAATTTCAACCTGGGGGAAAAAATTTTCTGAAAATGAGCTGCTTTGTGTCCCTTGTGATACAAAAATTTCTGTGACCAAGGGATTTAATAAAATAAAGCAACATTATGAAACTTGCAAGCACAAGAAAAACATGTCCATTAAAAGTAACCCATGCCAGATGCAGCTTTCTAAAACTGATGAAAACGTTAAAGTACAATTAATCTGCAAAAAAGATGCTGCTTTTTCTGCTGAATTGATATGGTGTTTAAAAATTGTTGCTTCAAACATGTCTGCAAGTTCTTCACAAGACATAACTCATGTGTTTAAATCAATGTTTCCTGAAGGTGTTCATGAGAAGTTTTTGTTAAACCCGACTAAAGTGCGTTATTTGATTAGCGATGCTTTGGGACCATATTTCAGAGATATGCTACTTCGTGAATTGGCTGGTGTGTTCTACACATTATGTTTCGACGAAACAACAAACAAGGCTGGATTTAAAGAGCTCCAGACAGCGATACGCTTTTCGGGGTCTGATGATAAAGTCACTACTCGTCACTTAGAAACCTTTTTTATAGGCCATGCAACTGCGGACGAATTAAAAGAAAATATTTTGCAGTCTTTACAAAATGCTGGCTTACCAATTAAGAAACTCTTAATGCTTTCCAGTGATGGCCCTAACGTTAACAAAAGAGTGTTCAACCTAATAAATGAGTACGTTAAAGAAATACGCCAGAAAGGTTTGCTAGACATAGGGTTTTGCAATATTCATCTTATACATAATGCGTTTGAAAAAGGTCTAGTACATCTAGGTGAAGATGCTTCTGAACTCATCATAGCGCTTTATTATTATTTCAAAAACTGGCCATCACGGTATGAAGATTTTTCAAACATTTTGTTAGAGAAGAATTTGCCAAATTTACACTTTCTGAAACATGTAAGTTCTCGCTGGCTTACATTACAGCCTGCTGCTAAAAGACTTCTTCAGTTGTGGGATGGTGTCATAGCATATTTCTTGACATTTATTCCTTCAAAACAAGCTAAAGTTATGAGCACAGGAAGTTATGAGAGAATAGTAAAATATTTAAAGAAAAAAACAATGAGAGCAGAGCTGCACTTCATCTGCTCGAGTGCAGCAGTATTTGAAAAGTTTGCTGTTTTCTTTCAAAAAGAAGAACCTCTTATCCATGTGATGCATGAAAAGATCAAAGAGGTTGTACTAACCATCATGGCACGCACCTGTAAGCCAGATGCAATCAAACAGTTTAATAAAGATATCTGTAATGATCCTTTCATTCAAGAAAACCTGTTGGATATAGAAGAAATGCCTCTATCAGATGACATTAATGTTTCTTTACTTAATTCAAAAAATTCTGAAAAGAAGCAGTTTTTTTTAAGTGCCCAGAAGCATTATATTTCAGCTGGCAAGTACATCTTGGAGAAAAAGGTTCTTCAGTCAAATCTGTTGGAAAGCTTTAGTTTTTTAAAACCTTCAGAGAGGTTCAAAGCAAAAAATATTGAAAGACTCAGCCTCGCTGCTCATTTCCTTCCAGTAGAGTTGGATGCAGAAGTATTATTGGATGAATGGAAACTATTGCAGTTGGAAAATTTAGAGTATCAGAGTATCAGATTGATCAATACTGGGGTAATATCTCTAAACTGAGAACTGCTGATGGTTGTATTAAATATCCAAATGTGTCTGAACTCTCTAAAGCTGTGCTGACTCTGGCTCATGGCAGTGCTGAGATTGAAAGGGGGTTTTCTAGATCTTCTAGAATTATGACGGATGACAGATCATCTATGTCTGCAAGGACTCTGAATGCCAGGCTGAATGTTGTAGATGGACTTAAAAAATTTGATAATAAGGCACATTTAGTACCCATTACTGAGGAGTTGCTAAAGCTTGCTCGTGTGGCTTATAAAAGTTACAATGATTACTTAGAATCTGAAAGGCAGAAAGCAGAAAACGAAAAGAAGAAGAAAATTGAAGCTGAACAGAGAAGGGTTGAAGAAGAAGAAAGGAGGAAGAAACTGGAAGAGAAAAAAGCAAGCATTAATGACTTAAAAGAACAGTTAAATAATGAAAGGGGTAAACAAGAAGTAACTACATCAGCTGTTGGTCAACTTTTGCAAGAGGCGCATTCCAAGCTGAAAACTGCTTTGAGGAAGAAGGATCTTGCTGCAGCTACAGTTGCACAAAGTATTCTCGAAGGAGCCTTGAAAACAAACAAAGCATGCGACAAAAAACGTAAAGCTATATCCACATTAGAAAGAAAAATAGAAAAAAAGACTGATTCAGTAATGACAAATTATTTTTCAAAAAAACCTCGTACTATGTGAACTGCTTATTGTATCTGTGAGTAATCTATAAAATCTGTGATGCACCTGTATCTTAAAAAGAAATACATATGTATGTTGTAAGAGAGGCTCTGCATTTCTTTTTTAGGACTACAAATTTGCTATGCTTACAGAAATCTAATTAGTATTATACGTTTTTTCTTAAAATGGTAATGCATTCATTTCTCTTTAAGTGTGTTTAATTTATTAATTTTTAGGTACAGATTTAAAAAATCAGCTATGGTCTTACAGACCTACATAAAAAGTAAAACTTGTCTACAAACTTGAATAATTTCTTTAAAATTTTTTGCAAAAAAAGGCTGTATGCCTTCAGAGTCCTGTATCTCTACCAACAGCTAAACATACTATTCTAAAATAGCTAAAGTTCATATTGCTGTTGATTATTTTGTAAAATCAAACATAGCAAATATGATTTATTAACCATTAGTGTAAAAAAACATTTATTAGGAATGTTACGGGTTGTGTTCTACAAGGTCTCTTTTTTTTAAGAATTTGGTCTCTTTTTCTCTAGAGACATCGTTAAAAACTGTTGTGAGCACTGCATTCATAAATTTGGTTTTAATTTAGTCCAGCAATTTTGAAAGGTATATAGTTAAAATCAAACCTTAAGGGATGTATATTAGTCTGTCATTGTATACATCAGGTATGGGCAGTCTTTGGAAAGTTGCAGGCGAAACTTTAGGATGTTAGCGAAATGGATCTATAAAATGGGATTTTGAATGGTTTTGGGGTTTTCTTATGTTCTGCAGGCTGGATCAAAAAACAAGATGGGCCACATGCAGTTCGCGAGCTGGAGGCTGTCCATATATGGTATGCATTATCATATATCCAGGCTTATAAGCTAAGGAAAAATTTCCTTTAGCAAAATGTTGTAAACACTAAAATGTCAGTTTACTTCTAAACACAAATAACTGTTTTTTAAGGAAAAAAATAAATAATACAAGTTTGGAACAAATTATTTTTCAAAATAATTAGATTTAGAACTCTTTTTTTTTTAAACCCAGCCACTTACTTCTCAAAAGTTTTCAGCATGGTTTCTCAAAAAATCTGTGAGCATTAAAGCAAAAGTAGTTTTTATTTCTTTTGCTTTTTGTGAAAGATGTAATTGTAGCTCAAACCATGTTATATAAAGATTCCACGTAATGATGCTAAATATTAATACTATCCCAACTCTGGTAGAGCCATAAGATTTCATATCTAGAGTTGAAAAAGCATCAAGAAATTGATTGATCAAATAAAAAATAATGGTTTGTTGTAGAATTCTCAAAATTAAGAAAATAATTAACTTATGGGTTAGCTAAAGTAATAATATTCAACTTTTCTTTTTTCTAGGAATCCAAAAATACCAGGTCCAAGCTCGTAAAATGTCCCAGATGTTCTTATGCTTCAAAATGTTTGAATGGAAATGTTTATAAGTGCACACACTGCTTGTATAATTTCTGTTTTAAATGCTTAAATCCTATTTTCAAAAATCATACTTGTTATAAAGCTGAACTACCAAGTATTATTATTGGTAGTAAAAAAAGTAAAAAGAATTTAAAAAGGCTGTGAGTTCACTGGATCAAAAATTGAATGAACAAATTTAAAAGCCTATTGTGATCAAATTAATCAATTTTGCTGAAGAAAATAATTAACTTGTGGGTTACTAAAAATTAGTCCATACTGCCTCTAAAGAAAATTTGTGGAGGAAGAAAGATTTTGTTACTGTATAGCTGTCATATGTATTTCTAGCCTTTTGCCCTTGATATATTTTTAAATTACACCTCTTAAAACAGTTTACATTATGTGCAATGCAAATTTTTTTTAATATATAATTCATTGTTTTTAACACTGCTGGACAGTTTTATGATGAATTTTGTTTTCCAGTTACAAATGACTGATTTTAGCATATTTTATCTATTATATACATAGTAACTTGTCTTTTAGGAAAATCTTGAGGTTGAAACTCATACATTCCATTAAACTTCTTTCATATATTATGTAACTGTAAATTATGTATATATGTAAATATTGTAATATTAAAATTAAATGTTGAATACCCTGGCTCAATTAATTTTATACAAGACATACATATTTATTATACATATATTATTTGCTTCTCAAACAAAATAACTCTGTCAAGTAAAACAGAAATGTTCAGTACCCTTAAAATCATTAAATGTACTAGTAGCTGTGACCAAACCATGTAATACCACATACTCCTGTTTCCTATATTAGAAAGCTTTTAATACAACCATAAGCAAATTGCTTTAATGACAAAGCTATATATATAGCACTAGGGGGCTATTTCATTCATGCCCAGATTTTTGTCTACATGGCTATGTAGACATGAACTGTCACGGTGAAGATATTTTTAAATGTGTTTGCCCGATAATGGAGGGGGGGGGGGTAAAATCTTGAAAGTCGCACAATGTTTGCAATTTTTTATAACTGATTACAAGTTTGCTGCCAAAAAATAACTTCAAAACCGAACCAAGCTAGAAAAGTATGCTTAGAATATGCCTGGCGAAGATTGCAAAATAGTTTTAGTAGGCAATTTTAAAATAGATTTCAATTCAAAATATGTGTTTCATGGAACAAGAACAACAAACATGGCACACTCGTGGATTATGATGCGAATTCCACATAATATTTAAAACAGTGAAGTACAGTTGGAATATGCTTGGCAGAAATTGTTAAACAGTTTTAGTAGGCAATTTTAAGATGGATTTCAATTCCAAAGATGTTTTATCAAACAAGGGAGAAAAAACAGCACACTCATGAATAATGATACACTTTCCAACTAAATGGAATAAGGAAAGAAAATAGGGAAGACGTGTGGATTATGATATGCTTTTAATATATAGCACTTTAGTGTGTATTTTTAAATTCTGAATGTTTCAGATTTTCTAAATAAGTCCATTGTGAAGATTTATGCTATACCCAAAAGATCAACATGTGACAATTTTTTGAGATCTGCTTTTCAATAGTTTTCTTTAACTTAAATTTATTTTTCTACTCTTTAAATACTCAAAATTTGCATTTTGTTATGTGTTAATCAGAGTGCAAGTTATGAATCTTTTAAAATTCCAGGATAACTACATATTAGGCTTTTACAAATTCTCGCCAAGTATTCAAAATATTACCAAGCTGGCTTCTTATTTTTCGGTTACTTCCCACACATCCGCACGCCAAGAGATCGCCAACAATTTCACCCCCTTTTCAAGAAGGATCAGTGGGTGACCCTGCAGATCTAGACTCACGGAAAATATCACGAGGATGGCCCCCGTTCTAAAGAGGGGATGGCAAAAGCGGAAAGATAGTAACCCATAACTTACTCCAGCCAGTGTCATTGTGAAATCAGTGTGTGGTGCATGCAACGCTTTGAAGTACAGTATTTTGCAATGAATTTCGTGTATTGATATCTGAGATGTCTAGTAAGGGTATAATAAGTTTCTTTATCAGCAGCAATAATTAAAACTTGTCTTTAGAAAAATATTTTAAAACGCTAGAAGCATCGCACTTACTATCGCTTGTTTTGAAAAAAAAAATTTTTAAATATTTTATTCTTTTTTTTCACGATTTTAAAATTCGCTAATTTTAATTTAAAATGCGTGTGCTCGCTGTCTCAGGAAGGAAGGAAAAAAAGGAAATTTGGAGGAAGAAAATTGCGTTAACTGTTTACATATATTTACCTCAAAATTTACTTATTCGTTTTAGTTGTGGACGCAGGATCTTATTTTAGGCTGGGTATTCGGAGCACATGACATGGCTCTTCCATTTTATAGTTGTCCTAGAAACTGCACAGATAGTATCAAAACACGTACTAAAATAATCTTTCACACATTATGAAGGTTTAATTTCTACCCGAAAATCAAAGTAAATTATCTGAATATTTTAATTGAATCCAACAAATTATTCGAAGAGTTTAGTTTCATAAATTGACATTTATTTTCTTATTTTATATAGTTGCAAGTTATGTATAAATTTAATAATATCTGATGCTGATAACTAATAAGTAGTTCGACAAAATCCTCTAAGTTTTAGACATTCTAAAATTTAAACTTTTGGTCAGAGAAAAGAGAAAATCAGATTTTTTTTTTTTTTTTTTTCGGAAACATATATCGTAATTTAATGTGTTCTCTTGAGTATTTGTAGAGCCTGAAATATTTGACCCATTAATTGTATATAGAACATTGTAAAACTAAAATTTAAAAAAAAAACTGTGAAATTTTTTTTAAAGCATTTTCTTACATTCATGTTAAATATTTTTTGCTATTCCTCTAAAGAACTCTTGAGGAATGTGACAGAGGCGTTTAAAAGTTTAATGTTAAGAAAATCTTCATACACGGGTAATTTGTGAAACGTAAATTAATTTCATTTAAGTAATATTCCACAATAATTTTTTTTCAGGGTTTCCCGCAAGTACCCTACAGAGGGTGTTCACACATTTTTGTAACTATTTTGCAAAGATATGTATAGAAATAAATATACAAATTTTATTTTCTAATGTGTTCAGTCTGATAGCCCTTTCTTTGAACCATTATATTACATCTGGATTTCAAAGATGAAAGTCCTTTTCTTAAAACATCAAGGCTGATATTGTTCCACTCCTCCATCACAATCTTGTAGTAATATAATCTTTTGTAGTAATATATGAATGCATCTTGTGTTTGCGTGATTATGGCAATGCTATACTAGGGCAATCTGCCAAGGATGGGGGGGGGGTGCCTGGGTAGGAGAACTTTCTAAGGTGTTCTAAAGCGTATTCACGTTACATCTGGAAAAAACCTACCAAAAATCCAGACTGTTAGATCGACAGCTGCTCGATGGGACCCGATCCCGGGACCTTCACTCTTCAGCCGTCTACCATTTTCAGTGACATAACTACTGTGCGATGGTAAGGCTATAAATGTATCTTAAAGTAGAAATATAATTCAACTCATCTTCGTTTAGAAATATATTTAATTTTATATTTCAATTCCATTCATTATCACTGAAAAATAACGTTCAATAAATACTTGTCACGCAATTTTGCTTTCATGCCTTATAAGATGCAATTTATTCCAGGAAAAATTCATGTATATGTAAAAAAAAAAGTTACTATTATATTTGTTTGTTCATCTTAAAATACACTGGAATAAAATAAACTAGAAGTTTCTGTAGAAAATTTTACTTAATTGAAGTTTTAGACGTATTTCGTATTTTGTGTGTATTAAGAAAATACATGTATTTTGTAATTTTTTGTGTTTAAATAAATGTAATTTGTATTTTGCATCGAAAATACATTTATTTATGTATTTTGCCCAACTCTGCTTCTGTAGCTGCTTTCAAAGAGCATTGCAGAGCAAGCAGTAATTATTTTTATTTCCAATGGAGGGGAGTCTCCGTTGCACTGGAGAGAGTATGAGGGAACGTCCTCTAAGTGAAACTGTACTCCCCCTCTCTAAACAACGGAGGATGAGGGGGAGAAAAGCAATAAACTTTAGGTTTACCATTGCCGATCTGTGGGAAGATAGGTTATTTCTCGTGCTACATTCTATGATGTATCAGGAAAAGTTGCCAAGTTTGATAACTTAATATAATATTGAGAGAGGCACACAATCACTGGCGGACCATTAGCTAATTATATAGTAAGATTCATGTCCATACATTTAAAGTGTGATATTCCGAGATGTAGAGTATACTTATGTTGCATAAAAAGTCTAAAGAGTGTGGAGCCCCACCATGGCACAGTGATTATGCCACTGAAAATGGTAGACGGCCGAGATGTGAAGGTCCCGGGTTCGGGTCCCATCGCACCGCTGTTGATCTAACGGTCTGGAGTTTTGGTAGGCTTTCTCCAGATGTAACGTGAATACGCGTTAGAACCCCCTAGAAAGTCCTTCTACCAAGGCACCCCCCATCCTAGGCAGATACCCCGCATGCAGGTTTGCCTTAACACACACAACAACAACTAAAGAGTGTGGAAAATATTGATCATTTAAAGGGGAGGGGGGCTTAAAGGCATTTGTAGGAAATAGTCATGAAAGCATACCTGCCAACCTCCAATAAAAAAAATTCTTAAGATTTCACCGCAAAATCCTGAAGATTTTTTAACGCGATAAAATTACTATGTAATTCCACTCTTTCGACAACTACAATTATTTGACATTTATTATACATGTAAACAAAATGGCTTAAGTTTTAAGATATTGATGAAATAGTGAAAAAAATAAAAATATATATATACAGTACTAGCAGCGAAACCCGGCGTTGCTCGGGTTAAAATACACTGCATGTTTAATGGTATAAAAGATATTTAAGGATCCATTTTTAACGTAGATAATTTAGATTTCTATCTTAGATATTGAGAGACTTATTCGACCATTAAACATGCGGTGTATAGAAAGTATTCCTGCTGATATGACAACAGACGATAAAAATTAAATTTTAATATTTTATTGGAGTTGCAAAACTGTTGTTTAAGTTACTTTGTTAGTGTTTGTCTAAAGTTCATGCTATTTGAATTCGTAGCTTATTGAGTATAAAAAACGAAAGACAATGTTTAATACTAATGAATACACTGAAATGGTGTTACTTTACGGAGAATTTCATCGGAATAAGCTAGAGGCTGCAAAGCAGTATGCTATAAAATTTCCGAATGACAATCACCCATCGCAATTGATCTTCACCCGACCAGACATTTCTGGAACATTCCATATCGATTTTAACAGTTTCACACAATTTGGAACTTTCTAGATCATTCCAGAAATGTTTAGAACATTCCATACCAATTTTAGCTGTTGCAGACATTTTGAATCTTTCTAGATCATTCAAGAAATTTCTCGAACTTTCCAGAACATTCTGGATTGTTTTTAATAGTTGCAGACATTTTGGAACTTTCTAGATAATTCCAGAAATTTTTAGAACGTTCTAGATCATTCTAAATCGATTTGAACAGTTTCACACGTTTTGGAACTTTCTGAAAATTTTTAGAACATTCTAGATTGACTGTAACAGTTGCACACATTTTGGAGTTTTCTAGGTCATTCCAGGAATTTTTAGAACTTTTCAGAAGTTCTCATGAGTTAGAAAAGGACAAATATATATGTGGTAATCGAGACGCAACCCTCCAGCAGATGGCATCACAACCTCACATCTACAGCAACTGCAGGTTATCAGAATCTAGGAGCTCAAGGCAGCAGATCCGAACGAGACCACGCTCGCGTAGGAGCGATGTCGGACGTAGCTCTCTGATTGCGCGTAGGCGATTCGACTCCAGAACGACCACGAGAAGGTGGCCAGTGGCTCCTGCATGATAAGGAAACCTATCCCTGTGACCGACCCCACATATTCATGTTCTGCAACATCTCTCCTTTCTTTTGTAAATAGTTCTTGTTATATTTAGTCGAGCAATAAACGTGATTGAGAACCGTAGGAGTGCTTCCAGTCTTATTTCGACGTTGCCTCCTACATATATTTTTTCATATTTTTGCCACCCACCGCGACAAAACTCCCTTACTTTCACAGTGAGACCAAGGGATATTTACCATTCCAACGGGAAGTTAATTCAAGTTGGTGGTGATAGAGAAATCCCTGTCTTTACAAACGAACATTAGCATTTTATATATATATACTAGCAGCGAAACCCGGCGTTGCTCGGGTTAAAATACACCGCATGTTTAATGGTATAAACGATATTTAAGGATCCATTTTTTAACGTAGATAATTTAGATTTCTATCTTAGATATTGAGAGTCTTATTCGACCATTAAATATGCGGTGTACAGAAAGTATATCAAATTATTTAACTAATTGAAATAATTAGTTAAAAAAAGAAACATTTTAGTAAATAGAAAATTTGTTTTATTTACATATATTATACATATTACATATGACAAATACATATTACATATTATATTATGCATTTACACTTTTATTTTTTTATTACATTTTTTTTTAAATTTCTTTTTTCAATACTTGCTTATAGACTACATTTATGGTTTTATTGTCCGGACTGTAAATGAACAAATTTTGAGGTGATTCTACTCGTAAGCTTGGAATGTTTGGCCCTGTGCTTTGTTGATAGTCATGCTGTAAGCCAACTTCACCGCCGGGAATTGTAAGCGTTTAAAAGTAAAGGGCCATCCATTTGATATTAAAGGTATCTGTGGTATAAATACTATTTGTCCTTTTTCTTTACCAGTCATTATACTGGATTCGATGATGTTATTTTGTAGCTGTTTGATGCAGAGTCTCGTACCATTACACAATTTCGACGAATTCAGATTTCGTAATAAAATAATTGGTGAACTAACTTTTAACTTAAGGCAGTGTAATGGCATTCCTGAAACATTTAATGAATTTAAAAGTTCAGTGAGGAAATAAACGCTTTCTTGTTCATAAGTAATTGTATCAATTGACATGTAAATTTTCTCTTCTCCCGGAATCATTTCCTGGATGATGTTGTTGATGTCATTAACAATGTCGTTCTACGTGGCTAGAATAATTCGTTCGCGTAACCATTCTGAAATGGTATAATTCTCAGCAGTACTTGGATATACTTCATTTATAAGGTGTTCCGGTGTTTCAACAACATTACATAACTCATTAATTAATGTAATTTGCCCAGTACTTTTGTCTATTGGATAGGTGGCCTCTCATATTTGTAAAAGTTTTTCAGAAAATTCTTGTGCCTTTTCATCTCCTGAAATTCGCACTCTCATATTTGTTGTTAATTTAATTATTTTTACGTGTTCCCTTATGACCAACTTCTTTAAGCAAGCATTAATTTCATCTGACGTCTTTGATTTCGGAATGACAGGTAGCGTTAGACGGAAGTCGCCTGATAGTATTAGGGAGTTTTCGCATACCGGTTTCACTCACGGTAATGCTAGCGTTAAATGTCATTGGACAATACAGTGCATGCGTACAAATAAAATCCGAAACGTGGTTGGTCAAAATACTTCGTGTAGCGGATAACGTTAGCGTTAACGTAGCGCTAAAACTCCCTATTAACAATGCACCTCCCTTAACATTCGTGTTGTCGCGTAAATCTTGAAATGTTCTATTGAGTGCTTCTAGTGATTTTCTATGGGCCATTGTGCTTTCGTCCCATATAATGGCTTTGCACTGTTTCAATATTTGTCCACATGCTGATGATTTTGTGATGTCACATACCCGAAATTCATAGTCCGCTACATTTAATGGTAATTTTAAACCAGAATGCGCTGTTCGTCCACCATCCATAAGTGTTGCCGCAATCCCAGATGATGCTAGGGCGAGAACAATTTCTTTATTTGCACGGATTTCAGCAAGAATTAAATTTATCAAATATGTTTTCCAGGTGCGTCTAAAAATATTATACCACCTTGCTGTTTTTGATAATAATCCATTATTATATCATATGCTTGTTTTTGACTTTCAATTAATAAGGGTTTATTGTGTTCGATGTAAAGCCTCAATTCGCCGATATTATAATTTGTTTCTCTCAAAAATTCACTGTTCATAGCATCCAAATGACTTTGTTTAGGTGATTGAACACCTAGTTGTATTAATGTTTGGTTAGAAATTGCTAAACATTTATCTTCTATCAATGTCAAAGCTTTGTTAAAAATTTCTTCATTAAAGTTAATATCTAAGTCCGAATTTTGTTGTAGTAAATCAGCCAAGATGTCATCGCTCATATATTCTCGATATTTTAGCCATAGTCGATTTGGATTAGAAGGATTACATGTAGTTAATATAACTGCGAATAGCTCACGAATTTGATTTGCTGTTGCCGTTTGGGCTGCTCCATTCATAGTTAACTCCCAATGATTATCGTTTTCTAGTAGACCCAATCTTTGACATGTTTCGCGATATGTCTCACAAATGTAACCATTGACAGTTTTTAGGTCATCAAAACACGTTGGACCACGAATAGTGTGAGGTAATAAACGTAGATAGAAACATTCGGCATTTTTTGGATGCACTGTGTAGACTCATCCTATTGTGTTACTGTTGAACACTCCATCATGTCCTTCTACAAGCATTCCACGTTTTCGAGGATTAAATTGTTTACTTGTTGTATCCCATGTATAATAGCTGGGCATTTCTGAGTAAAGTAAAGTCTTAGCAAATGGGTCTTTTTGGCATAGTTCAAAAAACGCTGTTAAAGTTGTTCGAGTTGGTGGTTCCGTCACAACTTTTTGTGCCGTTTCTGTAGTGAAAAACACATGTTGTCCATTTTCTAGGTGGACGGATAAATGGAGAACCGGCAGATCTCGATCGTGTATTGGAAAACTTAAAATTCACCAAATCGCTTCGTTAGTATTAATGTAACGACCCATTTGATACTGCACTATTTCATCATGCTGGTTTTCTTTGGTTACTGTAAAAACAGCCATATCACTGCCTTTATTAATATATTTGCATATATACTTTATCGATTTGACAGAACTGCAGTATTCAACATTGATATGGGCATTGAACATTTTAGACAGAAGTGGATTATATGGTACTACCCATTGATTGTTAACTTGAATTTCTTCATTACCTCGTATTTTAATTTTAGCAGTAAATCCGCCTTGTTCTGGTGATCTACGTCTATATTTAGGATATCCGTCTTCACCAGTAACTGTTTCATTCAAAAATGGCTTCGGATAACGTTTCGTACATTTTTCATCTTTCATACACGGAGAACTTCTGTTTAGTTCACCACACGGGCCATGAACCATGTTTTTTACGATTATACTATAAAGGTCAGGATCTTCTTCCGGGTTTGGAAATTCAGCCTTGATGATATCATCTATTTGATTCGGTTGAATTTTATTTTGAAACCAAATTAAGTTGTGAGAATGTGGCAGTCCTTGTTTCTGCCATTCAATTGAAAACATCCAGCAGATAACAGCACCAAATATTTGATTTTTCACGATGGCGTCAATAAATTTAATTTGTTTTTGACGAAAAACTCGGGCAACAATATCATGTCGATCGCTGGCCGTCTGTCCATATTGTAATTCTTCTTTGATTTCCACCCATGAAGAATTACACGTAAATGTTATAAATAAATCTGGTCGGCTGTGTTTTCTGACATAAGTTATCGCATCCTGAGCATATTGATGCATGTGACGTGGACTTTCAGTAAATGTCGATGGCAAGATGACCAATTTTCGCATGTTATCGACGTTTCCATCATTTATCATTGCATCTCTCAAATGGATGTATTCATCCGAACGCAACTTTCGTTGATTATGGCGAATAAATTCTAATCTTTCCGTCTCAATTTTAGCATACATGTCTACAATAAACTGCTGAAATAACTGCTGACAGTTTAAAATATGGTTATATTCATCATTTCTAGTCACAATTCTATAAGCATAAAATTGCATAGCTGATACTTTTTTGTTAGTTTCGACACCTGTAGCTGGATCGATTTGTTGAATATTGAAATGATAACCATCCTCACCTTGCCAATAAATTAGCGGATACTGTAGTGCATCATAACTACGATGTGTTTCAGCAATACGTTGCAATTCATTACTTCGGCGTTGAATAATAATATCACGACGACTACATTCGTTATCAACAATTACTACGGCAACTTCATTCATTTGAGGTGCATTGAACCTTCTTTCATGTTGACCGGCTGGTCTTTTATCTGCTCGAATAACGATCTTATAATTATCTGCAGCCATTTGGTCTAAAGAAGTCTGAAACACATTGATTAGTTGATTATGATTATGAAGTAGACGTTGTAATTTTTGAATATCTCGTTGTAGTCCCTGAATGTTAGTGCAACGTTGGTCTGTTTCAAGTTCTTCGTTACCAACAAAATATATTTGAAGAAATTTTGGAGTTTCATTGGACATCGGCAGAAGTGAGCCTACTTGGTGATAAATTTGGCGTTGAACCTTAAAAACCGGGCTGAAATATTCTTCCTTGCATATTAATGAAGCTCCAAATGAAGTCATTTGAAAACAACAGTTGTATCGACGTATATTTTGTAGAAAATGATTGGAATCTGGTGTTTTTCCAGTCATATATGCGAGTAATTGTGGTGGTGGTACATCTAATGCTGGTAAATTGACTTTACCACTCGAACAGCACATACCAGCAGTTTCGCCTTTAAATTTCCATGCATGACAATACTCTCATATCGTATCCATTTTTCCGACGACAATATTTGGATGTTCACTGTATTGTTTTTTGGAATTATAATGGAACACCTGAAGTTCTAAATTCTCAATTTTACTTGTAGCAGCTTGTTTTTTGCGTAAAATAGCCATTCTTTCTTTACTTCTTCTATTTTCCACTTCACGTTGATCAGCAGATTGACGATTTCTAAGTGTTCTCATTCGGGATCGCACTTCTTCGTTAATATGTGTTCTTTCTTCTTCGGTTAAATTTTCTCTATTTTTTTTTTACTCCTTTACAAATATTTGAAAACCGTTTCTCTCTTTGTTCTTCTATTTCAAGTTGACTTGCTACTTTTCTTCTTTTAGAATCCACTTGAGGTTTTGTAAATACTTTTTTACGCCTTGGCATTGTGTATATGGAATGTAATATAGTTACACAAAATTAATCACTCGATTGCTATTATGGTGTCACTGACGAACGCTCTAGAATATTCAGATAGTTTGTTCTTTTTCATTTGTCAAAATGACTTGAATTTGTTTAATTACTGTTCACTCTTAATTTCAATTAATCTTTACTCTACTGCAAACACGATCAAACTGACGAAAAGTCACTGAATTTCGGTTTATATACCATAACACATCGAAATTGCTAGTACCAGGACATTCTAGAATATTCAAATAATTTGTTCTTTTTCACTTGTTAAAATAACTTGAATTTGTTTCAGGTAAAATGGTTCGCAGACGATAATTGCTTGAGATTCAGTTTTCCTGCTGCTATGGCAACAGACGATAAACATTAAATTTTAATATGTTATTGGAGTTGAAATTCAGAAGTTCTCATGAGTTAGTAAAGGATATATATATATTTTTTCACATTTTCGCCACCCACTTCCACCCACCACGACCAAACTCTCTTACTTTCACCGTGAGGCCAAGGAGTATTTACCACACCAACGAGAAGTTAATTCGAGTTGGTGGCGATAGAGAAAACCCTGTCTTTACAAAACGAACATTAGCATTTTATATATATATTAAGATTCAGATTTTCGCCACCCACAACCACCCACCACGATCAAACTCCCTTACTTTCACTGTGAGGCCAAGGGGTATTTACCACCCCAACGGGAAGTTAATTCGAGTTGGTGGTGATAGAGAAAACCCTGTCTTTACAAATGAACATTAGCATTTTATATATATATATTAAGAAAATTTATTTATTTTAGTATTAGAAAAATATGTAAATGAAAATTTTATTGACAAACCAAACTCAGGGATGAGATGGGCAAAAAAGCAAGAAACTGAAATCATACAAGAGATAAAAATATGTATATGTAATACTTTTATATAATATGTTAAAGAAATTAAACATCAGAACGAAATACAAACTAAAGATATTACACAGTTAATTAATAACTACTATCAGGAATCCTGAAAGAAAAGTAAAATTTTAAAAGACAAAAAAAGTGCTCTTAATTCACAAAAAGCTGAAATCAGCTAAAAAAAACTGAAGAACTTCATCTCTGCAAACTATGTCAATCTTTAACAAAAGCTGTAGGAGCATTTTTAGCTTTAATTAAAAATTCCCTACTGAATTCATTTTGGTAGCAGTTCTTCCTTTCATGGCATTTCATGATTAATATGTTTTCTAATGTTTTAGTTGTCATTGATGATTGGAATTGCGTTTTTTTTTTTTTTTTTTTTTTTTTTTACCATGCTGAATATTCTCTCGCACTCAGCACTGCTATGAGGAACTGTCATAATTCCTAGCAACACCTTTGCAATTCTGTCAAACTTCAGTTCTCCACTCGCATCTCAAACAGTACTCATAAAATTTATTTTGTTATCCATTGTATCACCTTTAAAATTTGTAATGTCTTCAACTTGTACATTTAAAAATTGTTTTTGCACGGAATCCCATGCAGCAGCTTTACTTTCTTCATCTTTAATTGTCAAAAGGCAAGGAAATTTATTGACAAAAAACCTAATGTTCTCAAATGAAGGATTTTCTAGATTATTTAAATCAGCAACTTTAGCATTTGTTAAAATATCACTTTTAATGGGAAATTTCTTTGTAATATAATCACAAACTGTGGTAAAAAACACTTTAACAGAAGAATAGAAAATTTCTTTATCTGTTAGATTTTCCATTAGCAATGAAGCTTGATAGCCAATAAGTAATTCAGAATTTTCTAGGTGATTACTTGGATTATTATAATGGATATCAAGAAGTGGTTGATTTTTTATTACTGCAGGCTTCAAAATTTTCAGAAAAACATTCTTTAACAAATCGCTTAATATTCCTTGGAAAATGTGTATTTTGGGAGAAGATGTTTGTAACAATGTGTTTATCTTTTCAAACTCCGATATGGCATCCAATAAAAACACACAATAAATTTTGTTAATATCAGACGATAAAAAATAGAAAATTTTCTCTTCCCTTTTAATAGATGTACTTCCAGAAATATCTTGCATGTCGTTTGTTTTAAATTTCTTCTTACCACTGTCGAAAGTCCTTAACTTTTCCAGAGCAGAATTTAAACATTTAAAAAAAAGGCATTTTGACATTTCAGTGACAACCAGCTGTGCATCCTTTTCGCATTATTTTCCTAGAGTACTAAGCACAGAAAAAGGATGTTTATATCAAATGATATTTTTAATACTTTAAAATATAATATAATACCGAGAACTCTAAGGTTTGATAAGCGAATTCAATATAATTTAACCATTTTAATGCTACATTGTGCAGTAGTTCTACATATTCCAATGCAATGCGAAGAACATTCAGCATTAAATCAGTTAATTAACTCAACTTTAACACCTTTCTCTTTCCTAACAGGTACTATCTAAGAAAAGTATTGTAACATGAAAAAAAAAAAATAGACTTTGAGATAATGAATTTTCACATTTTGAGGTAGTTTTAATTCATTTATGCTATTTTTACAGTGGTGTGTGTGAGTGAACACAACAGCTCTTAAATGGTGAATTTGATGGAGCTTAAATTTGGTACATATATTACAAGCAAACCTCACACAACCAGTATTTATTTTGGATTGTATAGAATGTATAGTTTTTTTTTTTTTTTTTTTTTTTAAACAGAGCTACAAAGAATTTTTATGCATTTTATCTGTGGACAGAAATTCTTAAAAATGTGCTAGCATCTAAACATGGAGTTCGTGTCGTTTTAATTCAGATTTTTGCATATGCTAAAACCCATATTTCTCAAGATAATAGACTTAAATGACCATGTGCATTCAGTGACCGTGTGCATCAGTGCATTCGATTGAGTGCAAATTGGCTACATATATTACGGGTCACGGTTGCATGACCTGCATCGATTTTAGCGTGTGTACAACTGATAAATTTGTTCACAGGATTGCAAAAAAGAATTCTTATACATTATTTTCTATGCATTCAAATTATTTAAGACACTAGTGTTGAACACATCATTTGATTGAGTTGAATCAAATTTGTTTAAATACTTGGTAAAGATCTAGTGTTCAGAAAGTTAGTGGAGTTACTCCAGATTTTCTTTTTTTAATATTTAAAATTGGATCTTTCCTACTGAAACAGATTACAAGGACTGTTTTTTTAATAAAAACATATAAAACATTATTTAATACGGCGGATTAATTAGTTAAAATTTTTTATTTGGGAATACCTTATTCCCCCGTACATGATATATATTTCGGTTACACATATAACCATCATCAGTCGTTTCTGGATCTGGTTCAGAAGATCCAGAAACGACTGATGATGGTTATGTGTGTAACCGAAATATATATCATGTACGGGGGAATAAGGTATTCCCAAATAAAAAATTTTAACTGTTTTTTTACTTTCCAAACATGTACCATGTAAGAAAAGTATTGTAATCATGAAAAAATTCGATTTTGCAGTATTTACGCATTTTGAGATCTTCTGAATTCTTTTATGCTATTTCTACAGTGTATTTGTATATGCATGTGAGTTAACACGATAGCTCTTATTTGAGCTCAAATTTGGTAAATATATTATAGACCACCCTCCCACTACCAGTATTGATTTTGGTGTCAACAGGATTTAGTTTTTTTGCAGGGCTACAAAAAAGAGTTGTTTTACATTATGACCTGTTGACAGAAATTCTTGAAAAGGCACTAGTGTATAAACAGTGCATTCAATTGAGTATGTATATTACAGGTCACAGTCGCATGACCTGCATAGATTTTGGTGTGTGTGTAGTGCTGATAGTTTATTCACAGGGGTGTAAAAAATAATACATTACAGTCTATGTGCAAATCATTTAAAGTGTGCTTCCATCTATATGGTACATTCGGTTGAGCTCAAATTAGATCAGATATTATGTGTTGCTGTTTTATGTACTGTATAGATTTTGGTGTGTAGGGTAATTTTTTACAGGGTACAAAAAAGTATTATACATTGTGGCCTATACATTCAAATTATTTGAAGTGCACTAGTGTCTGAACACTACATCCGATTGAGTTGAATTAAATTCCTTTAAATGCCTGGTACATTTCAAGTGAAGTTATTTCTGGGTTTTTTTTTTTTTTTTTTTTTTTTTTTTAAATACAAGGAGGAAGCACACACAAAATTACAGTGGATCATATGACTAACTATAATCTATAACAAATCCTGTTAGAACGACTGATTACTTTTAGCATATCAGATGATGTGGGAAATGTTTGCATTACTTTGTTAGAAGTTTGTTAATGCATGTTTGCATACAATACAGAGCAAATAATATGGAATAATCTGGAAGTAATTAGCAAATGTAAAATACAATACTCATTCACTTGTTATTTATAACCATATTCAACAAGCATCAAACCTGTTAGTTCACTTAGCAGTGCGAGTTACTTCAAATTTTAGAGGGGGAAAATGGTATTCACCATGCCAAATACAAGAATTACCATAAAATCTGACCAATATGATTTCTGTGTTGTCCGCGGTTTTAAAAAACCCCAACCCAGGTGGGTTTTTTGGGTTTTATTAAATTTTTTAATAGTATTTTGGATTTAAATTTTATAGTTTCATTTCAAAAGAGAACAATTTTAGCCTAAAAGAAAACTCATTACAAAATAATTAATTAAAATATAAAAACTTTAATTTTAATGTAGTTTTTTTGCTGGCATTCATAAAAGGCTCCTAATTTGTTTTACGACCATAAATAAAAGTACATTATTGTTCACTTAGAAAAATAGATTGTTTTTGAATGGTTGTTTTCTATTACTTTTTTAATTTATGAAAAAAAAATTTACCTTTATGTTTTTTAAGTCATAGTTATGTTTTCTAGTTACAAAAAAAGTCGGTAAACCCCTTGCAGGCCAACTTACTGCAAAACTACTATTTATTTAATAATTTTCTTTATTCATTTTTGCTTTAAGAATATATATTTCTTTTTACTTTAAAAAATCTAGAATTAATATGTCTGATATTAAATCCCACATAAGCAATGTATAATGAATTAGTTTTATATTTCTCAGTACTAAAGTAATGCAGCAACTAATACAAAACAGGATGGTTTCCTGAACCTGATTTCATTCTTGAGATGCATGCTTGTAAGTTGTAAGAGACATATCCCATTTTCTTATCTGGGGAAGGATTATTTTTTGTCATTGTACTGATTATCACATGTTTTATTCGTATTTGAAAACTTATTTATTAAGGAGATAAATTAATAAATTATCCCTGCCTGTACTCTACACCTGTTCACTTCAAAACAAATATTGCAAATGGAATTAGCTCAAGGTATTATTTTTTAAAAGATTATTGTTCTTTATGTTGAAGTTGGAAAAATAATTATATAAAATTAAACTGGTATATATATAATATAATGCACGAAGTTATGTAGGTAATATGCATATTTAATGTCAAATAACAAATGATTTAAAGGAAAGAAAGGAAAATTTTTGATAATGTTTGATAGAACCCCAAAAAAAAAAACATTTCTGTTTGGATTTTATTGGGTTTGTGGGCAGGTCCAAAACCCTGGTATTGTCTTGGAAAGTCAAACAGCCATTTAGGTTACCTATCACACAGTCATGATATTTGAAAACAGTAACCCCTTATATCTCACTTATTGGGAGACAAGAAAAATGTGCAATGTATCTGGCAGAGGAGAGATATAAAATTTTACTTTTATAAACACTTTACACTATTAATTTTATTATATTTTAAGTTAATGATTGTAATAAAAGATAACCACTTAAACAATGAACACATTTTTCATTTATGTATAAATACATACTTAATTTCCTACTTAGAAAGCTACCCAAACTCATCTGCTTTTTCTCTTAACTTGCTTTCCAGAAAAGATCAATAAGCAAGAATTAATTACATTTCACTTATGTTGTAAAAGGAGTATTTTTTAAATGTGGTGGTTTTTTATATAAAGTAACAAAGCAAAAGAGAAAACAGAAGAAAATTGGGAGACAAAAAATACTCAATATAACTAGGGGTACTGTATGAAGGTTAAAGATTCACAGAAGATACCATTTCCCTAGTTTTAACTCCTTTTCTCTCAGTCAGTCAAATACCTATCTTCTAATTCTGCAATTTGTGTTTCAATTACAAAGACCATCAAAAATATTTCTAGTAAAACTAGACAATACTTAAACTAAATTTATTTATTCTAGATATTTTATAAAACAGAATTTACCATTCATTATATATCAGAAGATTCAGTAAAATTTATTTTATAAAACCTACTGTGTGAGATAAGCATTTCACAGGGTTTAAGCTGAGCTCAAAGATTCTTTAGCAAAAAAAAGCTAAAATTAAAAAAAAAAAAAAAAAGCTTTAGTAAAATGCTAAAAGGATAATTCAATTTTTCTCTCTAGGAGATGATGTCTGATCTCCTTTTTTCCTATTGTTTTTGAGGTAGTCTTGCAAATCATAGGCTTTCATGTTATATATTTGAATTCAATGTTGAAAATCAAAGATTATCCCTATAACCATTTCATAACAGGAAATTTTTACATTTATCCCTGTTTCTCTTCTATATTTCAGTTCCAAATTTTCTGTGAATGCTTTTGCAAAAAAGCAAAAACCTATTCATTTCATTTTAGCATTTTGAAAAGTTTTTTTTGCATCATGCGAAAAATGGACCATATCTTAAACCCTGGTTTCTTGTAAATCTTTAAACTTCTGAACAATTTTTACACAGTGGTGCACCCCCCCCCCCTCTCTCCTATCTCTAAGACCAAATGCAGCTCAATATCTCAAAATCAACCACACACTTCCTTGCCTGTCATACATAATGTAACACAACCTGAGCTTTCCTGTGTCTTTCAGTTTAGAGTTGAAACATGTGATTAAATCTTTTAGATACAAACTATTATCAGATATGACAGTTAACAATAATGAAAATCTGATGATTTCAATTCTCTACAATAATCAGTTTGCTTGGTTTTGTATTTTCTGATTAGACAATACATTAATCATATGTTGTAAAAGTAGTGCAGATATTTAGTACTAAAAATCTGTATTTATTTCGTAACCAAAATGAATATATTTGAAAAAAAAAAAGTGTATAATGAAAATATGGGACAAAAAAAAATGTTATTCCTATTAAACAGTCCTGAAAATCAGATTGTAATGCAAAATGACTAAAAATTAATTTTGTATAAATTTTTTAGGGTTGAATAATATATTATTTTTATTTAAATAATATGTTCATTTTATTTATTTAATTGCTCAACCTGCTTAATATTTTAAACCATTAGTATTTCAAAAGTTTAAAACAAAGTAATAAATAAAACAGAACAAAGCATAGATAAAGTATAATGCAAATTCATTAAGATCATTTATTTTTCACACTCACACATAAACATGCCTCTCAATTTTATCAATGAGTTGAAATTATTCAATGACAACAATGGTTTTTATTTGACATTAAATCTACAAAATGTATACTGTTGGCTCTCTGTTTAACGCTTTTCAAGGAACCGTGAAAAATCATCCTTAAACAGAATTCGTAAAAAAATAATATTTCCCTTCCTACTTCTCAGGCTTAGGACTGTCAATATGTTAGCATGTTTAAAGATGCTATTTTTATTGTCATTATATTATTCAGGGTGTCTACCATATAAAGTAAGCTTGATTTCTTGACCATAACAAATACGAAACACTAATATCAAAAATACATTCGTGTCAGGGATGCAGAATATGTACGATCCGGCAATCTAGGATAGGGGAAAATTTTAGCCGAAAATTTTGCAGAAAATATACAACTGATTTCGATTTTAACAATGAATTACAAAATTCTTCGAGTTATTCTTTCCCATTCCTATTTTTAAGGTGATTTTTTTCAACTTTTTCAGCGATCAGCAGTTTGCTTTCTCTTAACTTGGGCCAATTGCTATTTAGTAAACATGTATGTAGCTTGTACATTGCAAATATTTTTACACTTATAGTAATACAGAACTTATGCAAGTCTATAAACATATCATAAAATTTTGGGGAAATTTGCATATGGATTGAGGGAAATGTTGAGAGAAAAACAGTTTCTGCACCCCTGCATCATACTGAGAGAATGAAGAAAAATACTTTTTTATTTAACACTATTAATATACAGGGTGATCAGCGAATAAGCCCTAATTTCAAAATTAAATATCTCTACAACAAAGATCGATAGAATTATGCGGTAAACTGTACGTTTATTAGCAAAACCGAAAAAATGGTGCACAAAAGATTAGAAAATTTAGTTACGAAAATCGTCAACTAAGAATTTGAATGAAATGGGAAAAGGGAGTTGAGTCGCTAATCGTGACCTAGTGCTTCATTTCTTGACTTTCGTGACCTTTTTTCCAATTCTTGACTTTTCCGTGACTTTCGTGACCTTTGCATGATAATAGACACCCTGTTATTTTATTCACAAAAAATTACTTTGTTACCTTAAAAAAGAGAACAAACAAACAATAAAATTCAGTTTTTAAAAAAAATCAAAAAAATGTTGATTGCTTCATTTATTGCATTGTTTTCATTATTATGTCATCCAGATATTCTAAAATGTTAAAAGTGTCATTTTCCATATTCTGAATTTTGCTAGCCAACCAGCCGAAACCTGAAAATTTTGCATTCGAAACTTCTATGCCAGAACAATAGCATTTTCTTTAAATATCACTCTGGAAATTTGAGACTAAAATTCCAGATTGTTAGATCGACAGCTGTAGGCCCGAATGCAGAACCTTTACACTTCAGCTGTCAATCATATCAAGTACCTCATCTACTCAGCCATGGTGGGGCCCAGAAATTGGAATGTTGGACTCACTTACTTCATGAAACCATTGCAGGCCTTATCAAACTCTTCTGATCGGCCAGATTGAATTTTATGCTGTTTAAATTTGGAACCAACCCAACCAAATTTTTGTGCTGCTTCAAGAATTTTCTCTTTGCTTGCTAAAATACCTTAGAATAGACTCAGGTGGCTGAAATTGTCTTGGGAATTGGACTTTCGACATTCAACACATTCTTCCCACTCCGCATAATTTTTACCTTTTCATGTAGCTTGATTTCGTTTTGATGCCATTTTGCTCTGCTCACCTCGCATTCGGTACTTGAATGAGCTACTTTGCACAATCATGAATTCACTAAAATGAGCACATAACCATAAGACCCTGGAAAGTCCTGATCTGTTATTGAAGCCAAACTTGTGCCCCAACAGAAGATTCCCCTGCTGCAGTTAAAAAGATGGGGGAAGTTTACAATAAAGAAAAAAAAGTCGTTAAACAAAAGCAAGGTCATCTTTGAATAGAAATTGTCTTTAAGTAGAGTGTTGTTAAACAGAGAGTCAACTGTATATATATATATATATATATATATATATATATATATATATATATATTATCATCAGTTTTAATATTAGAGCTATACAAATACGTTTAAATAATTTTTTAATACCTTCAATAAAATATCACTTCATAAACTTTCTTTATAAAGTTACAATGTGTTTTAAAATTATTTTATGTGTACCTACAAATTTAATAGATATAGATTATTTTTTAAATGAATTGTACTAGAAGAATATTAAATCTTTAGCAATGAAATTAACAAGCATAACAATTAATAATTTGAATGCAGATCAAAAATGCATTTAACATCCGATTAAAATGGCAAAAATTTATTGCACTTAACAATGTCCACACTGAAAATAGAGCATAGTTCTCATATTCATACTTTTATTTAAACAAGATTTGCACTCAACTAAACACACAATCCATAATTATATTTTATAAATATTTCAAACTAATAATACCTTACACTCAAAATAAAAGTCAAGGAATTACAACTGGTCACTGTTTTTAACCGACTTACAAAAAAAGAGGAATTTCCATATAAAATGAATTTTTTTTTTTTAAATTATTACAGTAAATTATTCCCGATTATTTGCAGAATTCAGTAATGTGACTTTTGCAGAGAAGCCAATTTCATAGATAAAGCACAAAATAGTGAAAAAAGGGAATAAATCAACACATTTATGCATTTGAACAATTCATTCACACAATAGATGACCCAGAAACATACTCATTATTTGAGGAATAGTTAAATTAATCACTATTTCCAAATTTGTAAATTTACTTCTTCAGAAAATTTATCAAAAAGTTTTTTTTTTAAACATGTGATTGCTTTATGTGTTCTAATGGAATTAATGTTTAGTCATAAGATTGAAAACTCATCTTACATTGAAGAAATAAATTTCCTCTCAAGGAAGGGCCCAGGAGCAGAATAATATCCAGTCAGGGGCGTAGGAAATGAAAGAGTTGTGACTCCCTATGAAATATTTCCAACGGAATTAGCTCCCCTGGAGAAATTCACGCACCACATCTGTTGGCGGTACATGTTTGCCTCAAACATGTTTTCAAAAATGTAGTCTATTTCTTCTAGGAAATTTGTACAATAAACAACAATGATAGAGGTTGGTGAACACACTTGTTTGTGCCTTCATCTTTTTACTCATTGTTTACAACCCTCTCCATTCTGATTCCAGGATAGGTGTAAAGGAATAATTAAAGTGGTTGTTATAAATAAACACTTGCATAATAACACACATAGAAATGTACTTATCAATTGGTACGATCGTTTCGGCTGAAAAAATCTTCAGCCGTCAACACACAGTCTCAGTTCTGTGAGTATCACTTCTATCGTACCAATCAGAGGCGTAGCCAAGGGGGGGGTTAGGGGGGTCATAACCCCCCCATGAGGAATTTTTTGCCATACAAAATGTATATTCTTCACTACATTATCACACACACGTATACATATATATGAGTTGTAGTAGTCGTAACCCCCCCCATGAAAAATTTCTGGCACCGCCCCTGGTACCAATTGATAAGTACCTTTTTATGTGTGCAGGGATCACTCTAGAAATGAAAAAGGGCAAGGTGCACATTACAGGAAAAGGGCAGTGTTTGGGAAAAGGGCATATCATATTACACAAAAAGGGCAACTTTTCTAATTATTGTCTACAAACACATAAGGGTAGCTTTCATAAGCATACTTTTATGTCCGAAAATGTGTTTTCTTAATGTGTGCAGGGATCACTCTAGAAATGAAAAAGGGCAGGGTGCACATTACAGAAAAAGGGCAACGTTTGGGAAAAGGGCATATCATATTACACAAAAAGGGCAACTTTTCTAATTATTGTCTACAAACACATAAGGGTAGCTTTCATAAACATACTTTTATATCCGAAAATGTGTTTTCTTGATAGCAATTTTTTAAGCAAATGATTAAACAAATTTTGAAACCAAATTTTTTATTCAATGAAATCTACACTTTTACAAAAATTGTGTAAGGCGGCCATTATGCTTTATTTCAACAAAAAAAAAAAAAAAAAAAAAAAAAAAAGCATTAAAAAAAATAAATTTTGTAATCTTAAAATAACGGGAATCTGGTTTTGCCGACAAATTTTTAATAATTAAGCCAATTTTCGAACCCAAAAATGACAGAAAACATTCCATTTTAGATTCAAATTTTATCGTATTCAGCATCACTGCAACTTTTCTCTCTGCATATATGCTAGTCTGCAACTAGTGGAGGGGAAACGGGACACTTGCCCAGGCATAGTGCTGTTACGCCAAAATTGAAATGGAAAGAAGGGAGCGCCAAAACAAAGGTTTGTCCCGGGCGACTTGACCTCTAGCAGGGGTCAGTCCAGGTTTCTTTCCCAGGGTCCAGGGTGTGAATCTTTCCTTATTTTGTGAACTTCTTCCAATTTTCTATTTCATTTTTGAGCAAGAAAGCAATCACGAAATAGAATTGAATATTTTTTTAAAAATTAAAAATAAAATGGGTATAGTTATTTCCCTTAAAAAAAGTTGGCCAAAACTGAATAATTCCTGTTCACCGAACATCCGGGATAGTCATAACCTGGAACAATATTTAAAAAAAAAAAAAAAAAAAAAATGATTAAAATTAAAAATATAAAGCTTTAAATCTTTTAAGTGATTAAAAAATAGATTTTATAATAAACGTAGGCCATGGTAAAGTAATTAAAAAACTTTGTAAAAAACACACATAAGAAGTAAAAGGAAAGATCCTCTTTCCTTTTACTTCTTATGTGTGTTTTTTACAAAGTTTTTTAATTACTTTATCGTTTAACACCAGTATTTTGAGTGTTTTTTCAGTAGGCCATGGTAGTTTTGATTTTAAATTGCAGGTACTAAACACTTTTATTTACACCCCAAATTCAAACTTTAGTAATTTTTAGATATTACAATGTCTGTCAGTTTCGACTGGAAATACTCTAATACTAAAGATGTGAAAAATGCAATTTTTAAATCTAGTTAAATTTCAACAATTGAAGGGAAATCAAAAATAAGTTGCAGATAATTATAGATAGGAGAAATTAGCTAACATTATATTTTTAAAAATTAATTTCAACTTGTACCATTAAAGAAAAATTACTTGTCAGTGTACACAGAATATCCCAAAAACACAGGCCTGGGGTTTTATTCCTTAAATATTTTACAGTAAATCACAAATTTATGTTAAAAAAAAAAGGGGGGGGGTACAGAATTTTACAGTAAGGATTATAATTTTTGGAAGATTAAATCTAAATAAATACAAATGTACATTTTTATATGGTCTCCAAACAGAAAATTTTCAGTCTGTAAGATGTGCCCATACATTAATTAAGTTTAAAAAATTTAATTAAGTTATAAGTTTTCAGTCTTCTATCATTTTTTGCTCGCTACGGCACTGCCTATGCCGATAGCATTTCTCTGTAGTGTACCCCTATGACCGCTCTTTAAAAAGACATTAAATCCCAATAAAATCACTCCTATGCTTTGTTGTTCACTCCCAAGAATGAAGAAATGCAGTATTACACTATTTCTACCCCCCCCCTTTTTTTTCCACTCTTGAGCAATGATTGACCCATATTTATCCCATTTCACATTGTGAATTCTCGACCGATTAAACAGGGCGCGGCACCCGGCAACCCTTTAACGTCTGGCAGCCCTTTTTCTCCCCCCTATGGTTTGGTATGTCCGTCTGTTTTTCCATTCTTATTTGCCAAAACTTTTTCTCCTTCCTTAACATACAGTTTTCCTTATACAGGAGACAATACAATGAAGTCAAAATCGACGTTTAAACGACCCTTTACAAAACAGGAGTTATAACTGTTCCTTCACAAAATTCCAATCAGCCTTTAAAAAAAAAAAAAAAATACACCCAGATAAAATGTCCTTTTATAAATAATTATATTTTCTGTTTTCTTTCATTTGCGTGATCTGAAAGATGTCCCTGGAATGTTTGTTTTTCAGCAATTTAAAAGGGCCATCTGGCACATTACGATTTCAGTTGGGGGGAAAAGAAGGGAGTTCAAAATGATTTCCCGTAAGGATGTTATGTTTGATAAGTATGCAGTTGTGAATTAGTAAACAATAAGCTTAGCCACATAAATCACGGCAGCTTCCGTTGTTTTGAAATGGATGTTATGCACTCTTGCAAGTTGTTCTTAATGATTGCTTTTAGTGTAATCATTGCATGGTCTTCCTACTTCAGATTATTGGTCATCAATTTGGCCCCGATGCCTACCCGAAATTTAATATTTTCAAGTAGTATTTCCTGACTGCTGCGCACCCTGTCAATGAATCAATTTTTTCCTATTTTTTTTAGTACACCGACGGGGAGGAGTGTGTGTAGGGGGGGGGTCACCCCACACTTCCAGAATTGCCCTTGTCTTGAACTTTCCGTGCAGCCAGCCTTAAGTTTGGATGAATGTGTTTTGAAAATCTGAAAAAATAAACAATAACCAAGTGGCGTTTATTAATTACTTACAGCATTTATAAAACACGATAAAGCGCCATTTACAGTAGGAAATAATTTATTGTTATGACTACTCTTCTGGATGACAGATTGTTTTTCTAATTGTTGAGATATTTTATGACCTGAAGCTACAGTGAACTGTTTTAACCCTCTGAGGTCCGGATGGAGAAAAGCGGCGACTGAACAGATGCCCCCCCCCCTCCTCCCCCACACATCATTGATAAGAGAATAAACAAATCAACTTCCTTGTTGTTGTTGTTGGAGAGAGGCCTTTTTGGGGTCTGTCCAGGACCACGTGGGCTCTGTGGACTCTGTCTAGCCGAGCGCAAGCAATGGTAACAAGAATCAAAGAAAAGGGGAAACAAGGAGGGGTGGAGGAAAGGAGAGCGGCATTTTGATGGGGGGGGGGGGGAGAAAGCGGAATTTTATCAAGAAAAAGGGCAAGGAGGGCAGCATTTTACTGGGAAAAGGGCACCAGGGCGGGCCGCCCCCCTGAAACGCTCTAGAGTGATCCTTGTGTGTGTTATTATACAAAGTTTTTATTTATACCTTTTTTTAACACCAGTTTTTTGAATATTTTCTCTTAATTAAAGTGGTTGTTTCACATATGGTACAAGGTGCCTTGAAAGTTAAAAATAGTGTTTCAAATTTTTTAAGACTGTCATCTATACTATTAAAATCTGTGCGCGTCTCTGTGTGTGTGTGTGTGTGTGTGTGTGTGTGTAGCATCATCTCCTCCTAAACGGCTGGGAGTTGAGTTTCGAACGAGGTATCCATGAATTCGGAAAATTTCGAGAAAGAACCTCCGCTAATTTAAATTTCGAAATTTGAATTAGTTTAGGAGATATTGATAAAAAAAAACCCATCAAAAATGCTAATTTTTGCTCTCCGCAATTCCGTGATTGTAACCCCTGTAGTCAAAAAAGTGAGAAATAAGCATCGAGGTTGCCATGTTTGGCTATTTTATTAAATTATTTAGACTCCTGCAGTAAAAAAAAAAGAATAATGGTTTTTTTTTCTGTTTAGATTATTTACAAAGTTATTTTTTAATTAAAATATTGCGTTCATGTTAAATCAGAGCTGGAATTCAATGTTTTTTATGTGTAAAAGAATAAGAGATTTCCGAAACTAATATGTATATTTTTTAGTTTGGCCGAAAAAAAGATGGCTCATTTGGCGATTTTGAGAAAGTAGTAGGTTCTACCGATTTGTACAGTTTTGGGCTTGGCGCAAATTACTGAGAGCGTAACGAAATAGTATTTTTAATAACAAGTATAAGTTTTACGGCGCTATACTTCGATTTTTCATATAGAAATAATGCAGTTATTAAGTCGATTTTAAACAATCTATAAAATTTTCACGAAATTAAGTAAACTGATTTAAGTTAGAGGAATTCCGCCAAATTTCAGAAAATTGACATTCTCGCATTTTGTACATGGTAGTTAACGGTGATTAAAACCCGTACAGCTTGATTTTTCCTTTCGACAGCGTGCGTTGATGGCGCCATCTGTGAAAGAGAATGGACATTAATTGTCTAGCGTTTCTCAAATTTACTGATATTAAATAAAGAAAAGTTCGTAAAAGTTGTGTGGGAGTTCTTCAGTTACCGGGTGTCGCCTATTTTTGGCGACTTTTTTCTCGCCAACACCCGCTACTTGGCGCTTTTTTTTTTGTCGCCAAATTTTTCACGTGTGAAACACCATTTTAGAATACGATAAAATAATACAACATGTTGAGCACTGTCAGGAAATACAAATTACTTTAACACATTAAAATTCCACAGATATTCCACTTAAAAAAAAACAATAAAACAAAATACACCATCCATACTTAACACTAAAAATTGTCAGCAAATTCAGTAACAGGCAATTAAAAATGAGCAAACAGTAAACCACTTTTAACTAAAAAAATTTCAGAATATTAAGCAATCTAGTTCTACAGCTATGTAAACTATGCAACCAGTGGACCGTTTTTAACTAAAAAAACCTCAGTGGATTCAGCAACCTAGTTGTACAGCTATGTAAACTATGCAACCAGTGGACCGTTTTTAACTAAAAAAACCTCAGTGGATTCAGAAACCTAGTTGTACAGCTATGTAAACTAGGCAACCAGTGGTCCGTTTTTAACTAAAAAACACCTCAGTGGATTCACCAACCTAGTTGTACAGCTATGTAAACTAGGCAACCAGTGGTCCGTTTTTAACTAAAAAAACCTCAGTGGATTCAGCAACCTAGTTGTACAGCTATGTAAACTGGGCAAACACTGGCCCGTTTTCAACTCAAAACAACATCGGTGCATTAAATAACCTAGTTATACACCTCATATAAAGTCACTATATGAAAACATAACAACATCAAATATCCATTTACAATTCACATTGAAAACCTTAAGCAATTGCAAAAATTCTTTAAAAAAAAAAAAACACTTACCTTTATTTTAAGAAACTCTTCAAAAATATCCATAACACATCAGCTAATAACATAACACCAAAACACTTCCTGTTATTTAACATTATAATCACGCCCTCCTTCAAATAAACACACACTTCCTTTTTAAACAACAACATAATATTCACTACACTTCAAATAACACAACACATTTCCAAATACATCTTGTATTCCCCGTAAATAACTCAACAAACACCAAACAAGAAATGGCACACCGAATTCAAATTCACCTGCTTTTCGGTTTACCGATTACAGTTAAATTGCCTAAACCAATCACAAAATTCCTTTACCAAACATCCTGGTATCGTTTAATGAACCCACCGAGCGTTTTTTCATCAAAATACAGCATCATCCAACACCTCAACTCAATCTACACAGGTTACAACAGACATCTGACTCTAACGCTAAAGTAAACAAACTTTCGACCAAACTCCAAGTTTGGCGACTCATCACCGCTTGGCGACGACACCCGGTAACCGAAGAATCCCCAGTTGGGTTTTATTTTATTATCGCACAAAACCTGGACATTAGAACACGCAAGGGGAAGGAATGAATTGGATAAGCCCCTCTGAAGTGTAACACGAGAGGAGTTTTAGTTTTATTTGCATCTAATTAGCATTAGTAATTCCATTAACTAATTAATTAGCTCTAAAAATAAATGTTAATATAATTAAAACAATTTAGTTAGTTAATATACTTCACTTTATGGGTGGTAGAATGAGGCGCAATCTGGCTTCCACAAAATAATTAATCAGTCATAAATGTACTTGACCATAGAATTAAAAAAAAAAAAATTCTATATTTCCAAATATGGAAATTCTTCAAAATAAAATAAAATTATACTACGAAATTGATTTCAAAATCAGTCGTTTGTCTGGATTTTGGCCAGCAGTATTGCTCAACATGAATGTTGAGATATTGAAAGTTTTGAAACGTGTCCTGCTTTTAAGTTTATATTATGCTTATTTCCCTATTAGTAGAGTCTTTAAATCACACATAACATTATTTAAATTTTGATTCATCCCATGGAAAATTAAAAGAAAATTATCAGCGTCGCCCATACTGATCGATCTGGCCAGAAAACGGCGTGACAACAGTCACTTCAAACTTTAGTCATAGCTGTGTGAGGCTTATTGGCGGAACGGATTGCACGCTGGCCACCCAGCCCATAGTTCCCGAGATCGAATCCAGCTGCGGACATTTGATGGAAACAGATTAAAATAACTTAAAATTTCAGCATAGAGGGGAAAATGCGTGGAAAAATAAAGTGTGTGGAACAAGTTCGCCAATGAGCACCCCGTGCATTTAGAAAATTTTTTAAGCTTGATTGAAGCTTAATGCAAGCTGGGCAAATGTAAACTAGAATACTTGATTCAAGCTTGCATTAAGCTTAGATGCTTGAAATTTTCAAGCTTAATACAAGTTTATTGACTTGATAAATCAAGTTTGCTGTGTTGTCTGGGTATAAGATTGTTCTCAATGTATGCTTTTTATGGATTTTGAGTTACTTTTGATAATATTAATGTCAAATGTTCATTTCTAAAGTCGGTTGATTTTTTTTAATGTATTAGTATACTATATTTTTTTAACATCCATGATTGACAAAAATTATAACAGCTTATATGAAATTCATTTGTTTTATATTATAAAAATATATAATTTATATATTCAATATAAATCTTAAAATTACAATCAATACATACTAGTAAGACTAATATTTAAAAACTTACTCAGTGTCTCTTAATAAACATGCATACATTGTATGCATACCTACCTATAATAATAAACATTAAACACTAAAGAAAGTAACATGCAATTTTACAGAATAAACTATAAGCTAAAGAGATATTACTAAATAAATACTTTTAACAGAATCATAGAATTTTACAATATAAAATATTACCATAAAATTTATTCAAATAATGAATAATATTAAAAATACACAATTTTTGTTTTTAATGTATCATTATCATAAACAGTAATAAAAACATGGCAGTTCGTATCTGCGCTGTGATTATCATACACTAATCACATTAGTCAAAGCATATACAGTAATAAAATAATTAAATTTTAAAAATCCATCATATAAGCATATAATCAAAATGTTCTTTTATCAAGTAAAAATGAAATGGAATCAAAGTAATGCAAAAATCTTCCACTCCTTTTGCCACTGTTCACTTGCCGAGTCTCTTCATCCTGACACATACTTTTGATCATACTTAAGTAATCTAAAGATAATGCTAATTTATTTAAACAATGAGATACAGGTAAAGCACCAGATATACACAACAAGTCTTCCTCTACCTTGGAAGTTAATGTCTGGTCAACCACAAACGGATGTTCTAACATTAAATCACTACTATTGGCAGAAGCAGATTCCGAAATGCTTTGAAATTTTCTCAAAGTATAAATATGTATCAGAGATACAATTTGCAGAATTTCATCGCAAGACCACAAACTATAATCACAGCAAATGGGCAGCCCAGCAGTCCACATTTTAATTCGTTCTGATACAGGAATCCACTGGCATTCATTAGACGATACACCTTTTAACAAATCAGCAAAACTGAAATTTTCCACCATATCAGAGAATGCTATTAGATCAGCTGCAGAGCTCCCACTTTGAAGAGCTGCTTTCTTTTGTTTAAATATTTCGCATGCTTCTTCCCACATTTGGGAATCTGAAAAGGTTTTAGTTTTATTAAGTTTGTTATTCGAGAAAGTTGTCCAAACTTTTTCATGCTTCACAGAATCTAAAATACCCAAGATATCAAACAAATTATTATACAAAACATCATATCCTAAACTGTGATATTCTTGGACAGTATTTAATAAATAATATGGCATTTGGTCAAATAATAGTTTTCTAACATGATCAGCAGAAAAATTAAAATCTCCAACTAGAAAAGTACTAGTATGCACAAGTTTAGCAGAATTGTCTCTGGAATCATTTAATATAGCCGTGAATTTATTACTGCTACATCTGGGATTTGTGGTCCAAAACTGCGCATTTAAAATATTTCTTCGGAGATCACTGGGATTTTGAGATGTTAGCAGTTTTAAATCAGTCAGAGTACTTTCTCTTGAATGAATTTTACAGTAACTTTTAAGTGTTTCAATAGCAGTTTCTTTCGAAGATGGAATCATATAAAAAATCTGTATGTCTGAATTCAACATATTCTTTACGATTGATAAATTACGGCCAACTGTAAATATAACAGGCTTTTTTGAGATTTTTAAGAAGCTTCTGACTGTACTCCAAAAACCATCATCTTCTTCAAAAACAATATCAACATCATCAAATAAAATTATTGTCAAGCTCGAAATTCTGTAAGAACTTTTATCAGATTTCAAATTACCTAAAAGATCATCGTCTGAAATTTTATCACAAGCCTTCTTTAATTTAATACTATTACTATTATTACTTGGCTTAGAATTGTTTTCTTTCTTAGCATCATTACTCACTTGGAAAAAATTTGCAATACTCTGTTTCTTTCCACTTTTCTTTTCAACACCGCTGCTTCTGGTTTCGAAAAAGGACTTTATATTTCTTGTTTTCACTTTCGATTTTTCGGCATCTGATGCACCGCAACTGCTCTTTGAATCTTTCATTTTTGTTTCTAATTTTGTGCTTTCACATACATCGTCTATTTTAATGCTCTCCATGTGGTACGATTCAAGAGCTTCTTTCAACTGGTGCGATATGTTTCGTCCACTGCGGGATGAAGAAGCATTGACTTCCAAAACTTTAAACCCGAGTTCATTCGCTAACGAAAAAACCAGACTCGTTTTACCACTTCCAGGAATACCATGTATAATTATACTGTTGGAAATAAAATCATTGTCACTGTCAGAACTGGAATAACCATCCGAGTCACTGCAAGATGGTTTCTTCTCTGAATTTCTACAAAACCTATCTCTCCACTCAAGAAGCCATGACTTTATTTGATTAATCGTAGTTTCATTCATCTTTTCTTTTGTGACACTATTTTGAGATGAGTCAGTCCATAAAACACTCTCTTTTTCTTCACATATATTTATGCTTGGTTTAGTAGAATTCAAACTGTCAGTAAAATTTCTTTGAGTTTCAGGACTATTGTTTCTGAGATTCTTTATCATCATCGCACAATTTGCATCAATGAATCCCTTAACTTCATTCCAAGATGGTACAGTGATGTTACAACAAGGATCGTCTTCGTAAATGTGAAATTTATTCACTGTATTCAAAAGTGAATCATCGGTCGCACTTAAATGTGATAATTTTGGAAAGCATTGATTTTCTGCATCATATTTACTTGATTTTTCTAGGTATGTTGCATGAGAATTACCTTTGTCTATTTTTTTGCATTCTTCAATAAAAATTTCATCATCAACTTTCATTACAGGCATGCTGTGTGATCCTTCAGTGTTTTTATTAACTGTTAAATCAACTGTTTTTTCACAATTATTAATTTTAATATTTTCATCTAAAACAATTAGATAGTCTGAAGTCACATTTTGTTCAGTAAAATCATTCTTGTCTCCCATCTCTGAAAGTCTGATGGATTTTTGTCCACACTCGTGTTTTGTTGAATGTATCTTTGTGTTAGAAACAGTAATAGAGCTTTTCACATTGTCTTCAACAAGCACATCATCACATGGAGCTTTTCTCTTACATGAAGATTGCTTTAAGTCCGTTTCATCAGACACTGCCACATTTGGAGTGAAAATTGGGAAAAGCTTGATTTTCTTTTCCAGATTTTCACTTTTTGCTTGCTGTTTTAATGAGACAGGGCTACATACCTCATAACTTTTTTTTAAATCATCATTTACACCTTTAGATTGTTTCAATCTTTTAGCTAATCCTTTCCCTGGCTTTTCAGACTTTTCAGGTGAATCGATTTCAGAATAATTAATTGGCTTACTTTTGACACTTCTACTTCTAAGTGATTTTCTAGTACTGGACACTTCTTGATCATTTTCTAAATTTATAACATCACATATATTGTCCATAACCATAATCTCCTCACTTCTGTATGTATGTTGTGTACCATCAGATGTTGCAGAACTATTTTTTTCATGCTTTGCAGACAGTGACAATTCATTTAGAGACAAACAATTGTCATTACTGCTTTGCACTTTTTCATCATTATAATTAATGTGTTCTTGAACCTGTAAACACATATAATCAATAACATCTGAAACAGCAACATCATCTGCAATATTATCTGAATTAATAGCAGATTTAGTTTTCCCAGTACAAAAATCATTTATTGTTACAGCATCTACTGCATTATTAAGTTTATTAACAAATGATCTCAAATCTGATTTGGTTGATCTTATGCGCTGGCTTTTCATTTGTGCCATACCTGATTTGCAGGTACTTTTATCAGAATCAGTAAATATACTGTTGAATTTAGTCATTTTTCGTTTTTCATTTTTTATGAGACATGGTGATTTACATTTTTCATCTACTTTATTTGTTTCAGAATCGCATTTCTTATTAGTCATGCCAGGCGAATTAAATATTGGGAAAAGTTTCATGGAGTTTACACTTTCTGTCGTCTCACTTTTACTTTCACGGGATAAATTTTCTTTCGAATTCACAAACATGTTTAACTGGCCTTTTTTCTCTTTTTGAACTGGCTCGCACTTCTGGTCAAGATCATGCACAGGTTTTATTTTAACGTTACCATCAACTTTCGATACTGGAGAACATTTCCTCTTGTGTGGTCTCCCACGCTTTCGTATTACAAGCATGTCCTTACGTGCATTATCAGGATGACAATTTGTTTCATTATCTAGTGCAGTTTCTGAAATTAGAGAACTTTTTAATTTCGGTGGTCTGCCCCTTTTTCGCACTACGACCAGCTGTCCCGGTGTATCACCAGAATCACGAAAACTTCCATCTTTTTCTGTGGAAAATTTGTTAGGGGGTTTTAAATTTTCAGATCTGTCTACTGTTGAAACTGAAGAGCAGTTAAGATTAATAATATTCCCGTTACTTTGAGCACTAGGAAAAACTGATGAAGCTTTCAATTTTGGTGGTCTACCTCTTTTCCGGGGGACTATTGTATTATTTGGGGTATCGTTAAGGCCAGAATTTTGATCCCCATTGTGCACAACTGATGAAACTGGAAAAGTATTCGATTCAGACGGGCAATCTTCAAGACTTACTGCCAATTCCTCTGATACTCCATTTGTATTTTTCTCCTCGTTAGAAATGTCAGATATCAGTGAAATAATTTTCTTTCGTGGCCTACCTCTTTTACGGGGTAAAATTGAATCATCGAAAGCATTATTTGAATCAAAAACATTTTCTCCATCTTTAGACATAATTTACAATTGATTGATCTGGAGCGGCGTTACGAACGATTATTCATAACTAATTGAAGCAATTTTCTCTGGCTACTTCTTTAACATAATTCAAGTTTTACTTACAAACAAACAAAAATTAACGCATACTATTTTCCTCACATAAACAAACTACTTGTTGTTGACAAGAGCGCGCAAACTTTTACATCAGTGCAATGTTTAGTTGTTTAATATCAGCCTGAACCACGGGGTCTATTCTGCCCCGTTCGTTTAAGCTAACGTTTGGATGCATGACATCATAATGATGTCATTCGTGGCTGGTTCCGGTGGTCACGCCTACTTTTGAAGTCACGTGACTCTAAGAGGGTGAGGATCTCTTTTGATACACTAGAGCTTACTCAGAGAGATACATACACACTCAATGCTATAAAACAATTTATTTTTAGACTTACCTTTGATAAAGCATTCATACTTTTGTAAGAATAAAGATATCGCTAATCAAATGAACACTTCTTTTTCAATTATTTGAATATATTCCCGCACTACATTCTTGAATATATCCCACATTCATTTGTTGATTGTCCCATTTTTAGAAAGAAATATTTTAGCTAAAAGTAAAAGTTGCTATAAATACAAAACAACTTAAATATTTAATACAAAAAGAAGAAAAAAGGAAGGAAGGAAAACACAAAATAGATTAATAAAAATTACCTTTTCTTTTTCTATATAAAAAAGCAATCACTTAAATTTTCTTCACTTTAAGTACTAATACCCATAGCAACTTGATAAAATTAAAATATAACACATTTTTTTTCTTAAATCAAGTTTCAATATTAATAAATTTAAGGAGCATATCAGCAATAATGACTCCGCAATATGAATCTCTGCATCTATATCTAATGAAGTACATAAATTATTTTTAAGTACAAATAAAATAATGCAACTTTTATATGACTAAATAAATAATACATGCTATTACTATCAATATCTTTTAGAAGGATGCTACAAAATTAATTACAAGCATATTTTAAAACCAAATCGGTAAATACAAAACAGGCATACTTTTTGTATGCCTATTAATGTTATGATCATAGAGGCACTTTCACACATTTTCCAGAGATAATTAAATGTTATTCCATTCCTTCTTGAAAGCGCAGATACCGGGTGTTTCAAAAAAGACCGGTATATTTGAAAAATCAATAAAAACTAAATAGGCAGCGATAGAAATAAACCGTTTGTTGCAATATGCTTGGGACAACAGTAAATTTTCAGGCAGACAAACTTTCAAAATTAGTTACAATGTTCCACAACAGATAGCGCTGCAGTCTGGAAAAATCTAAACTACGATATTTTCCACATATCCACCATGCACAGCAATAATATGGCCCATATGCGCCAATTCTGTTAATTGACAAAGCCGTCCAAGTAAAAATAAGCAATCCTTTGCACCATATCGTTAGCTAAGGTGACCAAACGTCCCCATTTTCCAGGGACAGTCCCCATTTTCAGGACGTTTTTCAAATTGTTCCCAGAATGTAAAAATGGAACTGGGGACAATTTTAAATTATTGCATTGTTTTTCAATTAAATTACTGTTAATTATTGCATTAATTATAAATGCCCCCAGTTTTGTAGTCAGAATCGGGGACATGTCCCCGATTCTGACTACAAAAATCTGGTGTAAACTCTGGTGCATGAGACGATAAGCCGGATTCATACTGGCCGTACCGTACCGCTAAGATGCCGCAATGACGTCATGTGGCGGAGCAACACGGCGAGCGCCGAGGGTTTGCGCATTATCTGGCGAGAAGAGATATTCCGCAGCGACCGCAAAGCTACAGCCAATTACAGAAGAGCTTTTACAGCTACAGCCAATTACAGAAGAGCATTGGTGTATTTACTTGCGGCACCGCAAGCTCGCCGCGAGGACAGCCAACGCTCCAAAACGGAGAAACAGTACGGCATGGTTGCGATGCGGCGCGGCAGATATGATTCCACCTATACGTGGACAGCAGCTGCAACACAACGAATGGAAACCGGAGGCCGCTGTTGCAAGGGCTGATTAAGGGGGGGGGGGACAGGGCCTGATTTACGGCGGAGCACTGGCCCGGGGCCCGCACTCTAGAGGGCAGGGCCGTAACCAGAGGGGGGGCTATGGGGGCTGAGCCCTACTTAACAGGCTTTCAGCCCCCCCTAAGATTTTCAAAAAAATTTGTAAATTTACTGATAAATACGAAAGTTTAGAAACGAATGGTTTTTAATGATCTGTAAATTTCACATCATTAAAAATATCCCTCGTTTGGGAGGGAAGAGATTTCTCTTCACAATGGTTAGATTTCTATAAATACAGTTAATTATTTTGCTGCTCTTAGTTGCATATAGCACCGGATTTTGGATTTTTCCCAGAACACAAAACTGCCGCTCTTCCTTTAAGTCTGTTTCCCAGGGCAACGATTTTGAGGGGGGGGGGGTAAAAACTTAAAACTTTTAGCGTGTTCATGTTTACATGCAAAATGGTGGCGAACGTTTTTAACGTTTGGTGTAAGGGATGATAATGTAAAAAAAATTGAATTAAATTGTTTTCCAAAAATAAAATCATCGCAGGATTAAGTAACAGGTAAGTCTCCATTTTTGTTTTACACGACACATAAAGTTGTAACAGTCCAACAGTGTTGGAAAGGGTCCCCACACGTAAACACTTAAACAAGATTAAGACAATTATATTTTTGTGTTAGAATAGTTCACACATCCTTCAGATTAAAGGGAAAAAGAAAAACAAACGGGTAATCTTTTAAACTGATCACCTTGTATAATATTTATATTTTGCTTTATTTAGATATTTAAAACGAAAAATAAATGCAATTTTCAGTAAATTTTCATTCCAAAGTTTGATAGTTATATTTATTTTACTGATCTTCTTTAATTGGGTAGCATTTAATGGACTACAAAAGGTACAATTAATTAGTAACTATACCTTATAACTTATACTTGCACAAAAAATTACTCTAACCGATATCCAGTACTGCATTCACTCAAAATATCATTTGAATATTTTTCATGGAATCTCAATGAAAAAGTTATTAACATAATGAATGTTAAATATTTTTAAAATACTGTGTTTTGTGAAGCACACACTCTAGAAAAAAATATACAAACTGAAAAACAGTCTCTTCTCCTGCCCCCTCGATTACTAATACTTATATTTGGTCAGGCCCCCCCGAGCTAGATTCTAAGCCCTACCTAACATTTCATTCTGGTTACGGCCCTGCTAGAGGGGTCCCAAAATGAAAAAAATACGCAGTAATTTTTTGTACATCTAACATTTCGCTCCTATTTTCTGACATACGTGTGTTTACATCAGTGGCGGTTCGTGATGAAAAAAATAGGTGAAGAGCTTGATACCAAAACATTATGAAAAACACCCGATACAGCCATTATGCATGGTAATTAGGCGGGGGCATAGCCTTTCTGCGGAAAGAAATTTTTAATGTTTCAGCTATTCTATAAAATGTCGACTGACCAGTGGCCTACCGCGTAGCGCTTTGAAGACGGAAGGTGCCTGGTTCAAAACCTGGTCACGTCCGCCGACCTAATCGTTCGGAGTTTTCCGTGGTTTCCTCCGAAACTTAGCGTAAATACGGGTTAGGACCCGTAGAAAGACCCCCCACGAAGGGCATCCCGCTCGTAGGTCTAGATCCCCTGTGTAGATAATTGGCCTTAATGCCACAACAACAACAAGAATCTTTTAAATGTCCTTTGGAAATGATGTGCACTCTCTCCATAATGTTCAAGATCGCGTTACATTTAAAATGTCTGAAAATCCGTCTTTGCTCCATACAGAATGCTTATTACTAAAGAGTAAGCAAGGCCAATAAAATAACTTTGTAAAATATAGGAGAACTGCACAGCCATTTGTAATTCGTAAACCAGCTATGTTTGAAACGAACAGTCAGGGGCGTAGCCGGGGGGGAGTTAGGGGGGTCATAACCCCCCATTAGAATTTTTTGCCATACAAAATGTATATTCTTCACTACATTATCACACACACGTACGTATATATATATATATATATGAGTTGTAGCAGTCGTAACCCCCCCCATGAAAAATTTCTGGCGCGAACAGTGTAAAATTTACCACTCTTTTCGAGGTATGTCTTTTGAAGAGGCATTAATTCCTAATGCCTCCATTGGTCGACCACGAGAAAGAACACATCTTTATCTATCTTCATCATTCCACCGACTAAACGGTATTTGTAATACTTTACAGACTATACCATTTACAGGAAACATAATGAAGGTGAATAAACAGAAAAGGAACTAACTATTATTATCATTAAAATTAACACAAGAAGAAATTCTAAAATTTTCAAAAGCGAGCAATAAAAATCTCGTGTCACAATCTCGAAGAAATAAACGTGGTTTCCTTTTTCCTACACCGGGTTACCATGGCAACCCAACTGGCAACTGCAGTGGAAGAGAAAATTTTTCATTAGCACTTCACAACTCAGACTGTTTGTCGAAACCCGCGTACCACGTGACTCTAACAATCGACCAATCGTGGCACAAGTCACTGAAACCCTCTCTGACAAGGGAAGGGGGTTTGGCCGCATCGTTTCGGCTCGAAGGAGACGTAACTATCGCTGGTTTGGCCTGGCTTCACTGCTAGTAAGATCGTGTTTTAGCACATAGTCTTACGGCAATTTGGTTTCATCGTAATTTTAGTGTATTCTAACAGAATAAATTTGAAAAAGGATCATTGCTTGCTTACGTTAAACAATTTTTTGTTACTTACAATACTTGGTGAAGAGGCACTTCACCTACTTCACCTGAAAAGCCGCCACTGGTGTACATACTGTGTTTCTTAGTTTGACTCAAGAAAATTACAGTTTTATCGTTAAAGACAGATACTGTACGCAGATTGCACAGACATCTGTAATACGTTTGGAGTTACAGTTAATACACTCAAAATACTGGTGTTAAAAAGATAAAACAATGAAAACTTTGTAAATAAACACTCATAAAATGATACCTTTTTTGCAGAAAACGCGTTTTCGTACTGAAAATTTCAGTATATCCTCAGTCTGAAGGTTCACAATTTTAGGCTGAGTAGGTACTGAAATTTTCAGTACGAAAACGCGTTTCCTGCAAAAAAGGTATCATTTTATGAGTGTTTATTTACAAAGTTTCCATTGTTTTATGTTTGGAGTTAGTTTAGTGGAGTTCTAAAATTTAAAAAAAATTCTTTAATTAGATTCACAAAATGCTTTGCTTATGTATACCTGTCAAAGGTGTGTAAACTCATAGCAGCCTATAAAATAAAATCACTCTTGTATTCGAGGAAGGTAAGATGTATGGGGGAGCCCATATGAAGTTTAGGCCCGGGGCCCCCAGGGTTATAAATCGGGCCCTGTGGGGCAGAGGGGGAGACCGCCCCCCTCCCCGTGAAAAAAGAAATTAATGTAAGAGATCCTATTTTACTTCCATAAAATGGATGTATATGTCAATCTTCTAATTAACCCCCCCCCCGACAAACTTTGAATTAATCCGCCACTGTGCTGTTGGATCACCTGTTGCACAAGCTGAGCATTGCCCTCTGTGGTGGCCGTACGCGGTCGCCCTACCTTTCCAGTACGTTCATTTTTCACGTTCCCACTCCATTGAAATTTTTCAAACAGATCCTTTATTGTATCGCTTTTCGGTCCTTTGGTTACATTAAACTTCCGTTGAAAACTTCGTCTTGTTGCAACAATACTATGTTTTGGTGGAATTCCATCAAGAAAAATCCTCTGTTCTAAGGAATAAACCAGTTTTTCACAGCAAACTTGCAATCTGTGTACAGCACATCTTTACAGCAGAAGGGCAAACTCACAGACTGCTTTTTCTTCTATATTTTTCAAATCGCCTGCTGCGTCATCTGTTCTTGAAAATTGTAACTAATTTCAAAAGTTTGTCTGCCTGAAAATTTACTGTTATCCTAATAGTAGGTGAGCCCATGATGCTAATTGGGGATTTACTCAAGCGTCGTGAGGACCTATTAGATTTTGTAGTTAAGGTAATAAGAAGAATAAAAAGTTATACAATGTTTCCTCTCAGTGTTGGGGGAAGAGTATACAGACCTTCAAAGATGTGGAAAAAAAAAAAAAAACAGTTACATGGAGATACTCGAGTGCATCAGATATTAATAGTTTAGATGCCCCAGCGTGTCTTTGATACCAAATCAAACCATCTGCTGACTTGCGTGGTGGAGGTGGCCATCCGGAAGAGTAGAAAATAGAAAAAAAATGTATTTATTCGAGAGCGTCAGATATTCAGACGCAGAGCCCGATCAAGACAAAAGTGAGCCCTGGGCAGAAGAAAAAATTTTTGTCCCCTTGCAATAACCTCCCGCTTTAAAAAAACAAACAAAAAAAACCGCATTATAATTGTTTTATACAGAGCCCGATCAAGACAAAATGGGCCCTGGCTGGGCAGAAGAAAAAAATTGGGGCTCTTTGCAATAACCTCCCGTTTTAAAAAAACAAAAACAAAAAAACACATTATGATTGTTTTATACTGAAAGTTTTAAATATCTTACCCCTTCCAAACACAAATTTTCTTTTAAGTAATCTGAAATAAACTAATGTAGTTACAGGATGTCAAAGAAACACAGATAGTTAAACGTTACATCGAAATGCTATATGACAGTTGCTAACATGTACAGAATAGAACCACTTTTTGTATAAACAGACATTTTTGTAAATATTTCTTAAAATAACAAATAATTCAAAAATTTTGCTATTTTTTAAGATCAAAAATACTCTTTACAAAATGGGGTTAGTTATTTTCCTACAATTGGTGTGCTATATCGACTGTAGAGCATTTCGAAGAATTTAAAAATAAGTTTAAATTAATTTATACAAATGTAAATTTGAATTATTTTCATTGTTCATACTTTACAATTAAAAAATGATTTAACTTTTGAATTTTTTTATCCTTTGTGATTTTATTGTAAAATTATAAAAGTGTAAGATGTAAGATTTTTGGGCCCTAAAATCTGTGGGCCCTGGGCAGTTGTCCCGTTTGCCCTGCCGGTAATATGGCACTGTTCAGAGGGGATGTTAAGTGAACCCTAAAAATGCTCCCATTCAAAAGACTGACGTTTCGGAAGTGATGCAAGCTCGTAGCGAATTTTTGAAAATGCAAAAAAAAAATAAATAAAAAAAAAATAAAAAATAAAAAAAATAAAATAAAATAAAATAAAAAATAAACAAAAAAATAAAAAAATCGCCATATTAAAATACTCGAGCGTGTCAGATTTTGATACAGAAGGTTTAGCTTGATGTTCCTGTCATGGTAGCCTAAAATCTGACGATTATTTTGAGGGGTATCATTAATCTGGCGGCTAGAAAAAAATTATGATTTTTTTTAATGTCCATAAAATGTGACGAATGAAAGCAAGTAAAATAATTTAAATATTTACACTTTAATTTATTTAGAAAATAACATAAAAATAAAATAAATATGTTGAAAAAATTATTTTCAATCTTCGTCGTCATCCGAAGAATTATCATACTCAAAATTTAATAATTCAATATGATTTCCAATATTGTCTGCAGTTTTCGTATCTGTAACAGGAAATCGTTATAACCGTTAACACAATTTTATTGATTTTATGAATAACGAGTTATCAAAGTATTAAAAAGAAATTTACCTAAATCTGAAGTTTCGTCAATAACTGGTGTTATGACAACATTCGTATGCATCAGGTAACTGATTACCAGCAAACCAAATCATTTGAAATTCTCCATCGACATTTGTCCACCCCTAATCTGTTGGTGAAATGTCAATCAAAATTTTATTGTGTGCATTTCTCCACAAGCACGCAATATACTTTGTTCGCAATAAGTGCTGCTGTAGCTCAGATTGGCAAGGAGGCAAGCAACAAGCATCGTATTTACGGACGTTCCAGTGAGAAAGGATGCGACGTATCTGACACTTTGTAGGTCTTATTAAAGATTTCTATTCTTGCAAGGTTGGCATCAACTAATTTTTTCAAACCATACAAGTGGCAGATAAAAGATTGTAAAATGTCAAAAGAATCTTCTATATTATGATCCTCTGACCCTACATCTGCAAATGTCTTCTGAAAAACATTTGAACCCCTAAAAATTTGCAGAGTTTTTTTTTTTTTTTTTGGCCTCGTCTGTAAAGTGCCGGATTGTAATCGCATCCTGTTAGCGCGTGAAGAGCTGGTAGCGTTAGCGAAATTATTGGGCCGAGCTTTGCATAAAGAGCAGATACGTCAATATAACGGCGTGCATTGTGAATTCCAAGATCCATCCATATTTTAACTGATGCTTGGAGATGTCCCATATTGATCAACATGATGACAACAATATCTGTGTCTGAAGTTCTGATTGTAACTGTGGAATCTTCTTTTATTTGACTTGCCAAAAATACAATTTTTGTATCTGCTTCTTCATGATCAGGACATGAGAGTTCATGGTCAATTGTTCAGGTAACTTTATTATCGGTAACTGAATATACATAACACATATCATGATTAAGATGAATTGTTTCGTTACTAATAATAGTAGCCATCTCCTGATCAGCTCAATGATGAATTAAAAACTTGACAAAAGCTTCTTTGAATTTGATATTTCTTTCCGAAAATTTGCTGTTCTTGTTTATTGAGGACCAGAGATATATAACTCCTTGTCATCTACACTAACTCGAAGAGCGTGCTCGTTATCTTTGATCGAGCTATCTTTGCACGCTCTAATCTTCATTGACGATCTTTATTCCTTTGGTTCGTATTTTTATTGCTTTGGCTCGTATTTTTATTACTTCGACTCGTGGAAATCGGAAGATTATATTTTTTTCGTGATTCTTGCATCATTTCCTTCAAAATAACAAAAATTCAACTGCGCTCGAGAACGTTTTTTTTTTTTTTTTTTCAACTTTGTAACCCTCACACTCCCTTACGTTACATTCAAATTGTCAGATTTTCTGAATGTACACTTTTTAGCTAGTAATTAACCCACCTTATCTTAATCTGACGTGCTTCAGTATTTCTGACCATCAATTTTTTTTTTTTTACTAATCTGATGAGCTGCCCTAGACGCACGTCCCTACATACAGGACTTAATATATGGTGGAGGTACTCAACATGATGCAAGGTACCCCCCTATGTTCATCTGCCGCACTCGAGAAAATCCCCCAAAACACCATGGGCTCCCCTACTATAAGCATATTGCAACAAACCGTTTATTTCTATCGCTGCCCGTTTAGTTTTTATTGATTTTTCAGATATACCGGTCATTTTTGAAACACCCAGTACATACATGCATACATACGTACAGACGGCATGAAAAAACTGGTCAAAATAGATTCGCCGTTGCAGAAGCAGTTATATGAACGTGCATGCAAGCGTACGATAAGATGCATCGAAAAAATTCTTAAAAGTTAATTTAGAGGTTGTCAAAATCGGTTTTTTCGTCGAAATTTGTCCCCCGAAACTTTTCGGGATCGCATTACTTCCTTATACTCCGTACAAGGAAATAAAACATTTGAGGTCGGGTACGACAATGGCACCAACATGAAAGGAAAGCATCTAGGAGTTCAAAAGAGAATACTAGATGTTATCTCGGGCCTTTTCCTCACGCAACCATGTGGGAGCCATTCCCTAAATCTTGTAAATGATGCTGCCCTGTCCTGCACCCTTGCATAAGACTTTTTTAGTAACATTCAAGAAGTGCATTAACTTCTTTCCAGCATCAACATACCATTGGAGCGTTTTAAAGAAACACTCACCCACCAACACTGACAGTGAAAGCTCTCAGGAGCACTCACTAGGAAAGTAGAATTGAGGCTATATTGCCTTAACCCTTTAACGCGCAGTGTTCCCGGTCTGGAAACAAAAAACGCTGGCGTTTTGACTGTTGCCAGTCACGAAGAATAGATTTGATTTCTATAAAAATAGTTGCGGGTGACATAGCTCCACGAGAATCCTTTACTTTTTAGCACGTCCTTTCCAGTAAAAAAATTGCCACGATTATTTTTAACAGCACTGACATCTGCTGAAAATGGAAGAATGCGAGAACAGCTGGATATATTGCCCAATGCTGAAAAAAGGGCAGCCGTTGCCATCGCTCGACTTAACTACCAGCAAGATGGCGGACGATCGAAACGTTCATCACGTGCCACAGAGCTAAAGACCCTTTTTTGACGACAGCTGGCTGTGCCGCACAGCCAACGGCTGCCCTTTTTTCAGCATTGGGAAAGGGTTACGCTTCAAAGGGTTAAGGCACTAGCCTGAGGAAATTTATGATGCTGTATATTAAGTCTTCCAAGACGAAATAATATAGGCTTTTGCCAGAAATACTGCTTTGGGAATTGCTCAAATACTGCACATTTTCAATTTTCTTTGCTGTGTAAGCACCTGTGACACTGTTTAAAATAAATACAGTTAGTAAAATTCTACTAACTGTATTTATCTCTGTCACCTCTGATCTGCAAAGTTCAATGAATCTCATCAAAAGTGTCAAAGGGTTTCTTTAAAACATGAGGTCTGCTGATTGAGTCCATTGACTTCAGATCGAAAAGAACTTGCAGACATACTCAAGAGTCAGTGCTGAGTTGGATGAGAAAAAGGAAACTCAAGTTCGCCCAAGGAAAATGAAAAAGCAATTCTTTTACGAAGTGAGGATGAACCTATCAAGTCAGCAAAAAGATCTTTCAAAGTCAATTTTTACTTCCTTGTACGGAGTATAAGGAAGTAATGTGATCCCAAAAAATTCCGGGGACGAAATTTCGACGAAAAAACCGATTTTTGACTACCTCTGGGGTGCTAACTGCTGTAAACAGTTTTGGAGCATTTTTGGGAGCAGGAAAATTGTTGTTTCGGAGCAGGTGAAGAGGTATAGGGAGCAGTTCATTTTCAATAATATAACTGCTTAACAGCAACTCTTAATTATAAATAATGACTAATTAATAGCAATAATTAGTAATCAAATTTAGTTATTTTGATAAAAATACATGGCTAATTTAAACAAAAGTAAATATGTTCATGTACTCAAAAATAATATTTGTTGATAATCGATTATTCGTTGGTTTACATGGTTAAACAACACATAAAAGAACGAATAATTATGTATTGTTTTGAATAGTATACACAAATGAAAAAATACCATGCACATACTGTACAGTAATGCTAAAGGAGAGGGGGGGGGGGTCGAAGGAGACAAAATTTTAAACGGCCCCACCATGGCCAAGTGGATAAAGACACTGAACATAGTGCACAGCTGAAGTGTGAAGGTTCTGGATTCAGGCCCATCGTGAGGCTCATCCTCCTTAGAAAGTCCATCCAAGGCAGATAGCCTACATATAGCTTTGCCATACAATAAAACAAATTATAAAAGATGGTCAAGCCAGGGCTCAGAGACTATGTTTGTATATTAATAGGCCTCGCAGTAGTCTGCCCTATTTTTTTTTTTTAAATTCCTACATCTAGAAATAATAGTGTGAAATGTTCTGCTGCTTCAACAGTTGTTAAATGTTTTTTTAGATGTTAAGGTTTCGCCTATCAAACCATTAAAATACTAGGCTATATAAATAAAACTTTTAAGGTAGGAATTTAAAAAAAATAGGACCGACTGCGAGGCCTGTATTAAACTTTTACAGGATAATGTTCTCGACTGAGAACATCAAATTAAAAATTTATTGAAAAATTAAATTTTATCAATACTGACTTGAAAAAAAATAGCAGATGTGGTTAAAAGATGACTTGATATTTTGAAATAAAAGTTATACATTTCTATCATTAGTGGGAAACTGAACAAAAAATCATATAAATAACCATTTTCATAAATTTTTACAGAGCTATCTTGATACCCCCCCCTACCCCTTCGAACTTAATTCATACCTTTAGTTAAATTTAAAAATAAATCTTTCATGAATTCCTAATATTTCACTTATAATTTAAACTACTCATGGCTAAGTATAGTCATGGCCTCCTAAAAGTATAGTCAGAAATGACCAGTGTTTCCGATTGGGAACGAACAAAATTGCATACAATTTCCCCCACCCCTCCTTTAAATGACATATCCTTCAACCAATGCCTTAGAAGACAAAATATGCAAAAACCTAATTTAAAATATGCCTGGATCCGAATTTGGTCCATAAAAGGTTAATAAGGCAAAGCTACTCAAGGACTATCTGCCTTAGGAGGGGTACCTTGGGCGAAGCACTTTTTAAGGGGTTCTAACGCGTATTCATATTGCATCTGACAAAAAAATGTCCAAAACTCGGAAATAACTGGTTGCTGAACATTCCATTTGTAAGGCTTATTTTGTACTGAGACTTGTACTACTGTTTCTGTCATGGGGCTCCTTACCACTTCTGCGATGCTGCTTTTTAAGAGATAAAGGGAGGATAATCGCCTCGAGAAATGCACTTGTCAGCTGCTGAAAATTGTGGAGCTGGCTAATTTTGCAGTTGTCAATGAATTTCTTGAAAAGTAGGTTTTGGAGCAACTTCGGAGGAAAATAAAGAAAAATACATGTTTCAGCTCATATAGGAGCAAGTATTATGCAATGTAGCAAAATTAGCACCCCTGCTACCTCTAAATTTAATTTTAAGAATTTTTTCGATGCATCTCATGACTAGCATGCACGTTCATATAAATGCGTCAGCAACTCATTTTCACCAGTTTTTACATGCCTTCTGTACATACATATGTAACTCGCATATCTCAAAAACTATTGATCGTAGAGTGTTGAAACTTTATGTTTAGGATTGTTGTAACATGTAGTTGTGCATCTCTCCTTGTGGTTCCAATCGACTGGATAGTTTATCTACAGGGCCGCCCAAAAGATACGAAATACATAACGCTCTACGGCCCGAAATTCATTAAACTGGCATCTCTCAAAAACTATTAGACACAGAATGTTGAAACTTTATATTTAGGGTTATTGTAACATCTAGGGATGCATCCAGACTTCGTGCCGATTACACAGACGTGTAATCGATTACGATTACGATTAATTTTCACTTTTAGACCAGGATTACGATTACCGGAGAAAGTGTAATTTCCGATTATGGTTAGATTACGATTATCATATAAAACCGAATTTCCGTTACGATTAGATTACGATTATGTAATCTATTAAGACATTCGATTATGATTACATTTGAGTCTGATTACGATTATATTACGATTACAAAACTTTTCTTTTTACCCTTCTGGCATTGATATTATAATGTCTAAATTTTACAATTTTAACTCAAGAACAAAATAATGGGTCCATCTGTTCAGGGAGCTAAATTACAAGAATGCCATACAGCAAGAACTTCCATACTATTAGACGAACCTGGTTGATTTCCTAGGCCCACTTGTGAAAAGTTTTTTAATGCATACGAACCTCTATTTGAACATGGCATTTTCCGATTTTAACTTAGACATATGTCATTTGCAGTGTGCGTGTGGGGTGGGAGGGGGGAGACAGGCTTGGTGGTTTAACACATCTTTGAAATGAACCCAGGTTTATCCTAATCAAGCAAAAATTAGTATACAAAAATTGATATTTGATCCCTTCTATGATCGGCGTTGCTTCCTTGCCTATGTCCTGGTTTCGAAAGAGTACTGGCAGACGCATGAAAAGTTAGCCGTGGTTCCTATTCAGCCGTGAAGGAGGAACCTTTGTCATTACGATCTTGCAACGATGTGCGCGAACATATTAAACCAAAGTTTAAGATTTTTTAATGCATTGAGTAAAATGCTAAAAACAGGGGCTCTCGACAAATGCATTGTTTTCTCCACAATAACCATTAGCCTGAATCTGAATAGATGAGGCTGGACGTATATTGCAGTTATTATTTCACAGAAAACTTCACGCACAGTTTAACTTCTTTTTTTATACTTTCATAACACGTATATGGGCATTAAATATCTAAAACCGGGACTGCTGAACAAACAAAACTTTTAATTTCTAGAATACACACGCCGTTTTAAAAATTCAAAACTAACTACTAACTCAAAACTACATGCACTATAAGAAAAAACCATGCTAAATTACAGCACAGTGTGCTGGTAATCATAACGCCAACACCTGTGCTGTAAATTTCAAGCACTTTGAATTTTCAAGCACTGTGTTGTAAATTTACAACACCGTGTTGTAAATAGTTGGCACGATGGCACGGTGGCACAACAGCACATGTGCTGTAAATTTACAGCACCGTGTTGTAAAATTACAGCACATCATTTTCAAGTACCTATGTAAATTCGTAACACTGTGTTGTAAAATTACAACACTTCATTTTTCAAGCATCTATGTGAATTTACAACACTGTGTTGTAAAATTAAAGCACCTCATTTTTCGAACACTTATGTACATTTACAACACCATGCTATAAAATTACAGCGCCTGATTTTTCAAGCACTGTTGTGTATTTTTACAGCACTTGAATTTTCAAGCACTGTAACGTGTTTTCACAGTTCTTGAACTTTCAAGTACTTTCATGGAATTGTACTGCTCTTCTGTGTAAGTTTTAGCCTGATGCAATTTTTCTGTACACATGCATTTATAATTACGTTTCGAGCAAAAATTTATACCTGTCCCTCGATTTGCACGGCACTCAATTTACACGTTTTTAAATGAAAAATTTTTTATTTTATTTTATTGTGTGTGTACATCATACACATTTACAATTACTTTTCAAACAAATTTACAGCTATCCCTCTATTTGCTCGGTACTCAATTTACGCGGTTTTCAAAAGAAAACTTTAGTTTTTTTAATATTATTTATGGGATCCTACAATTTACAATTACATTTCAATCAAATTTACAGCTATCTTTTATATTCACTTTACTCAATTTACACGGTTTCGCGTTTACAAGGTTTTACATGTTTTTTTTTTAAATTCTACACATTTACAAGTAATTTTCAAACAAATTTACACATATCCCTCGATTTGCACGGTACTCAATTTACACTGTTTTTAAATGAAAACTTATTTTACAGGTTTTTTAAATTTTATTTATTGGATTCTACAATTTACAATTACATATCAAAGAAATTTACAGAACTATCCTTCAATATGCACGGTACTCAGTTTTACACGGTTTCACTTTTATATGGTTTCAAAATGATTTTTTAAATGTTTTTTTTTCCTTATCCTCCAGTTTACAATTAATTTTGTGACAAATTTACTCCCATCCCTCGATTTGCACGGTACTCAGTTTACACTGTTTTTAAATGAGAACTTATTTTAGAGTTTTTTATTATTTTATTTATTGGGTCCTATACAATTTAACATTACATTTCAAACAAATTTACAGCTATCCTTTCATATGCACAGTACTCAATTTACACGGTTTCGTGTTTATACGGGTTTTGGAATGAATTATTTTTTCAGTTTTGTTAAATCCTAATATTTGCAATTAATTTTTAAACAAATTTACACTTATCCCTCGATTAGCACGGTATTCAATTTACACTGTTTTTAAATGAAAACTTATTTTAGAGGGTTTTTATTTTAAATTTTATTTATTGGATCCTACAATGTACAATTACATTTAAAACAAATTTATGGCTATTCTTCGGTATGCGGGGACTCAATTTATACGGTTTCGTGTTTACACGGTTTTTAAATAATTTTCTTTTATCCTACACATTTACAATTAATTTTCAAACAAATTTACCCCGATTTGCGCAGTACTAAACTTACACTGTTTTTAAATGAAAACTTTTTTCTCTAACTCTGAAGTAGTTAGAAATTTTGCACGACCATTTAAAATATGTAGAAAAACCTTGCTCCTTTAAAAAGCCAAAAAGATCTGCAATAAATGTTTTTGTTGTTGAAACTTTTTGAAACAGCACTAATGTCAAATTACAAAATGTGAATTTAACCAAAAGCATTGCAAGTGGCAGTGGAAAATTTCGGAATGAGATTTTCATTCTTGAAACTGAGACCATTTGCTATTAAAGTAAAATATTTTCAAACTCACAGTCACCTCTATGCCTAATATGTTAATGTTATAGTGATGCATAGCTATAGGAGACTATAACTTTAAAAAAGAACTTTTGTGAGTGTGTAATAGCTTGATAATTAAATATGGCAATAATTTTAACAAAAACGTTAAATTAAAGTCTCGTGAACATAGCTTTGAAATTAATTTATTTTAATAACTAAGTAAGCAAACTTACATCCAAGCTTGAAAAGGGGGGAGATTAATAATTCTTGACTTGTAAAGGGACTAATGTTCCTCTTATTCATAGGGCCAAATTATAAGTCAAGATCATGGAAACAGATTTTTTCAAAAATTTGTTTGTATGGAGTTGTTTTATACATACCCGTAAAAGGCAGGCCCGTTGTATTTCTAGAGTTAAGTTACTTCAGTGTTTTGTTTTTTTACTATGTCACTCAGCTACATTTATACATACTTTCTCTTATTAATATGTTCTTCCACAAATCCAGATATTTAAAGAATACTTGTTGAAAAGCTAAATTAAGCATAATGGTAATATACAATGATTTAATGTGCTATTTATTTTTTATTTTACTTTCTTGGAACAAATGCAGGCAGTTAAGTTCTAAAGTAAAGATATAAAGATATGGCAGAACAAAATTTCATGCTGTTCTTTGAAAAAGTCAGTATAATGCTTTTAATTTATAGTTTAATAGATGAATAAAACTTATCATTTTATGAATTAGTAGTTAATTTAAAATTGCATTGAAATTATTTATCTAGAATAATTTTGGTAGTTTCAAATTAAAAGTCATATTTATTAAAATTGCCTACGATAAGATTTTTTTAATTAAATATAGATTAATATATTCAAAACAATCACAACTAAAGTAATTTAATAAAATAACAAAAGTACTCAAAATAAATCTGGTGGTGAAAAGGTAAAAGTAATTAAAAACTTTGTAAAATGACTCATAAAAGATACAAACTGAGGTCTATCATTTTGAGTAATACAAAAAAAGTCCACTCTTCTTCAGTTACAAAAAGTCAGACATCTGCACAAGTAAAAGGCTATTACTACTTTCTGACTGCGGGTTGACTTTCTTGATGCTGTAGAAAAGTACACATTTTTGTACCAACCAAAGCGATTGTCCTGGATAAATACCCTTTTATGTGTATTATTTTACAAAGTTCTTAATTATTTTTGATTTAATAAAATGTTAGCTTTAAATAAACTGAAAAAAAGCATAAAATAACAAATGAAATTTAAAACATTAGAAATTTTATTGACTTTCCATATACAGTATATAAAGCTACATAGGTTTTTATATTTCATCTCTATTTTACGCCACATACAACATAACTTATTCAGTCTTCTCTTTGATCAAACTTTCATTAATAAAGGAATATTTTTCAGATGCCTAGGATAAAACAAAAACACGTCATCAGATCAGCAAATAAATAAATCCCCAAAAATGTGCCATTCTTTTCTTTTTTGGCTACTATTTCAATATTTCAACTGATTTCATTAACCCATTTGTGCCCTGATATTTTTGCGACTTTCTTCGATTTTTGCTAATACCAGCAATAATAGATAAATTTCTGATGTATACTTCTTGAACAAGGGATGATTTCTTTTAAAATCATTATGCATAATAATTGAAATGTCAACATCCTACTAGGTCATGTTAAAATATTTTGTGAAATTGAGGTTCAAGACTCGTGAATAAAGGCTAGGGAAAATTAATAGCGTTTTTGACTGATAGCGAAAATGCCGTCCCAAAAAAGGGACACTAGGCATAAATGGGTTAGCTGAAATTTATTAATATAAACACTTATCGATACTTTTGAAAATCTTTATCCAAATAAAATATTTAAAAATGTTAAACTATGAAAATTTTATCATTATTAAATACAAAATAACAATATATAACGTCATGCAAAAATCAGGTGTTATGCTGTTTTCTTTTTTAAAAGAATGCATAAAATATGTACTATGTTGAGATTCCTCAACATAAAGCATTAAACTGCGAAAATACATCTGTAATATTTGGTGGATTTTTGATGTTCCACTGTATATACAAGGTGAGCCAATGGGATGAAATAATTTTTTTAAACTAATAACATTCTAAAAATCATCTTTTGTAAAATTTAGTGATAAGCAGCGTAATCTACATGAATGGAGATATAGTGTAGGTGCAGAATCGTTCATTTTTGGAAAATAATTTCCAAAAAGTCCTCTATTTTCCCACACACATTCTTGCAGACTCATTGCAAAGCTGCCTATAAAGTGCACAGTATTTTTAGCGTTATTGTGGACACAGCATGCTGAATCCTTTCTTTTAATGCTTGAAAAGTCTTTGGGAGGTTACTTTAAAATATTCTTTGTTTTAGGTACAGTCACAAATCATATTTATAACACTGAAAGCACAAGACTGCCTTTCCTTTAGTTCGCTTTTAAGGCACACACGCATTGCTCACCCAACCCAGTATTCCATAACTTATTTTCCACACTCTAGATTGACAACAGTGGTGGTCAAAGCTGCTTCCCATTTTCTTTCTTTGCAGTGACTTTTTTAAATCATACGTCAATCATTTACCTTGTATGCATATACATACATATATAAAATTTATTTCCTTCCCTTTTTTTCTTTCTTTTTTAAACTTGATGTCACTTCTAAAACATTTAAAATGTATTTTTCTGACACAGTAATTATTTAAATCAATCAATGTGAATATTATTCTTTACTGAAGAACATTTTAAGTTTCAATTATTTCAATTAAAAATCTTTAATTATTGAAAAGGAAGTATATTAAATATAAAGTGTTTTTGTTTATAAATAATAAGCATGTTCTTAAAATTTTATTTCTGAAAGAAAAACTGTTAGTGTCTTATTATTATACAATGACATTATTATACAGAGAAACTCCCGATTATCTATTATGTTAATCACTGAGAATGCTTGCACGGCCAATAAAAGAACACAATCAATTCGAAAACCCTTTCCAAAAGAAAAACAATCAACATCAGTACAAAAACATACAATTTAGTTACATTTTCAAGATGCATAACATTAAACTAGAAAATTTTCTTTTAACATTAATTGCTTAAAGAAATCTGTAATGTTAATTTGATTTCTGTATCTTGTCCCAGCATCTATGTGTATTGAAGTATTTTGTAAACCACAATAATACCACTGTAATCAAATCCTCTTTTAAAAGATTTTAATGAAATTTAATTTGATGTAAAACAATAAATAAATCATTAAAAAATTCAACATATGAAATATACATGCATTACCATGCATTAACACTCATCAGATTCTTAAGGTTAAAAAAAGGGGGGGGGTTAATAATAAATATGGTCTCTTCTTTAAATATGCAAGCCTCACAGCGAAATTTCATACCTGAATTTGAAGCAGTTGATGAGTTCCAGAGGCAATTGGTTCGGCTCCTTAAGCAATACTGCTTCCTGGCTCTCGGTGCTTCCTTTAGGAGGTTACGAACTGAAGTCGCTCATCTCTTGAATATCCCGACACATTCTAGACTACACACCTAGAGGTCATATGTAAATTGAGCAGTAATAAAGGAGGCCGCATAAGTTGGAGTGCCTATGAATGTAATTTTATGAAATTATAAGTTTTTGTATAGTTTCAACAATTCATCGCATTATATAGAAATATTACACTCTCTCGCTCACACACGCACAGTTATTTATTATTTGACATAAAAGTAACAATATAAAATATTTTTGTATATTCACATACGAGTAATAACTTGTTATAATATGAATCATTATTTTTTAATTACAGGTTTATATTTATATACATATATTAGCACAGGGGTGCAAATAGAATCTAAATATTGGGGGGGGGGGGAGGCTTGGCGACCACCAACTTCCAGCGACTGCCACCTTGTTTACATGGGGCTGAAACAGTCTCTGTCAATTTTACCCACATTTCTATTGGATCTTTTATCGTGTCAAAAATGGATTTGACTGTTCATTTGACTATTCCAACTTAAATAACTCCATTTTAGTTCTGTAGAAGCCGCCGATTGAGAATTGTGCTAATATTAAATTAAATGTAGTGTTTTTTCCATGGTTTGATTAATATCCTCTTTTAAATTAATCAGAAATTTTCAACATCTTTAAAATAAAGGTTGTAATGTTAAAATTCAATATTATAAATATATTCATATAAATCTGTACAAATCAAACAATTCAGTTTCAAGATTATTACTTAAACTGTTTTTGCATAATTTTATTTTAAAAAATTACTTACCTATATCATATTTACTTTAATTACATTTAAATACATATTTTAACGAAATATAATATTTCTTTCTTAAAAGTCCCTATAAACATTTAAAAAGAAAAAAAATTGTACATGGACGCACCCACGGAGGGGGGCTATGGGGGCAGAACCCCCTTCCCCCTAAAGTTGGAGAGTTAGATGTCAAAAAAACTTTAAAAATTAAAAGTTGTCATTAATGAGTTAAAATATTTTATTTTTAAAAAATCGTCTTCGAATTATTTCTAAAATATCTTTTAGGGAAAAAATTGATTTTTATAAAAATACTTACAGTTAGTGTATGAAATACATTTAAACTCGGTTAATGTCACTGAATAGATCAGATAATTTTTTATGACTCTATAACGAGTTAATTTGATAGTGGGATTGGGTTCCATGGGCAAGTGATACTGAATATTTTGACGTGATAAAAGAGTTATAACTACAATCGAGATCACTATAACCGAGTTCATCAGTATTTGTAGCCCTCCCCCCCCCCCTCTACCAAAGTAAAATCCTGGGTGCGCCATTGATTCTGTATAAATAATTCATAAATGTAATACTATGAAAGAAGGATTATTCCAAAGAATGTTTCTTAGTTCTGAAATAGTTTAATGTAATAAAATAAACACTTAATATTTTGCAATTTTAAAATAACGCATGAATAATAATTATTGAAAATAAATAATATACTTCAGTTTTGAAAAGCAATTTAAAAATGAGATAAAACAAGATAAATTTAAACTATTTTTGGAGTTGGACATAAACTATGTGATTTATTTAATATGTACATGTTTTAATAAAAAATATTTTTTTCTTAAAAGTCTCCATATAAACAACATTTTTAAAAATATTCTGTATAAATAATTCATAAATGTATTACTATGAAAGAAGAATGATTCCAAAGACTGGTTCTCAGTTCTGAATTAGTTTAATGTAATGACAATGAGCACTTAATATTTTGGAATTTAAAAATTACTTAGGGAGAACAGTACACCAATATATATAGTTTATATATAAATACGCATAGCAATTACTTCAACTTTTTTTTTTTTTGCTAAATGTATAGGGGGAACTTTAATTATTGAAAATAAATAAATATACTTCAGTTTTGAAAAACAATTTAAAAATGTGATAAAACAAGATAAATTTAAGCTCGAGTTGGACATAAACTAATGTAGAATTTAAAACAGTACTATTTTTCTGGAACTACATTTTACCAATATTGGTTTAATGGGATTAAAACTTAAGTAGTATTATAAATAAAAAAAATTAAAAATGAATTAAAACAAAAGAATGCTTTCAAAAACCTGATACTTCATACTAAAATATTAAAATAACAGTGAATACTCCTGATATTTTGACATTTAAAATCCATTTTATATAAAATATAACTTAATAGTAGTATATTGTATAGAGCAGTGTTTCTCAGCATTTTACAAATATGGACCAGCAGATTACAAATTTCAAAACCTTCGCTGACCGGCACATTAAAATTTTCAATACCTTCGAAAATTTTAATGTGGCGGTCAGATTCAATTTAAATACGAAATAAATTTAAACTTTTTTTTGAGTTAGACAAACTTAATGCAGAATTTAAAACAATATTTTTCTGGAAATACATTTTACCAATATTGGCATTAAAATATATTAATAGAATAATGAAGCAAGTAAAAGAGACTACAGAAATTTTATAACTATATATTTTTATATTTATTTACATATTCTTTAAGATGAAAAGTTTTTAATACAATAACTCTTGTCTACAAGACGTTAATGTTTCAAAATAATTATATTCGAATCGATGTTCCATTAGCTCATTGAAACGAAGAAATAATATTTATAAATATGTATATGTATACGAACTTGGTTTTATAAAATGAAGAAACAGAACTTTAAAAAGATTTTTTTAAATAAAAATAAAAGCAGTATATAAGTTATATTATTATTTAATTAATACAATTTGATAGTTTACTATCATTAACGCGTAATAACCTTGCAGAAATTTTTCAGTTCAGCAGTCTTGTTTACTAAACAAATGCACACCGGAACTCGGTTTGGCACCGTTTAGAACACCGCCAATATCCAAACATCGTACAATAAACACATACTTTATACGTTATTAGAAGCTTTGGAAGACTAAATTACAACATTTTACGATTATCTGGAACCTAAACTTTTTACTACATAACATAATTTCAACCAAATAAATATTATGATAGAATTACTTACACTGCAATGTCCAACTTCCGTAACCGGATTCCATTGTAACACATCGGCAATTCACTATCCACACTGTTTTCTTCGTTCAATATCTCTTGGAAATTTACGCATTTGCTTTTCAAATCTGGAACGACTTCAACAATTAACGTCTGAACACAACCGCCCTCCCATAATCAATTTTATTGAAATCTTTAACAGCCGTTGAAGTATAACAAGAGTCGGTTAAACAACACGTCGGTTTACATATACCAGATTACAAAAACATGGGCATGGCAAGCAAACCCTCACTCAACTCACATATTCTTGCCTGGAGTCCTAGCTTAGCTCACTGATAATGGCACGATATTCTGATTCGCTATGAATGTCATGTGACCACCAGAAGTGCCACCCTAAGTTTAAAAAACCAAGCGCGAGTGCTTGAATTTGATTTTGCTGCACGTGTTGTAAATTAGATGCAGCACATTGTGTTGTAAAATTACAGATATTTAATACAGTGTGCATACTATCTATTGAAGAAAGACTTAAGAATACTACTAATAAGAATTAAGAATAGCAGAATGGAGATGTCTAAAGATATCTCTAAACATACATCTTTAAAGTGTGGTGGGTCATATATAGTGTATTGGTGCTGGTACGACGTAATAAACAAAACTGGACAGTGATATTGGCGGTGTGGTGAATGGTAAAACCCAACGTAATGCCAATTACAATAAAAAAGGCACGAATTTACTGTAAAACTATTTTATAAATAATTAATCGTTCAAAGATGCTCACTTTCTAAGCAATTAGCTGTTATATATGCTAAAGAACTGACACACATTTTTGTCTCCGGTCAAGAATTCCTTTTACATATTGAATATTTAATATACACATACATACATGCATTTGAAATTTAATGAAAATAGTATAGTGCCAAAAGTTGTTTAAACTTTTGAATGTGGTATAAAGGAGCTAACATTTTTATGAGAGATAGAAAATAGATTAATATAGACGTAGAGATGTCATAGATTTGCGTATGGGGGGGGGGGGGGGAGGGATGTGTGTATATAATATATTCAAGAGTGGAAATAGTGAACTTTTTATAGGTTTTGCGTGAGGAAAAGACTTTTGAATCGATCGTATTTTAAACAAAGTAGACGGCAAGCGGAACATGTTGTCCCCTGTCCTACGCCTATGTTGTTTAATGCGAATTCTCGGAGAAATTATAAAAGCTTATAATACACACAATAGAAAAGTTATATATAATTAGTCTCCAGTTTAATTCCAAATTGATAATAAATAGATGCCAACAATTCAAGTTCGAAAGACGTACTATGTTTTAATATAATATGTGTACAGTACAAATTAGATAAAAACAAAATATTTTAAATAATTTTCACACTCATCAGTGAAAAAAACGAAGTATGAATATTTCGTGAATCATATTTTTAAAAAAATGAACTGTTTTCTGGGACTAATCACTAACACTGGCATAAATGAAAAATTATTTATCCGTTAAACTTTCAGATAAGTCAAGGCAGCCAATCAAGTCGAAAATAAGACAAAATTGACTTTTAATACTTCATTATGTATTTTTACTCACCATCAAATTCTATTGAAGGAAAAAAAATGTTAATTCTATTAAAGGGGGAAAAGGGATTTTGTAGATCATTGTCTATGTTCCCTACTCTTTACCCATTTATCCAGAAATTTATCGATCATTAAAAAATATTGATATTTCTAAAGGTCTTTATACATTATAAAATTATTACATTCTTATTAATAGCACAAAGATATACTAAGTTTTAACGGAAATATATGCGCTCCTACCTGCTTATCCAAACAACACAAGGAACCAAAGTTTATCTGTTGTCCACTAATCCAAACAACACATTCATAGTTTTTAAATGCACATCCTTTTCCATTTTTATTTTTATACTTTTCTAAAACTGAAAAAGCATGCTGCACTTTTTCTTGTGTAGGTGCCATTTATGTTCTTTTTCACGACCGCAAATCAAAATGAAGAAATGAAGGAAAGATCTGACGCCACAAGAAATAGTTTTAGCTATTCCCTCCCGTGCAACCCTCACTTTCTTCTCGGAAGTCCATTCTTGTCTCTCACCAGTCCAGACTTGGATGAACAGAAGACGACAGACAACAACAACAAAAGAATGGTCATCTAAATATTTTCCCGGGGAAAAAAAAAATAATACAAGTGAGCTCCTGTCTTCCTCCGAACGTCGGAGCTCCAGGGGAACTTCCTGCCTTCAGGGCATGCCTGTGCCTCCCCGTGAAAATTCTCCCAGCAAGCTGAACAAAAACTAAAACTGGGCAACTGTAATCGTTTTGTAATCAAAGCGACTACGATTACAGGCTCTTCGATTACGACTATCTGGCAAATGAAATTTCTAGATTACGATTACATGAAAAATTTAATTGCCAGATTACGATTACACAAGAAAATGTAATCGATTACAGTCGATTACGATTATGATTACACGAAGTCTGGATGCATCTCCCCTACCAGCTCCATTCGACTGTGTTGTTTATTTGCTGGGCCGCCATAAAGATTCTAAATACAATACGCTCAAAGGCCGTAATTCAAAGGTATTAGGCTATTTCAAACAACTCAGAAGTGATATATGCTGTTAAGGGTTACAAAATGAATTTCTCCATCAAAAAAAAAGTGTCTTTATCATTTATAGTTCTGCTTTAGCAGTATGTACGGGAAACTGGCAGGAAAGTTAAAAAAAAAAAGGAAGATGTAATCTTCCTGCAGGAAGATGGAAGAAAAGTTCATAATCAGGAACTCTTCCTGGAAAAAAACAGGAAGAGTTGACAGCTATGATAGTGGACGGATTAAAAACCGGTAACAAATCTGGCTTCACTTTTCCCCACTCATGCCTACTCCATATTCTGTCCTCCAAGGGGGATAGCCAACTTTGCATTGGCCGATATCAAGAAATAATCACTATCATTTAAGCAACTACCATTCTGCTCATGTGTGTGCCACTACAATGGCTGTCATTCAGAGGCACCCCCCCCCCGTTATGCTCAATCTAGTTTTTCTTATATAGTGTAACTAGAAATACTTGTGTTCATTTTCTCTGCAAACAATGACAGATACAGAATGCAGGGCAAATGCAAAAATACGGACATTAAGTTTTTTGGTAGGTAATGCAGTTTGCAGGACAACACATGAAAAAAAATCTGATGTGTCCAACACATGACTTCCTTGCACGTCCATTAGATCAAAAATATTTTCGACGCACTTCCTCTACATTTATTTGTTTGAAAGAGATAAAATATCAATAATAGTAAGGTTTAGCAATTTCTAGCCAAATATTTCGATATCGCCAAGCTGAGTTCAATTTGAAAGATTTCCTTCTGACACTGTATTTGGCGATATTTCACCAAAAGCCGACAAACTTGAGACAGTCTGCGAGATTTTGGGGATAGCCAAAGTAGTCATTGACCACAGACTTTCAATGAATTCAATGCATCCACACACCTCAATGTATTTAAAGTCATTTGGCTCACCCTGTAAATAAATTGCCAGTCGATTGCTGCAAAAAAAGATATTGAAAACAGTTAGATATTACAATAGTTCTAAATATAAAAGTTCAAAATTCTACGGGTTAAAGTTTAAGAGTTATACAAAATACGAAATAATTTTTGGCGCCAAATTTGGCGATATTTCGGCGAAACTCATCAATGTCGACGACATATGGCGAGATTTTAAGCATAAACCAAACAATGACAGATTATCGCCAAATTTGGCGATATTTCGCCAAAAACGATGACAAATGGCGATACTTTGGGCATGGACCAAATGACTGACTATCGCCAAAACTCGCCAAGGTCGAGGACAGACAGCGAGATTTTGGGCATGTACCAAACAATGACTGTCTACAGTTGTATTATAATGAAGATGTCCATAGACATTAAGGGCGCGTTCGAGAATTCATCGGTTGTGCACCGGTAACACCGGTGCACGACCAGAGCGTTCGAAAAGGCGGAGCGATGGGCGGAGCTCTGGAATTAACCGCGTTCGAAAACGTTTCGGTCATGTAGCGGTTGTCTGCTCAGCGTGACCAGAGCGCAACCAGAATGACCCTGCTAGCGAGGTGGGTTAGTCCGGTTATCAGCGTAGTGTTGCCAATGTTTATTTTTGTTTTCTTGGCTTGTGGCGAGGATGACCGAAACCGGTTGACAACCGTGACGTCACTTAACCAAAGAATGACCGCAACCGGTAGCACCGGTGCATAACCAACCGGTGAATTCTCGAACGAGCCCTAAGGTACTGAAATTCTTTTCGGTGGTCCTGTAAATAAACTCTCCAGTAGATTGGAACCAAAAATCGAGATGCACAACTAGATGTTACAACATTCTTATATATGAAATTTCATAATAGTTTTTGAGATTTGAGAGTTAAATATGCACACACGTACACCAAAAGTCGCCAAGCTTGGCGACTTTTGGCACAGTTCTTGAGGGAGGCACGTGACCGTGGTCGGACCATTACCTAACTTATGTGGTAGGACGGTATTATGCTTGAAATGGATGAATGCCCCTAAAATTGCTATTGGCCGTAATGTATTGGAAATCTTTTGAGTGTTCCTGTAGCAGAACTATAAATGATAAAGACACTTTTTTTTAATGGAGAAATTCATTTTCTAACTCTTTACAGCATATATCACTTCTGAGTCGTTTGAAATATCCCAATACCTCTAAAAAACGCTTTGATGAAATTCGGCCCATAGAGCGTAATGTATTTCGAATCTTTTGGGCAGTCCTGTAGATAAACTATTCAGTCGAATGGAACCGAAAGGGGAGGTGCACAACTAGATGTTACAACAATTCTAAATATAAAGTTTCAACATTCAACGCCTAACAGTTTTTGAGATATGCGAGTTTAATGGATTTCGGCCCATTGAGTGTAATGTATTTCGAATGTTTTGGGCGGTCCTGTACATAAACTATCCATTCGATTGCCACCAAAAGGGGAGGTGCACAACTAGATCATAGAACAATCCTAAATATCAAATCTCAACATTCTACGACCAATAGTTTTTGAGATATGCGAGTTACATACATACGTACAGACGGCATGGAAAAACTGGCCACAGTAGACTCGCCACTGGTCAAAATGAGTTGCAGACGCGTTAATATGATCGTGCATGCTAGCGTACGATGAGATGCATCGAAAATTTTTTTTAAATTAAATTTAGAGGTAGTCAAAATCGGTTTTTATGTCGAAATTTGGCCCCCAAAATTTTTCGGGATCACATTACTTCCTTATACTACGTACAAGGAAGTAAAAAAGACTGTCTTGCATTCTGCAGGACGTCTGGTCACCCTACTAAAGTACTTGCTGCAAAAAAAATCATTTGTTTCGAGCTAAATTTATTTTACTAAGCGACTGATTTTTATATGTGGCAAACATTATTCGAACCCAAAGAGGGTGTGTTGCCCGTTGCTACGTCCCAAACTAGGAGAGGAATTACAAAATAATATACTTCATAGAATTAATAAAATTAATTTTTTAATGGATTATTAGTTAAAAATTCATTTAAGATTTGCAATACTAGGGGAGGCCCCAACTCCCTACGCTCGCTCTTCGTAAGAGGAACATAAAAATCATACACATTCCTTGGAACATAAAAATTCAAACTATTATTAATTACCGTATTTACCCACACGTCATGAAAGTTCGAACCAAAAAAGAGGCTTTAATGTGGGGAGACTGACTTGTACACGGGTCCTTAATCAAAAATGCCCTTTGAAAGACAATTGTTCTGTTCCCGCATTCCATAGCACAATGATGTCGGTCTCCAAACCAGGAAGAATGTAGCGATACAGTGACTGAAAACGTATATCATGATGACGAAGGAATTTTGTGAATTGTTTGGCAAGTGCAATAAATACTGAATCAATCTTGAATCAGTTTAACTTTGTATATTACTACTTTACCCTATGAGTTGTGTCATTTATTATAATTAATTATCAGTTTAATTTTGTATACTACTTTTATATATTATCGTTATCATTGTGTATTTAGTGCTTTTTTCCCCGATGATTTTGAAGAAACATATTTTTAAAAAAAAGTTTAATCTCTTTAGTTAAAATTTTTTTTTTTTTTTATTTGGGAATACCTTATTCCCCCGTACACGATATATATTTCGGTTACACACATAACTATCTTCAGTCGTTTCTGGAGCTCTCAGTAATGGCGGCTTCTTTTTATATCTTCGTCGTTCTTCTTCTTGAAAGTTCGATGCATGACGTCGTCCCATGATTGGTCGATTGTATGAAGCGTATCGTTGATGCTGCCCTCAGTCGTCAATATTTCTAAGCTCTCACGAATGTAGGCATATATACTATTTTTAAAGTTGGCTATTTTTTTAATATTTTTAAAATCAATGGTAATGGGCTCTTTCAAAGCAAGACGGGCTAGGGCGGTACTTTGTTTCTGGAGGTTAATGTCTTTAAAATGTTCGTTTTTTCGTTCTTTAATATTGAAATGAAAAAACGAACATTCACAATTCCACTTATGAAAGTTGAAAACTATAATAAGTATAACATTTAAATTTAACACATTTTTAAAACTTGCTTAAAGGTAAACCTTAAACCATTTAATAAAATGGAGTGAGCTGAGTATTTAGGTTCAAATGGTTAATTGAAATCCGTAATAAATATATCTAACAGGTTTATTTTACTGGCTTGATACTGTATACAAATCGAGACTAATGGCATGCATTATTCACTGTATCTGGAGTTGACTGTATTCTGAAACAAGATAATGAACATTGTTCACAGGTTGAAATAATATTGTTTTAATTACATTTTGCGTATCAATGATGTTTAATGTGTGTGGAAATCTTGCATCCATAGTAGTTAAAAGTATAAGAAATTATGCTTAGATTTGTACAGATGAAAAAAAGGAACAATATTTTTTGTTGTTACGTTTATTCTTTTACATAGTTTTACAAGTTTATTTGCCTTTCTTTGCTTTTATTTTACGTTGGTAAAATTCCAGTTCTTTTCCTTCTAGAATGTATCCATCACATCTACCACACTGACCAGGTCTTGATGATATACATGCTATGAAGAGAGAGAAATATATATATACACACACACACAAAAAAAAAATGTACAAATCAACACATATAGTATTAGTTCAAATATTTTAAAATCTTAAATTAAACATGGGCAAACTGATAAAGGTTAAAGTAAGTAATAATACACATTTTCATTTATGATGAGTTCTGCTAAATAATGTACGAATGAAATTTCAAATAAATTTTTCTTAATAGCATATTGTAATGTTTATCATCAAATAAACTCTTGAGTTTTATCCATTTGCATAGTTTAAATAGTATAAAACATTAAAATTTACAAAACATACAATTAATATGCATTTCTTAAAAACAAAATAACAATTAAAATTTATAAAGAAGCACTCATAACTGGGCACAATTTAAATGATCTTACATTGACCAATGATAATTGACCTAATGATATGCACATTTGAGAAAATTTTTTTCTTTCTCTCGAATGGCCGGCCTCTGCCTTGAAGGCTATGGCCACAACAGGCTGGAATTATTGGCCCCGCAGCCCCATATGAAAGGATGGACATGACAACCATGAACAGCCGGGGATCGAACCCGAAACCGGAGTATGGTGCTTTACCTACCATATAACTCGGTTGGCATATTAGAGAAGGGAAAAAAAAGCAATTCTGCTATACATAAAAAAGAATTTTAAAATTACACCTGAAAAGGAATTGAGAAAAAAAAAAAAATCTCACACATACGGCTAGTTGTTTGCTTTCACAAATGTATATACATTTCCCTATCAAAACATCCCTTGTTTCAATTTCATTATTATTACCATTATTTTCATTCATATTTGAACCTGCCATCTTCAATGAAATTTTTTCTTTTAAAAGAAATTAAAATATAATTTTAATTTAAAATAAGAATCAATTTTTACTTTTATGCAGGGTCGTAACCAGAGGGGGGGGCTACGGGGGCTGAGCCCTACCTAGAAGTCTCCCAGCCCCCCTAAGATTTTCAAAGATTTCAGTATATTCACTGATGAATACAAAAGTTTAGTGGAATCACAAAGCAGGACAAAAACACAAAACTTACAGCTTGATTTCCTACTCTGGCAGGAATTCCGAGGGATTAAGGTAAAACCGTAAAACTGCCGCCACGCTTATCCCACGTTCCTTAGACTGGAATTTGGCAGTAAATCTCAATGAAAAAATTTTTAATGAAATGAATGGTAAATACTTTTAAAGATGGCATTTTGTGAAATAAAAATTCTAGGTGAAGATATAAAAATTGGATTAAACTCCCCCCCCCCCGAACTACTAATACTTATATTTAGTCAGCCCCCCAAACTAGATTCAAAGCCCTACCTAGCACGTCATCTTGGTTACGGACCTGCTTTTATGGCATTGGAGGTTCAAGTAAAAATATACTAAAGGGAAAATATTAGTCTTCAAGATGGACAGAAATTAAAATTGGGATGCTGGCATGTATTCAACAAATTTTTTCCTGCCCATAATTTCAATGAACAGCTGATTTAGTTGAATCTTTGAGGGTGAGGGGAGAATTAAGTAATCTTAAGATTAACAAAACTGCAGGGAAATTTCATTAATGATAAATTTTAAGAGATTATTTTTTAAAACAAAATAAAAATAACGATGTCCTAAAATGTATTAAAAAGCATAAAAAAGTGAGTTTCGCATAAAATCATAAAAATTGGTCAAAAGTGCAGACCTTAAACTGAAAGCATACAAATTGGCAAGCATGAATTGTTGATGATTTTACTCTATGTGTTGAATATTCAAAAGTGAGGTGGAATTTGTATTCTAAAATATTAAATTTTTTTCATTTAATAAAATCAACTACACTTTGCAAAAGTTGTGCAAGAACATCATTATGCTTTTATTTACGAAAAACACGCAAAATTTAAGATTTGTAATAGCAAAAAAATTAAATAAAAAAGGAACCTATCAATTTACAGATTCCTGTGTTTATTTGGGTTTTTTTTTTTTTGGTTACCGCCAATTAAGTAATCTTAAAATTAAGAAAATCATTGAAAAATCACATGAATGGTAAATTTCAAGTGATTATTTTTGAAAACAAAATATGGGTCATGGTTTATTAAAATTAAAAACCTTAAAAAATTCATTGAAAGCTTTTTTTTTTTTTTTTTTTTTTTAAAAAAGGGTGTGTTTCCCATAAAAGTGTATAATTGGCCAAAAATTCCATATTTTGAAGCATAATTCTTGACTTTCCCGACTTTAAAAAATTCAAGTACTTTTCCTGAATGCTGGACACCCTGCAAAATCTGATTTTCAAATTAGTCACCTAGAGTAAGGTACAAGTAGCCAAAAACTTGAAAAATGGCATTTTTTATTCAAAAAAGTTGCCCAAGTCACCTTACCTTTAAATTAGTAGCAAAAGTTGATGGTGGACACCATGCTAAACCTCATTCCCATGTTTTGATTTATATTTTACCGATTCTCCCCCTTAAAATAATAATAAAATGCGAAGTTTTTTTTTTTTTTTTTTTTTAATTACATGTGCAGATCAGATCCATTTACTTCATCAAAAACAATCAGCCGAAAGATGGTGAGTTTTCTTTTAATCATCATTGCACTGTTCAGTGAATGAAACAACTGCCAAGCTTTTTCGATTAATTTTATTTCAATATATAATATATATATATATAGTTGAACTTTAATTAAAAATACAACAAAATTACAGTTGCTTCACATGTTAATCAACACGACCCAGGGCCATATCCAGAGAAAAAATTCGATGGGGGGAGACCCCTTGGTTCCCACCCCCCAAACCGGAATTTTGCATACCCCACTTTGGCTGGCTTAGTTCCATACTTCAGTTATAAATTTTATGATAATATATAAATAAATATAATATATATATATATATATATATAAATATAATAATATATATATATATACATATCATAAAATTTATAACTGAATTATGGAACTAAGCCAGCCAAAGTGGGGTATGCAGAAAATTCCGGTTTGGGGGGTGGGAACCAAGGGGTCTCCCCCCATCGAATTTTTTCTCTGGATATGGCCCTGGGTCGTGTTGTGTGGTACACGGTCAAAAAAGTTTATAGAACACTGCCCTAAACAACAGTCAGTCCAAAAACAAATATCCCTCACAACTTTTTAAAAATTAAATTATATTATGACTAAGCACATTTTTAAAACAATGCATTTCACATATAATTTTACACTAAAATAAGAATACTTTTTGATGTCATGAGAGCAAGTACTAATTAAGACTAAAGAATTTTAATAAAATTAATTTAATAAAATAGAGTGATTTAGAGTACCACTCCCTAAAATATTAAAATGCTTTTTATATATATTAAATGTGCAGATCAGATCTCTTTTCTATCATCATAAACAATCAGCCGAAAGATGGTGAGTTATCTCTTAATCATCATTGCACTGTTAAATAAGACATAATTGTCAAACTTTTCCCTTTGACATACTCAATGATCCCCCTGGACCCCAAAATTATAATAATTAATACATCTGAAATAATCTATAAGCAATTTAATTTGTATAGTGTAGTTAACCTCAAACATGGGGTTTGAAGCTTAATATGAACAGAGCTCTTAATAAATCAAAATTATCAGGTTGTAACGAAAGTTTTCCGTAATATCTGCCTCAAAAACTAACTTTAACTCCTTAGATAACTGTTTTTGAACTTTCGGTACCAAACCTGCACAGTGTCACATGATACAACAATAGTACTTAAAGCTGTACTCATAATTCGTTGATATTATGTAGCTGACTTTTGGCAACAAGTGGAAGTAAATGATGGTTCTAATCCTCTAGAGTGATAGTTCCATTTGAGACACCTTATACTTAATGATAACTATATTTTTTACAGATTTCACAACACAACGTTATAAAGTAAACGTCTTTCTTTCAAATGCCAAAAATCGTTTGACAAAATAAGAGCAAATACGCCAACGAGAACTGTGTGCTGACGATGTTTGCAGTGGCGGGAAACTTTCGTTACAACCTAATAATTACAACTATGAACTTAAAACTAGAAGAATCATTTGATATATCGAATTTCACATACAGTTCTGCAATTTCTATTTCATAAATTTTCAAGTGTATGAATACAAAAATAATTAAAATAAAATGAGAAGAATTTTTTATGCCACACGAGAGCTATGGTTAAGAACAGGTGCGTAGCCAGGAAAATTTTACGGGGGGGAGAAATATGAACTTATATGTGTATAAACAGAAGGAATTTCATCACTAATCAAAAATTTCAGGGGGAGAGAGAGATCCCGATATCCCCCCCTCCTGGCTACGAAGTACCAATACTGATTAATATGATTAAAGAATTTCATATCTTCCACCCTAAAAAAATGAAGATTACTGTTCTTTTATATCATGTGCAGATCAGATCTTTTTCCTTCATCAAAAACAATCAGGCGAAAGATGGTGAGTTTTCTTTTAATCATCATTGCACTGGTGAATATGAATTTTAAATACTTTATGTAGGTCTAATAAAAAAGACTCATTGTTATTAATTAAGTAGATGTCTAGATAATCTCCAGTTTAAAGAAAATATCTACTACCCACTCAACAAGAAATATAAAGGACAAAAAATCTTATTTAAAATACATTAGAGAAGATATCAGGTGTAAATTTATTCTTCAATATCAATCAGACGAAAGATGGTCAGGGATGCTACAGCCAAAATCTCAGTTTGTCTCAGCATCGTCTCAGTCAAAATCTCTTTTTGTCTCAGTTTGTCTCAATCAAAATTCCTTTTTTTTTCTCGGTATGTCTCAACTAAAATTCGTTTTTTCAAGTTTGTCTCTCAACCAATTTTATTTATTTTATCTCAGTTTATCTCTAAAATAATTTTTTCCCCATCAATTTGATAATTAAAAGAAAGTTCAAGAATAAAGAACCAAACAGTACGACGATTCTTAGGCTTAAACCAGGGATGACAATGTTTAGAATGCCAGAAGATTTGAAATGCAATAAAAATAAATTAGGGGACTCGAGGGGATTTTTAAATAACATAAACCATGCTTGCCAGCACATCATGATTAAATTTGGTACATCTGGTACCTAAAAAATATAAGAAGTATACATAAGAACTCCATGAAATATGAAATCATAATTTTGAGCAACCTACTCATATCAGAGATGCCACTAATAAAATAGCAAAAAAGAGGAAATTGTGCATGAATAAACAAAAATAGTGAAAAAAGAAGAAATCCTATGCAAATAAAACAAATAAGTGGAGCTTATTTTAGAAAAATGTAATGTATGGAGAAAAAGGAAAAAAAAAAAACATATTTAGTTCATCTTTTGTTTGCTTTCATAAATATTTTATTTTTCATTGACAAAATATTTTTTGTTTCAACTATTTCACATTTTAATTTACGTCTGAACCTGCTCTATTTAGCAAAGTTTTTCCTTTACTGGTAAATAGGAGTTCATTTTTATTCTTACAGCATAGGAGATTTAAATTAAGGAATGCTAAAAGAAAAATACTAATTTTCAAGACAGATGGAAAAAGATTGAAATTGAGAGATGCTGGAAATAAATATTTAATTACTGCTGGAAAAAAACAAACACCATGAAATTTTTAGAAAAATTCTTAAATAATAGAAAGCTACAAGGGATAATATTCATTCTGACGATGGATGAAAAATGATTGAAACAAAAGAGCATAAAAAGAGATTTCTGCCGATTTATAATATAAAGAAAGCCAAGGCTTTATGAGGATCTCCAGAAAAGTAAACATGCATTTTTACTCTCATGGCACAAGAGGTTTAAACAATGGAAGGCTATATTAAAAATAGTCATTCTCAAGATGGATGGAAAAAGATTGAAATTTGACAGGAACTGAGAATCTGCGATTTTCGCCACGCGTGCGATCTTTTTTTTTTTTTTTTCCATTAAAAAAAAAAAAAAAACAGCAAATAAGGAGAAATGTACATGCCTGTAACCAGTATATAGGGGAAAAATAATAACAACCAAATAAGTATAAAATACGTGTCAATTTTTACTATTTATGGCACTATAGGTTTTTAAAAAATATGCTAAAGTTAAACAATCTATGATCAAATATGGATGGAAAAAGATTTAAATTCACATGTCGTATTAGCTATCGTAATAAATTTTATATAAGGGATATTTTGTATTCTTAATAACAAATTTAAAAAAAATAAATAAACGTAAAATAGGGGTCATTTTTTAATTTTATGGCACTGGAGGCTTAAACAATGGAAGGCTACAGAAGAAATATTGATTCTGAATATGGATGAAAAAAGATTGAAACGGACAGGGGAGCAAAAGATTTTTAGCGATTTATAAAATAAACAAAACCGCGGGTTTATACGGATCTCCAGAAAAGTAATGAGCAATTTTTATTCTCATTGAACCAGAAGTTTAAACAATGGAAGGCTGTAGAAAAAATATTCATTCTCAAATGGATGGAGAAAGATTGAAACTGACTGGAGGAACATAAAACCTGCGATTTTCACAATTAATAATAATTAAAAAAATCTCGAGTAGGCAGAAAACTCACATGCCGTAAGCAGTCCATAGAAAAAAAAATAAGAAAAAAGGAATTAAATTAAAAATAATGGTCAATTTTTACTCTTATGAAGTAGAGATTAAAAAATTAAGGATTAATATGGATGGGAAAAAACTATTGTATTAGCAATTGTAATAAATTTTATATAAGTGTTAATAATTTGTATTCTTAAAGGCACCCAGTTTTAAACAAAGAAATATCAAGAGAAAAATATTCAATTTCAAGAGGAGTATTTCAATTCAGTAGCATAATGCATTCACAAAAGTAGCAAAATTTGCTAAAATTCTCAAGATTTGGCAACACTGAATCCATCACGTGCAGTTAATCCATTCTGACAAAGGAATAATGCGTTTCAGAGGTAGATGATTCGTCTAATTTCGTATGACGTATTTGGATGGATATCGGCTAGTTGGGAGGGGGTAAGAGGCAGTAAGAGGAAAAGAATTTCTTTCCTCCCCACGTGGTAGATACGAAATGAGCGTGGTTGCTGCAGTAGGTGTAACGTAGACCGGAAACTCAACTGTGAACCCACCCACCCCCCTTTACACCGGGAGCTTTTCTTTCTCCAATACCGGCCGGAGGTTTATTTTGAGGACCGGAATGTTCGGCACAACTCTCAACGCGTGGTCGCGCGGTGTGCGCTCCCGTGAGTCAGATTCAAAATTACTCATGTTCGCTGTTTTGGCGCAGAATTGCGCAGATACGGCCGAAATCGTACCGAATGTCGCAAAATGGCACAGGCCGGCGGTTTTGTCTCAGTTCATCGCAAATGTCGCATCCCTGAAGATGGTGAATCTTAGTTTAATCATCATTGCACTTGTTTATTTCCCGCAAAAATTCAATAATTGCACCAGAACTCTAAGGAGACCCCTTGAAATTAGTACAAAACAAAAAATTTTACTGTGTGTATCAGTTATATAGATATATTTTTTTCTCACCACAGACATTCAGGCGAAAGATGGTGATAATTGTAATCATCATTACACACATGGATAATAAAAACATTTAGTTACAAATTATGATGCGTGTACAGACAAAAGTCACATTATCCATTTTAAAGATATTGAGTTACAGGGGTGCAGAATGAAGATATCAGATGTAAATTTATTCATCAATATCAATCAGGCGAAAGATGGTGAATCTTGGTTTAATCATCATTGCACTTGTTTATTTCCTGCAAACATTCAATAATTGCACCAGAACTCTAAGGAAACCTCTTGAAATTAGTATATAAAAAAATATTTTTTTTTTTACTGTGTGTATCAGTTATATATATATTTTTTTTCACCACAGATATTCAGGCGAAAGATGGTGATAATTGTAATCATCATTACACACACAGATAATAAAAGCATTTAGTTACAAATTAGGGATGCACCGAATATCATATTTTGCCGAATAACGAATACCGAATATTCGGTTAAAATTTATTAAACCATTATTAAACTTAGATTATGCAATGATTAATTTAATTAGTTTTTTCTTAAACAATATTTCATTTGGTGTTAAACTTCAAAAATTAAAATGCTGCAAAATTTAATATCCAAGTGTGTTTCCTTCATATATTATTAACAACTTTTTTAAATACAGTAGAACCTTGATCTATCGTTTTTCAAGGGGTGTGTAGTAAAAAACGATGCATGCGGGAAAACGACGATGCCGGGTTAAAGTCAAAATAAGAAGAAAACAGTATTTATGAATATACACAATGTATGCAGTATACCAAAAATACAAAATTTGTTACCAAACTGTAAAAGAAACAAATTGAAGTTGTGTAGAAATTAAGTGATACTTATTTTTACAAAATCAGTAATTTTATACTGGGTCTTTCATTAATATTTTAAGGCTGTTCTTCGAATAAAAAAAAAAAAAACTTTGTTTTTAGTCTTGGTACACAAATTGAAATAAACTAATAGCACCATGGTCTCCAAAAAATTCCAGATGGTTCTAAATAAGCTGTTTTACACACTACGATAAGCGAAAACACTGCGACTTTTGTGAAATTTTCAGAAAAAATTCTTAAACATGGATTTGAGCTGCAAGATTTTTCGAAGAGTGACACGCTTTGCGAAAATTTCTGATTTTTAAGAATTTTTTCTAAAAGTATTGAAACTGATACCGATTGGCCTGTCTTCGCAGTATGTAATACAGCTTGTAAAGAGACAGTTTCAAAATTTTGAAGTGCCTGGCACAATTAGTTTATTTGAAATTATATACCAAAATCACATGATTTTTTCGAATAACACCGTTAATTGAACAAAATTTTCAAGATTTACAATATTTTTGTCTTATTATGTGTATTCATGTTTGTATATAAAAGTAATACAATTTCAAATACCGTTATTGCGTGGGATAAACTAGGCACTAGTGTTAGGTTTGTCTCATCAGCTTGAATATTATTCTCAGCTTCTTCGCGATTATTTTCATTTTTCGCATCACATTTCTTCCATTCTTTAGATACCACACGTTGCTACTTCTAAATAAATGGAAATATAATCACTACATTTCACACCATACTCATCCCTGCTATATGTAAGAATTCTTCACCTATACCATCACCAACCTAAGATATCATACCAGGAAGTAATTCGATTTGTATGCCATATTGATCCATTCGATCTTCAATTTCATTTCATTCAGAAGAAACATTTTACAACGATGAATGCGGGAAAGCAAATTTTTGACAAACGATACATGCGGGTTTTGGTAACGTTATTTGAATACAGTTTGTGCAGGGACCATAGAAATAAAATGATCAATACGGGAACAATAGATCGGGGTTCCACTGTATTCGTGAAATGATGGTAATTTTTTACCTGCATATTTTTGAAAAATTAGCAGTTAGTTGGCTTTACATATTTATGAACACAATGTTTTGAGTTTTTTTCCCTGGTTACTGTTTTAAATTTAAATTAGTTAGTAAGCAAGGATAATGTAATGTGTCATGAGATTTAAGAAAAATTGAAAAGCAACAAAATTCAAATATTAACACCAGAGTGTTTTCTCTTACATTAAAATTATTTTTATTGGGATATTAGTTTTTTGTGTGATTGTGAAACCCTATGTTAGGGCTATCTGCTAAGGATGGGGGTACCTTGGTAGGAGGACTTTCTAAGGGCTTTTAACTCTTATTCACATGTGATATTAGTAACACAGGGTGGCCACTCTTTCTTAGAGAAAAAATTCAAGGACATTTAAGGGCACAATGAGCATACATATTTTTGAGATTTTTTTTGTCATTATTTCTATTTTCTTATAACCTAATTTAATCTCATGGTTCCATGAACACACATATAGAAAATTCCCAAAAAACACTTAATACTATTTCATAACTCCATCATCCATTGATAGCTGAAAGACATTTTTTAACGGCAAATCTTTCAAAGACTGCTTAATGCTTTCAAGTAACACTTTAGCATTTGCGTGCCCTAAAAACACTCGTTAAATAGCGTAACATCACTTGCCTTCATTCCAAAAGCTAAGATTTGGCTGTCCAGAAACATAGATCTAAATAAGCCATCGATTCCATCGCACGATCTGTAGGACAAGAGGATTTGCATCACTTAATGCCCAAAATACTTCAGCCGTCATTGACTCTGCTTTCTGAAAACATGCTACCGACGATGGCTGTTCTTGTAATACCAATGCGGAATCATTAAATGATGGTTTACTCGTGGATGATGAAGATTGTGATGACAGTACTTTGGATAGCAGTCTATCCAGGGTTAAGGTGTTCCTTTTATTTTCGGTAAGTGACATGTGCTTCTTACCTTGCATATGGCTCCTTAAGGCAGACTTTCCCATTGATGAAAGGTTGATGTTTGTTGAGCATATCAAACATCTTGCCATGTGACTATCACCGATAACTTTTCCGATCCACGTGGCAAAATTTTGATATTGTAACCAAAGATCGTTAAAATGGCACTTACGGCCCATAATTATGAAATTTCACATAATAATCAATATTTTTAATAACTACAAATGAGTTAGATCCATAAAAATGCATATTACAGCAAGGAAAGATATATGCACACACAACCGTGATTGCAGTGAGTTTGTACATAACAGCTCCATGGTACGTGGTTTTATTATCGTAGGGGCTGGGAATAACCGATAAAACAACAAAAATTCAGGAATTGGATAGTAAAATTTAAGGATATTCCAGACTTCCTTTCAAAATTTAAGGACATTCCAGACATCCATTCAAAATTTAAGCACATTCCAGACATCCATTCAAAATTTAAGCACATTCCAGGCCTTGAACTTTTTTTTTTTTTTTTTTTGGTAAATTCAAAGACATTCCAGGTTTTCAAGGACATGTGGCCACCCTGGTAACAACTTTAATCAGTTTAGTACTATGGTACTATACCATATCTTTCATTCATGATATAAAAAATATGCATTTGTTTACCGATTGGTGAATACTTAAATTTGTTTACTATTCGGTTGCCGAATATTTAAGTATTCGGCCGAACCGAATATTTGGTTTGTCTGCCGCATAGGCAGTATACTGAATATTCGGTGCATCCCTATTACAAATTATGATGGGTGTACATACAAAAGTCACATTATCCATTTCAAAGATATTGAGTTACAGGAGTTCAGAATGAACATAGATGAAAATTTATTCATCAATATCAATCGGGCGAAAGATGGTGAATCTTAGTTTAATCATCATTGCACTTGTTTATTTTCTGCAAACATTCAATAATTGCACCAGAACTCTAAGGAAACCTCTTGAAATTAGTATAAAACAAAAATTTTTACTGTGTGTATCAGTTATATATATATATATATTTTTTTTTTTTCACCACAGATATTCAGGCGAAAGATGGTGATAATTGTAATCATCATTACACACATGGATAATAAAAACATTTAGTTACAAATTATGATGGGTGTACATACAAAAGTCACATTATCCATTTTAAAGATATTGAGTTACAGGGGTGCACAGAATATGTCCGAAAGCATGAATGAGGTTTGGAGGAAATTCTGTAAACAGTGGACAAATTTTTCTCCAAAGTATACTTAAAGAAAAGAAGAAAGGGAATATATATATATATATATATATATATTTAAAGATGCAGTTATCAAAAGAAGCTAGCGATAGCTTGTCGCTTGAACAAGATTGAAAATATGCATCGGTTTAGGGGAGAGTTTGGAAAAAACTAATTGTGTTCTGGGAAAATATTGGGCCCTAAACATTTTCTGCACCCATTTGAGTTATTCATATCACCATGTTGTCTTTTTAAGGCAATTAAGGACGGGGAGGGAAAAATCGAAAAAGTAAATCCAGTTTAGATGCATAATTTACATTATCCAACAGCTGTTTTGTAGCAAAACTCTCAATCTTCAAATTCAACCAATCATGGAGGCTTGCAAAGGACTTCTTCACTTCGTTGATATTAAAGAACAACCAAGAAAAATGCTTAACATTTTTTTTTTTTTTTTTTTTTTTTTTTGTGCGTGTTTATTACCCTTCAAAATAAAACAACAGGGTTTCCACTATTGCGTGAGAATCTCTCACAAAAAATTTACAGCACGAGGTATTCTTGCACTGCAAAATATTCGCCACCTGTGCAAGATTCTCGCACACTGTTTGAAAGTTTAAAATGCCAATTTACAAACACAAGAACTTGTTTTCACTCTACTACTGTCAAAATTGTTCCTATAAAAGAGAGGCTACAGGACAGTCTTGAACTTGACTGAAATATTTTTGTTTGAGCCCACTTAGTGATTGGCTTGGCTCACTTTCTTAAGGATACCGGTTCAGAGTAAATTATTTGATTATACTCCACCAAAACACTTTTCTTGATTATCTCCACGACACCCCTGACATACGCTTGCGGCACCCAGTTTGGGAACCTCTGGAATAGCTAATGGAAATATCAAGCTGCTAAAAAAATTTTTAACGAATGGGAAAAATCGGCATTATTGAAGTTGTACCATAAATAAATAAAATGATGTTAAGCAATATTTATGTCCTCACTTAACTTTCAGAAATCTCACCCCCCCCCCTTTTTTTCCCTAATGGGAACCCTGAACTATGAAAACGAATGTTCAAATATTTACTTTTATTTATTTAATGTTCTAATTCATAACTATAAAAGTTTGCTGCAAAATTCACATTTTTCCACATTAATTTAAATTTTAGCTTTACAGAATTATTACAAGTTTAGGACTCTTTGCAAGTAGTTTAGGGTTATATTCATTTTTCAATTTTTTTTTTTTTGAACTACCAATGTTATTATTTCATTATCATTATTTGTCATAAAAAACTGAAACACAGTTTAATTTGCACTACAAGGAATCTTAACACAAGAACATAACTATCATTGTGCATTAGAAACATGTTTTACCAAAAATTTCAATCCAAACTCAATATGGAAAAATAGATATTTTAAGGCCATTAAAAAAAAATCTTAAAATGAAATATAAAAATTAACGTCCCACCATTTTTATTATGTTACATTATAGAACCTGTTATCCGGAATGGTTGGGACCTGATGTATTCTGGATAACTGGTTGGTGATTAACATGACATCTACTAATTTGATTGGTAGCATAAATGTTTAATTCTAATCAAAAATAGAGAGTAACCTTAATTGTTAATATACTAGAAAAATAATATAAAAAAACCTAATATGATCAAGATAAATACTAATCATTTAGAGAGGAAGTAGTAAATATATGATAACTTTTTGAAAACTTAGTCACACACAAAAAAAATAAATAAAATACCATACCAGATTGCTTACTTTATAAATTCTAACTGTAGAACTCAAAATAAAAAAACAAAAACATTAGGAAAAAAAACTAATTTTTTGCTTTTCTTTTGGAAAAAAAATAGGAATTTAATTGATTGAAAAATGATTCTGGATAACTGGTTTCCAGATAAGAAGTTCCATACTGTATTAGATACTTTTCTGTAAGTAACAAACTCTAAATTGGTTAAAGAAATATAAATTCTGGCATAACCTTTAAAGCCCTATAGCAACGGGCAATGATGTATTTAGGGGGGGTCCAGACACCCCCCCCCCCGAAATTTCCCTTTTTGTTACTAAAAATGATATTGAAAGTCTTTTTGTGAAAAATTTAGCCTTTGTTAACATTTGGACCCCCCCCCCAAATTGTTTTTCTGGATATGTGCCTGGCAACTGGAGTATAAATTTACAAAGCGGGGTTCACTTCTTACATTCGTGAGGCACATCTTTAATTGCAGCATCAATGTTTGTTATTTCTGCAGTTCCTTTGTTATCAGAACCTCTAAAAACTCAGAGCACATATAAATCACAATCCTATTACTAATATTCTAATAATGTAGGACTCCTCATGAAGATTCTTGATTTCTATGGGCAAATGTGAAAGTTCCGAAGACATAACGTCAGATAACAATAAAAGTCAGGAGTTATGTAAGAGCTTTACAGACATTAAGAGTTTTGAGGACCACTTTACTGATTGAAACCTCTCTGAGCAGCCACCCCACTGTACCGAAAATATTTGGCTGCTCTGAAGGGTTTTATTTACTATTATAAGATAACTGCTAAAATGCATAATATAAACAAGTCTGACACACATTCCTTATTTAAAATGAAATTTAACACTTAAGACAAATTAGTACTATTTAATGCTTTCTTATATTTTTTGAAAAAAGGATACAATTTGTGTTAAGCTTTTACTCTTCTCTGAAACAACCACTTTTTCAAGTTCGTTTTTCACTTTAAAAAGCAGATCTCATCCGTTTAATACCACAAAATTTGAAGTCTTCGTATTCTTTCAAAATCAAATCCTTTTCTTTGACTTTCCTGATTCGTGTTTTTCCACAGTTAAATAATTCGGCTAACTTTCTTTCCAATTTGCCATTCTCGTATTCATGCAGAACTTCAATGCACTGCTCGAGATTTAAGAAAACGTGTTTCGACATCATTGCAACTCAGATCACTGGCCAACTAATAAAATGAAATTGGCGTGAACATGGATGTGAAAGGCATTTTTGCTTCAAAAGACTTCACACGTTATTCCTGGGACTTACATTCGACCATAAACATGACCTTGAGTTTTTTTGCTAAAAATTAAAGCATGGAGTGAGTAGAATTTCCCTAAAAAATGAGATTGGTGATCCCACTCGCTACCCATTTAGAGGGGGTCGGGTGGCCGCTGGAGAGGTTTCACTTTATTATTAAAAATTTCTTACTCTTTAGAACTAAGAAAAACCATGCTATTCGTCTTAAGCAGTCATAAGTAATAGATGATTTATTTTGTATACATTGATTACAGATTGCATGTGTGCATCATTAGGGAAGTAGTTTGTCATTGAATAGGGCATAGCTGCCAACCTTGGAGAATGAAAATTAGGGAGATTTTCGAAAAAATTAGGGAGACTTTAAAAAACCCTTGTCATAGATGAAAAAACTCCATGTACACATGCGTAATATATCAGTAACCAAGAAAATTACATATACAAGAAAAATGTATAGCTTAAAACATTTATTGAAACAGCCAATTTTAAAATGCGATACCTTTTTAAAGAAATAAATTTTTTAAACAGTAAATACTTTTGAACTATTTGCATTCATGGGCGACGGCAGCATAGGGCAAGGGGGGCACTTGTCCCCCCGGATTTTTGCAGGCATGAAAACAAAAAGAGGAAATACACGTGGACATATTTTCCAGCAAAAAATTGAAATATTTACATGCACGTATTTTCAGGCATATATATAACAAGGTTGATAATGCAAAAACATGGAACTGGGGAATAATGTGTGAGCTTAAATTCAACCACTGACAAATTGACTGTGATCCTGAAGAAAATAACTATGCACTGTAAATATTTAATAATCAGTTTTAGATATACAATATTTATTAAAAGAAAACAGGCTATAATTATTTAAAATAATTATCTTAAGTATTATCGTAAAATCCTAGAACAAATCATAAGTCTCGCATCCAAATTTCAGACTATTCTTTTGATATGAAAATAAAATAAAAAATTGATTCTCAAAAAAAAAATATATATATATATATACATATATATATATTTTAAGACTTTATTTTTTGATCAGAAAGGGAATGAAAAATTATATATATGGCATTGGCATTTTCTAAAATAAGCGTTCAAATGATAGAATAAAAGTGAAGTTTTCTTGTTTTATTGGAAAAAAATAATTATTTAATAAATTTCTAAATATTTTCTCAGGTAAAATTTTAGAATCTTAGCAGTTTGCAGCACACAGAAGTGGAACTTATGACAGGGACATATGTTCTGCTCCTTCCTATATTAGCTGCAAAATACCAACTCACAAGATTGTGTTTTTTAAAATTAACTGTAAAAATAATTACCAACGAAAAACCTGCACATGAGAATAAAACGAAATAGTGATTTTCCTGACTTTAAAATTGAAGGGAAACTGATTCAGAAATCAATAAACATATTATGGGGAAAAATACTTTTCTGTTGAGTTGAGTTACTAAAAGCCTTAAATTTTAATTTAACAATAGAGTATTAAAAACTCTGTTTTACATCTTGTTTTTAAAATTATTCATTTACCAAAAGGCTGCAAAAAGATTGAAGTTTATGGCAAATATGGAACCTGGAGATCGGGGATAGTTAGTTACCATAATTTAGCTAGTATAGTCCGTGGACTATGCATGTCAAAAAGGGATTTTTTTCCAGGACACGGACTATCTGGCTGAAATAAATTTCTTATGCAAAAAAATTTAGTATATTGATCTTGCTTTTTGATCTGTAGTTAGCGCGCAAGCTCCGGTGAAGCCGATGCTAACAAATTTATTTCTGTAGAAAATAAAGCACATAGATGCACTTCAAGTGACGGCACGTCGGCATGCAGGGAGATTTTGATTTTTTTCCCATTATGTCATTTAGAACATCGACGTAGTTACAGGTGCGGACAAGCTTCCTGAAACCATTTTAGAAATATTTCAGTCCGATATGCAGAAGAACCAATTTTGAATGTGCTTTAAAAAAAAAAAAAAAAAAATTTATGTAATACGGGGGAAAACGGGTCTTCACAAACCCAGATACCGACGCCGCGTCATCATCCCGAAGGTTGTTATTGTTTTGTCTTCACTGGGCGAGCTGGCTAATAAAGCAAGAGAGCGAATTCTGCTGAGACTTTAAAACATGACTTGTGTCGCCTCAATTGCTTTCTTTTTTTTTTTTTTTTTTCAATTGCGAGCGCAAATTTTTAATAAAGAGCATTTTTAAATTTTATATTTCGTTACTTTTAACCCAGAGAGAGTATCAATTGAATGTTGTTTAAAATAAGTAGTATGAGGCTCTTGACTCATAATAATTAGTAATGATTTTTAATTTTTTTTTTTGTTTGGTTATGTACATTTTCATAAATGATTAGTAAAAGTAATCTTTTAATTTATTTAAGAGGGCGATACGCCTTGCCCAGAGACGGATTAATGCAATTTTATGGGCGGCTAGTTGAAATTTGTCTATTTTATGGAAGTAAAATAGAATTTCTTTTTCCTGTAGCGGAGGAGTAATCGCCCCCCCCAACACTTTTAATCCGTCCGTGGTCTTACCATTAGTTAACTTTTCACGAAGTTACGGTATATATTTTTAGTAAAATCCGCGTAACTGTTTAAAAAAGAAAATGCAAAAAACCCAAAACTCTGAAAATTTTCGTTTTCTTTATCTTACAGATTTCTTAACATTAACTCACATTTTAAAAAAGCATTATTCTTTTATTCAGCATAAAATTAAGATGTGTACGTTTTAATAGTTATAAATATAGAAGTATTTATTTATTGGAATTATCATTAATAATTTATTTATTTAAGAAATAAAGTATATTTAAACTACCATAAATTATTTTACTTCCTTTGCATGTTGAAGACCTAAAGGAATACGACAAGATTTATATTTTAAATACCATTACTAAAAGCTGCACTTTTATACAAGTTTTATTTGTCGTGCGGACCGTCAGTTTGCTTTATTTAAACAAAAATTCCAGTTTAGCATTCATAAAATGTCTGGAAGTTCTCGTTCGGCCAACGATTTTTCCAAAACCAAGCAAATTTTTGGATCCGAAAATGACCACTAACATTTCGTTTTCAATCCACTTTTTCTAATATATTCGCTAACATCTGCCATTTTCTCAATAATCCACAATAGAAGTGTCAGTTAAGCTGGTATGTGTCCGTGGAAAAAATTTATAGATTCATCAAGTGCACAAAACAGCAATAAAAACACGTCGCGAGCAACAATAGCCCACCCATAAGCGTAAAGTTTTCAAAATTATTGGGGGGGAGGGGGGGGGCTGTGCCCCACAACCACATCTATTCACGTCAGTGGCGTAGCCAAGGTGTGGGTTAGGGGGGTCATAACCACCCCCCATGAGGAATTTTTTGCGATACAAAATATATATTCTTTACTCCCTTATACACCCGTATACATATATGTGAGTTGCAGTCGTGACCCCCCCCCCATGAAAAATTTCTGGCTACGCCACTGATTAACGTACATATAACTTACTCATAGCTGCCAACTACTATGGAATATAATTAACCACTTTTTCTACATGATTTTTCGGCTTAAAATACAGCAAAACTTTTGTGCTGCGTGCGCGAGCTGGTTACTATATTTTGAAAAAAATACGTAAAAAATATACTGTTAACAAAAAATGGTTAATTATATTCCGCAGTAGTTGGTAGCTATGACTTACTGTATATAAGTGTAAATTATTGGAGGCGCTCGAGCTCTATGGATCCATAGAATTCTACGCCTATGTAAGGTAAGTATCCATGTTAGTATCTTGCTACCATGTTATAAGTTAAAAATAGTAGCAAAGTAAAAAATATTAAAGAGGAAAAAAAAAAAAAAAAAAAATTTCGATGAGATAGTGCATTTTAGACACATCTGAACTTTTCTTCGTTTCATACTTTACATTGCATAATCTAATTTTAATTAACCAGAGCCTGGTGACGGCAGCTTATAGTAACATTGAGTGTTACGTAACGTCACAATGAATACTAAATCATGATTGAAATCAAAAGAAAATTTTTAAAAGTACAAGTAAAGGTTTTTTTTAAATGTTTGTAAATGGCGTGAATACTTTTTTATGTTAGTATAAATTAATTTTCTGTATTTAGTGGTAAATTATTGGGTGGGCTCAGCCCTTATTCACAATTTATTGGGGGGGCTCAAGCCCCACGGGCCCATATAACTCTACGCCTATGAGCCCACCGACAACGGTTTTCCAGTGGCGAAAGGTCTCGATAGATAATTATTGTTGTGTAGTAGTTCGCCAAGTACATAATTATGTATCAGATGCCTTTCGAAACATCGAGGATCTAAAATAAGAATTTGCCCCTCTGAACTAAGTTTTGAATTTACGAACTCAGAAATCAGTAACATTGCACTCACTCTAGCTGACTTTAGTCTAGGCGCAGTGCGAGATGCAGTGAAAACTTACATCGCAGGCGCGCATTATCGTCCTCTTGTTACTCTGCTATGTCCGCTAAGAACGTCGTAGATTTAGGACATGTTTTGCTTTAGGTTTGGTAATTACTGTTGTTTTCCCTTGCTTTTGTGTTCTTTTATGGTAACCGTACTTTTAAGTAATCTTTGCCCTCTGGAGTAGTCTTAGCGAAGTTTCTTCATTTTCTGTCGTTTGCATTTAACAAGTTCTGTAAATTTTTTTCAAAAATTGATAAGTACATAAAACATGGGAATAATTTGGAAAAATTCGGGAGATTTATAAACTTTTCGGGAGTTCGTTCTGAAATTCGGGAGTCTCCCGGAAAAATCGAGAGGTATGGCAGCTATGATAGGGTAACTGTCGTTAAAAGCTGGATTTTTTAGGTTTTTAAAGGAAAATTAATTTTCCCAAGAGATTTCCCGGAGTTTTGTAAGCTTATTTTTCATTCCCTGAGTTTTCCAAGGTTTCCCTGAGGGCAAACAAATCCTATTGGATACAAAATTAAGTTTAAAATGTAATCTACAATTTCCTGTTTTATTTGCACTTTATGATTCATGGTCCACTTAAATATGTGATTGTGTGTACCAATTTAATAGAAAAAGTAAATACCTAAAATACGACCAGACATAAATTGATCTTCTAATGCTGGATCTACTTTTGCTAGCTTTTGCCTTTCCTTGTATTTCTTTTCTGTTTTCTTGCTTCTCTTTTTATTTAAGACTGCTTCTTCCTGTTCTGTCTAAGGAAAAAAAAAATTGCATATAAAATACAGTAGAGTAGAACTCTGATTATTTGAGTTGGTCAGCAGAACATTAATTACAGTATTTTGTAGAATAGAGACAAGCTGCCAGAAACAGTGAATTCAGGTGCACTGGTTGAGGAGGAGAGAAGAATCGGGATGATTTGTAAAATAAGAAAAAATGCACAGTTCTGCAAAAAAATCATGCATAGTAATTTTAAATTATAAGATAAGACATCTGATTCAGGGATTTAGCTACAGTAACTTTTTTTTTCTTTTGCAAAATGCAAAAGTAGGAGCCACTTTCGCTAAATAATAGAAAGAGAAAATCTGAGATTTCTGAACTACTATGTGTAGGAGCAGGTACTGTTTATTCTTCTTTATGTGAGTAGTCCGAGTGGGTACTATTTAAATAAACTATGCACAAAAGGTTAAAAGAAAGACTTAAACCAGATGCTTTGTTTTATGTGCATCCATGATTTGTCAATAGCCCGATGGTTAAGGTGTTAAGACTTCTAACCGGAAGGTCGTGGATTCGATTCTGATGTACCACTAAAGACCACTATGTAACATGTGCACGTTAAATCCGTGATTTCAGAGGTCCTTTCAGCAGCTTCTGAGTGGTGCCAATATTGAGAAGTCTCCTACCTTCTGAACGTATGTACCTCTAAATGACACATTCAACTGTTCTCTCCAGGCGAACAAACTAAACATCCAATTATGTGCTTCCTTATGATATGATGCTATAATTACCCCCATTACACGTAGCAGACTAAAAGAGGTTTTAGCTTCTTGAACCTCCTTAAAAATGACATTAGAAATGGAATTAAATTATGGGTTGATTCCTATTTTAACCCCTTCACACTCTCCCCAAGGTGGGATAACCATACATAATACGGTTGCCTCGATTTTTTTGTATTTATGTGGCAACCATAATTTAAAGATTGCGGTCTGGTATAAGAACAGCATTACTGATTTCTTTATTTGGGTTACCAGTTAATCTAGTTTTAATAATTAAGAATCTTCAAATTCCTGAACTGGTATGTTTATCGCTAATATATTCACTTTCGTTTTCATTTACTTCCTTTACAAGCGCTGAACTTTCTGCATAACTCTTAATGACACATGACTGCTAAGCCCCAAATTGCAGCGATATTTTAGGTTGGCAAGAGTGGGTGGCATTAGTTAATTTTGAAGATGTCTATTCAGGAACTTTTTCCAGGGTCCCATTTTTGTGAATTTTCACAAAGTTTTAATAAAAGTCACTTCTTTTGTTAAAATAATTGATAAAAGATTAAATTGTAGGGTAAAATGCTAACGAATGGTCATTTTAAATAGACTGTATTTTTGTGAAGGGGCCGTTCTACTCAACAGTAATTTTGCGAGGGGGCCTGAATAAGGGGAATTGAATATAATTCTGTGAAGGTAGGGATCAACCAATAGTATTGGTGCCAATACCTTTTATTTTTTTAGGTATCGGTTCTTTCTTATTTCAAAGTATCGGTTCCCGATACATTCATCCATTTTTGTAGATACTTAGCTTTTCAGAAGAAAAACCGTGCAGGTGCAATACAACTTTTTCTACCGATCACTAAATATGGGTGTACCATCATGAAGTATGGATGAGGAAATGTTAGATCATGGATACAGGGCAGTCGTCTATTGTGTTAAAATATTTCGATTTGGAGCATAACAGTAAATATGCAATCTGTAGCAAATTCAATGAGCAGATGTCGAGAAGTATGCTATAACTTTACCTCAGCTTTAAAAGCGTCTATTTTCTGTGTGCCTAGATTAAAAAAAGGGGTCATTCATACATTTTATGATTAAAATTTTTATTTAAAAAATTGACGAAAGGACATCGGATTCAGCTTGAGTATGATATCAATATCAAAACTGATGGGGGAGACTATCCTTGACAGCGTTTGATATTTCAGGGTATGTAGGCCTTTAAAATTACGGAAAAATCGATAATGATATTTATGAGTGACTCCTTAATTTAAATAATTTATTTTAAATCAGCCCTTCAAAATTTTCATATTGTGATTTTGTGGCAGAAATTAAACAGAAACTAGCCTTAAGATTCACTTACATTGTTTCGAAAAAGTATTCGAGTGTAAGTCCCATGACAGTTTCAGATTTAAAATTTTGTTCCCCATAAATATGAACTATGTCACACAACTGTATGTTCTAAAATTTCTTATTCAATGAAAGTAGGAAATATGGCTATTACTCACACTTTTCTGAGTGGTTGCATGGTCTGATAGTAAATGCTTTTTAAAAGTTTGCCGCCCAAGTGTGTGTACTTTCCATAACACAAAATGCTCATTGCAAATACTGTTTAACGTACAGAGAAAAACAATATGTTAATTTGGATAAAAGCAGTCTTAGTCAAATGCGAAACCATAATTAATATTAATGAAGTATGAACTATAAAAGACTAATGTTTCATTGAACTAACTACCATGTATAGGTTAAACTTCAGAAGTGGGCTTCCTCAAACTTTTCCCCTTAAGACTACATTGCTGCTTTTCAGCAATATCCCGAAAATGTACACATGGCGACTTTAGCAGAGTGACGCGAAAATAACTTCTGTTTTCAGTGGTATTTTAAGGACAGTGGCATAACAGTAGGATGGCAGAACGGACAAGATATCACAGGCTCCCAGTCAGTCGCCCCCCCCCCCCCTCAACACTTGACTGTTGCAGGCTCATTACATTCACTGAAAAAATATGTAATTAAAAATTTTAATTGTATACAATTAATTTAAGTTACCGACTGAAGTACATAAATTATACGATACAAAAAATATGTATCAAATTATAAGGTATCAGTGAGAAAATGTAATAGCTGTTTTGTAATGTGTAGTAATAAAGGGAGCGCAAACAATGAACTCGCTACGTGCCACAACGATGTACGTACGCCACCCTTTACGGATATGCTTTTTTCATGAAGATTTTAAGGCTGGCAAAGTGCAAACTGATTAAAGTCATATATTTTTATATTTTCTTTTTATTCAGTGTTCTTATTTCTATCACTGCCTACCTTTAAAAGACAATTTATGGTCAAAAATCAGATTTTTCTTTTCTTTTTTTAACAGGAACATGGTTAGAAAACAGTTAGGAGCATGGAGTCATTTTTTTTTTTACACTAGCTATATATATCCTTTCTAAACTCGTTACTATTATCTATTGCATGCAGCTCTAGTTTTTGTTTTGTATTTTACAAGTTTTTTCATAGATATTAAAAAATTCATAATTGCAAACTCACTACCGTTTGTATGGATTTAGGAATCTTTATGTAGTTATAATCAATATTTTGCTGGAAAAGTTAGTTGATACTTTTTCGTCTGTTTTAAAAATCTGCTATATGAAGAAATATTGAAATATTTAGTTACATAGGGATATAAAATAATTAGTTAAAATACATACCATACGTAGAAAGGCTTATACAAAAATTGGGTAAAATACTCTATAGCACTATCCTACCATACCAAGTCATCACGCCTTTCTTGCAGTGCGACAGGAGGAATCAAACTAAGAAATACAGTTTCTGTTGGCAGATAGCTTATTTGTAATTAAGTATATTTAGCAAATTATATCTTTTCCCTATACAATGTGAAAACCTTATTTCTTATTATACCGGGCGATTCAAAGTGGATGTTAAGGCAATTATTTTTTAAACTGTAAGTGATCGAAACATACTTCCAATTAGAAAAGTTTGTCAAATTAAGAGTAGTTTTCAGATATTTCATTTTTTTATTGGGGGTTGTACACATATTAATATACGAAATTTAATTTTTATCTGGTCCCTCATTTTCTACCCTTTACATTTAGAAGAATGTTGCTCTTTGCCTAAGAAAATTAATAAAACAAATCCCGTGTCTATGTCGAATAATTCAAAATATTTATTTTAAAAAATGACGACTTACACAACTTTACCTGCTGTGTTGGCAACAGTTTTCAAGTGAAAAAATCTTTACCTTGGCGGACCAATTATCAATGAAAAAAGTTAAATAACAATCCCATTGTTGACAATTAAAAGCGTTCAAAGTCATGAAATGAGCAGGTTTAGTTTCGATCACTTACAGTTTAAAAAATAATTGCCTTAACATCCATTTTGAATTACCCGGTATATTAGGATCCTTATATATGTTGTGACAGTCAAAATATGATTAACGACAAACGTAATTTTCGTATTCATAAGCATTTATCAATTTTCTTGTTGCTGTATTATTGAAATATTTTCATGAAATACTATAGAATGGAACAGCATGTTTGCAACTTCAGCATCCTCGATGGATATTCTTTAGGAAATTTACTAAATCTGCATAAAACTGTGGGAAATACACTTACTAGCAATTCGGCATGTTGTTGCCTGTGAACTGCTGTGACATGCATTAGGTATTAAGGCATAACTAGCTGTAGAGGGGGGGAAATTTTTCTATTGATGTTTGCTAATAAAGTCATTTGGATTATATTCACAACCACTAACGACTGACTATTTTTCAAACACTGAACATGCATGTGCTATGAAGGTGAGATGGCCACTCATGTTAAATACTGTAAAAAAGGAGTTTGATTCTGCAAGCTTTCGAAATCAGGAAAAACACAGTACTAAGCTAGTCCTGCAACAACGTGAATCCTGGTAAAGAGAAGTGCCCAACATCACAACACAGCATTCTCTCCAAAATATGAGAAATTTCGAGGATTCAGTAGGATGGATGGCTATATGAAAACTTTGATTTTACGGATTTAAAATAACAGTTAAGTGTACTTCCAACCAATTAGCAAAAGTGTACAATAAGGTTAATTATTTTGAACACCAGACCTGAAAATCAGGGGCACAAGAAATAGGATGACAGAGTTCAGCCAGTGATTCTGACGAGAGCTAGAAGAAACTGGTTAATCAGTGGTTGATCTAGGAGTTTTTTCTAGGGTCTCATACTAATATTTGTAAAAATCACTTATTCTGTTTAAAAAAATTAAGTATAAGGTAAAATGTCAATAAGGGGTTGTTATAATCTACTAGCTGCTACCCGCGACTTCGTCTGCGTCGGCTTTAGAGTTAGGTCCCAAAAGAAATGAAGCATGTGTGAATAACACATATGTTTGCGACAAAAGAAACTGCATTTAAATATTATTTGCTTTTTACTCGTTTTATATGAAGTATAATGCATGGTAGTATACTTCATTTAAAATAAGAGAGTAAGCAGAGTTACTAAATTTAGATTTTTTTCAGGCATTTGGCGAATACATTTACGACAGTATTTGCTAACTGTTTTTGTTGTTCTTGTGAAAGAAATATTTATGCTATAGCATGAATTTTAGCCTATGCTAATCAGGAATAGTCCAGCTTTTTCTTAGCGAAAAAGTTTTAGAATCGGTTCTATAGTTACAGAGATACCCATAGAGCACAATGTATTAGAATTATTTTGAGTGTTCCTGTAAAGGAACTATCTGCACTACATGTATGAATTTTAGCCTATAATACTCAAGAATAGTGTAGCTTACTAACAGTGAAAAAAGTTTTGGAATCGGTTCAGTACTTACAGAGATACACATACAGTGTAATGTAATTATTATGAGTATCCCTGTAAAAGAACCATTTGTGATATATGCATAAAAGGTAGCCTATAACACTCAGGGTCCCACCAGTGTCTAAGAAGTTATTCTCTCAAAACTGGAAGGCTGGAAGTGCCAGGTTAAACCCCTGGTCGAGCCTGTCGACCTAGCCGCTCGCAGATTTTTGCGGTTTTCTCCAAAACCTCGCGTAAATACGGGCTAGGATCCCTTAGAAAGTTCCCCACAGAGGAATAACCCATATAGGCCTAGGACCCTAGTGCAGTCAATCGGTTTTAATCCACAAACAAACAAAGAATAATACTCAGGAATAGTGTAACTAAGTTTTAAATTCGGTTTAGTAGCTATAATTCCATACAGCGCAATACATTAGAATTATTTTGAATGTTTTTGTAAAAGAATTATTTATGCTATATGCTTGAAAGGTTGCCTGTATGTTAATCCAGGGCATAAGCTATCTTCATTACGAATTTTTCCAAATCCGTTCAGCAATTTGCGTGCGATTCAGTCAAAAACATCTAAACACACAAATGTACACATTTTTTTAATGACTATGTCATTTTATCTCTCAATACCCTTATTGAAAAATGTGTCCCAAAAATGCGACATAATTTTACATGTATTTAAATACTATTAGTTCACAACATCTTTAATATCGAGATTAAAGCAATCTTTAGTCTCGATATTGTTACACTATTTCGTAGGCTGTAGAATATGCTCCACATGTATTTTTTACATATATTCAAATATTATTAGTTCACAACAGCTTTAATCTATTGTTACAATATTTCGTAAGCTGTAGAATATGCACCACATGTATTTTTCTATAAATAGGTTACACTCATAAAAATTTCAACATCGGGTTACCAGGCGAAATACGTGAAAGGTGAGCAATAAAAGTTAATGCCAAGTTATAAAAGTATGTGCCAAGTTAATTAATATAGTTTTAATATGGCAATAATAAAACTAAAAAATTAGGGGGATTCAGGGGGATCTCCCCCTGACGAGGCTCGAACAGCCGAGTTTTTATATTATTGGTAGGATTTGGAAATTTATGAAGTTTAAGAAACACATTTGGAATTTTCTTTCTAATGCTTTTTAATTTGGCGTAAAATCACAATTTCCATACCATTTCATGTTTTTCAAATGCATGTTTATCTGAAAATAGAATTTCAGCTTTATTTCAAAAGCATAAATCATTTTGTGCGGGCGATAAAACGATTTTTAATTAATAATTGGAAAAGTATTTAAAATTTCAACATTCTGAGCCTCAGGTGCACAGTCATGGGCTTCTACGCTCAAATTTTCAAAGCTCTGCTTTCTGTAGATTTGTCTGGAGAACATTCATTTTTATTATTATTGATAGATAGATATATTTGGCATAAAACTGGCATAATTTCCGTGGAATTTAATGATTTTCAGATGCACGCACGCGCTTCTTTATTGAAGCAATAGCATTCTTGTTAGCTCAAAACATGAATCATTTGATTGATACGGGCGAAACTCGCCAAGCATGGCAATGTAAAAACAGTTTTTAATTAATAATTAAAAAAGTAATTAAAATTCTAATTAGCCTATAACTAACTCCAGGGTCCCCTCTATATCTAAACCAAAATGCATCCTAATCGATTCAGCGGTTTAGGCGTGAAAGCGTCATAAATAAACAAACAAACTCACTTTCGCATTTATAATATTAGTTAGGATTGTATTTTTGTGAAGGGACAGCAAAACGGACCCAAATTTATTCTGCAGCAATCCCTGTTAATAAATACTACTTGTATATTATGCATTTTTCCCCCCTCAACCTAAGAATGTGAATCTTCATTGAAAAATCAATGTGTAAGAATATAAGTTTTATTTGCTAGAATTTATTAAAACAGTTTAATTTTTTCTCAAGTTTATGGTTGGTTCCTCTCAAGTTTTGAACACCTCCTTTGATACATAAAAAACTTATCACTACAAGTATAACTAGAACTTACAAGTTTTGCACCCTTTTTCCTTCCAAGAGGAAGAGCGTAGTGGCTTTCATACCACTGACGGAATGGCGTAGCATCAATTAAGACAATTCCATTCTTTACTAAGGTCTTGGTTCGTACTAATTCATTATTGCTGGCATTATACATAGTGTCAATAATACGAGTTCTACGGGTGCACTCTGAAAATGAAAAGTAAATTTTGTTAGTACTATTATTTCAAATCAATATTGCTCATATACAATATTAATATGGAGTATTCTCATCATTTTATAGATAACATTCTAATTATTTTTATCAAAAGATAATATAATATTGTTTAAACCAATAAAACTGTAATCAGGGTAACTATGACAAAGCATCATATAGCATGTAGAACATGCTATTTGCTAACATGAATCATCATCTTACAGTTTAAACAATTTTTTTTAAATATCAAACTGTTCCTCCAAATAGAACAAATTATTTAGATAAAACTTTGATAAGTAAATGCAAAGCATGAAATAAATATCTTTTGGAAATTCACACAAATTTTGCTGCAGTGGAATTCCTTTACTATATACATACGAACCATTTACAGCTCATTAACTCCACATTTTGAGTCAAACTACTTGGTATAGTCAATACATATTAACATAACACCAGTACGTAAACAGTGTGCATTATCTGATCATATTTCTATTTCTCAGCCTTTTATTTAAAGAGTTTATTTATGCAATGGACAGCTCACATACATATTTTAAGAGTACAATTTGAAGTGCAGTTAAGGTAACTATAGCAAATCATCATTAAAATACTACACAATACTCTATTCATCATTATGCATAACATTAATACTTAAAAGGTATGAATAAATTTTAATTTTACTTGCAATCAGGGTAACTATGACAAAGCAACATCAAACATAATTATGTTTTATGCTTTTTTTTATCATCATATTGCAATAAACAAGAGATACCTTCAGTGCTTAGCATCGATTATGAAAGGATCATTAAAAATATTGTTTCTAACATTGTTTGCCAGCATTAAAATTTCAGATAACCAGGAGACTTAAGAGAAATTATTAAAATCCATTGGTTTCCAGGAAATTCAGTAGAGTTAACATGTACAGGCTAAAAGAAAAACAATAATAAAAGAATACATACGTTCAGAAGCCCATGAGAAATTTCCATGGTCTAATCTCAATGCTCTATACTTTTTATTACCACCTCTTGTTCTTACTGTATGTATTCTTTGCAAGCCAATCTATTCAAAAGAAAAAAGGGGGCACAGAAAAAAAAGTTTTAATTTTTGCCTTGGACATATCAATGAGCACATATTTCAACATACTTTTTTTTTTTATTATAACTAATTGCTTCAATGTGCAGAACACAAGAAATATTTTTTGCAGTCAATATGCAAGATTCTTTTCTTTTTGGAACAGCTTTGGTATTGATCCTTTTGGCGATTTTTTGGGTTGGTGACAAGATTTTGTCTAAAATTTCATTTAAAATAAAATCATAAAGCATGTTGTCACCACCAGGGAATAGCCATTTTCTGGAAATAAGAAGCTGCTTTTAGAATTACAATATCTGGAACTTAACTTCTGATCAGCAAATAGCAGGGTTACCATGAAGGCTTCCTTTATCGCAAAATGAAAAAAATGCCAAAACAAAAGAACACCAATAAAGACTAATACTAAAGTTATACCGAAGATTTTTCCAGTTAAGTTTAAACGGTACAGACAAGAAAAATCTGAAATTTGCTGATTTCTTTGAATAGTTGGTTACAAGCAGCATTGGCTTGTTTTGGCCCAAATAAGGATTTGCAGCTTTAATGCTAAATTTTGCAAATCATTCTTTCCTTTTTTCCAGAAGATGATTCCAGAAGATTTAATTTTCGCATTCATATTCCTTCATTATTCTGAATGAGGAAACATCTTTCGAAATCATGGGTTTCCATGATCAGTAGCGTTTACTGGTAAATTTTGCTGATACTTATGTATTATCCCAGTGGTCTGCCAAGACGAGCAATTTTTCCCCAATATATGTGAGACATATGAAATTATTGATGATTTTGAATACGATTGGCAACAGTTTGCCAGTACATTTGACGAAAAAATACTTTGGAGGGAATGACTGCCGGGATAATATGCAAGTACCATTTTGCTTTATTACAAATTCTGTAAATAAGCACTCTGTTCAACTAATGTGTCAAAAACCTTCGAAAAGTATTTTTAAATTTAACTAACTAGCTTACTCTAGCCTATTTTAAATGCTTGCAGCTTGATGCCACCAGCCTGGCATATGCATATAATACTGCCAAATGAGTGAATCAGGGGAATGGAAGAACAAATGAAAAGAAGAGCACTTTCTCTCAAAAGCCAAAAGCTGCGACACTTCAGAAAGGCTGTGTTTAGAAAGTGAAATTAATTGAAATTTTCACACTTCTTACTTTTAAAAAATCCTATTTGTTATTTTTTAAATTGTAGCACTATGTAAGGGAAAATAGCAGGAAAACAAAAAAAGGGAAGATTTAATTTTCCAGCAGTTGTGTATTAATGATATAAAGATGTATTTACAGTATTATCAACACTGTGTCCTGCAGTTGTGTACTAATGATATAAAGAAGAATTTACAGTATTATCAACATAAGTGGAAGTCAAAATTACTACCTTAGTATTGGCTGCTGGTCGACCAAGCTCGAATTTCCTCTTCTTCCTGATGGGTTTCCTTTTACCCCCGGTCTTCCGCCTTTTGTGCCAATGATCGCGTGAGATACCTTAAACATACAACAAAATTACACTTCACAGAGAGGCAGAATATCCATCATAGTAATTTAAGGCCGCATTACAAAATGTAACAACCAGAAAATTAGAACGTACGATTTAGAAATAAGGACTTAGGTGATGATTAGAAACAATAAAACAAATAATAACTAAATTTTTAACTAAGTTGAGCGAAATTAATATAGATTAAAACAGATTCAATACTTACCCATTTTTAACACATACAAGCACGATCGACCAGCGTTGTTGCCAAGTTGAACCACATTCTAGAAGTTGAGATGCATTTGATGCTGCGCATATGATGGATGCAGTACGAACATCGCAGATAGCCTGTGACATCATACCAGTTCTCTTGACTTGGGGTCTAGTTTAAGGCGACCATATTTCTAAACAGTATTTTGGGGACAAATCACACAGATTTGCAAATATATAAAAAGTATTTTAAATAGCATCACACTTACTTTATTTAATATTTGAAAAACTAATCTAAAGCTGTTTACTTTTGAGCAATTTAGTGCTACCTTGGATTAGCGGGACTCTATTATGTATTTATATGTATATTTCAAATATTATTTTATTTTACAAATGCTGAACATTAGCGCCTGAGCCATAGTTCACGGCCTCACCAATACTTTTTAACAATGCCCTCATATTGAGAAAGTACAAGACAATTGTTTAAAAGTTCAAAAGTCCTGTAAATATCAAACGAAGCGTAAGACTAAAAGAGAACCAGCTGGATCCCAGATAACACACTTGTCCATTTTATGTCTATTACTGATCCAACTCATCCATAATACATCCATATCTATACAGGGACATCCATAAGACTAAGGTGACCAGATTTTGTAGTCAGAATCGGGGACATGTCCCCGATTCTGACAACAAAACTGGGGACATTTATAATTAATGCAATAATTAACAGTAATTTAATTGAAAAACAATGCAATAATTAAAAATTGTCCCCAGTTCCATTTTTACTTTCTGGGGACAATTTGAAAAACGTCCTGAAAATGGGGACTGTCCCCAAAAAACGGGGACATTTGGTCACCTTAATAAGACATCTATTTATGGTAAGGCGATCATATTTCTAAACAGTAATTTGGGGACAAATCAAGCATTGTCCTCGAATCTAAACAAAACTTGGGGACACTAGAAAATATTTTCGAGGACACAACATATTACCATGTACACCCTCCAAAAAAAATATTCGAGTAAGACAAATTTACTATTTTAGATTTGCGAATAATAATTGAGTTTTTGAAAAACTTAAAACATGAAAGAAGTATGGAAAGTCATATTTATACATAGCCTAATTCATATTCTATGATAAATAATTTTTAATATACGAAACCAACGTAGGGAATTTTTACTCGAATACTTTTTTTTTTTTTTGGAGAGTGTATACCAGTATACCCATACTTTAAATCTTGACTGACTTTGATACTTGAAATTGAACTCTAATAGCTCTTTATATCAATTGTGTATTCTTATTTCTAATAAATTAATGGAAGTATTTCATTTATTTATAAATATTTATTTAAACCAGAAGCATGAAAGGAACATCATGTTGAAATATTGCAATTTATTCAAAATTTAACTCTTGGAATAGTATTTGTATTTTTCAGAAGACATTGCTTTTTACATTGTATCATTTTGTGATAATATTTCATGAAACTTTGTACACCCTCTAAAAAAAGTATTCGAGTGCAAGAAAATTTTCGTACGTCAATTTCAAGCATGGTTCTTCATGGAAAGTGATTAATCATTCACAAAACTCGAATGGGAAATTTGGCTCATAGTCGGATACTTTATTGAATGTCTGTACACGCTACACACACAATGACAACAAACGTTTTCAGGAGTCGAATTTCATTGTTTCTCTGAGTAGATGGCGCTTTTAGTTGGTTTATTTTCTTATTTCTCCAGTTTTTTCTGAAAGAAATAAACTAAACGGAAACTTTCAGGAAAAAAAGTACAAATCTTTAAATTTGGGGACATTTGGGGACAAAATGAAAAAACGATCCATATTTGGGGACTGTCCTCGAATTTCGAGGACGTATGGTCACCTTAATTTATGGACATAATCTAGAAAATCCAGAATATGTCCATGAATAGACCAAAACTAGACTTAGAATATCCAGAATAAGTCCATTAATGGACGTATTCCAGATGATCCACACTATGTCAGTGATACGACATAAAATGGATGTGTGTATAAGTCCAGAAATGGACAAAATATGGAAAAGTTACTTTTTGTCATTGATTTTCATTTTACCCAATGCTGTACTTAAGACGCATGAGTTTATTATACGTACTTTATGTTTTTATTGATATTACATTTTACCCCCAAAAAGTTTAAAAACTTTTTACATTCTAGAGTTTTTTTTTTTTTGTCGAGGAACTTTTGAAATTTAAAATACTTTTTATGTATTATTATTTCCTATAAAAGCGGTATTGTGTAAAAAGAAACTCATATCCACATGCAAAAAAAAAAAAAGAAAATTCTCTAGCGACTCAACATCCAAAAAGGAATAGCTGCTTTTTTTTTCTAAGTTCCCAGTCCGAAACTAGAAAATCTTTACTTCAGCATTTTGACGCATCAAAGCAAGTCTCGCTGCGTATAGTGGTTAGCACCCTCTACTGTGAAGACCATGATCAAGGGTAAGAATCTGAAGAGGGGCAAGTACTTAAAGGTTGGTTTAAAAAAAAATTGGTACGATTATTTTTACAAAATTCGTTATTAAGATTTAACGATAAATTTAAATTAATCATTACATACAATTAGCTAAAAATTATTAAATGGTTTTTGTTGATGTCCAGGATTCGACCGTAAAAGGTCTATAAATAGACAAACACGTCCATTATTACGTCCATATACATGTCTATAAGACGTCATATGGACGTCCTATAGTGCCATATTGACGTAAAATGGACGAGAATTGGGCGAATCCTGGATGTTTAATGGACATGTCAGCTTGTCTATATGACGTCTCTAGACGTGTTCTGGACAAGTTTGTGCTATCTGGGATTGTGCTCAGGGGCTAGTAATTTTAATTTACAGTATCTGAATGCAAACTTGCTAGTTTATAAATATACCTGATAAATTATGATCTTACTAGCTGTCATATCTGCTAAGCAGAGAATGATTTAGTTTTAAATTTTTTTTACCTATTTTATAATGTAACAATGCTGTGTATTCATAATTCATATTTTCAATGTTTCGTCTTATGTATTAAAAATTAGCTTTAATTAGATTGTATCTGAATTTAGATAGTGTATTATCAAACATACACAGTTGCTTATGCTAGGGCAGAAGAAATTTTTTAAATAATTTAATATAGAATACAGAATCTTCCACGTTGCTGCTTTCACCACAAAATAAAAATTCTCTTAAAATACACTCACTTCAAAAAGTTAAGCACGAAGATGTAAAATGCAAAAAAAAAAAAAAAAAAAAATCAACAAATACTGCTTTGATTGACACAAAATTCGGTAGGAAAGTAGCGTATATATTTATGCATAAAACAAAATGAATAGTTATATACAGAAATGAAAACAATATTAAATTTTTGTAATTTATCAGATAATGACATACTGGAGACTTAAACAGGATTATGTATAAAGGGAAAATAAACAGTATAAAATGAAAAAAAAGGACATTAATAGGGTATGTGATCCCCCTCATCTGTATACAAAGTTTACACCTTGTGACCATGCTCAAGGACGTACCCAGGGGGGTGATCCAGGGGGTCCGGACCCCTCCCGAAATTTCAATTTTTGTTAGCAGAATAATAATGATGAAGTCTTTTTGTGGAAAATTCTACCTTTTTCACCATTTGGACCCACTCCGAAATTTTTGGACCCTCCCCGAATTTTTTTTCTGGGTACGTCCCTGACCATACTTTCAATTAGGTGGTCAATCACCGCAGAATTAAGCAATCACCATTCTTCTTGTAGAGCAGTTTCCAGCTCAATAAGAGTGGCTGGAGGCAAGGGCGGCTCCAGTGAGGGGGCCATAGGGGCCATGGCCCCCTCCGAAATTTTGTTTTACAACTTTAGATTCGCATACTTCACAATTTCACACGTTCAATTTGCATTTTGAACAATTTATAGACCCAAGTAAAAAGTTCGATGGCCCCCTCCGAGAATTCAGTCTGGAGCCGCCCTTGGCTGGAGGTGGGAAACGTGAAGATACAGCCCGGCCGAGAGCATCCCTAAGATTTTAGGTCGGGCGAACATACGCGCAATCCCTTCACTCTCCAGGTAGTCATCGAGGATGTCAGCTCTATGGGGACGTGCGTTATCGTCCATTAAAACAAAAGTAAGGCCAACTGCTGTAGCGTACAATCTCACAATGGATTCTAGGACTTCATCTCGATACCGGACACCCGTCACAGAACCCCGTTTAAAGATGTGCAGGTCGGTGCGATACCCTAATGACATAGGCGGCTGGTACGGGGGGGCAAGGGGGGCGACTGCCCCCTCACTTCCAAAAGTAAAGGGGCCTCGCCCCCCCAATTTTCATAGTTCAAAAGTAACAATTCATCTAAAAATGATGGCAAGACACTCAATACGGAAACCGAGCAAGAGAAAGGGAGGGAAAGCGAACTTTCCCAGTGCAAGGTCTTTATATATATATATATAGATAGATACATACAGTGAAACCCTGGTTTAACGTTAGACGTATTTACCGTTTTCCCGCCTATAACGTCATTTTCTATTGGTTCCAAATATCTTTCTATACTTGTAATGTTAAAAATCCCGTCAAGAACATTAGATTTCCCGCATTTAACGGTTTTTCGGCGAGAGAAATTCGATGCGTTTTCTCTAAAACAAGTCACAGTAATTGTGATGGGAACAAAATAGATCTTGACAATAGCGGCAATGCGCATTCCTTTTCCTTTTTTGGATAAAAGGAGGGAAAATTATTCTTTATCTCCTCCAACTGTCCGAGTGTCTTCATTCCCATGAAAACGGAGTGTAGCCTTCCAGGAATTCCCCCCTCCTCCCCTTACAGGTGTGTTACTTTAAAATTTTGTCATTGCTGTCTTTCTGTATTCTGGAATAGATACAATAGACCGTCTTCGGATATCAAAAAAGGAAGCCTCTCACGCTACTTAAAAAGGGAGGTTACATGGGGAAAGGGCGGACAAGCCATTTTCTGCTGTTTCGATGGGAACCAACAGCTATGAGATTCTCTTTGGGAGCTAAAGAGTTAAACTGACCACCCATGAATACAATTCATGGAAGGGATAATAAACGGCTTTCTACAGTATCTTTTAAGATTACATTTAAGAAAAAGAAAGCATATTTATCTGAATATTTAGAAAGGGATTTAATTGTAGGAGATTGTATGTGAGTGTATGTGTGTGTGTGTGTGGGCGGGGAGCAAATTAGAAATTTCCCGAAAGGAACTGTATATTCTAGAATCGGCTCTGCCCAGATGTAAGGATCTCGTGAACATTTCATTCCCATATGCTAAATCGAAGCAGTAGGTTGACTGTGCGCGTGCTGCCTAAGTTTTCCTGAATCATGATCTTTATTTGTTCCATATTCATATTTGTTTTCGAAATGTTTAAAGCAAAGCGGCTTAAAACCCAACCGACCATCACTTCATGTTTCCGTAAGATTCCAGTTGCAGAAAATGCAGATGAAAATATGCTTAGCAATTTAAAAGAAAATGAAAAATGTGATGGTTTAAGTTTCAAGGAAACACAGGCTGATCATTTACCAACGTCAAGTCTCAGTGCAAATAACTTGGATTCAGAACTGAAGATAATGAGACACTTTAACTTCGGATCATCATAAATACAGGAAGAATGAAATAAACGAAGGCCCACATCAGCTTCTAGACTTTGAATATCCGATACATAAAGTGAGGAAATTCCAAAAAAATTGGTTCGACCAATTTGCATGGTTAGAGTACTATGGAGAAGTGAACAGAGCATTTTGCTTCTTGATATGGATTAGATCTTGATATGGAAAAATTAAAGAGAGAAATGCAAATTTTTCAAAATATGTACAAAAAATACATCAACTCTTTGCCAGAAATATCCAGAGATAACAGAACTGAGGAAAAGATGCAGTTTTCTTGTTGAAAAGGAACTCTTTGATATATTTCCATACAAGGGCGGATTAAAAGGGGGGCGGATGGGGGCGACTACCCCCCGAGAAAAAAGAAATTAATGTAAAAGAGCCTATGTTACTTCCATAAATTGGATGTATATGCCAATATTGCATAATATAATACCAAATAATTTATTAGGATGGATAATATAAGATCAAATAAATGAATTTATTAGTGATCTCCTCTCTCTCTGTGTTTGGAAGTTTGTCATTTTGTGACATCATTGATTGATTCAAGAATTTACAGAAAAAAAGATTTTCTTAACAAGTAAGTGTTTTATCTTCTTCTCATGTTATTATTTCATAAGAATTGAAATGGAACTTTGAATTAGAGACCCGCACGGGCCTGAAATAGAGTCCCTGCCCGGCCCGAGCCCGACGATTCTTGAATTTGCATGGCATGCCCGGGCCCGTATAACAGTTGAACAAACATCACGGGCCAGCCCTTACGGGCCCATAGTTAAGGAGTAAAATTCGAAAATTCCAGAAATTAAAAAATATATAAAGACGACCAGATAGATCGATAAATAAATATTTTTCAGACATTTTATATTAAGAAGTTATTAATATTAACTTTTTTGCGGATTGCAGGAACTCGAAAAAAAAATTAACACTAACCCGAGTCCGGCCTTCCCGTTAACAGCAGATTTATTAATCCCGTACCCGCCCCCCCCAGACAGCACATAAGCTTAAATCAAGCTTGACATTGACTTGAATTTGACGTATTAATACAAGCTTGACATTTCAATCCATTAGCTTGATTATTGCGCTGATGGCGCCATCTGTCGTTGTAGGCGAGAAGGAGAATGGACATTGAAAAGTCTAAGGGGAAGGAATGAATGGGATAAGCCCCTCTGAAGTGTAACACGAGGGGAGTTTTAGTTTTATTTATATCTAATAACATTAGCAATTCCATTAACTATTTAATTAGCCCTAAAAATAATTTTTAATACAATTAACACAATTTAGTTAGTTAATATACTTCACTTTATGGGTGGTAGAATGAGGCGGTTTCCGGCCGCTACAAAATAATTTATCATCAGTCATAAATGTACTTGACCATAGAATTAAAAAAAAAGATTCTATATTTCCAAATATGGAAATTCTTCAAAATAAAATACAATTATACTACGAAATTGATTTCAAAATCAGCCGTTTGTCTCGATTTTGAAAGTTTTAAAACGTGTGCTGCTGTTAAGTTTATATTATGTTTATTTCCCTATTAGTAGAGTCTCTAAATCACACATAACATTATTTTAATTTTGATGCATCCCATGGAAAAATAAAAGAAACAAATAACACATCGGCTTTTATCAATACCCTAACAGTCCCTTCAAACTTTCGTCATGTCGGCCCGACTGAGAGTGGCACAACGATTAGGTCGCTCGCCTCCCAACCCAAAGGTCCCGGGTTCTATTCTAGCCGAGGAATCTTGATAGAAACAGATTAAATCAAATTGAAATTTCGGCGTAGAGGGGAAAATGTGCGGCAAAATAAAATATGTGGGGCGAGTTCGCCGACCGGCGCCCCGTGTAATTAGGAAATTTTTTTAAGCTTGCTATATCAAGCTTGATATGTTAAGCTTAATGCAAGCTGGGCAAGTGTAAACTAGAACACTTGATTCAAGCTTGCATTAAGTTTACACGCTTGAAATTTTCAAGCTTAATTTAAGTTTAAAAGGCTAAAAAAGGCTTTTCAAGGCTTGATAAATCAAGCTTGCTGCAAGTTTGCTGTGCTGTCTGGGCCAGTCCGCGCAGGTCTCTACTTTGAATTGGAAGGAGGGAGTATTCGATGGGCATCCGTTCTAATTTATTATCCTAGTTCTTTTAGAGAAGGCCATTTAATCAATAATGACATTAAAATTCAATTATAATAGGGCGATTTTACTCCCACCCCCCTTCAAAAAACAGCTTTAGGTATCTGCCCTCTACTTATGTACTCTCAGTCTTTTGACCCCCCACTTTCTTAGTGCACCAGCCGCCTATGCCTAATGAAATCCCTGCCCACACCATAATGCTTCCGCCTCGGATGCGTGATGTTCGGTGATGTTTTGGGGCTGATTGCGCGTTCCTTGTTCACGCCATATCCTTATACGCTTGTCATCTGGCTCCAGAGATCAGAGCAAATCTTGACTCATCAGTAAACATGACATTGCCCCAGTCAGACACAGCCCAGTTGACATGTTCCCGGCACCACTTTAATCGTGCCGCTCTTGATTGGAATAAAAACACAAGATTGGATAGAAAAACACAAACTCGAGGTACCCGGGCGTACAGTCCACTCATTTGTAATCTTCGGCATACAGCAGCTGCAGATATCGCATTACCAATGGACGCTGTAACCATAGATGTCACACGTGTGGAGGTTGCTCTGCGATTCCGCTTGGCTAAAATAGACACATATCGATTTTCCGCGGGGGTTGCAACCCTTGGGCGACCGGCTACGGGCCTTCGGACAACTGTCTGTGTGGTTTGGAATTGTTTCCATAAACATGAAATTACAGAATGATGAACGCAGAAGAAAAGAGCAACATCTGTGATCGACTGTCCTGCCTCAATGCGCCCCACAGCACGCCAGTGCTCAGAATCTTCCATTCGTCTTCTGGAAGTCATAGAAACACGTATGTCTTGAAAACAAATTGTACGAAAGTTTTAAACACCTATCAGTACTTACAATCAACTTCTGTAACCCTTCATAAAGCTGGCATCTTTTAAGACTACCCTTTTTGCATATATTTCTTGACATGAAAGCGCGATTGGCTGTTACCTAACATATTTGCATACTTACTTCCATATACCTCTGCAGCGAATTGCATCCTCTTCAATTCTGGTTGGCTTTCGGAAATTTGCATTTTCCTCTCCGTGCTTAACTTTTGCAAGTGAGTGTAGTATGTTAAATTTTAAATTTAGAATTCCTTTTACAGGTTGTACTGTGCTATTTTATAATTAATTGTTTTATAATTATGTTTCATAATATAATGCTGTTATTTTTCATAAACTCATTTGTCGAATAATTTTCAAGGTAAATTCTATGCTTTTTTTTTTTTTTTTTTTTTTGGGTATAGATGAATTGGTTTACTGTTTACAAAACTGCAGAATACAGTTTTGAAAAAAAAAAGTTTAAGAAAATATTCCTCACATTAATTTTCAAAAAGTAACACTTTTTTGTGTGCGCCACTGTTTTTTAAATTGGTATGACTCCTGTACAAAAAAAAAAAAAAAAGAAGCCAATTGGTAAAATGTGCCCCTTACACTAAAGAACGATGTACAAAATATGACAATTATACCCCAAAAAGCTCCAGAAATATGAAGATAGGTATGAAAAGGAAAAAATCATGTCGAATGATCACATTTCAGGAGTCCTATAATTTACGAGAGAAAATAATTTTTTCATTCTAACAATAAACAATTACATTCAAATTCATATACAGTCCTTGATTATCTTTGCTTAAAGTACCTCCAAGGCAGAGACATTTTATGATGAAAGGCTGAAATTTTGTGCATCACCTCATAAGTGCATAGGGCACATTTTACTAACAGGGAACTTTTTTGTACGGAGTCACACAATTTTAAGAAGTGTAACTTTTTGAAAATAAATAATAGGTATTTTTTCTTTAAGTAGTCTTTTTTTTTTTTCCTCCCTTATTTTTTTTTTTTTAAATTTACCTAATCTACTTATCTTTAATAAATATAGAATTAAAATGTGTTACCACCACCACCGTTTTTGGATGTCCTGTATGTATAACTGTTTTTAAAATAATCCTGAAAATTTCAAACTGTTTGTGCAACCTAATGGAATAAGGAAAGAAAATAGGGAAGACGCATGGATTATGATACGCTTTTATAGCGCTTTAGTGCGTATTTAAAATCTGAAAGTGTTTCAGGTTTTCTTACTGTTTTTAATTTTTTCTGGAACAAGAATACAGCCAGAAGAGAGGGCAGACGAGAAGGAGAAAAGAGCTCCTCTATTAAATAAAATTTAGTTTTTTTTATAACAAACTGATAATGAGTCTTTGTGAGAAAGTTTGAATATTGAGTATTTCTCTCCTGGAATGTTTTTCTAGCTACATGCTTGCTCTGCTAGTTCACTATAATTACAGATGACAGATCTAGCACCTGGATTGGCACCCCCCAAAGGTATCGTTTGGAGGACACTGGAGCCAATACAGATTTTAAATGCACCATTTCCCTTTAATGTACATGGTCCTATAGAAGACCAGTAGAGGAGGTTATCACCTTCAGGAGGTTATCAGCCCTGCTTAACTCTGTTCTTATGGGAAAAAAGGGTAACTGACTGAACCACTGCCAAAGAAAATAGTTTTTGTCTGCACGTTTTATTAAAAATATTGTGTGTTATAATACTTGCTGAATGTTTCTGTTCTTCATACAGGGAAGACAATTTCTGTTTTTAGTAGAACAATTTCCTTCGTAAAAAAATTAAAAAAAAAATCATTATTTTGAGAAACTGCAGTTTTTAAATCTTAAGTTGAAATTCAAGTACCTTTTAAAAAACCTGCAAATAATAATTATTCGGAATTTGATTTTTCAGATACAAGTTTACGATACAGCATTCTTGAATATTCTGGCCCCATCAGCACTCGATTCTCCGTTTCATCACTGACTTCACTTTAGAAATAAAGAAGTGTGATGCTCCCTTTTGATCCTCATATCTTGGAACCCATCCCCTGCATTTACAAAACTTCATGGATGGGAGTAAAGGCTACCATGTCACATGACTGTCACTGGATCACAGTGGTTGGTTGTGGTGTTATATAGCAGCATGCACAGAAACCACATTTACTTTTATTATACAGGGTGTCCCGAAAAGGTGGTAACGGGATTTAGTTCTTAATCTATTAGAGATAAGTCGCAAGTATATATTGAAAAAATGCTCAAAATAAGGTCGGAAATGAAGACTCCATTAAGAAAAATTCCCCTCGTTCGTTCTCAAAAAGTTACACTTTTTAAATTTATACACGACCCCCGTAGAAATCGATTCCCAATTAGTAAAATGTGTCCCGTACACTAATGAGGTGACATACAAAATTTGAGAACTATACTTTAAAAAGTGTCAGAGATATGAAGATAGATATAACGCTAACTTAAACCATTTTTCAATGGCTCTCGAAGGAAAAAATTCGCGTTGAATGATCAGGGTCGTGCAGAATTTCAGGGGTCGTACAGAAATGACAAACGAAAATCTTTTTTTATTTCCACTCTCGGATTGAACGTTTACATACAAAATTATGTATAGTCCCCGATCATCTTTAAACATATCTCTGTGACGTTGTACGGTGTAACTCGCAAATTTTGTAAGTTATTTCATTAGTATATGGGGCACATTTTACTAAATGGGATTTTTTTTGGAGGGGTCGTATACAAATTTAAAAATTGTAACTTTTTGAAAATTAAGGAGAGGAATTTTTTCTTAATGGAGCCTTATTTCCGACCTTATTTTGAACATTTTTTCAATTTTACGATATGTGATGACAGGTATGAAAATAATATGTTGGTCTCCCACACGAGTTTGGACTCAAATTCAAACCTGAAAAGGATTTTAGGTATATCTGTTAGTTGCATTTTAAAGCAAGACTTTATGGCTGTCTCCTCCTCCGAGAATATTTTCCTCCGAGAAATCCCTATGAAGGGAAATGTGAAAAGAACGTTTGGCCCCTTACGCTCGTTTATGTGCAAATTCCAAAATAACGCTCGTTACCTTGAAAATAAACAACGCCTTGAAAATGACTTTTAGGCATTCGTGTTATATTTAAAAAAAAAAAAAAAAAAGGAATTTTATGGCTATTTCTTTTTTTCTTTGAGATATGAACGGAACGTTAAAGAACGTTTTCTTAAAGGGGACGTTAAAGAACGGCCTCTTATCCCTATTCAGGGGCAAATTTTAAAAACCCTGAAATTGATTATTATATATTTCTGTTTGTTATATTATAAAGCAAAAATTTTATCGCTGTCTCTTTTCTCCTCTGACATACGAAGGGAAATGTGAAAAGAATTTTAAAGAAGGTTTGGCCCCTGACGGCCGTTTGAGTTACGAATTCCAAAAGACCCTCAAAATGACTTTTAGGTATTTGTGTTAGTTATATTTTAAAGCAAAAAATTTGCGATTGTCTCTTTTTTTCCCTCTGAGATATGAAGGGAAATGTGAAAAGAACGTTAGGCCCCTTACGCCCGTTTATGTGCGAATTCCAAAAACCTTGAAAATGACTTTTAGGCATTTATGTTGAAATTGATTATTATATATGTCTGTTAGTCATATTATAAAGCAAGAATGTTATAGCTATCTCTTTTCCCTTCTGAGATATGAAGGGAAACGTGAAAAGAATGTTTTGGCCCTTACGCCCTTTCGGGTGCGAATTCCAAAAAACCCTGAAATTGATTTTTAGGTATTTGTATTAGTTATATTTTAGAGCAAGAATTTTACGCTTATCTCTTTCTTTCTCTGAGATATGAAGGGAAATGTGAAAAGAACGTTTTGGGCCCCTTGTCCCTGTTTGAGGGCAAATTTTAAAAAACCCGAAACTGATTTTTATGTATTTCTGTTAGTCATATTATGAAGCAAGAATTTTATCGCTATCTCTTTCCTAAAAGGCGGAAAAGCCTTTTCTTGTTTCCTTGTGGCAACATTCTTGATTGTTTATCTTTTTCAGTTCCCTCTGCTCTGTTTGACGGAAGGGTTTGTCTGAAGAAGACCGAACGAATTTTCGGTCGAAACGATCGTTACGCCTTGAAGTAACCTTTTATGTGTGTTTTTTTCACAAAGTTTTTATTTCATTTATCTTATAACACCAATTTTTTGAGTGTTTATTTTCATATATTTGAAGTAGTTGAAGGAAAACATTGCATGCAACTTTAAAAAGAAAGAAAGAAAAAAAAAAAAGTAATATCTAGTCTTACATTTCATCACCTGGCTAAATTTAAGCAATGGTATTGGCTTGAGTAATATTATTTTAATTTTTCTTTCCAAAGAGGATGTTGAAAAATGTAATTACTTCAGCTCTGGAATACCTATTTTACTGCCATCTTAATTAGTTACATTACTTTGAAAAAAATATTGTACTGAAAAATTAAAAATAATATGAACAAAAGAAAGGATCAACTAACCGAACATAACCAACGAAGGGAGAACTCGGAAGAGATAACCGCAAAAAATGGTCCGTGCGTACACTGAAAAGGTAGGAACGGAATGATATTAGCATCGCCTTACACAACTCCATCCGCTTCTGTTCTCAGAGAGCAGTTCAGAAGGGCATTTCTTCGATCGCAAGTGCGATCGAGGAAAAACATACAAAAATATTCTAGTAACCTAAAACACAGTGAGTTAGCTATGATAAGCTAAGCATATTTAATAAAAGTGTGTTGGAGGTGGGGAGGGAGAAAAACTCATGTTTTAAATTCACAGAAATCTAGGAACATACTTAATATTTTTTAAAAATTAATTTGTTTATTTGTTAGTTTTTTCTTCGGGCTTCACGTGCTCAAATAGACGAGCCTCCACAGGCAGCTGGTAACATTGCATTACAAAACTAAAACATTTGCTTATTTTACATTTTACTAGTCTTCCCAATAGGGCCGTACCCAGAAAAAAATTTCGGGGGCGGGGACAGTGAAAAAGGCCAAATTTTTCACGAAATGATTTAATAAATGTTATTTTGTTAACAAAATTTTAAATTTCGGGGGGGGGGGGACCAGATCTCCCTGGGTACGACCTTGCTTCCCTACCTAAAAGGATTATAGAATAATAAAGTTACATACACATATAATCTTAAAAAATACAATGATTAACGCTTCAAGATGTTTTCTTGGGAACAGAGTCTCTTAAGGGTTGAAATAATTTCGAGAAACAATAGTTAACTCAAAACTTTAAAACTCTTTCGTCGAATCAATATAAACTCGTTTTTCAAATGTTTTTATTTCACTCATACTGAGTCTGGTCAAAACACCATTTGAGCTGAAATTTTGCAGATTAATGTATCGTAATAAACAATTATTTGGGTATCCGTTCCTCTTAAGAAAGCGCTCCCTTTTTTTTAACATACGTAATTGGAGTTTTTCACTTGTTAGTTCACTGAGAGAATTGAAATAAACAAAATAAAGAAACTAAGACTTTTTTTTTTTTAAATTTATTGCAGATAAAACTTCTTTAAAACAACAACATTTAAAGACACACAATTTTGTACATTTCATATTTTTGGTTTAACTGAGAAAGTTACAAAGTCCTTTACAATAAAATATTTGCAAGTAGATTAACATGAACGACTTTAAAGTCGTATTATAATAATACATGGACAGGGTTTTATATTTATATCAAAACTCGTATGGCTTTCAATTCGAGAGGGATTTCAGTTAGAAAAGCAACTTCACAGAAAAAGGTAAAAATAATAGCAAAGGTGAAACAAGAAAATTATTTACAGCGCCTTCTTCGAATTTACAGTTTGCTATACCTTCCAACATACGTACACATAGAATAATCTATGCACTAGCGGTTCCCAACCTTTTAACACTGTGCCCCCTCAAACATAGGATAACTTACGACACCCCACCGCCCCACACATACATTGTTTTTTATTTTTCAACAATGAACATTTAGTCGCTTTTTCTACAAATTAATGTTATCGGTAAAGTTTGAATAAACATTTTAAATGTAGATAGATACGTTTTAGAGTGAAAATAAGAATAAATAAGATAATTTTTAAAAACATTCATTATCACTTACTCTTGCGGACCCCAAATAAAGCGGTTAGAAACAGCAACGGGGCAATTCCAATTGGCTAGTGAGACATGACATAAAAAAACGTCAGAGGTCACCAACATGGTTTTAACGATCAAAATTACTTATATAAGTAATATACGGCTGCAATTAAACAAATACATAATACTAAAATAATCTGGTGCTTTAATATCCCCAATTAACGATATAATTAATATTAAAACATTTAAAACCTGTGCTTTTAAAAGCGAAGCACTCGGCAGTAGAGATGAGTTCGGGCTCATTTTTTGAAGCCCGAGCCCGAGGACTTTTCATTCGTGCCCGAGCAATATTATTTAAGTCGGAGCCCGAGCCCGAAATTTCAGCTAAAGATAAAGAAAAAATTCAACTACTTCATTGATAGAATGCAATAACTTTTGCCGTTTGTGCAAATTAAAGACAAATATAGTTGCAAACTCCCAATGCACTTTCTAATTCTTTGTATCCATCCTTTATCAAAAAATGTCGGATCTCATGACTAACTAAGGAATATAAACCGCCGTTCTAAAATACCCAAAGAGCTTCACGCAACTTCTAGGCGCCCGTGCCGCTATTTTTATTTGTTTATTTATCTTTTATAAGTACTTTTATTTTCCTCATGAATCAATTTTTAAAATCTGTTTCAAGCAGTATGTTCAATAAAGGAGAAATTTTTTATGAGCCCCAGCCCGAGCACAATTGTGTATTTTAGAGCCCGTCTCATCTCTACTCGGCAGCCACTCAGATTTGTTCCGTTTTGTGTTTCTAGTCGCCTGTGACCCCCAAGGGGGGAGGGGCAAACCAAAAGGGCAAGCAAATTTTTCATATACATTGCACTTAGTTTGGTTACTATGACACTAACTAAATATTTACGTAAACTTTACTTGCCCTTTTGGATAGCGTGACGCAAAAGATAAATTAAATTATTGAAATAAATTCATTTGAATACATTATATAGACTCAGTGAAAGTGTGATATATTTGACAGTGTATTTCATAATTAAAAGCATTGCTTAAATGCGTAAATCTTCTTTAGAGAATGAAACGAAAGTAACTGTAATGGAATTTAAAAACAAGTCTTTAAAATTCCCAGCAGGGCGTCACTCAGAACTTGATATCATTATTTTTAAGACCCATATTTAAAATTCATAGAGCTATAAAGTAAAATGCTGCGTCACAAATTTTTAACCAGTTAAGGGTTTTTGCATGTGGATATCATTACTTTTTAAGGGTATGGTCAGAAGATAATAAATTAGTTTCAAGGGCGAATTTCGGAAGTTTGCTTGACACTAAGTTATGTAAATAAATATACAAACCTGTTTTCATGCGTATCAGAGTATTTGATTAAAAAAGTCACAGCAAGTTCTTTTGTAACATGTAACAGAAAATTGACATATTTTTGTTAGAATTTTATAATAAGAGACATAATACTGATTATAATCAATAATTTTTTGAGTAATTTTCTATTTATAATTTGGCTCGAATATAGATTAGTATCCCTGCCACCATCTTTGATTTTATTTCATAAATTTGCATTCAGTTTAATGCTAAACGTAAGTTAACTTTTTTACTATAATTATATAACTATTGGGCCCCATCAGTGGCCGAGCGCATAGCGCTCTGAACTGGGAGACGGAAGGTGCCTGGTTCGAAACCAAATTGCGTCCGCCGACCTAATCGTTCGGAGTTTTACGTGGTTTCCTCCAAAACAGCGTAAATACGGGTTAGGACCCCTTAGATAGACCCCCACGGAGGGCACCCCACGTCTCGGCTTAGAGCCTACGTGTAACTATAATCGGCCGTAATTATAGAATAACAACAACAATATATAACTATTGGTTCTATTGTTTTAATGCATTGTGATTCATTAATTTGCATTCAGTTTAACGATAACCGTAAGTTAAGTTTCGTTAAAATTATTAATTTAATAATCTCATTATTAATTAATGTAATCTAGTTACTCATTCTATTATTTTAATGCAATGTAATCTATTAATGCAATGTTTACTTTCAGTTTAAAGCTATCTCTAAGTTAAATTTTTAACTATATTATGATACACTAAGTTTTTAACTAAGTTAATGATACATCTCAAAGTTGTTGATTAAATTAATTAATGACTATAATCATTAATAAAATAGAAAATTACTCAAAATATTGTTTATAATTGGTTTTATGTCGCTTTTTAGAAAACTAACTTCATACTATGTTTGTTTTTTTATCAGTTCATAATTTCATTTTTTTTAGAGAACGTTTAGATGAACTACCAGTTTAAGAATAAGGGTCTTGCGCGGTTGACTTTCTTAGTGCTTCTGAAGCGTATTTACGTTACATCGTGAGAAAAACCGTCCAAAACTCCGAATTTTTAGATTATCAGCCATCCGGTAGACCAGAACCCTGGACATTTATACTTCAGTTATCTACCATCTTCAGTATCTTATCAACTCGGCTCGGGTCAGGGCCGGCCCAAGGGGGGTGCGAATGTAGGCGATCGCCTAAGGCCCCGCTCCTGGGCCATTTTATTGCTATCTCATAAGACATGATAGAGAAGAGGCCCCGCTCTTGCGCTTCGCCTGGGGCCCCGCATGCCCCTTGGGCCGTCTCTGCTCGGGTGGACACAACATCTTGTTTTAGATGCCATCTCCATCCTTCAAATGTCTAATACAAAATATAGTGCATGTATAAATTTAGATTAATCAAATTTCTATCTGAAAAGTGTTGAACAAAATTTTAAATCTGGTAATTAAAGGAATACAAAATAAAAGTGAGAAAAACCTAAGATTTGGAAAAAATATTGGTTTTAAAATTATAATTCAATAATTTCAATAAATTTTATATATACATGAAGAGTAAAAGAATTATTATTAAAACTAGTTAGTATGTAAAATTACTATTTATTTTCCTTTGAATACTAAATAATAATTATTAATTAATTATGTGAGGTTTCTGAAGAGAAAAAAAAATTCATTGAAATATTAATTACATATTGAATTTTCCAAATAGAATTAATAATATTAGAAAAATAAAGACTTAATTTAATTAGAAATAGCTATCAAAATACTAGGGAAACGAAATACTTAAAGAAAAAGTTAGGAAGGAGTTTTACCAAAAAATACTTAAATTAATTATTTTTTAATTCAAAGTCTTAACTATTTTTAATTATTAATTATAGCAAAATAAATTACAGAAAAAATAAGTAAAGTATATAATAATCTGTTATTATTTTTTAAAATGAAATAAAACAAAAACGACAGTAACATAAAGCTCATCTCGCAAAAGTGCTACATCGGGTACAGAACCTAAGTTTTCTGGACAGAACGCGGAAGCGCTTCGCACCAGCTGTCTACGAGCAAACTGGTTTAGGATATAAAGTAACTTGTACAAATCTTGTAACGGATTTACAGCACTGTATTCCTACTCCCTGCCTTGTTTACCGCCGTTGAAACAAGATCATTTTCCGTATTTCCTTACGCGGGTTAAATAGTTCCCTCTTTTAACTGGATTAAATAAAAAAAACGAGTTTTCCTAGCTTAACCGGCGACGTCACTCATCGAATTTGGCACCGATTAAAATCATATATTAATTGTAAAAAATTCGTTAGAGCGGATTCCGAGATCCAGATGCGACACTTTTGAAAATAGAAAAGTTAGCTGTATATATAAGTGCCGCGAAGTTTTACGGTTGGTTGGTCGGGCTGGTTGTGTCACTCGTAGAAACTGCCGTTCTACATGATCCCAAGTTAATGTGAAGGAGTCTAAAATCAATACATATATTTAAACAGAGAATTTTGGGGTGGTGTGGGGGGCTAGCTTGCAAAATTTACTAATGAGAAACCACAAGTAAAACATATAGTGTTGGAAAAGCTCTTGAGCATAGGTTCTCAACCTTTTTTCAACTGGTGCCCCCCTTTTCTAATGAATATTTCAATATCGCCCCCCCTCCCACTCCAGAGAAATAAGAGCGTACATAATGCATGGTGAAAACAAGAATTAAATTTAAAAAAATTACTAGTAGATAGAATATCGTTGGAATTGAAACTCTACTGAATTTCTTCTTCATTTAAAAAGGAGGAATAAAAGTTTTAGAGAGGTATCTCTTTCTTTCAACAGCGAAGTCTCATATCGAAATACGTGAATTTTCGCACACGTGATAGAAATGAATTATCAGAGTGATTTTTAAGTCTTTCTGAGACTATATTTGGTTAATCTTCCCACGCCCCTCTGTGCCATATCAACGCCCCCTAATTTTCTCTGGGTCTTTTACCGCCCCCCTGAAAGCCTCAAACGCCCACAAGGGGGCGTTATCGCCCACGTTGGGAACCTATGCTCTTGAGGAAACCGGCATTCAGATACTATCAAATAAAATTAACAAGGAAGCGCGTTAGTACTTCATTTTAACAGGATATACGCTGGCTCTAAGGTCAAAATTTTTGGGCCTTCTAAATCATATTAATTTTTACAACAATTAAAAGAACTAATAAAATATATAGGAATTTTTATTCTTTTTCTGTGGTTTAAATAAAATTAGAAACGCCAAATACCCGATCTTACTTATATCCGTAATTAAAATTCTCGAAAGACCATACCTACTTAAATGTCGTTTGCATTAATTTGTTTTCGTCAGAATTAGTAAATCATTAGTTTCAAAGTAAGTTGAACACTCACCAAACATTAAACAATACACAGCGATAACAAAGACTTCTTTTACGTAGTGGGTGGGGGTTAAACTGCTAAGTCAAACAACCGGTTCTGCAAATTATTAAAAAATTTTGCCATGTCTGCCAGGAATAGAAGGCTATCAGATTTTATTTTAAAATTTTGCTACTAAGTTTGTAATTCTGACGAACCTATCAGTTCTTGATTGAAAGAAAAGAAAGATTAGCAAATTTCATATTATTTCTAGTATAACACAAATAAACAATATAAAATAGCTTTCGTTAAAACAAAAAAAAAAAAAAAAGAGAAAGAAAAGAAAAAAGCAATAAAGAAACTTAATATTTTTTTTATTAAGTTAGAGTTTTGCGATGTCTATCAAAAATAAACAACGAATTAAATGTGATGAAAGCGTGTCAACTAAGTTCCTAATTTTCCAAAGTGTAAATGAATATACAAATGATTGGGGGAGGACGTGAAAATCCCCCCCCCCCCCTTTCTAGCAAGGGCCCAGCATAAAACAATGTAAACTGGGATGGACAATTTCCGTATGTGTGACTGCTGTACAAAAAATTACAAACTTGCGCGACTTTTGCACAGCTCTTTATTTCAATCTAGGTGTGCGCCCGACCAATGGCATTAGTGCACAGCGCACTGAACTGGGCGACAGAAGATGCCTGGTTCCTGGTTCGAAACCAGGTAGCGTCCGCCGACATAGCCGTTCGAAATTTTCCGTGGTTTCCTCCGAAACTTAGGGTAAATACGGATTAGGACCCCCTTTGAAAGACCCACCCCTACGGAGGACACCCTCCCATAGGCCTAGATTCCTCGTGCAGATAACTGGCCTTAATTCAACAACAACCTTACAGCGGTGCAGAATATGTCCGAGGGCACGAACTAAACCTAAACTAAAACTTTGAATTTACGAAGACAGCGATACAGAAACAGTCATTTACAATTACGCCATGGATAACAATGATCGAATGCCTGGATGGGAAGATGTTCCTAGTACTGGAAATGTTACAGAAATGCGTCTTGCTTTGTACACCTAAGTACCTGCGATAGTGAACAGAAAGAGAATGAAGTTTCTGAAAGCAGTGAATTTGACGAAGAAACGGAAATTGAATTAAAAAAGGTGACATTCCAAGAAGCAGTTTGCAGCTTGACCAATTTTTTTTTTTTTTTTTTTTTTGTCGAACGAGGTTGATGATGTTGTTCTTACAAAGTTAGAAAATATCCATAAAGAACTTTGGAAAGTCAAAACAACCACAAAAACAAAGCACTATCAAGGATTTCTTTCAAAAGTGCCAATAAGTATGTATGTATTATGTAAAAATTAAGTTATACTTTAGGAGATCAACTTTAAAATTATCTAAATTCTTTAATGTAACTTGCTCCCAAAACTTAATAAAGTTTTGAGAGCAAGTAACATTAAAGAATTTAGATAATTTTAAAGTTGATCTCCTAAAGTACAACTTATAATTTTTAAGCTCGTAGTACACAATAATCATTCTTTTTTTCATATCTATATCTAAGGGTATTTTGCATTGGTATTTTTATACCATACTCTTTACAAAAATTGATATTCGATTTAACGAACGGATTTGTGGGTCCCAATGAATTCGTTAAATCGAGGTTCGACTGAGTATATATATATATATATATCATAGCGATGCAGTTGTTATCAAAAGAAGTTAGCAATAGATAATCGTTTAAACTAGAATGAAAATATGCTTAGGTTTTGAGGAAATTTCGGACAAAACTAATTGTGTTCTGGGTAAATATTGGGGACTAAATATTTTCTGCACCCCTGCTTCTTCATATTTTCCCTTCACACTTTGCGAAGGATTTGGACTGAAAGTGTAATATTGGCGTGTTTTTTTATTTTTTCCCCTGCATCTCTGTTTTTTATTTCATACCCTTTTTAACATTTTATTAACATTTTTACATTAAAATTTTTTTCACATTTTATCAAGTCTTAAATCATATCTCCTATTATGATAGTTATTCACTTGGGGGGGGGGGGGATAAACATACTATATAATAAACCACTTTTACTGAAATCATATTACCTATTTAGAAAAGAAACAAAGTATACAATCACTTCTGTTGAGAATTTATTTATAAAAGAAACTTAACAATTAAAATTTCTCTTCTAAGATCATAATAATTTATCAAATTAATAAATATTCTATTAAAAAATAAAGGGACAACTGGCGTCCTTTCGCGGGACGTTTCTCCTAAAGCCCTAGAAACGGGACATCCCGGCTCTCGCGGGACTGTTGGCAACCCTAATCAGGACTCTCCCACCTCCCCTAAATTTTCAGATTAATTAACACCCGTTTTATGTAATGCAGAGAAACTTTGTTTATTTATTCACGATTTATTTCATATTTACTCCCAGCGCCCCTCCCGGAATTTTTAACTGGCTGTGCCCTTGACTGATGTAGAAGACGAAAATGTATAAAATGAAATTCCACACCTAGTAATCGTTAAATTTGATAATAGTGAATCGTCGAATTTGGCACAAACATATTTTAAATCTGGCTTTGATTGGCGATATTATAATTTAACAAAAAATACATATTTTTGCATATTTAAATGACAATTTAAAGGTTAAAAAATAATAAAAAAGATCTAATAATGGCGTATTTGAAAGAAAATTCAAATTTTAATTAACATACAACATTATTTGGTCTAAATTAAAACAAAGAAAAATAGATAATTTCGCAAATTCGTGACTGCTTCCTTTTCAAAGACTACACAACCGCAGAAACCCATTTGTAGAGTTGGGTGCCCTGGCAAAAGTTTCATTGGAGGCCTCCTCTTTCGAAAACTTTTTCAAAATTTTCAAACTTAAAGACGAATTTGGGGGCCCCTTTTTTTCGGGGACCCGGGCGCTTGTCCCGAATGCCCTCCCGGAAATCAGGCCCTGCACAATTGGGACAGTACAATCCAAGTCTATATATATAGTTGAAATTTGCATTAACAATTACTTTTCCTTCTTTCTGCATATCAAAAAGTGCAAACGTATAAAAATATCTTGCTCCAGGTTTTAATTTTTGTGTGCTACGAATTTCATGTTTTATTCATTAATGATTTGTGGCCTTTCGCTAAAATAACAAAAACTCTTCTGATCATGCGATGTCCAAGCACTCACCTAGTTTACATTAAAATTCACATATTAATATATAGAATCTGCTGTTACATTAATGTGGTGCCGAACTTGTTTTAGAATCACTTATTTAAAAAAGTGTGACTGTGAAATGTGAAATAGAAAGAAATCATTTGATCCTGAACATTTAATGTATTATTTAAGCAAAAAAAAAAAAAAAAAAAAAAAAAAAAAAAAGATTTGCTAAGCATTATAGGTATCACTAAATACACCTCCTCAATTCTTTTAACTATGAACATTTTAGTGTAATATTTTTAAAAAGTAGGAAATTTAACAACTGAAGACTACTACAATTTTTGATGAATTGAAAATTTTGGTTGTAAAGCAGAGCAAGTTGAATACTAAACTTATAAATATCAACTATCACAGTTTCTACTCATTTATTGTAACGATTGAAACATACTTCCACTATACAAACCTTGATTTTTATCAAATCATGCATTAAATAAATGTTTACATTTATTTATTTTAAAAATGCGCATGATTAGAAAAGTATAAGGAAATTTAAAATATTTACACACTAAGCTGATTGAAAGTTAATACATAAATATCACAGAGATAGTTTTTACTAGCTAACAAATATTATAACAATCTAAAATATTTCTTTCCATATAAATACTTTCAAAATACATAGTCAAGGCACTTTAAATTATTAACTACACAATTTTTTAAATATGTAGTAGGATTATATAAAAACACACCAATATTCATAGCAAGTTAAAAAATAGAATTACATCTCCATTTTTCTTTTAAAAAATCACAATAACAGATAAACAATAAAGCAATCAACATTCTAAGATGAACAAAAAGAAAGAAGTGGGGGAGGGTCATCCATCATTTAAATCTAAACTAAATTTCAGAACAAGGAATTCATATACACTTAATGAATATAATGCTACATCAGATTGCTTCACACAAACATTTTTTCAGTAATGAACCGCTTATAAAAATAAGAACAATTAAAACCAATTCAATCTAATCAAGAACTAGTGAGGAAAAAACCAGGGAAGGCTCAAACAGTGGAAAAGGTAGAATTTTTTACAAAAAAGCTTGATCATTAACATTCAATATATAAAAATAGAAATTTCAGCAGGGGTCTACCACTTGCTACATTCCTGAATCAAATTATTATAATATATATATTTTTTAAAACAGTGACATCACATAATGTATCTTAATATAATAATCACACAGTCCACACAGTTAAATTTAGAAAAGAAAAATTTTCACCTGCAATAATCTTTTTAGCTGCTATAACTCTTTTTCATACCGACAAGCCTTCACACCACTTACGAAAAACCAGCAGAAACTTTCCAAATAATCCAATACATAAAAGAATTAAATGATAATATAAACAATTTGCGGGATAAAAGTAACACCTATGGGTGATTCCATGAAACTAGGGACACCAATGGCAAAAAAAAAAAAAAATAATACTTTAGTCCCCTATGAAGTAAAAATATGTGAATTTCTGTGAAATGATGCTAAAAAAGTTGACAACACCTTTTAAAAAGTTTTATACACAATCTTTGGCAACATTACTGTTTTTACACGAGTTCTTGTCTGAAAGAGGTGCAGGAAGTTCATCTTGTTTTATAAAAGAAATCAACAAATATGAATGAAATCTTATTTTTTTATTGAAATTTCGTTTGTATATGAAAAGATTAGACCAATGCAGAAACCTTTAACTGCAATATTTATCTTAAAAACAATTTTTGTAAATTAGGCCAAATAATGTAACATCAGTCACGAAATTCTATAAAAGTTTTTCTTGCTTAAATAAAATTAGTCCCAAAAACATAAAAAGTCATTTTCTCTTCCTTTATGAAGATATCTTTAATATTAGTCTTTTAAATATCTAATATTGGTTTAATTTATGAATTTTAAACTTATAAAAAATATGTAACATCAGTCACATTTCTGTTTTTTGATTAGATACCTGCATAAAAATATTGGGGAAATCGCATTGACTACTGTAGAAAGACAGAAAAGAAGGTGAGATAAGTTAAAGAATGAAGGGAAATATGAAGATTATTAAAGAAAAACAAAGCAGAACCAATAAAGAGCCAAAATAAAAAGGAAATGACCTAGCTAAATTACCTCAATCAATTCAGAATACTCCTTTTCAAACATTTTCTCTAATTTCAAGATAAATTAATCTTTTTACCTTCTGAATTGACTGAAGTCCTTTAGCTGGATCATTTCTTCTTTTATTTTGGCTGTTTATTGCTTCTGCTTTGTTTTTATGATTTTCATATTTTCCTTCATTCTTGAATTTATCTCATCACTTTTTCTGTCTTTCAGCAGCAGTCAATGCTATTTACACAATATTTTTAAGTAGCTTTCTAATTGAAAAACAGAAATATACCTAATGTTACACATATTTTATAACACACATTTACACATTTTTATAATTTTAAAATTCACAAATGAAACTACGACTTTTTATGTTATTAGGAGTGATGTTAGATTAATGTTAGGGATAATTTATAAAAATTGTTCTCAAGGCAAATATTGCAGTTAAAGGTTTCTGTTGTCTAATCGTCTCATAAATGAACAAAATTTCCATAAAAAATAAGATTTTATACATACCTGTTGATTTCTTTTAGAAAACAAAATGAACTTTCTACACCTCTAAAGACAAAAATATATGTAAAAATATTTAGCCATCTTTTTAGCATAATTTTATAGAAATCCACAAATAATTACTTTATAGAGGAAAAAAACTATTATTCTTTAAAAGAATATTTCTTTTTTCACTGGTGTCCCTAGTTCCATGGAATCACCCTTTAGTGAAATACACTAACAACATTATTTTTTAAATATTATTGAACAACAAGCATTACTATGATTTATTTATTACGATTAAACTAAGTAATTCTATTTCAAACAGTAAATTTGGTAGTTTTGTTTTAAGAAGAAATAATATATAATTATAGCATGTTTATGTGAATGTAACATCAGTCACGAAATATATGTAACATCAGTCACAGGAATAAAATATTTTCTACATAAAAAGTTTTTAAATTTTTTAAATGAAAGAAAATGTTTTCATAAAGATTGGAATCTGTACTTAACTAGAAAAAAATTATTTTACTTCTCAGACTATTAGTTCGAAGAGGATTTGAATTTATATAAAATTCATTTTTCTTAATGTCTCTTCTGTGTAACATCAGTCACGTTTTTTGATTTCCCTTAATTTAAAAAAAGAAAAAAAAAGACTTCTTATATTGAAGATGGATAACAGTATAGTACTTATTTATGATACTTTTGATCAATTTAAATAAATAAATATATATATTTCAAGCCACTGGGGAATTTCAAAGGTTACAAATGTAGTCAAATTGTAACGTCAGTCACCATGGAATGACCCCTATCTATTATATATATGTATAGTCCCATAGTGGTCTTGGAGTTAAACTCCGTTCCCATAAGAACACTGCAAGAGAAGCAGCATCTGACTTGGCCAGTGCTTGGGAGGAACAACTCCCTCTCAGCTTGAATGCTGTGGGACCATGTATGCTAATGGGAGCAAGTGCATGTAAAATGCGTCGTTGCTCCAATGTCCTCCAAACTTAATGCTACTTCTGGGGGTGCCGATTTCAGGGGGTTGGTCCCTCCTCTGGAATTGGTCCAAAATTAGGGGACCCCGTGTTAAGATGGTCTTCCTCCTACTGCTCCTTGAAATGCAAGCCGCACCCTTCGCTGTCCCTTATGGAGGATCTGGCATCTCTGTGGTTGCCAGAGGGCATTAGAAACAACAACATCTATGCATATAAAGCTCAAAATTTTAACAGGTTTCTGAGCATGGAATAAGATTATAATTGATGAATAAATTTTAAAATTCAATAAATTAATTAAATAGAAAATAAAATAAAGCATAACAAACCAAAGAGCACCTCCTTAACTTTACTACTAGGTACTAAAAAATTAATACTTCAATTATTAATTGGTTAAGCCACAAGTTGACACTTACAGAATAGAGCTTATTTGTATAAGATAACATTTTTTCAAATTTTGCTCTAAAAAAATGTCAGGGCTGATATTTACCAAGTATTTACAACATGAATTTTAGTGCTTTGAATTAAATTTTCTATTATAAAAACTTTCCACAGCAGAAACAGTTTGGGAACCTCTAACTTTGGGAAGGACATTGAAGAAATGATGCTAATATAATTTTCAATATCACTGGATTCAGATTCAAGAATACACAAATCACAGGTACCTTAAAGTTTGAGAAAAAATTTCATTTTTTAATATTTTTTTAGTAATCACTGGTTAAAAATAATTGAGCTAGTGGCAGATATTAATAGATGAAACAAATTAATAAATACATTTTCTTTTCCCCAACTTTCACAAATAATAGAGACTTACCAAATACAGTCTACAACTTAACTGCATATCTACTAAACTCAAAGTCACATTAATTAATAAGTAATACATTTTAAAAATAAATTATTATTGTTTTTCTCAGCACGGTAAATTATTTTTAAATATTGCATGTTAAAAATTAAACAATTTGCTTATTAAGAATTGAAAATATTTTTGTGACATGTAATGAATACTTATTTCTTTCACAGCAGTTGATAAGACATTACATGCATTCTGTACAAGGAGTTTAACAGAAAGAGATCTAATTTGCCGAAAATAAAGTTTAACTTTGTCAGAATTAAATCAGAATGTGGCCATTGCAAATCATTATTTTGTACATCCAGACACACCAAGTTCTCAAAATCAAGAAATCTGATCATCTGCTTTTTTAAATCAAAAAGCTTGAGATTTCTTATGCATATATTTAAGAATAAAGTGCACACATAGTCAATACAGGTATATATATTCTTCTTCTTTAATAACATGCATGCCCAAATTAGCACTATCCCATTACTTAAGTTGTGTGATAAAAGTAAATTTGAAAACTCGACTAAAGAAATACAGTCAAACCTCGTTATATGGTCACCTGCTTATAAGGTCACCCTGCATACATGGTCACTTTTGAAAAGCCCTGGCTGACTGAATAGGAATTCTATATACTTTAATATGGCTTATATGGTCATGCCATCATAGCTATACCCGCTTATATGGTCACTTTGATAACAGTGGGAAATACTTCTGAATATTGACAAAGCTATCTTTCAGTAAGAGATAAGCGATTCAGCAATTCTTCATTGTGTTGATAAAGAAAGGGACAGTTTGCAGGATTACAAAATAGCTTAATAGCCCCCCCCCCCCCCACCACCACACACACACACATCTACTACTGAATAAGCCACTCATTTCTTAGAAAAGAGGATTGCACCTTGCTCTATCCACTGTTTAGAAAAGGAAAAAAATGTCAGGTGCAGAACATGTGTCACACCCATCCATGGAATAAGTTCAAAGTTTGTTTTATGTGTTTTCTCGCTGCATTTTTGTTGAACACTGTTAGGTGATATTTTATGCAATCTGAGGCCTCAGAGGAACATTTAAAAACTGTTAGTGATCTTGAAAAAGCAGTGGTAATAGCAAGCACTGCAAAAAAGCATACCCCTGCAAAAAAGGATACCCCTGCAAAAAAGGAGGGGTATCCTACATAAATGAATATTTTAAATAGTGAATGGTGTTTCTAACTTATGTATATTATGCATGGATAATTATTTTCAATCCCAGTGGTGTAACAGTTAGCACATTGCAGTGCCGTCCCACAGGTTTGGGGTTCGAATCCCGGGATGACCAAGGTCGACTCAGCCTTTCATCCCTTGAGTGGGTCGATAAAATAAGGACCAAGCTTGCTTGGGAGTTAAACACTGGGAACTTCGAGTCAGGCTGACTACCTGGCCATGGCATATGCTTCGCACCCCAGAGCCCATGGTCGCAAAGGCATGGTTGGGTAGCTCAGGCCTTGGCCCCGCAGTGAGCTGTTGTGCCAATGTTTAACTTTAATAATTACTTTCTTGTTTTGTATCTAATTACTGCATCAGCAATTAAAAAAAATATTAATCTAATAACAAAACATATATATACCTGCTTTTCCTTATATATTTATATATAATATTACTTGCAAAAAGATGTATCTGAATTAAAATAGGTGGCTATTTCAGGGTTCATACTCATTTTTCAAAATGAAATTCCCTGAGTTTTCCAGGTGATTTTTCAAGAATTTCCAGGTTATCGCAAAAAAATAAACATAAGATAAAGACTAAATACTTTTAATTTATATGCCCCATTCTAAGGTAATGAAATTATGATAGCACTATGGTAATCAAAATTATACTCCCCCTAAATTATTTCAAAATCAATGGATTACATTTATATCAAACATGCTTTTAAATTCAATTTCACCTATAAAATATCAGAAATTATGCAGCAGCTTTACAGAAGTAAAAAGGAATTCTTGGGACCACTTCTTTGATTGATAGTTTCAAGATATGTTTTTTATACTATTGCCAGTACACAAGGCTATTGGTAAAAATTGCCATATGCTTTAGAACTAAGTAAATTCCACCAATCCTATGCATAAACAATGAAACATTTAACACTAATAGGAACACACATTCTACATTGTAATCTAGCAAATATCAGCAGAGTTTGCATATACGTGATAATATTACACAATATAACTCTGTGCACAGTACACAACACAAAGAACAGCCCCTCCAACTCAAATGAGAAAAGGGGACAATCACAAATGCTCAGAACTGCAGAGACAAAATGAGAAGCAAGTGTGCTATTCTTTCTAAGCAGTCTTAAGTGATAGATGATTAATCTTGTATAATCCATTTCCAATTGCACGAGTGCTTCATTAGCGAAGCAGTTGACCCTTGAATAGGGTGAAAGCCATAAAAATAAAGAGAGCAGGGTAGATTTTCTTAAAATTCCAGGGTTGAAGCTGGATTTTCCAGGTTTTTAAAGCAAAATTACATTTTCCCATGAGATTTCCCTGAGTTTTAAGAGCTAATTTTCAATTCCCTGAGTTTTCCAGGTTTCCCTGAGGGCGTAGGAACCCTGTATTTACTTGTTTTGCATATATGGTCACCCCACTTTTAAGGTCACTTTCCTATGGTCTCCACGGGTGAATTTATAACGAGGTTTGACTGTATCAGAAAACAATAAACATAAGTCAAAATATGCACTAGGAAGTATCCACAACTAAAAATTACATTAAGATATATTATAACACTTAAAATAATATCTAAATTCATAACAAAAAAATACTTTTAACAATATTCATACAGATTTAAAACTTTCAATACATTTCTAGACAAATAATAAACATTTTAAATTTGAGAAAATCACAGTTTCTGAATAAACTCTTAAAAAAAACCTGGAAAAATGAAAAAAATCCTGGATCTCGAAATAAAGTAAAGAAAGCCCGAGACTCAGGGAAAAAAATCCTGAGACTAGGCACATCTGTTTTGTACGTCCATTCAATAATATGCCAATAATACGCCAAATTTCCAATTTTAGATTTTACAAATAACAAATAGCTTTTTTTGGAAAACATACTGTAAAAAATATAAGAAGTTATGTACTACACTATTCTCTTTTTGCACAAAACAATACTTCATATTCGAAACCAGAATAAGAAATTTGACTAGCATTCAAATACATTTCTAGAGGGTGTAATGCACAATAAAGAACACATTTTCAACTTTTAAGAATTTGAATTTATCCATTAAATTACTTACACTGAAAGTTTAAGCATATAAATCTACTGAAATGGTTACACAATTATGTAAAAAATACTGAACACATTTACAATTAAAAAGAAACTGTTAGAGAATTTTGTATATAAACTCACTGAAATGCATACAGGTGGTATACTTCTAACAAACTGTAAAAGAATTTTAACGAATAACCAGAGAGGAAATAACACAAATATATCATAAAAACAAAAGAAAAAAAGACTAGAAAAAAAAATGCATTTATAAACACCAAGTTTTATTTTTAAAAAGCCGAGATCTGACTAAAGTGCATTTATATACAAATGCATTGTATATACTAAAACAGCAAATTATAAAATGCAACTAATGTATTTAAAAATGTGCAACACTCATTTGATGCACAAAAGCAAAAACATAAGAGAAAATGTCTTTTTTAATGTTAGTATCATATACACTATATATATATGCAGTGAAATTCTAAAGGCGTTGAATAAATAAATTTTATAAACCAATACATGTACATGGTGTTTTATTGAATGATGTGTTCGATTTGTTCTCAAAACAAACACAAAGTTATAATACACTGCTCAAAATAATTAAAGGATATTGTAAGTTTTATATAAAATAAAGATATAAGCAAAATTTTTTTTGCCGAAAATGGAAGAAGAGAATCACAAATGCAAATTTTTCTGATTTTCAAACTGTGGAGTATGCTAATTTTGAGTTCGATATCAAAAACGCCGCTTCAGCAGCAGCGAATGAAATTGGACTTTCAACTGAATAAAAGACAATGAAGACAAGGAGGATGATCGGTATTCAGTGACTGCTTTGTTTCGATGAGTACGATGTCTCAGCGAAGTCATTTAACCGATTCAGAAGCTTGGACAGTTGTTGGTAGGTTAGAAGGGGGCCAAACTCAAGTCGAAATAGCGCAAGCCATTGGAGTGTCACAAGTGTGATTTCCAGGATCTGGAACCGGTTTTTGGCGACTGGAAGTGCAGGCCGAAGACCAGGGCAAGGTCGTAGATGGGCAAAAATGCCCAATGAAGATCGTTATTTAGTGTTAATGACTCGGAGACACCGGAATATGAATGCTGCTCTTCTCCAACAACACCTTCGCACGGCTACTGGCACCACGCTTTCAACTCAGACTGTCCGAAACCAGCTCCCTGGTGTAGGTCTGTATGCTCACTGACTGATGGTATGTGTTAGACTAACATCAAGGCATCGTGACGACCGCAGGGAATGAGCAACAGAGCATGTGAACCGAGGAGAAATGAATGGAGCAATGTTCTTTTTTTCTGACGAGTCCCGCTTTTCAGTTCATCCTGATAATAGGCGTATTTTCATCTGGAGGGACCGTGGCAATAGGAATAATCCTGCGTTCATGCACGAAAGTGTCAGCTTTGGCGGTGGTAGAATGTTGGTGTATGGTGGCATCTCCATTGATGGGCGCAGAGACCTCTACATCATTCGAGATGGACCTCTGACTGGTCGCCGATATAGGGATGAGATCCTCAGACCTATTGTAGTCCCTTACGCTGCAGCAATCGGAGATGACTTCATTTTAATGGACGATAACTGCAGGCCACATCGTGCTAACCTGGTGGAGGATTTCCTTTTCGATGAAGGAATTGTACGAATGGAATGGCCAGCGTGTTCTCCAGACATGAATCCAATAGAGCACGTTTGGGATGCTCTAGGAAGACGAGTTGCTGGCTGCCAACCACCCCCACAAACTCTCAAAGAACTGGAAAGAGCTCTTCTGGAAGTGTGGGACAGAATACCCCAACTCGTGATTAATAGCCTCATCGACTCCATGCCTCAAAGGTGTTCAACATTGCTGGCCGTCCGTGGAAACCATACCCCCTATAGAAAATGATTTCCTTTGACGAAAACACCTTTTCTTATTCTTTTTTTCTCATATGCACAAATTATGTTTTTTCCTTTTCTACACAAATGCACAATAAAATGCATTTTTTTCTGCCAAACATGTGTAATTTATTCTCATATAACCTACTACGTCTGTCGACCATGTATCAATCAGCTAAAAAGTTTCCCAGCCACAAGATCCACCTAAAACTGCAATATCCTTTAATTGTTTTGAGCAGTGTATAAAATATGCTTGATCCAATCTGTAGCTCAATTAACTCTCTTAAAATTCAGCAATAAATTGGAATGCACAAAATTAGTGAGTTATAAATGGCATTTTTGAAAGGAACTCGAGTTGCTAAAAGAAGGGAAGGGGGTGAAGCTTTTTTTTTTTTTTTTTTTTAATAGCAAATAAGTCTTATTAAGGATCTTAAACGAATTTGAACTCTTTCTGATAAATAATTTCTAGTAACCAATGAATCAATTTACATTTAATTTCCCAAATATATATAACAGAAATTTATTAGTAATATATAAGATAGTTTTTATAATGATTTATGAACACAAGTCAGTATCAAATCAAACTGGCATAAATGCAAAAGGAACAAGATATAATAAGTGGGAAAAGGAGGGAGATACAGACCTTAGCCTTATCAGATGTATATCTATAAAAAAGACCTTTCTTAGAGAGTATTTTAAATTCTTAGAAATATGTAGTCTTTGTCTCTTCTATGCTACAACAATGATCCAAAGCATAGGCATAAATCACTAAAAGCAAGATGGGGCGATTGCCCCCTAAAATCCAAGAAAATTCAGATATCACCAATTTGAAAATGGTATTTTCAACAATAGGAAAAATCTCCCCCCGAATGTTATATGCCAATTTACGACAAAGCCTGAAAGTAAAATTAATAACAGGGGCTTTAAAGAAGCCCATAATATGTACTTGTATGACTACTCAAAATGATTACAATACATAACAATCTGTCACAGGCGTAACTACAGTAGAAGATCGATATACCGCAATTCTATAAACCGCAATTCTCCATAAACTGCATTAACACTGCGGATGTAAACAGAGAAAATCACAATTAAGAAATTTCTACAATCTGCTTTTTTTTTTTTTTTTAATTGCTTTCCTAGTGAATTAATTTTGAGACATTAGATATATCCCACAACATGCCAAGCTTAAAATAAACAATTATTCTCCCATGCATGCATTATGCATTATTAGCATAACAGCTGGCCCGCTGGGTCAAAGAGGAAGAAATGTTTACTTTAAAAAAACAAGGAACCTCTCCCTTTTTCGCTCCACTACAGAACCACTCTCTTTCTCCCTCCTCTACCATTGACTTCCCAAACAGACGTTTATTTATTTAGTTATATTTCTCTTTGTAAATTAAAAACATTGATTTGTTTTATATTAAATCGTATGCCGTTACTCGGCTTCCTAAATCATATGCAGCATCACCAAAAAAAATTTTTTTTTTTTTATGTGTGTGTGTGTGGGTGAGGGAATGCACATAGCATATTCTAAAATAAAAATAGCTATGTTTCTTTAATTTTGGCAAGAAGAAAGGTTTTAAAATGAACGGTTTTCTAAACAAAGTTGGGGGGGGGGCACACGCCCCCGCCCGACGATATGCTTGTCTCTAAATTGACAGTAAAATACTTTTAAACAGTCTGACAGTAAAATACTTTTAAACAGTCTATGAAAAGTAGGGGAGGGAGAGTTTTCTCAATGTAACACTATTTTAAAACTAAATTTTGGAACTGGATTTAAGCCATCATTAGTTAAAATGAAAACTGCTGAACTAATGCATTGTGAACAAAATGCATGCACAAATGTACTCAGTTTGCAAACCTGCATGAAGAAAACATTTTTGAATATTTGGTAATGAATGATAAGTCACAAATTGCTAATCATTTGACCAGAGCTGAAATAATTTCCTCTGTTTCAAAACAAGAGGAAAACAATTCTGAAACAGAACCAAATGCTGGAGAGAAAGTTGAAAAACTTTCAGAATCTGAAGAAATTTCCATAAGAGATCAATATTTTAAATTCCTAGAAACACAAGACTGTGTAACCAAAGTAAAATTATTACGTGTTCAAAGGCTGCAAGAAAAGTTATTTGTTGAGAGATTGCAAATTCTAAAACAAATCAAAAGTAATATATTGTTTAACAAATAAACTTTAATGCTTTTGGTAATTTCAATTTATTTATTTTTGCTGTAAATAAATAAATTCCATTATTTTGTTTTTTAAAGTAGTATTTGTATTTAAAAAAAGTTTTAAGCATTATATTTATGTGTTCCAGCTATATTTTAATGTTTACTAGGGACGTTTAATGATATAAGTGAATGATCCATATAACGCAAAATTCTACATAATGCAAAACCTTGCGTTTTGAGGTTTGCATTATAAAGATCTTCTACTGTATTATTATTATTTTTTTTTTAGGAGGACAGGTGGTTCTGTAATTTATGAAAATTCGGGTATTACTTATTTGAAAACATTATTTACTAGAATAAGAAGCATTTTGCCTCTCCAGTGTTACATGCCACTTAACGACAATGATCCCAAGCATCAGAACTGCTTACAGTTTATGAACTATTGGTGGATCTAGAATAGAAGGGATGGGGACATGCCTTCCGGGATGAATTAAGTTTCACTACAGAGTTACATTGACATACGAGTGGCTTAACATCAGAGTTTGAGATATACAATATCATTAAAATAATTTTTTTTTTTTTTAAATTAAGATATAAATCAGAATTTGGGATATAAGCTGTCTTAATAAGTGAAAGTACAAAGTTAAATTATTAAACAAAAATGAAGTGAAAAAAATTTACTACTGCACGACTCACCTAACATGTATGGATTTTTCTTTTTACAGTATGTATATATTTTGAAATTGGAGAATGTCAACACATACCAAATACGTCAGTGAAAGATCGAATATATGATTATATTCTAGCAAATTTGGACTATCACTGGTGTATGTCAACAAGAACCAATATGCTCTATCAGAGGACAAAAAGAGAAGTCAAGGTCAACAGAAAGGCAAAAATGTAGCAAAAATATTTTTATTCTGTATTGAGGTGTTATTTTCCGATGAATCCATGGTTCCCTACTGTAATAGAAGAAATGTTCACTAAGGTATAAGAGCTAAATTATTTATTAGCAATCTATAGTACATCTAAAATCTTAATGTTTAACATTTATCCAAGTACAACTTCTTTCATTATTAAGAAGGCAAGTATTATTGAAGATCATTTCTTTTTCTCACACTAGAATCTAAAGCTATAGTCCAAAAAAAAAAAAAAAAAAAAAAACCTAGATTCTTCGAGGTCAGCCCTGCAGTGAAAATTCCTCTACAGATTGTTGATGACCCGCTCTCCTCAACAGGATTCGTGACTCCTCAAAGCAGGAGAGGCAAAATCATTACTTCACCCTCATAATGTTTTATTGCGCTTGAAATACGGAGGAGAAAATACGGTGATGAAATACGGTTGCAAATTTCCAACATGTTCAAAATTCACCATTAGTGCATGGTGAATGTCAACATTTGGCACTGTTAGTGAAAAATAAAGGTATTTAGCAAAATATTTCAGACATACACTAGTGAATGGCACCATATTGTTATTCACTGGTGAAAGTTGACATTTCCCAGATTTCAGACTTTCTTGGCAACATATATATATTTTAAAAATTTGTATATTTAAAATATATGTTTATAACACAAATGTGTTACCATTTAGAAGTTGGAAGAGTTTATTTGTGTCTGGTAAATATTAATCACATTTCGGTAATTTCAGTGGGGGATACTCATTTGTGATATGAGTATTTTGACAAACAAGCTTGATCAAGGAATGAAACAAACTTGTACCTCAAGATACCACTGAATAAAGGATTGACTTATTTTACAAATTGAAATGTATTTATAAGAGAAAGGATAATTTCTTTAAAAAAGTGCCCTGCCTCCAGAATTTTTTCTAGATTTGACGTGACATTAACGTGAAGTGAAAGTTTCAGGAATTGTTTCGTAGATGTCTTGATTTTTAGGATCTTCTTCAGATTATGTATCACTGCAAAAAGGAAATACAGAGAGCAACACTCGGTCGCAAAAGAAAGACAAAATAGGAAAGAGCCCACCAAATTTAATGACAAAAGTAAATATTCTTTTTATGAAATGAATCTTTAAAGCATAAAATTGGCAAAATTATACAACTATATTTAAGTATTATCCTACATTCATAAAGTATGATGAAATTTTGTGATGCACAAAATCTTTCCATGACTTTATTACAGTCAACCTCCTCCCAACCCAAATAGCTTTTGATATTTTGTTTCCAATTATTCTACTTTATTCTCACAAAGACACAAATTTAGAAAAGGAAAAATCATATTATTTGTATTTATCTCAAGCAAATTAACTAAAAAAAGGTTATGAATGTTTAAAAATCAATTTTTTAAAAATCTTGTGGTTTATTTTATTGCAGTTTAAGTTGTCCTACAGCCACTGTTTGCCACTATTAAAATAATTTCAAATATTGTATAATTAATAAGAAATACACATTTCATACACAAATATATATTATATATCAAGACAAGCAGTGAATGTATTAAAGAAAGGTTGATGATTTTGAAAGTTTCCAAAAATACAAAGCCTTTCTGCAGATAATATGGACTTATATACTAATAATACTTGCTTCTTTAAATATTTTTTCTAAGCATCTCATCGAATATATATTAAAGAAAGTTTTCTCTCTCTCATTTATATATCATTATTATTATTATTATCTGAGAAGCCATAAATCAATACATACTGAATACTCTTGAATGCTGTAACACTTTTGGGCATGTTGAAAGCATTGTTGAAAAAGATGATAGTACAAAATATTTAAAGAAAACATCTTGAGTACATATGGAGAACATTAATAATGTGCAAAAGTGTAATTGCAATTTTTAGAATAGATAAAACATGTTGAAATTATATTTTAAAAAATTCCTTAACCTCTTCCGACCTAAGTAAAATCCGCAATATATTTTCAAATAATTTTAGTATTATTTTAATGAAATATCATCATTAAAAGACAAAAATGAGAAAAAAAGATATTTCAAAATCTTTAATTAACTTAATTCAGTGGTAACCAAAAGGGTATTTCAGGATTAAGCTGGTTTATATGGTGGTACACAAACGGGTAACTTAGGACTACATGGTCATAAAGTTGCTATACATTTGCAATTTTAAAATAAATGAATTATAAAAAAAAATTATTTATGATGAAATTCCTAAAAGCTACTCTTAGCTGAAGCCTATCACATTTTATGCATCTGATTCGAGATTTACCCTTGCATCCTGAATTTTGGCATTTCATTTGATTTGGCAGTTTCACATGCTCAGGAAAATGACCTATTCTGTCAAACCTTGAGTCATTTATGGGTAAAGGCACAACTTTTCCTACCTTCTTCTAAACAACTTTGCTTTCTATTACTTTCCTTTGAATGAGATTCCCTTTGATCACACTGCTCAGGTGTTTCACTGCTTTCAGATTCAATATCAGAATCAGAATCAACATTATTTTCATCATTAAGACTTATTTTTAAACCCGAATTATCTATATCTGAAAATTTTCCACCACTCTTAGCAAGCAATTCCTCAATTTCCTTTTGAATTAAATAATGAACTGAAAAAAAAGATGCATCATGAAATTATTGATTTGAATCCCGTGGTACCCATTTGAGTACCTATAATTTGTTTTGAATCCCACAGTACCTATTTGGGTACCTGTAATTTAAAATAGAATTTTTTAAACAAAATATAAAGTTGAATTACTAATTTTTTTTCTAAAATAATGATTACACATATCTTAATCTAAAATAAGATCAATAATAGTTAAATTAGCCTTTTTAAATAAGGAAAATTGAAGAAGTTTACTTCTAGGTCAACGAGCTACAGTAGTTTATGGCATTTTTAAATTGTTCTCATGAGCACACTTCATGATATTGTGCTGCCATCTCCTGGAGAACAGTTTAAACAGTCTTTCCTCAAATGGGTATTCTAGAACTGAATGCTTGTAAACAGTATCTTTTATTTTAACATTCATTAAATAAAGATACCCAATTGGGTACTGAATGTCGGAAGAGGCTAATAAATTACAGCATAAACAAAAGAAAAAACAGTTCTTAAGTGGCCCTTTGTTAGATATACAGAAGCTCATGCAATGCAGAGTTCAATCTTAATGCCTCTTACCTTGTGATAAGCATTAATTGATTCAATGAATTACGTTTTTTTTTTTTTTTTTTTTTTTTTCAATCAGAGGTATAATATTTTAAGACAACTATGCTCCAGAAATAAGAGTATTTCTCATGAAACATTTTATTTGCAATTTCTTAGTTGAAGGAAGCACAAATAATACATATAAAATGTGTGCAAATTTGATTCAATTCTATGCTCTGCTAATATACTTTTAATTAATACTGTGTATGTGTCAAGTGAACCACCACTGGATATTGCTGGACATGCTCCAAACCATTTGGTCCATTGTCAGTAAAGACTAGCACTAGTTCATCTACGGGATGAATCTGGAAAAACTTTAATATTTTCTACCAATATTGCTTTTATTTTCCAGTGACTCTTTGTTGATTTATGCATGTGCATAATCAATAAACATTTCCCATTATGGTTGCCATTAAAACAGTTCTAAATATATATTCTTATGCATAAACCATGGCAGATCGGCATACTTTGCACAGCAAAATATTTCATCTTGCATAATGCTGCCCATGAATCTTTCTTAAAACATAATTTTGGTGGGGAGAAAGATTCACCGAATAGAGCCCATCAGTGAGACAAAATGGATTTTATTTTCCACCGACGATAGGATACAGACTGAAACATGTCTGGTAACACTTGGGAAATGAAATCTTATGAAACAATTTTTACCAATGGCAAAGCTATAGCTATTTTCACACAACACTGGTTTAAATTTAAATATTAAAGAAGTAATTGAATCATCAAAATGAGATTATCACACAGGCAATTTTGTATTAAACATTATTAAATTAAAAATGATTCTTCATACATTTCAACATCTTGAGGAGTTCTACAGAAACAAGATACTAACTACATATGTGTAATCACTGTCAGAATAAATAATACTTTTTATTACACTAAGTATTTATTTAGGCTACACACATATTTGCATAGGTTCAATGTATATTTTATTTTATACGTAAAAACTCTTAGAATTTCATACAAAATTATAAATATGTGTACACATAATTGCAAAAACATAAGAATTTTTAGTTTTTTTAATTAACAGTTTTTACTGCTACAAAATTAAACATCATTTAACATAAAAACACACAATGAAATACGTTCCCACCCTCTAAGAGGAAGCACATTAAGATATTTTTAAGTATTAAGCATAAATAAAATTTTAAAAGTTTAGTCACCTCATACTATATTTTTCTAATTATTGATAGACCAAGTGAGCAATTAAACTGCATTAATCAAATTGAGACTTACTGCATCATCATTTTTATTTTATTTTTTCAGAATAAATAATTCAATGCACAGCTGCATTTAAGTAATGCAGTAATATGATTTAAATATATGTAATTTGGCAGTATTTTTAATATTATTTGGCATAAATTTATACATTAATTATAGGGTGCCTTGAATTTCTATCATCTCCATCTGTTTGCAGCCTGGTAGCCAAAGACTCCAGTTCTCTAATACCATGCTCAGATAATTCAAATTTATGTGCTATTAAAGTTCTGTAAAAATGAAATGCGAAAGCTAACAACAAAATAACAACTGGAATAAGGACAATGGTAGCTGCCCATGCAGCAATAGGATATTCAAAAAATTTTACCCAACATAAAAGAGCTATTTCAAACAAAAACAAGAATATTCCAAACACAGTAGAGAATGCCCAAGCAGCTTCTATATAATAATGCAGCTTTTCATGAGGGGATTCTGAGATGGAACAAGGCGTACTTGTAATAGCTTCAATATGTGGCAGAACACATGTTGAAATTAAAAGTGCCAACATATGAACCGCAACTAAGAGGGTTGTGCATATGCAAAAACAGACTAATAATCCTTCAGGTATATCTTTACTCAGCTGGATTTCTACCATTGCAACCTAAAAATATTTAGAGGGGGAAAAAGGATTGAAAATTATAGTTCAAACAAACAAATAAAAATGAATCATCTATAAATTATTTATACACAGAACAGAACTAAAAATCAAGTACATATATATCATGATGGTATAAAAATGTTTTGATTTAAACCAACATCGAGGAGTGATATATTTTTCTGCTACCTCTTTTCTTCTTTTTTAAATTTTTGCAGGTCATTTAATAATTTTACACTTTAATGTAGAATTTTAGTAGAGTAAAAAGAAATCTTCCGAAAAAATATATATGGGTCATTCCACAAGAATAGGGTAACTTCGTGAAATTGTAAAATATTTATTTACTATTCAACATTTTTAAATTTTGAATAATGCCCATTTATAGACAGCATTGATTCTGTTTAGGAGCATGTATAATATTTTGAAATTTGAAATTTTTTTAATTAAAAATTAGGTTTTTAACCCCAAAAAATCAGTCCCCTGGCATGTACCACTCGAAAAAGTGAAAAGTTAAGTGCTAAATATTTTTAAACTAACCGATTTAGGCAACAAAAATGATCGTTGTTGTGTTCTGAGATAGTTATTTAATAACTTGTTATGTGTGTAATGTGATTTTTTGAAAATTTTCATCACTTTTTTTCAATTTTAAGTTGTGTACCCCTACTTTGCGCGTCAGTCCCCTGGCTCATGTTAAATTCCAAAAATTTCTGATATTATCCATTGTTGATAACTTTATTGCCTGTTTCATATTTATTTATCATATAAAGATGGCATTGACGACGTTTATTTATACATCAGCCATTTTTATTCAATGTTTTTCGCCATTCTTGTGTCAACAAACAGAATGCTAACACTCAATTTGTCAGTCCCCTGGTAAGTAATAATTTAAAAATAATTATTATTGATGTATGCTGATTTTAATGTCTTTTTATTACTAGATTTAATATTAGAACAGAATAATATGGCATTTGCTTCCAATAAGTAGATTTTTTGAGTTTTATAGTAAAAACGTCAGTCCCCTGGCAGTTTTCCATCTGGAATACTGCTTGTAACTGCTTGGGCAACTTGTAAAAGAACTGCCGACCAAGTAATTGCTCAAAAAGGTGATATAATGAATTTGCTGACATAGTACATAAAAAATACCCAGCAATAAAAATTTCTATTATTGAAGATGTTGATATTAAAACAATGGATGATCTGATAAACGAAAACCAGAATAAGCAAATTTCCTTTCAAGGAACACTCAAGGTACATCAAATTTGTGGTGATGTACAAGACCCTAATCGTCTTATTATGAAGTCATTGAGTTGTTTCTGTGATCCTATAATTTGTGAAAGTTACAAGTTGGGAACAATTAAATTTGAACAAGATCAAAATCTTTCAGGGCGCCGTTCGACACTCACAGCTTCAAAAAAAAAAAAAAAAATGTGAGAAGCAAAGTAAAAAATCTACAAGTAAGCAACAGATCAAGTTCACTGTTGGTGATTTTATCCTAGTCAAATTTTTAGTCAGAAATAAAGAATACCGGAGTGTTGCAATTTGTTCGTATGTTAAAGAAAACGAAGAGAAGTTGACTGTCACATTGCTCAAAAAATGTAATGATAAAAATACTTTATTTCGATTAGATGAAAATGATGTAGCTGATATATCGTTTGAGCATGTATTGGAAAAATTACCAATACCTATTTCAAGTACCAAGCGTAATAGAGTCACTTATACATTTAATAAATTTATTGATGTTTGCGAAAAATAATTACTATTATTTTTGCTTTGATATTAAATTTATGACTTGTTTAAAAAAGTTTTATTTAAAGTTTAAAATAGTATAATTAAAATAAATAATTAAAAATGTATTAGTTAAAGATGATTAAATAGGAAAATATATATATTGAGGTTATGTATGAAACATGTTTTTATTACTTCTTTGGATAATTATTATTAATTATTAATAAAAAGTTAGCATTATTCATTAAAAAGTTCATTCTAGAATGAAATCACCTGTTCCCGTCAGTCATGTCAGTCCCCTGGAATCTACTTTTTGAAAAAAATCGATTTTTTCAAAAATGTTCAAATAATTGAGTGTTGCTGTACAAATACAATAAAATTAACTTATTTTTCATAGATTGTATAAAAAAAATTCTAATCTGAGATATATGTAGTATGTTTCAAATTCACCTCTAAAGTTACCCGATTCTTGTGGAATGACCCATATATATATATATATATATATTTTTTTTTTGTATTACGGAAAACTAAACTGAACAAATCCTGATCTGATTGGGATCAGGGTTCCAAGCATCGTAACATGTATGACAGTTCACACTGATTTTTCTCATCAAAGCTCAGTATAAAAAAAGTATAAGTTAATTTTATCATACTTTTATAAACAATTACATGCACAATATAATTATCTGACACATTTTATTATTAACAAGCAATTTGATAAAACTTGTACTGTAATTTGTCAACAAATGAGCGTGACAAATTGATAACTTGATTTTCCCTCCCCTTTTTTCCCCCCTCTCCGTGCTTTTCTTTGTCCCTTGTGGCAACATGCTTGCTTGTTTACCTCTTTTCAGTTCCCTGTGCTCCTTGTGACGAAGGGCTTTGACCCTTGGTCGAAACGTACGTATCTTCTTACCTATAACATCTTATGTGTGTTTTTTACAAAGTTTTTTATTTACTTTTGAATGTGGAGCTTATGAAAAAAACAGTGTTGGAATTCACTATTTTAGTTTTCTTCACTTAAAAACAAGAAAAATCTGATGTGGACATCACATTACTTATACACAACTTTGATGCATTTCATTCAAACTTACTTAATTTGAAATTGAGATACTGGAATTTGAAATAAATTGCGACAACTACAGCAAATGCCAAGAGATTTGCCGAAACAGATACAATAATCAACTGTTCTCATGAGAAATTTTAATTCTGAGTATTTCTTCCTATATTAGATGTAGTTTAAGGTTACATATGAAATTACAGAATGAAATAAATAAAACTTTGTATAATAACACACATAAAAAGGTACTTATCGCACTGACTTATCACACAGTGTGATAAGTATTCTTTTTTGTGTCTCATTATACAAAGTTTTATTTAATGCATCTTTTAACACCAGTTTCTTTTTGAATGTTTTTTGTTAAATTACAGAATGGTTACAAGAAAAACAAAGCAACAAAGCATTTGTTTTGTTATTCTCAGTGCAATATTGATTAAATTGTTTCAAGTTAAGCAAAAAAAAAAAAAAAAAAACTGCAACACTGTAGCCCAGGGGCATAGCCAGAAATTTTTCATGGGGGGGGGGGGTTACGACTACTACAACTCATATATATGTAAACGTGTGTGTGATAATGTAGTGAAGAATATACATTTTGTATGGCAAAAAATTCCTCACGGTGGGGGAGGGGGGTTATGACCCCCTAATCCCCCCTTGGCTACGCCCCTGCTGTAGCCTAATATTAGCATGAAAATTTAAGATTTTACTGTAAATTGAATTGTTTTTGCTGCCAGCTTCAAAATCTTATTTTGAGTCTTGCAATACATCAATAATATTAAGATTTTAGCGATTCTCAGCCAAATATAAAGAGATACCGCCAAGTTAGGTTCAGTTTTAGAAACTTTTGTTGCCAAATTGGATGATATTTTGCAAAACTTCATCAAGGTAGGCAACAGTTAGAGAGATTTTGGACATGGCCCAAATAATGACTTTAATGTATTGAATGTCTTTTAGGCAACTCCCACAAATAAACTACCTATAGTAGAATCACACCTAACATGACAGTATTGCCAAAGGTAGAATGAAGTGTGAATCCATGAAAAGATATAGTTCGCACATTTTTGTGGATTTTAAGAGACGTCAGTTTTTAATTTTTTGGTCTAAAATCCTTCATCTTTTATTTTTTATTACATTTAAAATATGTGTTGCTGTTGTTTCTTATCCCCTTGGTGCAAATATACTACACCAAGTCCAAGAGACCTTGTTGCACAATGAACTCAAATACCCTCTCCTGGTCGTCTGATAATTGATTCAAGGACATGCCAATGCAAAAAAGATGGCCAGGACAAGCAGGGAGTGAGCACATGCAGGGTGGCAAAATTTTCCCTCTTCCTATAAATTTGAGGCATTCCAGATGACCAGTTTGGAGTCTGGCCAAAGTAATCTGCATGGGTATAGGCCCTCTGCAAGACAAGGAAAGGCCAAGACATTTAACTAAATACCAGTGATGGGCAGGTGGGATTCGCCAGACAGAACTGGAATTAATTTTATGGATACTATAAATCTCTGATGGCTGCAAGGTATTAGATGAAGGAATCAGATGGTCACAAGCACTTTTAGCAAGTTTGACAGCAGCTTCATTTCCATGCACTCCAACATACGAAGGAATCCATTGAAAAAAGACAGTTTTGTCAGGTCCTAGATCGGTAATCTTTGATAAGATGTCATGTCTAGGTTGTTAAACTATTTTCGGCCAATTTTTGATGCATTGAATTGAGCTTCTGCTGTCAGTTAGAATCCAGAAAGTTTTTATCCATTGAAGAGCAAAATCTAGGGCCTTGTACATTGCAATGAGTTCAGACCGAAAAACAGAACAATGATCTGGGTTCCCGATGCTGCAATTCAGCTCTTCTTCAGGAATTTTACTTTTAATGTGTACAAATGTTCTAATAAGGTGTTTACATAAGTGTATTGTAGTTTTGGTGGTACTTACGTATTATCCCAGCAGTCAGATGAGCAATTTTTTGCCAAGATAAATGAAATAATTCATGGTTAGAAATACATTTGGCAACAGTTTGCCAGCCCATTTGATGCAAAAACTGTTTGGCAGAAATGACCGCCGGGATATTACGTAAGTAATATGGGGAACTTTGGGTTTACTTTTCTTACATAACTATGAATGCTTGTTAAGAGTTTGGTGAGAAAAAAAATTCCAAAGGTTAGACCTTGGCGACCAAAAAAAAAAAAAAAAAAAAAAAAAACTAAACCTAAACCTCATTATTTCTGTGGCCTTGCTTTGCAAGCAAGGAAAGGGAGGTGAATCGCCTTGGGAAAAGCACTTTTAAACTGCTGAGAAGGCTAATTTTGCAGTTGTCAATGAGCAAAGTATGTTTCAGAGCAAAATAAAGAAAAATCTATGTTTTGGGCCAAATAGAAACAAGTACTATACAATGGAGCAGGTCAGAGCAAGGGGAGCAGAATTGGGAGACTCACATAACATTTATTTTTTAAAATTTTAATAATGTAAATTTCTAATCAGTTTTAAATGATGATTTAAATCAATTCTTAAAAAAAATTCCCACTAGATTTAAAATTTTTCTAATTTAAAAAAAATATTAAACCGTGAAAATAGTACTTAAAGAATAAGCAATGCTTTCAATCCTTAAAATTTAACTATATAATATAATTTATGATTCCTGCATTAGCATATTTACTTGATGTTTTCAAACTGCTGACCTGGATGTTCATGATTTTTATAACAACTATTCGATCGAAAAGTCAAATTTACGAATTGATGCACAGACTTAGGTTGTTTACAGCGTACCGATTTAACCTCGTGTGTAACCCCTCTCAACAAAAAACTGTCATCAAAACTTTTCTAAAACTCCGATTTTTGAGCTGTCCAACAAATGCAATGGTGCAAATCTAATTATTATTAATTTAAAGCTATTTTAATGTTAAAAAACTGCTTAAAATATAAAGTTTAACGATGTTAATTGAAGGAAGAGCAAATACCATAGCGAATCCGGAGAGGAGTGCAGATGTTCTACCAGATGCTTTAAGTTTAGCTCGACTCAAATGCAGTCTACGCCATGACAAACTTGCAGGTGTTACTAATTCAGTCATGTCTTTTTAATAAAAAACGCTATTCGTGGTTAACTGTACAAAATACACCATAAATCAATCTTACGCACTTCGTGTTGTTTACATTTTGCAACGAGTGAAGATTTAATAAAAGGTTTGAATCGGAATGAGTTAATCAAAGTTATCAGTTGTCCCTATTATAAATATTGTGTTTCATTCTTTTTCAAGTTTTCAGGGCATATCTTCTAATTCAAGCTCATAATCTCAATATGGTAACTTGTATTGTAAGCTGCTAGCTGCTAAGAAATGAATTTCATTTCAATTCATGATGAGGAAGGGGAGGAGAGAGACCGGCACTAGGAGCCTATGTGTCCACCAATACAAAACTTTTGTCTACCTGATGTCATTTAACCAAGGACTTAAATAAAACCAATAGGAAGCCAATATAAGTGATTGAATAATAATATGAAACTTCCCCATTGGCTGAAAGTAAAATGGTCAGTTCTGTCTACAAGTGTAAGATGATTCATTAAAGACTCATTCATGATTCAGAAGTTTTCAACATAAACAATGACAAGCATTAAAAACATTCTTCTTTGCATTTTTTGGGTACTTAACTGTATTAAATAAAATTTTTAGCTACCAAAATTTAGTGCACATGTATATCTTTCTTCTTTGTATTTGAAAAGAAATTGCTTCAACTTGCACGGGAAATTCTGAAAACGATCACACCGGTAATATTTTTGAAAACATTTTTAGAAGCTTTTGTCTGTTTTGTTGGAAAAAAGAAAAATGCCTTTTGATTTTATCTCCTCTGTTGCTCCTCTTCTGACAGTAATTTCTGAAAAAATTGTTTTTGATAGGTAAATATTGTACCTACTTCACCCGTCATCGTGCTCTCTATATCGTAGACTGACTTTGTTTATAGTCACTTGAAGTTAATTAGACTTCAAGTGACGATAAACAAAGTCAGTGCAGCTTAAATATTTGCCAACCACGGCGTGGTAAAATATTTTGACATGCTAAATACGCCAAATTGCCGATAATTATGCATAAGAATATATGTCGAACTGTTTTAACGGCAACCTTAATGGGAAATTATTATCGATTCTGCTCATGCGCAAATCGTCAAAGAATGAAGAAGTCACCATGGTTGGCGAACATCCAAGCTTTTCTCAGCTTGCAAGCTTTAACTATGCCATTATTACTATTATTCGTATTTAGAGCAAGTGAAAGTAAGAATAAAAGAATTACAAAAGGGTCTTGTAGGCTTCCCAGGGAGTCTTTCCGTCATAAGGCGTTAATTTTACTGCTGGGCGGCGTGATGACAACATGATGTTTTCCGGTAACTTTCCCAGCTTGGCGAGAGAGTCCAATTTTTCTTCCATTTTAGCTTCACATTCTTCCCGTATTTTCAAAACTATATTTTCTTTCCAATCCAGTTTGTCCTCGATTTTATTATTAAATTCTTCACGTAATTCTTTCATGTTTTTCTCTTGACTTTCTTCTAGTTCCGGTTTTCGTCTCTTCGTGAGTGGTTTTTTATTCATCTAATCCGGTTTCTATTTTTCTTTGTCCATCTTCCACTTTCTTCTCTAGTCCAACCAATCAGATTTCAATTTTCTTCTCTAAATCAGCTTGTCCGGTTTTCAAGCAACACTTGTGGACTTGTCGAGAACAGAAATTCCAGTTAGAATAGCAAATGTGACGGACAAGTTGAAGGTGATAAAGAAAAATGAAGTGTTGGCGACATGCACTCCTGTTACCTGCATTAATAAGAACAACAGCTAAATCATCTGAGTGTCTGACAAATGAATTATTACAAGACGTGGAGTTAACAGCAGAACAGAGAAGCGCTGTGGAGAAAGTAATAGGTGAATTTGAAGACCTCTTCTCTTGTACTTCGGGTGACTTTGGCCGTACGAGCTTAACGCAACATAGGATAGACACAGGCAGCCATTCTCCCATCAAGCAACATCCTAGGCGGCTGCCATTTGCTAAGCAAGAAGAGGTGAGCAGACTTTTAGAGGAGATGCAGCGTGATGACGTCATCGAGCCATCGACTAGTCCCTGGGCCTCGCCAATTGTTTTGGTCCGGAAGAAGGATGGTTCCACCCGGTTCTGCGTTGACTATAAACGTCTGAATGGCATTACCTAGAAAGCTACCCTCTTCCCAGGATAGACGACACTTTGGACACTTTATCGGGAAATGAATGGTTCTCCACTCTGGATCTGAAGAGTGGCTGCTGGCAAGTAGAAATTCATCCCGACGACCGTGAAAAGACTGCGTTCACCACGGGACAAGGATTGTGGCAGTTCAAAGTTATGCCTTTTGGACTCTGCAATGCACCGGCTACATTCAAGCATCTGATGGAGACAGTGTTGAGAGGACTTTCCCACGAAGCATGTCTCATTTATTTGGACGATATCATCATTGCCGGAAAGACTTTTCGAAGAGCATCTCGAGAACATCCGAAAGGTGCTACAGAAATTAAAAGAGGCAAACTTGAAACTGAGTCCATCGAAGTGCAATTTGTTTTGTCGGGAAGTACGTTATCTCGGGCACATAATATCTGCCCACGGAGTCCGAACCAATCCCGAAAAGACGTCCGTAGTCCAGAACTGGAGTCGTCCTGAGAACATTCATGACTTAAGAAGTTTTCTTGGTCTGTGTACTTACTTTCAAAAATTTGTGAAGGGTTTTTCTCAAATTACAAGACCACTTCACAAATTAACCGAGACTGGACAAAAATTTCTATGGACTGAGGAATGTGAGGATGCATTCAACGAACTGAAGGCGGCTTTAACATCTGCGCCGATCTTGTCGTATCTCACCCAGACAAGCCATTTATCCTGGACCCAGATGCGAGTAAGGAGAGTGTCGGAGCAGTTTTGTCCCAGGAGATAGATGGTTAAGAACATGTGATTGCTTACTGGAGCAAATGCCTTTCGAAGGCAAAATATAACTATTGCATTACGAGGAAGGAACTTCTTGGGCTCTGGGGGATTCGCTTCGGAGAAATGGAGTCCTGTATCATAAATAGGAGTCGGACGACGGCAAGATGCTCCGATGGCAGTTTGTACTCCCTCGTTTGAGGATTCAGAAAGTTCGCGAGCGCTTCTACTGGGCTAGGGCTCAAGGCGATGTCGAAAAGTGGTGTCAAGCTTGTGACGCCTATGCCGCCCGTAAAGGCCCGAAAAAACAAAGCCGTGGAAAACTACATCGTTATAATGTAAGAGCGACTTTTGAGAGGATTGCCCTCGACATCCTGGGACCTCTTCCGCGAACTTCGTATGGCAACAAATACATTATAGTTGTCAATTGACTATTTCTCTAAATGGCCCAAAGCGTTTCCTATTCCTAATCAAGAAGCTACGACCGTATCAGAGGTACTGGTGCAAGAATGGATTTCCAGATATGGAACCCCTCTGCAGCTTCATTCCGACCAAGGAACGAACTTTACCTCTACAGTTTTTAAAGGACTATGTCAACTTCTCGGAATAGACAAAACCCAGACTACGCCTTTACACCCAAAAAGCAACCGACGGCATGGTGGAGAGGTTCAATCGCACAATTTTGAACAACCTCTCGCTCCTGGTATCTAGGAATCAAGAGGACTGGGACAAGAAACTACCCCTCTTCCTGCTGGCCTATAGGAGTGCCTTCCATGAGACTATCGGCTTCATACCTTCCCAGATGCTTTTCGGCAGAGATCTTCGTCTTCCCGCCGATCTAGTGTTCGGCCGCCCTCCAGATGCACCTTCATCACCGGAAGAGTACTTGGAAAGTCTTCGGGCACAGTTTGAAGACGTGCATCATTTTGCTCGGGAGCGGATCAACTTGAACATGGAGAGGATGAAGACTCGCTACGACACGAAGGCTACGGGACATGACTTCAACGTAGGTGACAAAGTTTGGCTATGAAATCCTACTCGATGGAAAGGCCTGTCTCCCAAGCTGCAATCGCCGTGGGACGGTCCTTACACAGTCGTAAACTGGCTGAATGATGTCATCGTACGGATTCGTAAGTCACCAAACTCGAAGCCAAGAGTTTTACATTACGATCGGCTAGCCATCTACCGCGGTTGTAATTAGTTATTCGAATATTAGACTATGGTCATTATCCCCGTAGCAGAAACACCGCGACACGGCGACAATGTCGCGGACACAGAAATCTGCTTGCGGACAGTTTTTGTCGGCATATTAAAAAAATAAAAAATGCTTTAATCGTCTGCCGTAAAAAAAAAAAAAAATATTTTTTTAACTGTCCGCAACTTTCGGGAACATTTTTCCGCGGCTCGTTACATTGTCTCCGCTCTGCGATGACGTCACTAACGTGAAACACGCGCGAAAAGGAACGGCCGAATCTAGCTTTTACACACCTCTGAATCCTTCTGGTTTCCCTTTTTTATTTCCCCTGCACCATTTTGGATTCGTTTTGCGGCCCATCGCAAAAATTGCATTTATTTAAAATGGCCCTTCAGTTAAATACGATTAAATACAATAACCCCATCATAAAAATATGAATGACTGATTGAAAACGGCCCTTCTACAAAATTACCTTCTAAATCGGACCTTCCTCGCAGATATTACTCATTAAAATGTCTTTTACAAATGTTCTATTTTTTTTCAGATCGAAATATTATTATCATTGCTTTTTTCATCTTATGTTTTCATTTGCACGAGCTGATTACCCTGAAAGTGCCCCCACTGCAATGTTTTGTTTTTTGCTGACTCAAGTGAGAACTCGATCGACAGAACTACGTGCGTATTTCGCTTAGGAATTGAGGGAAGAGGGAAGAAAATATAGTTGAAAAATACAAAATTGTTTTAAGTCATCTAAGAATTTAATTTCCTCAAATATCGATAGTTACGTTTGATAAATACGTAGTTACGAATTATTAACAATTATTATTCGAGAGTTCGTCGCCAGTTGTATAGTTATTCCTCTTCTCTGTTTTAATTGTTTTGCACACTTGCAAGCTTTTTCGCTCTTTTTTTTTTCCCCCTGAACGATTTACTCTATTCAACCGGCTTTCTTATCACGCATTATTCATAATTATTACAGATATTTACTAACCATAAAGAACTACGAATGATATAAAAAGTGTCTTAGCAAAACTACGTTTTGCGATTCTGAAATTAAGTGGGACTTCCAGAAATTGATCTGAAAATTGCGAATACAGCACTTGAAATGTATTATGTTTTGCCAAAATGAAGCATAGGTGTAGCTGGGGTTATTTGCTCGCGGTGCAGCCCTTTCGTTTTCTGCCACATTCTACTAAAGGCCAGAGCAGACTTCAGTGCTTTCCGTATGCTAGAATGGGTACTCAATGTATTTTTCTGTATCTTCAAGACGGATTGCGGAGAAAAGTGTCCCCATTGTATGTTTGGCGTGGTTTTGTGGTTTCACGGGTTATCCTTTGTTGGCGAATCCCGACGGGTCATTAAAAGCCTATAAATGTTCCGACCCTGCACTGTTTCCCCCCTTTTACAAAGCGTGCACGTGCAAATTGACCTTTAAAAAACTCCTCATATCGTGCAGCGTACGGCAATCGCACGCCAGTCTGCGCTCGCCCTAAGTGTCAGTATTCTCCGGTCGCTTATCTTTGTTTTTATCTTGCCGCCTTCGCGGACCGCCAACTCCCCCCCTCCCCTCTTATTACACCACTCTTTTGCTTATAAAAAAATGTGGCGTAATTTCAGAATTAGGTAATTCAGACTATTGATAAGATTTGGTATTCTAAATTTACAAATCATATACATCTTCTGAAATTTTGAAAAATTTCAACGTTTTACTTAATAACGAAAAAAAAAATTAAAGCAAAGGTAAAGTAATTCTGGAAAAGTAAGTCTTCAGAAAACAAATAATTGTGATAGTCTAACAGGTTATTCTTAGAATAAACTATTATCAATTTAAGCTTATTTTGCTCTCAAAAACTAAAAAAAAATTTTTTTTTTATAAATAATTCCGGAAGTTTTTTTCCTTATGAAATTGTTTAAATACTTTCTGTAACAGAATGTTATTTATTTTAATCAGCCAGTTACAAAACTTGCTGCTTAAAATAAAATTTGTAATTCATACGATTTTAATATACTTTTTTTTTTTACATTACGAAATTGAAGTTTAAGAAAGATTTATTGCTTTTAAGGGAACAATTTAAACCAAAGGTCAAAGAATAAATTTTCTTTCTGCTTGCTAAATTATAAAAATTCTGACACCGTATTTTTAATCATATGCCAATAATATCACGAGATACTGCAACTTTTTTTTATGCACTCAGCGCAATTTCATTGGCAAACAAACTCTTTAGATGGCTTTTTCTCCATGTTCATATTTTCTTTAATTACATGTTTTAAACATACTAAGACTTTTTTTTTTTTTTTGTGTGTGTGTGTTTGTAATAAAGATTTAATTTTTTTTTTTTTTTACATGTTCTTTATTACTGTACTTATCTGATAAATTTGTGCATGGAATTAGCCTTCAGTTTTTTTTTTCTTTTGTATTTTACAAAAATCATATGAAGATATGTTACATTTTATTGTTTTACACTGTGTCGTATATTACTAGAAAAACTATATTAGATGCAATATTAGATGTATCTGAAAATCCATGCACAGCCTTGTGTAATATATATTTGAAAATCTTTTATTATTTTTTTAATTGGACAATTTTTTTTATTTTTTTAGTAATTTTTCTAAAATCAGTTTTTTAAACTTTTTTAATAATTTTACTTAAATGTGCAGTTTAAAGAGATTTATTTTTTCAAAATGTACTATTAGTTGAACATTGAAAGGCATCCAGTTCATCATTTGTACTATAGTTTAAAAAAAAGCTGAAATGCTATTTCCTTAAAGGGACTTAGTTAGCATGCCACAAAAGAATTAAAATTATTTAAAATATTTTTAACATTATTTCTTACATATCTTATTTATAATAATGATTTTTATTGATATATTTTAAGAATTAAAGAATAGTGCTTTTTTAAAAACTTATATTCACATTTCATGAATGAGCAAGCATCAAATTAGAAGAGTGTGTGTAAGAGGAAGAACAAATACATTTCAGTAACTTGATTTTAAATGGTGCTGTACATCCAACAGTTGGATGCAATACAAAATTTGTATATGACTCTGAAAAAGGGGGAAAAAAAGGAACTAATTATGCACTGTAAGTCAAAACACACATTACAACCCTACAAGTTTTGTGGATAAGCTCTAGTCCTTTTCAGATTATTTCGAACCAGTTTTCTGTAATATGCTATCTAACTATACTTTATCATGGAACTCAAGTACCCTTTTTGAAAACAGGCTGTCCTTTTTTAATCTTTTCCCGGCAGCCTTTTTTTTTCCCTCTAGAGTCAGCACTATTTAACAGCAGTGGTTTAAAATTGTTGGTTTTATGTATGAAATATCCTCTAAAATTACACGCAAAATTTTACAGACTAATTATGAAACTCTGAAAGTTTGTCGCAGACAGCTACAAAACTTTCTGCCACTGGGGTCATTATGGCATAATTCCTAATTTCTTTCAAATCTCATTTCTTTCCTGTCTTTTTCTTCTCTTCCTTTTTCCTCAACTATCTTTTACTCAGAACTTACGCCATGTTTAGTGTACATATTTGTAATATATTGGTTTTCATTAATGTTTATTAGTTTTTAGTCTGTAATTATTTATTATGTTAATTATTTATTTATTAGTGCGTATTTGCTTATTGTGTTTTTATGCTTAGTGATTACTTGCTTAAATTATGCGGTTAAGATCTTGTTAAACGTTATACACTGCAGATATTTGTGTGACCTCCTAACTGGGGATTGTACTGCCTGTGACGTGCAGTCCTTACAAGGGGGCAATGTTACGAATTTTCAGGGCAATCCGCTGTTCTTGGGCTTAAAATAGTTCAAAATTCATATTATACGCTTCAAATAGATAAATTTTGCTTTTTGTTGCATCAAAATTGGTCAATTAGAACCGGAGATACGGAGGTTTCGCTATCCCATTCAAATATATGGGGTTTCTAGAAAACTCGAGAAATATTGGTCCTAGGGCTTAGATCTCTTCACTTTTGAGGACTTAGTTTTGGCACCAAATTTGGCGATATTTTGCCAAAAGTTACCAAGCTTGGCGACATTTTGGTCATTTGGTGCGATTTTCCCTATGGGGCCTGTAAAGCCGCTTTTGCTGCATTAAAATCACATAAAACCTAACATTTCTCTTCTATGACGTAATCAAAATTCACGCTTTATCTAGAATCTTCGTGAAATAGACTTTTCTGGATTCTTCTTGTACCTTCTGTGTCGGCTATAAATAGAAGTGCCTCAAAAGCCCCAGTTCAGTGTGTGAGCTAGCACCCGCAGAGTGTTGATCAAGCTGTGAGTGAATACACTTGCTTTGTGAATTGAAGCTGTGTTTTGGCTTGCTTTTCTAAGTGGTTTTTAAAGTGCTGTGTGCAAATTCTTCATTGCTGTGTCTTAAGGGATTGTGTACGATATCCCTTGAATATTTTCACTGACTTTTTGTCTAGGAAAGTGACTTATTTTGTGTGAGAAATACAGCATTTGTGAAAGCTTCAGATCTAAGCGGACTGTCAAAAGCACGTTGCTGTTTAATTGAGTTTGTAAATTTTGTACAGCTGATTATTCTACGAAGTTCTAGAAGCAATAAAGTTGTGTTCCATCCTGACCAGTGGACTTTTACTAGAAATTTCTACACCAACTGGACTTTAGAACGATGAACCCGAAAACAAGCAGAGTACTTCTGCAACAATATAGTGTCTCCTTACTACCGCTCTTTAAAAAGCATGGCATCTGGCAACCTTTCAAAGGTTGACAGCCCCCCCCCCTTTCTCTCCTGGTTTGTCCATATTTTCACTCTAAAGCATCATTTCCCCTGCTCCTTCCATTAGAGGGATCATCTCAGTCAAGATTGTCGACGTTTTATGGCCCCCTTGCTGAACAATTTCTATTAAAATGATACCATAACAATAATATGATCGATTCAAATGATCTTTTCCAAAACATGATGTGTAACTGTTCCTTCACAAAATTCCAAGCAACTCAATCAGACATTTTCTCATAAATACAACTCGATAAAATGTTCTTTTACAAATAATTACTTTTTTCCTAATTGAGGTGCTTATCAGATAGTCATTGCTTTTTTATCTGTTTTCTTTCATTTGTGTAACACAAAAAGACACACCTCTGGGATGCTTGTTTTCAGCTAATGCAGCAGCAGAAAACTGTGATCTGGCACATAACACTTTCAGTTGATGTTCAAAATGACCTCACCTTCAATCCTATCCTGGGTGTTATATTTGATAATTACTAAACAATCATAATTCTAGACTGCAGCTTTTTAGTGAATGCTATTAGTATAAATGATGTCAGCTTCTATTGTTTATAACTGGCTGTTTTGCGTACTTGTAAGTTTTTGTTCTAAATGATTGCTCAGTGTAATCATTATCTGGCCTTCCTATTTTAAATTATCTATAGTTATTAAAAATATTTACTGAGCATAAGAGAATTACCGATTCATTTAGAAATGAAAAACAACTTTTTGCAAGTTAGAAAATTGCTCAATTTTGTGACATGAATTGATCTGAATTTATCTCACAGCCTATCATAGGTGCCGGCAGCATAGGTCAAGGGGGGCCTTTAACCCTCCCAGGATTTTTGTATGCCGTGTTTTTCTCTGCTTTTTTCTTCTTTCCAACATGGTAACCATACGAAGTGACAGCTGTCATCAGGTTTACACTTTCTGCTGGCCATAAGCTGTATTATACCTGAATAAATCTTGAAAGGTTTAATTTTATTATTTATTTGTTTATGGTATTAATAGACATCAAGAAAAGAATGCATAAATGAATGCTCATCTCTTATAGGATTTTTGTTCTCAGCAGGGTGCGAAATTAGCGGTCGTTAGTCGTATTTTGCAACTGTAATTTTTGTTTTGACGACCAAGATTTAAGAACCAGTCGTTATTTTTTACGCCTAACATTTTGCCCCATACAGGGCTGCCACAGGCAACTAAAAAGTGACTATTATGGCATTGGCCGACTACGGCGACTTTTTAAACAAAAATACTGCAAAAAACGACTATTTTGCAGATTCTGGGGACTTTTTTATCTAGACGACTATTTTTTAAATGCGCTTAAAACATATAAATGTAAATTTCCGTGAAAAAAACTTTTGCTTATTAAGCTTTTCCCACATAAATCGCCCCATGGCAGAAAGAGAACGATCCTCTGCAGACAGTCTTCTGTGTTTGAAAAATGCACGGAAGACCCCATTCTTGTCTTCCACGGATGTGTAATCATTTAAATCGCACTTTTTGTAATGTAAACAAATAGAGAAACATAAAGAAATTTAGCGATAACTTTTTAACTCCATGTATATTAATAAAGTTTATCAGTGGAAACTACGAGTTCGCGTTCTCCATATTGGATTCTTTCTGCAAATGTGTGTTTCAGCCGCAGCTCGGCTCGTATGGAGGGGTGGTGTGGGAAGATGCGATGATAATACTTGATATCAATATTGATGAATGCGCAATATCCTTTTAATTAAGGCAGTGTAAAAGTTATTTGGATTAGTTAATAGTCATTAATTAAATATAATTATTTAAAGCGGGAGAGTACAGGTTTACGGTTCGGATGCCATATTGGATTTTATTTGCCGCGCCGCATTGCAGTGCCGCAATAACGACTGGCTAAGTGCGTGATTGAAAACAATACATGGATTGACTGCAATCAATTAATGCAATTTCATGAAAAAACGAAAGAAGATTTATTTATTTATTTACTTGTGTGTGTGGGGGTGACATTAGCAAAACGTCTGGATTTGGGAAATTATAAATTTCGGACTTCCGGGCCTAAATTACGATAATTAAAATAAAAATTTTATTTGAATAAAAATGTTATTTGATGGTTTAAGCTTAATAAAATTTATCTTTTTAAATAAAATACCTTTATGCATGGGCGTAACTTGGGCTTCGAAACTGGGGGGGGGGAATGTCATTCTAAATGAAAGTCTATATATTCATGTCCGTACACACACACATATATATAATGTTTATATATATATATATATACTTATTATAAAAGAAGATGTCTGTGTGTGTGTCGGCGGGATTACGGACAAAGGGCTACACCTAGAAACACCAAATTTGGTACTCAGGAAGTTCTATACATGAAGTAGTGCAACTCGAAGCAATTTTTTCAAAATTCCACCTAGAATTTTTTTTATTTTGTGTTTTATGCGATTTTCGGTATTTTTTCTCACCTAATTCGTAATAACGGCGGAAATTACGCTCGCAGCAAAACGGCATTTGTATCATCGGATAGAGGAAAAATTTTTCTTTTAAAAACAGTTTGTTCTGAATACGTAACATGATTTACCGATTTTTAGTAATTTTTTTACTAAGCATCTGTTTTGGCTAATTTTTTCGTAAAATAATTTTAAAACTGTCGCATCTTGAATTCTATCCGTCATAAATTTGTGATACTTTGACAAATCGTGAAACATTCTTTTCTCCCTCTTTGAAAATGAAAACGAAAAAATTATGTAAATTAGATGATTTTTTACGAATTTGAATGCAACCTAATATTTAGAATTTAATAGCATCAACGCGGAGAGCATACACCATTGCATTGCAATCATGGCACGAGAATTTATGTTGGGTTGTTGCCACAAAAAGGATTAGAAAAAAGGTTTTTCCACCTATCCATAGAAATTTTTAATGGGGCACCGTCCGTATTTTCAATTCGCAAGTGAGGATCGATGACGTCAGTTGCTTTAAGATACGTGTAAAAATTACGCCACAATTTTAACTCATTTATTCCAGCTCTTTTTTCAACACAGGGAGACGATATTTTGATTAAAATTTACTGTAGAAATAAACTAAGAAATTCACCATTATTATTATTAGAAGTCGTATTTTAATCCGTTGCTTATTTAAAAATTGAAATGTCTTAACACAGCTGAAAATGTTCATTTTAAAAATTACAAAGTTCGTTTTAAAGCGCAATATATTAAAATTTTCTATTTACATTTTATTTTTATTTTTGGCATTTAATTATGGGGCGGGCGTTGCCTAACATATCATGCATGCTGCGAGTATAGCTTTATTTTAACGTTGAATTACGTTCCTCCATAGTGGTCCTACATAAAGCAAAGTTTTAATGATACCGTTGAAAACTAATATGCAAAATATCGAAATTAACTCCCTCAGACAACCGGGGTATCCTTTACGGCAGTTAAATTGTGACATCATAAATTTAAAAAAAAATGTGTGAAATTTGTAAGCTCTGCAATTCTAATGCCCTGTCACAATTAAAGCGGGAATAAATAACTCCTCGAGATTACACAGTTTGATGTTTTTCAGGAGACAGGACCATGGAGAATATATAAGATATCGCTATATTGGATACATGGATATTTAAAATGGCACCCCTTGGATAGTTTCTCCGCGCGGTGAGATGAAATTTTTTGCGGTGCTAAATATGCCAATCTTATAAAACTCTGGCATAAATTAAATATATACGGAGAGTTTCCTTAGTGGCAACGATTATGTGAAATGATTATTATTTATATTAATGCGTAAATTGCAAAGAATCGCCGTAGAATTTACATACCCTCCAACATTGGCCTTCACCTCATCAGTAGCACTTAAGTGATATCGCCGGGGGGGGGGGGGTCATAACACCCCATGAGGAATTTTTTGCCATACAAAATGTATATTCATCACTCCCTTATCACAAACACATATACATATATATGAGTTGAAGTAGTCGTAACCTCCCTCTTTTTAGAGGTTTTCTCAACACAGGGTGTCTACCAAATTTCTGAAAGTCAATTTCCTGACTTTTGGGAGGTCCCGGGAAAAAAATTCCTGACCAATGCATTTTACTTAGGGAAATTGCACAATGTTTGTCTTTATATTTGCATATTTTGTACAACTTCTTTAAATCAATTTTGACTAAAGTATACAGGATTAAGCTTTCATCCATTGAGAAACAGAAGTAGTTGCACTTTCTGATAGAATTAACTCTACTGTTCTTGGAAACACAGTCCTAAGATATAAGTTACCAAGTAAGCTAATTTGTCTTTTACCCTCACGTCACGATGGATGAGTCCCCCATTTTCCCCTCCTTATACAAACACATCGCTTGATGCTTTCGCCGTCCGAAAAATGCGTCGCAGCTGCTTTCGGTTTACAGTCTGACAATTAGAGAGAAAGTGTAGAAAAAACAAAGACACGGGGGAAAAAAATTGATTCTTTTGGTGAATTTTCCGGACCCATTATCCAATTTCCCGGTTTTTTCCAGACTTTCCGGACCCATTTTCCAATTTCCCGGCTTTTACCAGACTTTCAAGAGCGGTAGACACCCTGCACCTGCAACATCATTATTAGAGGTTTTTTTCAATATCAGTAGTACTATCACGTTTTAAAAAACGATCCATGTGAACAAAGAAAGAAAACAACGTGCGCTGCACTTTCCTTCCACAAAAAAGCTAAGCTTACATCCAAACACAGGACGGAGCAAGATAGGGGGCGGGAAATGCGAGAGGAGACGTGACGTAACAAGCGAAGGAGCAGCTAACGGCACCCCCCCCCCTCCCACGCATACCACACTTTCGCGGACACAAGTTCGCTCACGGCTGCCGGCGCCGAGGGAGAATGTTGAATTCCCTTCTTTCACGATTGGCGCCGACACACAGGAGTGTTGACTCACAACAAAGCAGCTAGGGTTGCAAACCGCACCTCCGTGCAGGCACAATGCCCTAAAAAAAGTAAACATTTGCTCAATTCCGTAGTTTTTTCGTACCATCCGTAGCTCCGTAGTTCATACTACTTATCCGTATAAACTACGGATAATCCGTAGCAGTTGGAGGGTATGGAATTAAAATATCCCATCGGTGCCAAATAATCTAAGCTGCTTCTTTTAAGCGAGCTTTGAAGAGGGAGAAGCGAAGATAGATAGTATTAATGTACGTAATAGGCAGTATTATTAGATTTGTAAGGATAATATGAATAAATCACAATACCAAGTTAATAAATATTTCATGAAATTAAAAGTGTTTAACCTTTTTCAACGGTTGTCTTACAACCAACTAAACGAAAAGTAATTCTAACTTACGTTAATATATCCCGCCGTAATTTCAACAGAGGAGATTACTTGAACTTTTTAAAGGCTCTTTCCAATAAGTAAGGAGAGGCATCATTTTTAATTTAAACAAAACTACATTTCCCCCCTCAAAGCGAAACTATAATGGGCATCTTCTGTTTAAGGAATTCTTGACAAACAAACCCAGATGATGTTCATCAGTACATTGGAGTCTTTTCTGCAGACTAATAGTTTATCTTCCTTTAAAATTTACCGATTTGACAAGAAAATTACGAAAACTACTCACCTGTACTCATGCACAAAGCAAGTTAATATTTCACTGCAGGATACAGATATTCGGCAGGTAAAATTCATTTAACTTAACCAAACTTGACACACAGACATCATTTATTTAGCTTAGCTCTTTGTAATCCAATCTTTGCAGCTCATATGCACCAACCAGGTAGCGAAAGATTAACAACAGACTTGAAATATAAAACATCAAGTCAATATGCTTGTGGGGGAAAAACTGGTCCTATTCTATTTAAGTGAACACAGATGTGATTGATTTTTGCATTAACGGGAGATAAAAGGGCTGCGTTCGACATTTAAATCACTCCCATTTTTCACAGAATCTTAATGGTCATTTAGTGATGACATGTTCTTATGTTTTGTTTGTAGGTCCAGAAAAACGATCATTTTATGCCTCTTTAAAAAGCCGCTTTTCTTGCGGGGTTTGAAATACATTACAATGAAACTCACTGCAATGCACATTTTCTATTTTCTGTAACCTCTGTTCCCGCGGCACTTTTTTTAATGTTAGCGACCTGCTTAATTTACAGCATTCTAAGCTCAATGTCCATGTTTTTCCTTGACATGGACAGAAAATTTTAAATTTTTAAGAGAGTTCAGTACGTTATTTTTATTTATTTATTTTTATTTTATTATTTATTTATTTTTTTTTGGGTGGGGGTTGATATTGTAAATATTTTTAGAAAAATAATGTGGAAAAAGATATTTAATAATTTTAAGAGCTGGAACGACTTTTAGCATGACTTCGTTAATCAAAAGTTCGGCATAAGCGGGGACAGGCGTCGACACAAACAAACATTGGATTCGTTTTGTGACCCTTTAATAAAATTACAATCGATTTTAACGGAACCCCTTCACAAAAATACAGTCGATTAAAACTGCCCTTCATTGGCATTTTACCCTACATTTTAATGTGTTTCATCAATTAACAAAAAAAGTGACTTTTATTAAAATTTGGTTTGAAAATTCACAAAAAGAAGTTCTGAAATTCACAAAATTACGCATTAAAATTCACAAAAATAGGCAGTTTTTACAAAAAATGGGACCCTGGAAAATATTCCTGGATTGACCCCTGATAAATTATGTAATTTATTGAGTTGAAGACGTATTCATGACAAAAAAGGCGGGTGGGGGTATATGAATTAGGTGAATGTACATATACTCTAAAGAAAACTAATATTCTGAAATATTATCTTAGGTAGACTTTTAAACAATATTTTTGAAATGCTAGAAAATAGAATTATATGCACACATGGGCGCCCATAAGGGGGGGCAAGGTATGAAACTTGCCCCCCCACTAAAGTTTTAGGTTTATGTCTCATGATGTTAACAATGGCAAAAACAGAACTAAATTTGTTAAAAGTTTGAAATTTGCCCCCCCCCCTAGGAAAATTACTATGGGCGCCCATTTATGCACATCAGCAGATCGTTATAAACAATAGCAGTGAAGGTTCCCCTTCTGTGTCGAAAGTTGCTTCTCCGTATTTCTGGGAGCAACGCTGTTAGTAGGAAGTAATGAGGTGATTTGTTGCTATATTTTTCTAATGCATGAAAATCTAAAAGGGTTAAAGGTATCGAAATACTGATTTAGATAGTACTGCAACTAGAGTTTATCTCTCACGACGAGCCAACTAGAACGGCCCCCTCCCATGGAACCATAACTTATTTTGGAGCCTTCTACCAAGTCTGGGGCAGGTGTCCCTAGTTGCCCCTGGCAGCAGATATAAATCATAAAATCGCAGACCGTTTCTTGTTCTCTTAAACTGCGTCGCATTTGAATTCGCAATTAGTCGTCTGTCAAGTCAAGTAAGTTGTGCCCGATCACAAAAGTGTGTTGTCTCTCTGCTACTGACCTTTAAACACCAAAATTAGGTTCATTAAAATTTAAATGTGAAACTGCCCCCAACCTGTGACAGAGCGGCAACTAAAGGGGGGGGGCAAGAGGGGACAAGCACCGGGAGACATTCTAAATGGCACGTCAAAATCAGTTATAGTTTCTTGGGATGGGGCACGGCTCCATGCGAGGGGACACACGACCATGGGTGCCCATAAGGGGGGGAAAGGTAGGGAACTTGCCCCCCCCTAAAGTTAATGTATCATTATGTTAACAAATGGCAAAAACAGAACTAAATTTGTTAAAAGTTTGAAATTTGCCCCCCTCTAGATATTTTTTTAAGTTTGCCCCCCCCCCCCCCCCTATGAAAATTACTATGGGCGCCCATGCACACGACACTAATTATGGTTTGCCCCGGATGACATGAACTCTAATTGCGGCATTGCCTGTGAAAATGACCTCTTTTTGCTCACTATTTACAGCAACAGGTCTTTTTTTCTAACGCTGAACAGTTGATTTCAGACAAGTTTAAAATCGCTGCCCCTTGATCTTTGCTTTCCTGAGAAATTATCTAGCTTGGCCATTTGGTAGAATCTGCCATCGTTCCTGTTGGGTTGAAAAGCTTCTGTGACTCTATTCTTTTGTTGATTTTTGCTGGGGAATTTTTTTTTTTTTTTTTTTTGAATCTGATAGTATATTTGGGTTATAAATGCATGATTTGGGTTCAAAATCATAACTTTGCCCCCTGACTTTTTAGACTAGGGGGGCAATTGCCCCCCTCGCCTTCCCCCAGATTACGCCTATGCCTTTATGAGATAATTTAAATTTAAAAAACGTAAATGGAATTAGTTATTTGACAATATAAAATAAATTATTTTATTTAAATATAAAAATTTTAATAGTTAATATAAAATTCAGTTTGTATTAAAATATGTTTTAAGTAATTTAAATAAAAATAATTTTTAATACGATAAAATAGCTATGTAAAATAATTATTCCTTCTTGATGACATTGAAAACTTTCATAGACCCTCTCCCAACTCCAGTTCAACCCACAGACAATACAAATACATATTTCCACAATTTTAACATGTACTACCTGTTTGTTTACAGTGGTGGTTAATCAGGTAACATTTTGAAGCTAGTACACGTATAATGCATAAGCAGTGGTGGGAAAAACTACTTTTTTTTTGTAGCGCGCTACAACTACCGCTACTTTTCGAAAAATGTAGTTAACTACAACTACAACTACTTTTTGACAAATGTAGTTAGCTACACTACTTTTGAAATGTAGTCGCTACTTCGCTACTTTTTCGCTACTTTTAAGAGACAAATTTTGCTAACAGATTCAATTTGCATTATATTCATATTTAAGGATATTTATATACTAATTAGAGAAAACTATCGATATCGAAAGCCTTGGTTTTCTACTCGCGTCCAGCGTGATTAATGACCTCAGTGGGTGTCTCTCGCGTCCAAAGAACGCGTTTATTAAAAGGTGGTTTCCTTGTAGCGTTGAGCGCCGCAGATTTGGTGGACGCACGAAAGACCCCGGGCACCTTTTCGCCTTGAATTAGAAAAAACTATTGCTCTAATAAACAACTACCAGGCGAGTATTTGAGCAGGGGGAGGCGGGCCCCCTCCGAAAATGTAAAGCAATTATTAAAAGGAGCTATTTTGAAACATTTCTTTTAACTTTAGAACAATAAAGTTTAAAATACCGAATCGTCCCCCTCCCCCCGAAATGGAAGCCTATATATACGCTACTGGCAACTACTGCTAATTATTGAAGTATTGCTGAAACTAATTAAGTTTTAATACCTCTATGATAAAAATAAATTGGGAAAGTGAGCTCTGAAAGCATGAGAAAAATCATGAGAACTAAAAAAGTTTTTAAAAATATAATAATAAAATGGATGTCTGAACGGGAAAAAAAGGCCCGTTTTGAGACCCCTTTCATGTTGTACAAACATTCTAGTTTCTTGAGCACAAATCAAAATTAATGAGTATAAAAGCCTTTTTTCATGACTTACCAAATTAGTGATTTATGACGAATGACCCGTGTGAACCATGTAATATTGTATAATTGTTTTAATTGAAAACATCACATATGATATGCATATTATAAAATAATGAAAACAATTACTAATTAAATTCATGATATATCTATTTAAAACATTGCATTAAAAAAATCCTCTATATATGTTAAAGAAATTTTAAAAGTTATTATCATCAACACAACTTTTTCTTTGTGTTAGGTATAAAAGAATTTTATAGAATTATATTGTTATTTTAAGGCTAAGAGAGAGATAAGTCTCTAAGGATTTTACAAACTATTAATTATTAATAGAAATTCTCATATTTTCGTATTAAATTCTGAAAATTATTACACAAAAAACCTAATAATTTAAATATAATAGACACTTTAAAATTTTAACGAAAGAAAGAATTTCAACATATTCATGGAAGACTGCCATGCCTCTAGTATAAAATAAAAACCACATAAATTTATTCAAAAACATGTTTATTAAATTTTAACAAGAGCTGGATCTCAAAATTGTTATCCGCCAAACATGATCGTCGAAAAGAAAATGCGTCCGATGCAATCGAAAACAATCTTTGTACAGATGCACTGGACGGCACGCCAGTGTTAGTTTTTTTGAAGGCTTCTTTCATATACGTGTACGAAAGCGAAGATAGGGGTTTAATTGGCTCTGACAAGAACCTTGTAAGTTCTTCCTCGTAACTATTTCGAGTGCATGCGAAAGAGAAATTAAAAAAAACAGAAAAGTCATCACCCATGGGCTGATCCTCGATACTGATATCTGAAGTTGTCGGAAACATATTCTGGAGGTATTCCTCCATCCATTTTTTTTGGCTTCGGTCTTCCTCTCCTCCTCAATCCAGAATAGTTTGAATCTGGGATGGAAACAAGCTGAGAGAACAGTTTCTCTGTCCCACAGCAAATGACTAAATCTCGTTTCCACCTGACAACTGAAGATTTTGCGCCCCCTCCTATTTTTTAAAAATGCAACTAGGTAGCTTTCATATACCATTTAGCGCTCATATACCATTTTCTTTTCATCATAATATTTAAAAAAATGCTAACTAATGGATATAAATTTTCAATAACGCCTTTAATTTCTATTTTATTGATCTAGTCTTAGAAACCATTATCATTGTGTTAGAAAGAAGAACAGAAAATAAGTCTCGAAGCCTTTTTATTGTTACACAATTATGATATAGATAAAGGAAATTTAGCTTAATAAAAATTATTATTGCAGCATATATAAATTTAATATACAATAAATGGAGAGATTTGCGAGGCCTTTATTTTTCAGGGGCTCACGGGCCCACACGCCCGTGTGATAATGAGACTCTCGAGGCCCCATCAAAATAACCTCTGTTCAACTTTGGACCTCTCTTACCTTCCTTTTTTTTCCTCTTTATGGCAGATTGGTGATTCTACAAATAATACTGAGAACGATAAAAAGAAAAAAGATGCACAATGTCAGGCTTCCGCTTCAGGCAAAGCAAACCCCCTCCCCCCCCCTCGTGTGCGTGTGTCCCCTGGGAGGGGGGGGCGGGGGAGTGATTGGGTGTCTTTCAAGCATCAAGGCCGATTTCCAGTTGCGTCTTTTTCCGGACGCAGCGGGTTTTTTTTTTTAATGGTCAAGGCATTGTACAAGGGGGGATACAGTGCAGGGTCGAAGAATTTATTGACTTTTAATGACCACCGCCAAAGGATAACGCGTGAAACCACAAAAGCACGCCCACCGCTCAGTGGGGGCACTTTTCTCCGCAGTGCGTCTTCAAGATTCTGAAAAATACATTGGGTTCCCATTATAGCGTACTGAAACGCACTAGTTATGCTTGGAGTCAGAAGAGAGAGAAATTGCACCACGGGATCAATCGCCGGAAATGATGACACGGCAAAAGTAGCTTCCAAAATTCGCTACAAACTACTGTTTTTTTGTAGCGCGCTACACGCTACACTACTTTTTAAAAAAAGTAGCGCGCTACACTACAAACTACAAAAAAAAGTAGCGGCTACTGTAGTTTCGCTACAAGTAGCGCGCTACTCCCCAGCCCTGTGCATAAGTTTATCCACCATACTGCACCTGAACGAGACAGTTTGGCAACCGGAAAAAAAAGTTAGGTGCCATTGACGCCTAGATTTTCTCTCCCAATTTCTCACCCTGGTTCTCAGAAAGACAAGCTCGTACATTGTAGGTACAGAAAACTGCAAAAAGAAACAAGTGCAGGTGGGTGTCTACTTCCATCTGCAATCATAGGCATTGTCGTAATCCCTTTTAGTGATTTTCCATAACTGATTATCACTTTGGCTAATTGATCAAATGGTAATAATACCCTTTGTCAATGATCCAGTCCTACTGCCCCCCCCCCTGCCATGCCGAAATGATCTTGGAGTTTTGTTGCTTTCTGTAAGAAGGCAACAAAACTCCAAGATAAATCTCCATCTGAAAAACTCCATCTGTTTGAACGTCTCTCATTTTAGTTTTACTTTCAATTCATAAAAACTTTGAAAAAGTCTGTTAAAAAGGAAAAGGGGAATAAACTGTGGTGACTGGTACAAAAATTTTCAGTCTCCACTTTCAAAAATACAGACACCATGTGGCGAGTGGCGACCGTTAATTTTGATCTTTACCTTAGAAACCTAAGGTATTTACAGATAAAAAATATATATATAAATGTTACACTTCTCTTTATGTCTAATTAACACTTGAACTGCAGGATGGATCATTTTGACCTTAAATGAAACTTCCTTCTGTTTCTTTAAAAAAGTTATTAACTGAACTTTTTCTAACTTTGTTATTAAATATCTGAAAAAAAATTATGCACACTGCTTTTGTCATTTGTTTTTAACATGCATACCTAAAATCATAAAATGGACCATTTTGACCCAAAATTTCCCACTAGTCTGGAATCCACAGCTCAAGTTAAATAAATATCATTATCATTAATAAAATTAATGTTACTGACATAATAAATGGCATAATAGCATTCCATTATTTCATTTTCCTTGCAACATGAATTTTACAAGTTGGGTCAATTTGACCCATTCCGTGGTTTTAGGTGTACCTATCTCAAGTGACACATAACTATTATAGTAGTTACGTTTTTTTTTACTTTTGAAGTAATATTAACCTTAATATGAATGTTAAGTGTAGTTATTAGGATTGATTGTGTTAATGAATGTAGGGAGTTTTGTTCATAGATGACAACGTTAAAAAAACATCAATAACATATATTTAAGGCAAAACAGCACAGCACAAACATATTAAACTGTTTTTCTTAGCCATATTTTCCAAACACAACTGTTTTCTGATTCCTTTTTTCTCTTACCTCCATTGCCACTCCCGAACAGAGATGCTTACCTCTCATGGAGTTGCCCCATCCAGACAGCAGTCAGAACGTGTCACACACTTCATATCAATAAAAGGAAGCCAATGCACTGAAGGAAGCAAAGCAAATTGATATGTTCTTCTAAGTAAAGAATAAAATACTTTTTAAATATTAATAATTGTGTATATTTATCTTTTCCCCTTAGATACCTAAAATGACTACCATGGAGCTTGATCCACTTTTTGTAAAAGGTCTTAGGCTTTTGCACTCTAAAAGTAAAGATTCTGCTGAGCAATTAAAACAACTTCTAGATGATGCCATAGCACAATCAAAGCAGTCAGCTCATACAAAAGACAGAGTTTATACATCTGTTAAATTGGTAATGACTTTTAATTAATTTAATAAATTTTAGACTAGTTAAGTTAAATTAATTTCTTCAGTACAATTAAAATTGTTAGTTTTATACAGTCGAAAATATATTCTATAAAAATTAGGGGGTGCAGATATTATTTAATTATTTATTCTTTTCTAGGACAGTGATAGTAAGCTTCATATAAAAAAAGCCTCAAGAGATTCTCCTGAAGTTTCATATAGTTCAAAAATTTCCTCTGATGCAAGTCGGGATAGGAAACCAGAAAAAAGATTATATGAAAAGGTACATATGTAATGATAATGATATTTTATAGATAAAATTTAGAAGTCTTGTAACAATATAAAACTGATTCAAAGCCACATATATATTTCATCAAAAACTGTTCTTTTACTGAAAAGTTATTTTTTCTTTCTCACAAATACTAAGAACCTCTTTTCTTGCCTTCTTTCTTGGCACATGCCTGCCCAAACCTTATCTTCAGTGCAAATTGTAATACCCAATCAGCACTCACTGATGTTATCTGTGCCTAAATGACGCCTCTTTCATGGCTCATTGTATTGGAGGTTATGTGACTCCAAAAGTTTCTGTTGTTCCTGTGAGGAGGGAATTTTTTCATCATTGGTTGCTGACAGTTAAACACTTGAAAGTTTTATTGTTCTTTTTATAGTCCCGTCTTGCTAATTCAGCCGTAAAATTGTGTCGTAATTATGTCAACATTTTCTGTGACTAAAGTCTCTGGTCTTTAAATCCTTGCTCACCTTCAGGGTGTCAAAAAGGTGGTAACATTCTTGAATTCTTTATCTGTTAGAGAAGAGGTAATCAATGTAATGAAAAAATGTTGAAAATAAGGTAGAAAAAAAAGACTGTAATAAGAAAGAAATCCAATCAATTGGGTTTTAATGGCTTTTTAAACAGCGGTAGTAGGGGAACACTGCAGAAAAATGCTTCTGGCAAAGGCAAGGATGTAGACAGGAAGAAAGGCTGAAAGGCTGAAATTTTGTACATCACCTAATTAATGTAAGGGGCACATTTTACTAACTGAGAAGATTTTTGTATGAGATCAGCATAAAAATTTATTTATTTAGATTTAATGCTCCGAAAATTTTAATCAATACCATAAAATTTTGTACCTTTTCTCTCCCTCTCTCTAACTTTGTGATTTATCGTACACATGTGATCAATATTTAAGGAATAAAACCCTATGTCAGTGTTTTTGGGCCACCCTGTATATACTGGCAGGTAATGTAATTTTTTAAAATATTAACAGATAATTTCTTATATGTATATTTTAAGATATCTTCCCTTATTATTTATATAAGCTGTATGTGTTTATTAAGCTTGTATGTAAGTTGCAATATTCAAAAACAAGCAAGTGGCTACTCAAAATTTCAAGTTCAGTGGTTGCTGGCCACCTGTAAATTTTCTGAATTTTGACCTCTACCCGGTGATGGTATACAAATCTATAAAAAAATGTAACTTTTTGAAAATAAATGAGAATTTTTTTTTTAAAATATACCTCCTCTTTTTCCTCCCTTATTTTAACATTTTTTCAAGTTACATCCCACTTAACTTATCTCTAATCAATATAGAACTAAAGCATGCTACCACCTTTTTTTGGGACACCCTGTATTTATGAAAGATAGTGAATCTTTCCATAATAAATAAAAAAATTAATTATAATTCTATTTATTAAATATCTCCATTTACTTAAATAAAAAAACATTCAATTTAAAAAAGAATAAATTCTCAGAAATTGTAGCTGCAAAGTTATGTTGCCAGATAACAACATACAAACTTCATGCCAGAACCCTCTTTTAATGTCGTATAGATACTGCTTATTCAATGGACAGTTGAAACTGTCAATCAAGGTTTAAGCCAATGAAAATTAATGAACCACCCTTGGCCTCTCACAGGAACTGCAGAAACGGGGCTATTTAACCAAAAACTTGCAAGAAAGAGATTTTTTCTAGAACAACAACGCAGTGTTGAACGTCATCAAGGGTTGATCCAGAAACTTTTTCCCGGGTCCCATTTTTATGAAAACAGCTTATTTTTTTGAGAATTTCAGTACTTAATTTTGTGAATCTTCATACCAATTTTTAATAAAAGTCACTTTTGTTAAAATAATGGATAAAACAGATTAAAAAGTAGAATAGAATGTCAATGAAGGGCCGTTTTAATCGATTGTATTTTTGTCAAGGGGCCGTTTTAATCGATTTTAATTTTGTGAAGAGGCCATTTTAGTCGTAGTTTTGTGAAGGGGCCATTTTTATTGAGTATATTTTTGTGAAAAGGCCATTTTTATTGAGTGTATTTTTGTGAAAAGACCACAAAAAGGCTAGAATTTTCGTCTGCATTGACCCCTGGTCATAAACCTTTTTCGAAACTTCAGCAGTGTGTCAAATGGGTCTCAGGTCCTCCATGGCTACACAGATTGTGACTGAACACAGGAAATATAATAAAGGATTGTTGATTCTCTAAGTTGGCCTCTTTGAATGCACTTGAAGCACCACTACATCTTGAGAAACATCATATTTATATACAGTGAAACTTCTATGAGCGACCACCTCTATTAAGCAACCATCGACTGATTTTTTAGCCTTATCTACTTAATGTTAAAAGATGCTCTTAAAGAGACTACACGACCCTCCATAAGCGACCAGTCCTAGTGTTCTCTGTCCGAAAATTTTCTTGCATTTTTCCCGAAGTAAAGTAAACAAAAACCACATTCCAAATCAGTTGCTCTACTACAAATTGACAGCAGGTGCAAGTACACACTACATGTAAATCTTGTAGTTTACAGCAGAGAAATGTCCAAGAAACAAGTGATTTTACTGTTTTATCAGCTCATTGATGTGATTGAGTTACATAAAAATGGAAATTCATAGAGGAAGTTGGCAGTTACTTTTGGTTGTGGAAAAACCCAAAAAGCAAATTTTAAAGCAAATAGATTTTATTATGGCGAATTCAGAATGCATGAAGAATATCTGGATAAATGCTCTTTTGTCAGATGTAAAAAAAAAAAAAAAAAACACAGTAGAGAGAGAAGTACACTAAGGGAGAGAAAAAAGAATGAAACAATCTGAAATATCTAAATATTTTAATAAATTTAAAATTTTTAAATGTTTTGTGTAATTACTTATGCATTAGTATGCAATTTTATAAACAACAAAACAATGTTTTTTCCCAGTTTTTTTCTTGTCTACTAAATATTTGTAGTTCTTTGAGTGAACACTTCTCTTAATGATCAATTTTTTGTGGAACAGTAGGTGGTCGCTTCTGAGAAGTTTCACTTTTTATATGTGTATACAGTGGAACCAGTGGCGTTTTCTCAGGGTGTGCAAGTCGTGTGTTAACGCCCAATCAAAAACAGAAAAAAAAAATCCTGCAATTTACTTGACTATATTGTGAGAATCCTAATGTTTCCCCAGTTTTCCCTCACACCCCCTCCCCTCCCAGCTCCGAAATGACCAGACTACGAGCCTTCCTGTGTGGCAGTAAAACATGCTTGTCGAGATAAGCAAGGCGTTGGAGACAACTCAGCTATATTCCCATCACTACTAATTGGAGCATGCGCTTTACGTCTTCTACCTCTTGCTTAAGCTAACCAAGGCGTTGAAACGAAATCCAACGCTTTCAGCTAGATAGCCAGCCCGTCCCCTTTGGGGTTCAGGTTTCACCCCCACGCATTTCCTTTCCTTTTCTCAGTTTTCTCCCTGCAAAACAACATTCTTTTTTGAGAATTCGTGCTGACCAGTTCTGTATCTCCTCTCCTGCATTGATTTTCAGCTTTTAAAGATTTCAAAGATGGCTTCTAATAGTGTTATCCAAACACTATTAAAAAGTTCTTTTTTGTCACTTAGTTATGTTGAGAAAAAGAAAATAATTGAGAATGGTCGACCATGCCCTAATCTCACAATTTCGACGAATGTGAAAGGCATAAGTGGTGTTGGATTTCAGAGACATTTTCGAATGAATTTATATGAATTATCAGACTGGCTGTTTTTCTCTTGGACATGCTTACTATTCTCAAACAAGAAAAACGTTTGGAATAATCAAGGCTATGATGATCTAAACCATCTTAATACCGCTGTGAAGAAGCATATCGAATCTGAAATGCATCTTTCCAGTTTCATGAAATTTAATACTTTTGTATCAACTCCAGCGAGAATAGATGTTCTTTTAGATTCCCAACGAAGAAAGGAAATTGAGTTTCATAATGAGAAAGTAAAAAAAAAATCGAGAAATATTGAAGAGGCTTATTGATGCCGTCTGCTATTTAGCAAAGCAGGAACTACCCTTCCGATCACATGATGAGCATGCAGAATCTTTAAATAAGGGAAACTATATGGAATTTCTTATAGCAAGTGCTGTATTTGATTCCACGTTAAAAGAACACTTACAGAATTCCACAGTTTTCCGCGGCACTTCAGCAACCATTCAAAACGATTTAATTAATTCAGTTGCCGACGTTCTAAGGGATCAAATTTATGAAGAAATCCAGAACACGGATTTTGTTGCTATTATGCTTGATGAAATATCTGACATAAGCAACAAATCTCAGCTGTCAACTGGTTTGCGGTATTTTTCCAAAAACGAGAAAAAAAATTGTTGAAAGGTTTCTTGGATTTCGCGACATGAGCGCTAATAAAACTGCAACAGCTCTTTTCAACCATGTCTGTAAAATCATCAATATATATAAGTGTGAAAATAAATTAATTGCACAAACATATGATGGATCTTCGGTGATGAGCGGCCATCTCAATGGACTCCAAACCAAAGTCCTGGAAAAATACCCAAAAGCTTTGTTTACGCACTGCTATGCTCATGTAATGAACTTAGTTTTGCAGCAATCATTAGAATCCAATAGAGAACTGAAAACATTTTTTTCCTGATTAAAATCACTAACCGCATTTTTTTCACACTCTCCAAAGAGGCTACACGAACTTTTCCACTTTCATGTCAAGAAAACTGCCGTCATTAGCCAGTACTAGATGGAATTTTACCTCGAGGCTTGTCCACACGGTATGTGAAAATAGAGAAGCTTTAATTGCGTTTTTTGATCACGTTAGTGAAAGGGGAGATTTTGATAATTTAGTTGCAATGACAGCTAGAGGATTCTGCAGTTTCCTTAAAAATCTACAAAATATATTTTTAATAAAGGTTTTATCTAACCTACTTGCTTTCTCAAATGTCTTATTCGACATACTGCAGTGCAAAAATGTCGATATTTTGTACTGCAGTAATAAAATTACGGAATTTCAAAATCAACTCCAAAAGGAAAGAGATCATTTTGAAACAGTGTGGTCTTCTGTTAATGAAGACGAAGAGTTAATTCAAATAAAAAAAAAGAAGATTAAATAGTGAAACACAAAAGGATTATTGTCGGAGACTTTACTTCGAAATTATCGACAACATTAAAAACCAAATGTTAATTAGATTGGCAAGTTTTGAAAAATTGCAGTATTTTGAACTTCTAAATCCATCGAAACTGGTGTACTTCAGCAAAAGAGAAAATTTCCCTCATGATATATTGAAAAAGCTGCAACAAGTCTATGGGGATATTTTTAATTTTTCTAAACTGCAGAATGAGCTGCACGTTTGGTACGCTTCCAATGAAGGACGGAATAAAACACCTATTGAAGTGATTAATCATTTGATAGAAATGAATTTAGTGAGTGGGTTCACAGAAATCTATAAATTAGCCACATTGATTTCCACAATACCAGCTACAGCATCGTCTGTAGAAAGATCATTCTCATCGTTGAAGAGGATCCACACATTCTGCCGCGCTACTCAGACTGAACACCGAATGACTAATCTAAGTCTTGTTTCTATTGAAAAAGAACTGCTTTCTCAATTACGACGTGAAAATAAATCCAAATTTTATGAAGCAGTTATTCAGAAGTTTCTCCAGAAAGAAAGGCGGCTTGAACTAGAATTCAAATGAATACAAGTAAATATTCATTTGATTTATATGTATTGTCTTATAATAATTTTAATGAAATTATCATTTCTAACATAATAATAACCTCCCTTCTTTCATTTTTATAATTTTATTCTTAAAATGGCAAATGAGAACTTTTTTGCATTTAGATGTGCGAATTAGCCTGCTGAACAGCTGAGACATAAAACTGCCCACACCGATCTATAGTTTTCACAACAAAACACCTAGATATATTGGTAAACAAATTACATGCATCTTAAATTAACTTTCAACTTTAAAATTTTGAAACGAGCATATCGAACTGATTTTCTGTTAAATATAGATGAATATTATACAAATTTGCTTTTCTTAGTATGAAAATTCTGTAAAGGGAATCCCCGTAGTATGTTCCTAAAAATGGGAATGGGCAGGTTAACCCTGAGTTCCAATTTCCCCGCAGCTGTTTGAGCACATTTCTGCCCTTTTTAAAACCGGCCACAGGGCTAATACAGTTTCCAACGCCCTAAGTTTAAAGTCACGAGACGCCACTGAGTGGAACTTCTATGAGCAAGCACCTCTATTAAGCGATCCCTTCCTGCAACCAGGGCCGGATTTACACATTTTTGCACCCTAGGCCAAAGGCCATAATTGCCCCCCCCCCTCTCGAAAAATTGATCAATAGTTCCAATTTAATATGCATAATAATTCGTTTTTTCTCATCACCATTATATGTCACGTAAAAAAGTGTTTTATAAAGCAATTTTTTTTTATGATTGTCAGATAATTTACATTATCTATTATCATTTCGATAGGAAGACCCTCAATTTTACCATTTAAAGCCATGGAACAGTTCAGTTTTGTGAAACTCATGAAAAGTCATCGCAAAACAAAGGATTGCATTGTAAACTTCGTGCGATTTTTGGACATGTTAACTTTCGACGTCCTTGGATAGGTTAACTTTCTGCAAAACTTCAATATCAGTTTCTGTTCTCAGCATTTTTATGAGTAGCATATCAGAATCAGAATTCACTTTTTCTGGCGATCTTTTAGATGGAACTAAGAAACCAGAAATTCTCGTTTCATTAATTGCGCGATGTTTCACCGATATATTTGATAGGCGATAGAGTTGATAATGCGTTTTCAACATTTTTGAAATTATAGATGCATTATACTCAATGCAACAGACTTTTTCTCGAGCAGATATATTTACCGTCCCGTGCGTGTGTGTGGTGTGGTTCTCTTTACGGGAACATTGGAATAAAGAGCACAGACAGTCAGATGCCTTTTCGATGATAACTTACTTTTAATAATTGTTCTCTCCAGTACCCCTCCTTTCCTCAATGTGATTGTTCTGTAGCGGATCTCTTAGTTCTACAACACATGTCGTCAACTTGGACATGGTCTGTGCTGGGGTGCTCTGCGAGCAATTCTGTGTCTGCGAGGGGGGGGGGGGTTAATGGATCTCCACACATGGGTTTTCTATAGATAAGAAATTGTACTAGGGAAAAGAGGAACTTTTCGGAAGCCATAAACGTGTTTTTCTTGGGCAATAATCACTTAAAGTAAGTCGTTTTCGTTTCTCCTGTATGTCTTGCTTACTTCCTGTTAGGAAGTAAGCAAAGACTACATTCCAAAACAGTCGCTGTACTGCAAATTGACAGACAGGTGCAAGTACACGTACACAAAACCTACAAATCTTGTAGGTTAGAGATGATACATGTCTAAAAAATGGGTGATTTTACTGTTGGAGCAGCACATTGATCTGATCCAGTTAACACGAAAAAGGAAATTCGGAGAGGAAGTTGGACGTTCATTTTGTTTGTGGAAAAAATCAAAAAGCAAATAGATTTTACTATGGCAAATTCATAATGCATGAAGAATATCATGATAAATTATCTTTTGACAGATGTAAAACATAAAGTAGAAAAGAAGTACTGTCAGGGAGAGAAAAAAGAATGAAACAAAAAGAAAATTTTATAAATTTTTTATTAAAACTTAAAAAGTATGCTTGTATTAATAACAAAACGAACAAGATTTTTTTTTTTTTTTTTTTTTTTTTCCTTCTTGGCTATCAAATGTTCATACTTCTTTGAGCGTCCACTGATTTTTCATGGAACAGTGGGTGGTCATTCCCGAGAAGTTCTACTGTATAGATAAATCTAATATATAAAATTCTCCTGTCACCTAACTCCTCCGAAACCACTCGACCAATTTTAATGAAATTTTCTATGTATATTCGTTAGGTCTGAGAATAGGTTTTTAACTATGTCTCATAACCCTAAGTCATAAGGGCAGTCCACCCCAAAATGTTTAGCCCCAGAGTGCTATTAATTTCAATCAGGATTTCTCTGTAGACATCAGCGTGTCGAGTCACTTTTCAAATGTGTTTGCCAGATAATGTGTAGAGGGGGGGGGGCGTTAATAAAATGTTGAAAGTCGCAGAAGGTTTTCAATTTTTGATAATGGATTGCTAAATGTGGTGCCAAAACGTGACAATTTATTATAAATATATTTCGCATATAGTTAGAAAACGCTTGGCGTATATTGTAAAAGAGTTTTATTAGGCGATTTTAATATAGATTTCTATTCCGAAGAAGTGCTCTGTGGAACAAGAAAGGAAAACACGGTACACTCGTGGATTATGATGCCAATTCCAAACAGCATTTAAAATGTCTTTGCGGTATAGTTGGAATATGCCTACAGGAAGAATATGCCTGGCGAAGATTGTAAAACAGTTTCAGTAGGCGATTTTATGATAAATTTCGATTCCAAAGATGTGCTTTATGGTACAAGAAAGAGTTGATTCCTATTTTAACGCCCCCACTCTCGCCAACCTGAAAAATCCACGTACTTTGGCGAGCTTTGCAGTCATGGGTCTCTGGGAGTTATGCACAAGTTTCAACGGTACTTACGTATTATCCCGGCGGTCCGCCAAGACAAGCAATTTTTCACCAAGATAAATGCCGGGCACATGAAATTTTTGATGGTTTGGAATACGATTGGCAACGTATTTAAAATCTACGAAAAAGTAGTTTGGCGGAAGTGACCTCCGGGATAATACGTAAGTACCGTTTCAACGTACCCAAAAGAACTAGGTGATAACTAAAGTAAACAAACTAGTGATAAATGCGCCAGTTAAGGAATTTGAAGACATTTAATTATTAAAACTACATTAATTGGTAATCCAAAATAAATAAAACTGTAACGGCATGCTATACTTACATGTTGTTCCAAATCGCCATTTTAATTCTAAATTACGATTTTTATATAAATGCAAAAAATCGTCATGGTAACTGCATATGTTTAATCATCGCCTCCTTGGCGAGAGTCGAGGCGTTAAACTAGGAAACAATATATAAAACGGTGAAGTATAGTTGTGATATACTTGGCGAAGATTATAAAATCGTTTTAGTAGGTGATTTTAAGATAGATTTCGATTCCAAAGATGGGTTTTATAAAATAAGGAAGAAAAATACAGCACAGTCATGAATAAGGATAACACTTTCCAACTTAATGGAATAAGGATGAAAAATAGGGACGACGCATAAATTATGATACGATTTTAATATATAGCACTATAGTGCGTATTTAAAATCTGAAAGTGTTTCAGATTTTCATCCTTTTTTTGGGGGGGGGGCAAAATTTTTTATGGAATGACTATCAATAAGTCTCAAGGCCAAACTATGTCTGTTTGTGGATTAGATTTGAGCACGCCATGTTTTTTCACACGGACAGTTATACGTGGCATGCTCTCGAGTGGGCAAACCATACAGTGGGCATCCAGTTTGTTTGTGTTATCTAAAGATGGGATAACAAAAAATATTGTATACTCTATTGCGTTAAGGGATTGATATTATTTTTTAGTAAAATTATTGTAATTAGCGATATATATAAATTTAAAGAATAAATTACAATGAATTAAAAATATATGTTTGGTATTGTGTTATTTTTATATTCCAGCATCGTTCACAGCGCTCCATGCCTCTTCCACTCATATACCACATCCTCACAAACTTACAATAAGTTAGTCATTTCTTTCTACTAAAATAATCCTAGGAATAATTTATATGGCAAAACAACGTTTGGCGGGTCAGCTAGTATACTGTATATTTTTTAATGCATTTATGTTTGTGACGTCAGATATTTCAGTAAAGTTCAGAGTTAAGGCAGGTAATATGGTTTATTGAACATTACAATTAAGTTACAATTTAGAATGAGAAGAGGGGAGGGGAGACGGGTACAAGAATCAGCGTGGACTCATGAAGCAGTTCCAGTGGCAGAAGTCCCTCGATTTTCGATGTGCGGGAGTATTTACGCTTACCACACCACGTGGTCTGCGAAGACATAACTCCGCCTCTCTCTTATCTTTGATCGAACCACACACATTTACCAACATGACCGGCATCCGGGGACACAAGGGCGTGGGGACACGTGTACATCTAAAGAACTCAGAATCGACGGCCTGATGTTTGACAAATAACAAAATAAATAAAACATAGCTCCAGAGCGCGCGTGGCAAGTATGACAGGAAAGTAAAACTTACAGTGAAAGTACCCGCTTGAACAATACCCAAACTAGTAAAACCCAAATTACCTTTTTATACATTACATATATGTACTTTTCAATGCATTAAATATTGCTAATTGATTCAAGTTTAAAAAAAACTTTTTTATTAAAAATTACTTTAAATTAAATTCAAACTTTGTTAATTGATTAAAAAACATTTATTTATTTTTTTTAACTGCATTTCTTTTTTTCAAATCTAAATATTCCTTTGGTTAATTTGAAATTTCGTGCTTTCTTTAGATAATTGCTTGTGTTTTTTTTTTTTTTTTCCTAGGAAAATTTGGTCTGTAAAATTGTCAATTTTAGTTTATAATAATTATTGAGGAATGTTTTAAAATTATGGCACTGGTATTCCTTGTTGGGTAATCAATTAGACTATTGACTGGAGTATATTAGCGTAATGCATTAGAAATTTTAACCCATTTTATCGAAACAGCAGCTTAAAAATTAATGAATTATATGACTTTTTTTGTGAAATATTGATTGTGACAAAGAAAACTGTTGCCAAAAGGATGACAAAAAGGTGTTTTTAAAATATTATTCACAAAAAGGATACATTTTAGTCAACATTTAAATTTATAAAATCTATTATTTTTCAAGGAATAGGTTCAAGTGATATTTTATTCTACTAAACTTATTTGGAAACCAAGTTTATTTTGTTCATGAAATCTTAACATAAATCTAAAAGGCATGTCTGTGGGTTATAAATGATACATGTAAAAGAAATTATTTTCAATTCATTTACCAAAATTATTTTCTACATCAATCTAATCAAATTTTACTTTTCAGTCTAAACCTGACAGTCCAGAGAGTCTCAGTGAAGCCAAAATACCAAAATTAGAAACTCCTCAATACAATTACTATCCTCCACTAGGAAGTCCTGACATACCCAAATTAGATCAGTATGTTAAAAAAGAAGACGACACAGAGAGTAGCGATGAAAATGCTGATGCTGGGGATTTCGCTATGGAAATGGGACTGGCTTGCGTTATTTGCAAGTATGTATCTGGTACAAAACCATAAATTCTATGTATTGAAGATATGTTATGCAGTTTCCCTAATGATTTTTCTCATTGCAAGTTTCCATGCTCCTCAAAAGCCAATTTAACAGTTTTAGTTATTTGTGAATGATTGAATTTAATCTACTATAAGAAACTACTTTAAGAAACTACTATAAGATACTACTTAAGAACTACTACTTAAGAAACTAATATTATCTTAAATACTAATATAATCTACTTAAGAAACTAATATTATCTTGAAACTAATATTATCTTAAATAAGATACTACTTAAGACTACTACTTAAGAAACTACTATAAGATAACTACTATAAGAATTCAGTGAATCGTTCATGCAGATAACTAATCGCCTTTTTAATTTTTTATAGTTATAAAAAAAAAAAGTTACTGGTGCGAGTGCTTTTTTTTCAGCCTGTCAATTTCATATTGTCTTAGGAGAGGCCAATTTAATTACTTTTGACTTCTAGTACAGTGTTTTCTTTAATTTAAGGTAATAAATACACTTCTACCTGATTTGTGCAGCCCTTTAAATGCTAGTTTTCTAAAGATTTTTAACAGTTTTGAATTTAGAAAGAGTTCTTTATCATTATTATTTTAAATGGTAGAGAATATCAAGTTTATTAAAATACAGTAAAGCACCGTTTATACGTCTTTCAAGGGACCAATCTGAAAAGACGTATAAATGAAACATTAATAAAGAACTTTGATTATTACATATTTAATGCTACTAATTCAAATTTATGTAAACATAATAATTGTACGTTCTTTTAAGGTACTAGTAAATTACTTCATACTATTGGGTTGGAGGGAAAGTTCTGTCTTATTTTAAATAGGCAGTTTATTTTTCTTGTAAATAAAGAAAACGTCTGACTAGTGAGTTGATCGGATATTTTTGTTTTTTAGATACTGTATAATATAAAAGGTGCCCTTTTTTAACATTCATCATTTACTTGTGATATTTAAAGTGAAAAACAACACAGTAGATAAAGTGCATTGTCTGATCGTGTAAGAATGTGTTCATCACATCTGATTAGACACAATGTGGAGCTGTTTTTGGGCAGGCTGATTACTGGAGATGAAAAGTGGATTCTTTACGAGAATATTAAGAGAAAAAAATGTTACTGCAAACCAGGAACATCATCAGCAACAGTTCCAAAACCAAGTATCCATCAATGAAAAATACTGCTTTGTTTGTGGTGGGACAGGAAAGGTCCTGTGTACTACGAGTTGCTGAAACAGGAAAAAACCATCAACGCGGATCTGTACTGCAATCAGCTGGATAAATTGAATGCAGCTATCAAAGAAAAAAGGCCAGCATTAGCGTCCAGAAAAGGAATAGTGTTCCACCACGATAATGCTCGCCCGCACACTGCAATGGTGACACAATAAAAACTGAATTCGTTAGGATGGGAAGTCCTTAGTCGCCCACCGTATTCACCTGACATTGCACCATCTGATTATTACCTGTTCAGATCTCTGCAAAATTATCTAACGGAAAAAAAATTCAAGTCTTTTGAAAGTGTTTCTAAGGCAGTTGCTGACTATTTTAACTCCAAGGGTGAGAACTTCTACAAAACAGGAATTCACAGGTTACCTGAAAGATGGCAACAGGTTGTAACAAATAACGGAGCATATATAATTGATTAATATTAAACACATATTTTTATAAATGAATTCGAATATTTTCTTTAAAATACGACAGAACTTTCCCTCCAACCCAATAGTTTTTACACTAGAAACAATAGCTAGATTTTAAAAAAATCAAATAAATGTGAAACATTGTACCTTTATTGTACTGTATCTTAAATACCACATATACTTAGTATTAAAGTAATGTACAGTGAATACCAACCAATTATGAGAGGATTTTTGTTACAGACCTTGAATTTAATAAATCATCCATAGTTACCTGATGTGCTGTCTTTGATTTTTAATTAGAGTATTACAAATTGAATTAAATTAATGAAATTTTTTTTCGTGTTCTAAACTTTTCAACAGTGTCAACTGTACCTTTAAAGAAGGCTGTTAAAGGTACAACCCTCCATACATCCTTTATTTGACCTACATGACAAAAGTTTCTCTCTAAACAGGAAAATAACTATTGAGACAAAAGTTTTGAAGTTAAGGAAAGTTTAAAACGACGTATAACCGATATTGGCATCGTATAAATGAAGCATTTTTGCATTAAAATAAATAGGAATGAATCGGGACTTCATGTAAGTGACGTATAAATGCAAAAGTTGTATAAATGGTGCTTTACTGTATTATGCAAGCGGTAATGAATGAAAGTTGTAAACCATCTATAAGCATTGCTCCTTTCTTGGATTTATTTATTTTTTAGGAAAAAAACCCATTTGTTTTATATGTTTTAATTTTCAGTGCATTGTTGAATAAAACTTCATAACATCAGTGTATTTTTAAGTATTAGAAATATTTTCCCCAATAAGATGTGTTTGTAATATGCTAATACAGTGCAGCATCCATAATCCGGGAACCTATAATCCGGCACTAGTCTCGTTTTTTTTTTTTCCCCCAAAGGGATCCAGAATCTCAAAATCAGGAACTTTTAATGCTGATTTTAATTGATGTATGGCTATATTATTTTTTTTTTCTTCTTCAATAGATCGTTTTTCACAATATTTTTCTTTTTGTTTCGTATTTCGGCCCTAACATTTCTTTGCCGATCACCATTACTGCTGCAAATATTTGAAGCAATGCATTCTCTACTACCGAGATAAAAACTAAAGTAAATACGGCTTGGTTCGCTTATTACATTTAAGTTAATTGCAGTCAGAGGTGCAGTGTTGCTGAATGAAGAATTTAAAGATAACGCGAGTGCTTTCAACATTAATATGTTTGAGTTTTTAAAACAAGACAGCATGTTTACACGTCATCGTAAACACATGGCTTCGGCTCCTTTCAGACACATTGCCTTGTTTCTAGACATCCTATCACCATGCGAAATGTAATAACTATCGCGGAAAGGAATTCGCCAGTGCTTTGAAAAGCAGGAGGGAATTAGTATGATTCGACGTAATTAAGAAGCTGTGAAGAGACTGAAGACAGTACAATTTGGAATAATTCAGCTTGCAAAATAAAAATCTATGGTATAAACTACGGAGAGATTTAATAAATTCGATTTTATATCTTTTTATATCTGAGAGTTAACTGATGAATGTGCGAATGTTATTTAACCAGTTAAATACCTAAAACCAAAAAAAAAAAAAAAAAAAAAGAAGCAACTTAAATTAACCGATGTATTTAATGTAGATACAAAAGCTAATTAGATTCTAATAATAAATTAATACACTTATTTTAAATTAGTATTTAAATAAATTTCAGTTACTATTTGTGTTATATTTTATGAAAGTGTTCGAAAATCAACAATCTTTTCTGCTTTATAGTTTTCAGTTTGAATTACATTTTATTAATAAACACTAAATTACATTTGTTCCAGTGTAGTTTAGTACTTTTTTGGCATTTTATACAGCGATCATATGCATATTTTAAGACTACTTTTCATTGATAAATAATACACTGGTCAATAACACGTGATGGACGATGGTTTTAATTAGAGATGTAACGAATAGTGATTTGGCCGAATACCGAATATTCGGCTCTTAGTTTAGGCCGAAATGTAATATTCGGCAGCCGAATATTACATTTAAAAAAATTTCATTTTAACTGTAAATAAAATATTGCTTTTCAATTTTGTAATTAAATACTAAATAAAAATTAATAAAAATTCATTAGATTATTTGTAGGTACTTAAAAACAAGCAGTATAATATCTGTAAAACTAAAAAAATATTGGTCATGATAAAATATCTTTTACAAAGTGAAACACTAATAACAGCATAATTATATTTTGAGATATTCATAATTTAATAAATGTGCTATGGTAAATGTCATTAATCTGGTAACTATGCATAATCACATCATGTTTTAGGTTTTACAGACTGAGCAAAACATATTTAGCAGCTTTTCAAAATTATGTTTGTAATTAAGGATCTGAAAAAATTCTTTCTACCCCTACCCAATAAAGAAATTAAAAAAATCAAGTCAAGTAGTGTCAATAAGTATAAAAGTCTGCATTTCCGTAATATTATTGCATTAGATTTATATTTCATACAGCTTAAAATTCAATGAATTGGGATATTTTATTATATGAGATTAAATGATTGAAGTATAACTAAGCATTATTATTTGTAAATGCATTTTTAAAAATATTTTTCTCTCTTTTTTCTGAAATTATTCAGCCGAATATGTAGCAATATTCGGCCACAAGTATTCGGCCGAATACCTGTTCAGTATTCGGCCAACTGAATGTTCGGCTTACCAAATATTCGGCAAAAAAGCCGAATAGGCCGAATACCGAGTAGTGGCTGAATATTCGTTACATCACTAGTTTTAATGGAAAATTTCAAAACATCTATAATCCGGAAAAATCGGTAATCCGGCACCACGTCATTCCCGACGATGCCGGATTATCGGTGCTGCACTGTACTCTGTCACATATTATTGTTCATGCTTTAATAATTTAGTCAGGTCTTTATATATGAATGGGTTATGTTTCGATAATAATATCATTATTATTATTAATTTTCTTTTTTTTTTCCAGACAAATTGAAGTTACACAAGGAAATCAGCTTATAGAATGCCAAGAATGTCATAGTTTATATCATCAAGTAAGTAGCTTTAATTTTTATTTTGTACATATATTCTAGTTTTTGAACTGTGTTTTTTAATTGTTGCACTATAAAAAGTTCTGTAAAAAAATTTAAATATTTTGATAACTTCAATGCATATTTGTTTCGCTCAAATTTTCTTAAAAAAAAAAATCCTATATGACACAACTTTTTTCAAGTAGTTTTTTTAAAGGTTTTTAAAAAATTATTATTCAAATAATGACTAATGACTAACCATGGTCATAGTATTTATAAATGAAAAGTCATAGCTGGATATATTAGACAGCTGGAAAATAGTGCAGGGAAGCACCAATGCAATTAATATAACCACAGACCAGTTTCACTAAGTATAATCTACTATCCTTAGTGTAATAATGAAGAGTTGGAAATTTCATCATTTTGTATACAGTGAAACTTCTAAGAACGAACCCCTCCTACAACAACCAATTTTTACATACATTAAAGACATAGGAAGAGTCTTTCAAGTCATTACTGAGATTAACAAGCTGAAGTTATGAATTTCTCATTGGAGACATGCTATTGAACCATGTTGTAAAATAACACATGTACTATCCAGGTATTCTTTAAAGGCAGTAAAATTTAATTTAGATAAAGAGGCCAATTATAGCTTATGACTTATATATATATACAGAAATTGAAATAAGTATTTACGAGAGCTAATTTTATTCTTTTTGATTGGCTCACATAAAAGCCTATTTCAATTTTTCCAGCTTTCTAAATCAATTATCTGAGCAAATTGTCTGCCAATTCATTCTTGCCTTGAACTACTTATCAAAATTGGTATATGGTTATATTTTTTGTTTTAGGTACTTTCCTTCATGTCTGTCTGTTGTCTAATGATCTCATTGTGTTATACTTGGTGCTACTATTTCAAAAGCTATATTTATTTGATCTAAAATTAATGTTTTAAAGAATAATATTTTTGTATTATTAAAATTTTTCAAATAAATTGAATCTTTTTTTTTTCTTGGGAGGAGGGGGGGGGGGTTATTGATATGAACATAGATTTTTGTATTTTCAGTTTGTAATGTTTCTACTTAAACGATTCATGTATTTAAAGATCATAACTGGTATATTTTTTAACAGTATGTCATTGTTAAAGTAATAGTTCCTGCTAAAACACCTTTTTTTGTTTGTTTTGAAAAAAAAAAAAAAAAAAAATCATTTTTGTTACGTTTGGTACTTTTCTATCTACAATAATACTCCATCTCCTTTAAAAGATGCTGTATAATTTTTTGAAAATCCTCAAACAGTAATCCTGAAAAAAAAAAGTGCATGTAATAACTTTCTGCATAACCACTCAAAAATCCTCAATCAGTGGTTCCAGATTTTCCCTAAGCTCTCAGAAACATAAACAATGTTTAGGATGGAAGTAACACACATAATAGAAATTAACCCAATTTTTACTGTTAGCACACTTTGTAAGGTTATAAAAGTATTAAAAATTAAAATATGAATCTGTATTCTTATTATTATGGTATTGTTTTAATATTTCATAATTGCATTATGAATATTATTTATTTATATTATGTATTCTAGTAATTAAGTTATTTTTTTATTGTTCATAATTGTAACTATAAATAGTTAAAAACTAGTTAAAATTTTTTATTTGGGAATACCTTATTCCCCCGTACCTTATCGTGTACGGGGGAATAAGGTATTCCCAAATAAAAAATTTTAACTAATTAATCCGCCGTATTAAATAATGTTTTATATGTTTTTATTAGTTAAAAACTATTGTTATTATTTTAAATTGTGAAAACATTCTTTTAATCGTAATGTTAACTTTATGTTCAGATGTTCTATAAGAAATTTTAAACAATCTTACTGTCTTGAGTTGCACATTTATGTAAACATTTTCCATGTATCTATATTTGAATCTAAAGAATTTAACTCTAGTTAAATAAAAAAATATTAAAGTCATAAAAACATTTTCATTGTAGGAATGCCACAGACCACCAGCATCTGATTATGATGTGAATGATCCTCGCAGAGTATGGTATTGTGCAAAATGTGTAAAAAGCATGAAGAAAATGGTATGTAACTTTTTTGCTACTTAGAATGATTTTTATGGCAGTTGAATACTTAGTGATTGCTCCATTCTTGTTCTGCTCAACCTCATTTCATCTGCAGCTGTCTGTTATAAATCATTAAGATCCTGTAGGCTAGTGTTATGATTTTTTTGCCACCTTTTGCTATAAGCTTTAGAGAGTGAATATAGGAATTTAGTGTTTAACCTTTTCAAGGCGAGTTCCATGTATACAATGTTCAGCAAAAATTTACCTCAAAGGACAATAAACATACTTATGTGGCTTCATTTTGCAGAAAATAATTAGTATGGAACTGTGATGTTAAGACTGTTTTAGTAAATTAGGCTTAATGTTGAAAAATCTGCTGTCCTCTAGGATAATTTCTACAGTGGCGCTTTTTGTACCTATGATAACTTACACAAAAGTAAGTGGCTATACAAAAATGGTTGAAAATAACATATGATATTCCAGTATGTTTTATTTACAAAATAAGGTAAATAATTAGTACTTGATAGTGCTATTTCTTTCAATTAAGTTTTTTGTCTACGCGAGTTTTTCTACGCGCTGTATCACTTTTCAATTTTTGTTGATTTTAGGGACTTGGGTAGGGTTTTCTTTAGTTTTCAATCTATATTCTTGCATTTTGTGTGGTTTTTTTCCTTTGTACGTTCTTTTTTTACCCTACTTTTTTTCTTCCTACATAGCATCGTATCACTTTTCAAGGGTTGGCTGCCCTCCATGGGGTCTTTCTAAGGTGACAGAGCCACTGTGCCATGGTGATCTATACTTCATACTTTGAACTGACATGTAAAATCTTAAGGTCTTGCGAGAGTTTTCTCGGTGGTTTGAGTTAGGTTGACAGATGCGCGATGAGACCCGCCGCCTGTCTATTATTTCCAAGGACATAGCCACTGTGTCATGTTGAAGCATACTTCATAATTGGAACCGACATATAAAATCTTGATGTCTTCGTGTGTGTGTGTGAGAGAGAGAGTAAAAGCACACTCAAGTGCATAAACAAAATATGGAAAATTTTCAGTTTTTTTTTTTTTTTTTTTTTTTTTTAATGTTACAATAAATATAAGGAAACAGTATAATAAGACTCTCCAAAAGCCAACTTTGACAAAATATTTAAAAGCATTCAAGGCTGCTAAAGATTAAAAAAATAATAATAATAATAAAAAAATAGATTGAACTATGCTTATAGCTCTTTGCAGTTGAATAAAAATGTATGGGTATCGGTGGCCCAGTGTATAAATAGGGTCCCGTAACTATGTTGTTTTGTCCTCACCTCTCTCTTCTGAATGTCACACAATGTAGCATATTATAGTTTAGAGATAAATAAACAAGGAATACAGAAATCTATAAGCAAAGTGTATAATAACCACATTTAATCTGATTTATAGAAATTTCAGTGTACAACAATATTCCACCTAAGGTAAAATTAAATACAGAAATTGCTATCTATGTACTTTAAGTCGTGAACTGAATAAGTTGGCTTAGATTCTTCTCAGCAAACATGTTTCTGATGTCAGGAATAATTTAGTTCTCCAATGCCTCAAAATAAATAAATAAATAAATCTGTAGCAGGTGAAAGGAAGGGCAAAATGTTGTGTATATTTATGTTTAGTTAATAAAAAATAAAAATAAAAATGATTATAGTAATGAATTGTAAGATTCATTACTATAATCATTTTTATTTTATTATCATTTTTATTTTAAATATAATAAGATTCTAACTTTAGTGTAAGTTTTAAATGGCCAACCATTAAATTAATTAATGGCTCGCCTTTCTAAATCTCTGTTATGCTCCTGATGGATATATTATCTGACGTAGATTAAAAACAAATTAGTAAAAAATTATTATAAAATATTTTAGTATGACACTGAGAAATAATCAGTTATGTGCATAAACAGTGTGCAGATATTGTACAGTTAACAGCATAAAACTAACATTCCCAGCTAATGCTGGTGTTAGTTCCTTTTATCTTACAAAGGGCTTTAACAAATTTTCTTTGGGGATGGTCATAGAAAATTTACACATTAGGTCATTCTATGTGACTAAAAATGGGATCTTGGGTGGTAACTGTTTTTATTATCCCTTATGGAAAATGATATACCTCTCACCTTTATTTTCTATATCATCCTCATTCAGTTCACATACACATATGCATATTACAAATATACCGGGTAATTCAAAATAGATGTTAAATGGATTATCTTTTAAGCCATAAGTGATTGATGCATACTTTCAATTAGAAAAGTTCGTTAAATAAAGAGTAACTTCCAAATATGGCAATTTTTTACAAGGAGCTGTATACATATTAAAGTACAAAATTTAATTTTTATACGGTTCCTTAACTATCACATTTGGAAAAATGTTGTTCTGTGTCTAAGGTAAACAAATAAAAATCCCATGTTCTTGAATAAAATAGTTACTGAGATATCTCAAGATCTCTCAAAAATTTCAACGTTTGTCACCAAATACTTAGGGGATGTCTTAAAAGTGAGAACAGTAAAATTGCTTTTCAATTAACATTAATTTACATTAGCGATCATTCAAAAGCTACATTTGACTCCTGAAAATCCTATTTTAGGAAGAATTTTCCTATAATGTATGTTTTGCAGTTTCAAGTGTTAGTTAACCAACATCATTAGTTTGTCATTCTCTATTACACTAGTAAATTCCTTCTGTGGAGAAAAGTGTGGCGTAATTAGTGAATGATCCCCCTCCCCCCCCAAAAAAGATTAAATTATCAATAATTTCATTATACAGTATTGATCATTGCAGGTCAAATTATTCCTGTTAATTTCACATTTGAATGAGTATGACATTGTCCAACAAAAGGACCATTATCTATCTTACAAAAACTCATAGTTTCTCCCCTAAAGTACAGATTTTTTTCTCCCGAAAACTGTCCTCAACACAGCTGGTAAAGTGGTATAAGTCCAGGGTTTCTACAGACAGGGAAAGTCAGGGATTTGGGAAAAAAAAAGTCAGGGAAATTAGCAGAAATTGAAGAAAGGTCAGGGAAATGCAAGAAAAATTGAATTTTGCGGTAAAATCAAGAAAATATTTGCTGTTTGAACCTAAGTATAGAAATTGTTTTATTTTCATTTTCTCATTCAACCTTATAAATAATTTTAAAATGTGTTCTTTATCAGCATGTCTTGTGCAGTTGAAATATGCTTAATTTTATCCTAAATTATTATCAAACATGGTTTTTGTTAGAATCCAGTGATGTTAAATAAGATTCTTGTATATATTAATTTAATATTATTAGTATTTGTAAAAAAAAGGGGGGGGGGGCAAAATATGTAAAAAGTTATTAATTAAAGGATGTAATGTTAAAAATAGAAACACAAAATTCGGGAAACACGCTAGATAAAGTCAGGGAAGAGCGTGATGGATGTCAGGGAAGTAAAAGCTGTGAAATCTGTAGAAACCATGAAGTCGTCAATTTTAACATTAAATATCTTGCTAACTTAAAGACATGGGAATTTTTAATTAATATTCTTAGACACAGAACAATATTCTAAATTAAATATAAGTGATAGGAAATGAGGGACTGTATAAAAATTAAATTTTGTATTTTAATATGTATACAACCCTTAGTAAAAAATTGCCATATCTGAAAGCTACTTTTTATTTGATGATCTTTTCTGATTGAAAGTATTTTTCGATCACTTACGTTTTAAAAGATAATCGCTTTAACATCTATTTTGAATCACCTAGTATGTATATATGTGATACCACTGGGGGAAAAAAAGCACAGTCCAGAGCTAATTTGAAAGAGTGAGGAGCATAACTTGCAGATTTCAGAACTAGACCAAAATACTAGAAAAAGCCAGTTTCAATAACTACGCTGCTATTTTTATATGTGAAAGAATATGATATACTGAAACAAAGGATACCATTGTTAGTCTGAATGATGTCAGTTTTGTTGATTAGACACAATTGCACTAAAGATGAGACAGGGGTGGCTAGTGGAAGCAAACAAATTATTTATTTATTCTTTTTTACATGGTTACCATGACAAATTGTTCCCAAACTTTCTCCTTAATTTCCACCAAAATGACTTGGAGCTGTTCTGAGAATTTAAAGAAACATTTTTTAAGGTGATTTGAATAATAAAACGTGATTGAAAAAATGGCTTTTTTTTTAAGAATAAATTTAGACAGCATGATATTATTTTTAACACACATAATCCCCTTATCTCACATTTATATATATATTTATAAATCTCAGATTTATAAATATATATGTTATGGCTAAAGCCCGAAGTTTGGCCAGTTTGCGATTTGGCTGGCTGATTCACGTTTTGGCCAAGAGGTTTGGCCAAAGTCAGAAGTACTTGCAATTAATATTGTATATTCTACTTTGGCTGGCCATTTCGCGAAGTGGCTGGGAATCCTTGGCCAAAGCCCGAAGTGATAATGGTAGACTGAGCAGTATCTATTTGCCTTTGCAAAAAGTTTCATATTTTTTGAAGCGATATTTTGGGAGACAATGTGATCTGGCATCTTTAGCATTAGGTCTATGGAGCAGAAAAAGACTAAGGATACCTCTTAAAGGTAGTTGAAAAATGGATACTCAATTTGCCTTTGTATTCATACAAGTTACGCAACGCATTTGCTCAAAATATAATTCGTCATTTTGAAGGGCGCAAATCCAATATTCTTCACGCTATCTCGTTGTTTTAATATAGCATATACGCTCACTGAATAATTTCTATTATGGCTTTAATATGAGAACAGAATAACATGAGATCATATTTTTATATATTACAAGCTTATTTTTAACTCAGAGATGTCACTTATATTTGAACTCATTTCTAAAACAATTGTACTTTTAAAAAAAGAAAAGAAAAAAAAACAGTACACAGAAGTACTCATTTTTAAATACTTCATTTTTAACAGTGTGTAAAAAAATCTGCTCTTGATTTCTTTCTTCCTACTTTGGCCGATCGTCCCAAGCCACTTCGGGAATCGGCTGGCCAAAGCCCGAAATCAAGAAAAGATCGGACATTGGCTGGTAAGTTTACAGCAACGTTGGCCAAAACGCGAATTGGCTGGCCAGTTCATGAACAGGCCTATTTCGGGCTTTGGCCATAACATATATATATGTGAATTCAGGTCCTGAATCAACAAAAATTTGTAATCACATAATTATTATAATTATTATTTATGTATTGTGATTTGCTAATTATATAGATCTGCTATTTACTTTAAACATTAAAATGACTTGTTCTCAAATTATATGTTAAAAATATATTTTATTCTATTTTTTAGGCTACTAAAACACAAAAGACTGCAAAAACTGTCGTCACAAGTACTACTAAAGAGCAAGTAACACCAACTAAAGTTACTAAAAGTGATTCACCTCCAGCGCAGATTTTGCCTTTCAAAAGAACTGAATTGAAGGTATCTATGTTATACTTTTATGATTTGTGATCTATTAATTATCACATTTGCTTTTGCTTTTCTATTTAGTTTCACTGTAAGTTATTTTTTTTGTTAATTTCAACTTATTTTTCTTTATTATTATTTTTTTTCCAAATAAACCAATAACTACAATATACAACAACAAGCTTAGTTTTAAATCTGATTAATGATTTAATACATTTTAATACAATAACTATGTTAAAATTTTATTTACTACTACATATAATTATACCTCTGATGAAACATTCTTAATTTTTAAACAACTGTTAAAACAAAAATAAATACTTTGAAAGTCCATTATAATTTCAAAATTTGCCCTTTCAAAAAATGCAATTAGCATAGATGGTTCCTTTAATAATAGTTCTCATTTAAATCAATTATTTTTTCTGTTTCATTGCAGCCTACAATTACACAGGGTAATACTCAAACCTCAGCCAACAAACCAATTGGGTTAGCTGGACTAGCAGCAAATTTTGGGAGCCGTACAGCCACATCAACTGTTACTACATCATCATCTACTTCTAAGGCTCCCAAAACTACAGCACCCACTCTGGGAACCAAATCTCTCTCTACTTTTTCTGCCACCACCACAGCAAAAACCACAGCTCTACCTAGTTCATCTACACTTCTATCCAAGATGACTGTTTCTTCGAGTGCATTTTCTTCCACCCTTTCTGCAACTTCAACCACCCAGTCAACAGCTGCCCCAAAGGTGCCTACCACAACTTCATCTGCAAAGGGATTGCGATTGCTCAGTGCTGCTGTTGCTTCTGCTTCAGCTTCTTCGAGCCGGGCAGCTGCTCCTGCACCATCCGGTAATGGGAACAGTGCTCATAAAGTTGCTAGTTGCAGCCCATTAATGAGTGCAGACAAGAGGCTGCAAATAATGAAAAAGAAAGCATCAAAGCAACATGAGAAGCGTAGACTATCAACCAAGTGATTCTAGTTTCTATATTTGCAAAAAAGAAATTAAAAATTTGTTGATACTCTTTTGAGAGTTAAGATCTTCCAGATAACTGTAATTAAATATAGTTTTTACATATCACAAGGTAATAAAATTGTTTCAGCTCTGCTCATTAAAATAATTTCATTTTTTGTTCTTTTTTTTTTTCCCCGAGCAGTTTTGCCGAAAGTTACAGTTGAAGGGTAGTAAATTAATTTTTTTTATATCTTTTCAGTTTAAGAAAATGCCAATGCAATTTATCATTTCTTTAGCTAATTTTTATGATTGGTGACTTCATCTGTTTGACCATGCAACTCAACTTCCATCAAGCTTAAATAGTGCTTGCATTAAAATGTGACACTAATTGTATGTTGTCTTTAGAAAGACTGACCCTTTCCTAGCTGATCTCTATGTTGGTTTCTTTAGTTCATTATTCTTAATACCTTTTACTTTTCTCTCCAAATTCATACTATTGTCCCCTTTTATATACAACTCAACTGTTCAGGCTAACAACTTTAGGAAAGAAATCAAGTTTTCAAGCAAAGTTATATATAATCAATCAAATTTGTATAACTCGCAATTATAAGTAGGGAGAGGGGCTTAAGCCTCTCCCCCACCATCAGTATAAATTGTGTTTTCTCTGCTTATACCAACTGTCTGTCAGCTTCCAGTCAAAAATGGGGGGGAAAAAAATCTTGTACATAGGACGAATTAAAGTATTAGAGATATCTCTCTTAAAATAATTACAATGTAAAACAAATATCTCAGATTTTCACTATAATAGGTCTACTATTGGAATTTGAAAAGTGCACAGCACATATAAACAGAATATTAGATCTGTATTGATAAGTGTTTTATTTCCAAAATATTGTTGATGAGTCATGTGACAAAAAACAGTTTTTAAATCTTTCTTCTGGACAAACTTATAAAAAAAAGGTAGGGTAGGGAAGAATTAGTAGGCTATTCAATGATTTATTTATAGTATATGTAGCAGAAATTGTGCAGAAGAAAATTACTACACATTATTATTCTGTTTCCTTTGCAATCAGATTCTTATTCATATGATTCTCAATCATATTTTCTTGGAAATCAAAGTAACAGACCTAATTATTTTTAAAAATGGTTACTCTATTTATCTAAATACAAAATTTAAACATTTTGTCTGATAATTTTTGGCCCATGCAAGTTACACACATATACATTCATGTGTACTTGTACAGACATCACCACACAACTGATTTGATAAAGCTGGAACAAACTGGTTTTTCACTCTTACTTTTTCCCAGGAATGAATGAAAGTTATGAAAGTTTACCACTTATTAAAGTAATAGAAAGAATCTGTGAATATGTGGGCTCAAGAAAACAAAATAGAATCTTAATATATTAAGTTTTCAATGATTGTAGGAATTAGGGTAATAACAGAACCATTTTAGCCATGAAATGTTTTAAAATAATTTTTAAAAACTTTAAAGCTTAAGTGTTATAGAATAAAATATATACATATATAAAAAAAGTGATGTCTGATTTTGTAATTTATGTTTAGTTTTAATTAGGTTGAAATGGACAGAATCGAATTTTCTATAAGTAAAATATCAGGAGAAAAATAATATAATACATATTACTTTGCATCTTAAAAGATCCATTTAAGGGATCTCATATCTGAGCACACTGTTCATTGTATTGTATGAGATGTTGAAGCTCAGTGTCTGTTCTGTTTGAACATCTTTGCTGTGCATTCTTATTAAGAGAAAATCTTTATTTTTCACAAAGGTACAAAGAGTAGACTATCAGTGTTTGGACACAAATTATATTACAAGAGGAACTGCATTTTCAGTTACTCTGTGCAGGTAGCCAAGTGAGAATTTTGGTAGAAACACCTAGAGAAAATATGGACACCAAATGCATTATTGAAATTTTATGTTAGTGAAGGCAGTTTCGTGGTTCAGGGGTTTTGCAGGATTACATTTATGTTATATGGTTACCTCAGACAAACTGAAAAATATAATTAATTCTCTGACTTAGTTATATGGTTTTTGAAATGGCTATTTTAGAATTTCACCTTTAGGTCCAGCCATGACATTGTCAGGTATAATTACAGCTATTTGATCAGGAACTTGATTCTACAATCTATCTAAATTTTATTGCTGATAATGTTTATTATAGTTTGTCATTGGTTTATGTATTTGAAGGTGTATATTAATTACCAAATTTCTTACCTAGTATTATATTACAGTATTATTTTAAGAATTTTATCAGCCAAGTTACATGAAAAGTTGAACTTTTAATGGTCAGCAAAACTTATTTGTGTGTAAATTTTCCTATTTATATATTTATCATGAATTAATTTAATATTTCCTACTAGAAAATTTTTAGGGTAATAAAGTAGCAAAATTTTGTTCAAGGTTTTACTGTCAAGAATAGCTGTAATGAAATGTGCAGAAAATATTAATTAAGCTTAGAAATTCAATTTAATATTAGTAATTAAATACTCATGTTCTTGAAGGCAGAGAAATCAGATTATTCTGTAAAATCACCAAAGAAACCACTTATGCATCTCTGAATCTAATGGTTTTTAAAGAACAAATATATACTGCTGTTAAAAAAAAGTACATTAACCTTTTACAAACTGAATTCAGGTGCTTGGTGTTTGTGTGTAATGGCAAATCTACATGAGAGGCATCTGCCTAGGGCATGGACCTTGGACAGAGGACTTTTTAAGTGGTTCTAAAGAGTATTCATGTTACATCTGCACAAATGTCAAAAAGTTTTTTAAAGTCTATTGATGAAATTTAAACTTTCAATAAAAAATTTTAATTTGATGTTCCCAATTGGGAACTTTAGCCTGTAAAAGGTTACTTTTACTAAGAAGGCTTGAGGTCAAATATTGTCCTACTCAAACTGGCCTAAAAACATCTGTGATTTTCCAACTGTTTAACACATCAGATGAAAAGAGCTTTGGCATTGTTTTAATTCTTAAGCAAACATATTGCTTATAATGTTTTACGAGACACATAGTATTTTGTACTATAAGTACACCCCCTGAATGTATAATAGAATTTTTTTGGATTCCAAAGAAAAAATTCTGTGAAGATGATTGTGTTGATTAAAATGCTAATTAAAACACAGTGCAATGGAAAGACAATTTAACATTATTTTAATTATTGCCATCAGTGCAAAAATGTGAAATATTCTCCCTTCCTCCCCCCAATATTTATGATAAATGGTTCAATTTGCATTCAAAGAGCAATCCTAAAAAGCACTAAGATCAATGTGAAATGTTGAGTACAGAAGGTGAATCTTCTTTGTTAAGTATGTGATGTTAAATAGTGATGATGTACCATGATGGAAATCACAAAAATTGCAGAATTTTACTACGATCCTCCATATAAAGATTCTGCAAACGCTACTGATCCTGTCTTTTTTTGGAGATTAAAAAAACATTTGCAGAAACTTGTCGCTTGTTTGCAATTGATGCAGTTTTTTTTTCCCGAGTCTGTTGAAATAAGAGCCATGTAGTTGAGCATCGAAATAGTAATAGGAGGATTCCGAGTTTGAATCTTCCGGTCTCTGATCTACTATTAAATATCATCATAGCACATGGTATATTTGCAAAGATATTATTTTGGTTCTGAATGTCTTCACTTTTTAATGAGAATCTAAAATTTTAGAGGGTGTCTTAGGAGAGGGCACTAGTAGCTCTAAATGATACATCCTTTGATACAAGTGAACAGCCCTCTTGGCAAATGAATCGCTAGAAAAGGGAGAATTAGTGGAATGATGAAAGCCATGAAGGACTGCCAAATACAATGCAAAGTAGCGGTAAAAACTAAGATTTGCCACCATATTTTAGCACTTTCCATCAAGGTTGAAAACTGTTTATGATTTTAGTTTGTTTAAAATTATTATTGTTAAATATTGACTTAAGTCGATATGGTTACACTTGAGCATTTCAGCTGTCGATACTGAAACAGAAAGAAAATTTGTATTGATAGAGTCTGACCACCCCTTAGAGATAAAATTTAGCTCTGCAAACTGAAATCTGATCTACTTGAAAAGTTTCAATGCTGGTGATGCAAAAATGCAATAGAGAATTATTTTGAAGACAAAGTCGTCAAGCTGATTTTTCTGGGTATATATATATACTCATGAAACACTGTGAAAGAGTTAAATTATGGAATTATATTGAAATAAAAAGTATGTTAATTAAAAAAAAAATATCACTTTTAGAAGGATGTCAAACTAAATCATTTTAGGATTTACTCTTTATTTTATTATTATTTTTACTTATTTTTCTTTTGTGGCGGTTACTGCATGCTTAAATACGCAATTCACTGTAATTATAAATATGCGTGTGTGTCTCACAAATGAGCATTTCACACCCAGTCTTTAACAACATGATCCAGAGAGCACTGTTCGACAGCTTTGTTTGACGTCTCTTTATATTCATTCTGCCTCGATGCCCTCACTCTGTGCACTACAAACAAGTACAAGAAGTTGCACATCTGCCACGGTCCAGAATGTGTCACAAATCTTCCACTGTATGTCGGTCGAATGCCGGCTATGTTGAGAACAGTTCCGACGTAAGCGTCTTCATTTGGGAAAATATGCATTCTGTCAGAGAAAGCAACCAACTTTTGTAGAACATCGTAGCTGATGACATATCCTGCTCCCACCGCATAAGGTGCATATCTTTGCCTGGAGTATTCCGAGTCGGGTACAAACCAGCGGCTGTTCGGATCTCGGATGACCGGTGCAGACCATCGGACTTTACCGGCATACAGTTTAACTGGAACAGGATTGTATTTCCACAGAAACTGCACAAGAAGAGGTACATTGACAAAGCAGTCATCGTCTGTCTTGAGCAGGTAAGTTGGTTGACAGTGCCGTACAGCCCACGTAAAACCATGCATAACTTTCACTGTCAGATTTCGGTAAGTATCTAAATATTTTCCTGAAAAGGAAACAGCCGAGTGTTAGCAAAAGCTCACCAGAAGAAAAAACACTTTCTTCGAACAGGTTTGGAAGGATAATCGACATTCCCCCCTTCCTCCCAGAAAGGCAGGAAAATTGCTTGACATAATTGTCCGAATTTTACATTTTTAGACCCCCCCCCCTTTTTTAAAGATAACTATTCATAGAAACTTATGCGTAGCGCATTTGATTACAGATTTGTAAATTTGTAATATTGCTATACGATATCGATTGCTTGTATTCTTACTGAAAAAATATGATGTGGACACACATGACTTCCTTGTACATCTATTAAATCATAAATATTTCCGGTGCACTTCATCTAAACTTATTTCATTTGTAAGAGATACAACGCTGTAATAATAACACCAAGGTTTAGGAATTTCGAGCCAAATATTTGAGGTATTGCCAAAGACCTCCAAGCTTAAGATAGTTTGCGTGATTTTGGTCGTAGCCGAAATACTGATTGACCACAGATTTAATGAATTGAAGATATCCATAGACCTTAATGTATTGAAAGTTTCTTGGGTGACCCTGTAAATAAATTACTCAGCCGATTGCAATAAAAAAAATATATGCACAGTTATATGTTACAATAGTTCTAAATACAAAATTTCAGCATACCACGGTTAAAAGTTTTAGAGAAATACGTAATTTTTTTTGGTGCAAAAAACTGCAATATTTCTGATTTCTGCAAAACTCGCCCAACATTAGGCGAGATTTTGGACATGGCCCGAAGAATGGCTGATAGTGGACATAATATAGGGTGTGTCACAAGTCCCTCCCGGGTTTGGAAGGCTTATAAAAAATATATATATTACCAATACAGCAACAAAGTTGACTTATTGGAGAAAGAAATGTTACAAGTTTTATTTCACAAAGGTCCAATATGTGAACCTTTCGTGACAGCGACGGATTAATGCAGTTTTGCCTGGGGTAGGGGGAGGGCAGTTAGTTTGTCGGTGGGAGCGGTTAGTTAGAAGATTGTTATATACATCCATTTTATGGAAGTAAAATAGGATCGTTTACATTAATTTCTTTTTTACTCAATCGGAGCGGTAGTCCCCACCTCCCCATAATCCGTCCTTGTTTTGTGATGCAGCAGATATCAAGTATGAAGTCAAATGCTTCCCGCACTCACACACTCGTTTTAACATGGTAACAAATACAGTTGTGATCCTTTGGCGTAAATTTCGTCTTTGGCACAAACGCACGATCTTTTATGTAACCCCATTAAAAAAAAAAAAAAATTTAAAAATCGACTGGAATTAGGTTGGAGCGCGAGGAGAAGGCGATTGTCGTCGGCAGAGCCTCGTCCAATCCAACGACGAGGAAGTCCGTTATTTGCGAAACAAAACTAGTAACATTTCTTTCTCCAATAAAGTCAACTTTGTTGCTGTATTGGTAATATATATATACTAGCTGACCCGGCAAACGTTGTTTTGCCATATAAATTATTCCTAGGATTATTTTAGTAGAAAGAAATGACTAACTTATTGTAAGTTTGTGAGGATGTGGTATATGAGTGGAAGAGGCATGGAGCGCTGTGAACGATGCTGGAATATAAAAATAACACAATACCAAACATATATTTTTAATTCATTGTAATTTATTCTTTAAATTTATATATATCGCTAATTACAATAATTTTACTAAAAAATAATATCAATCCCTTAACGCAATAGAGTATACAATATTTTTTGTTATCCCATCTTTAGATAACACAAACAAACTGGATGCCCACTGTATGGTTTGCCCACTCGAGAGCATGCCACGTATAACTGTCCGTGTGAAAAACATGGCGTGCTCAAATCTAATCCACAAACAAACATAGTTTGCCCCCCCCCCCTTTTGACTTATTGATCCCTTGAGACTTATTGATAGACCCTTGAGACTTATTGATAGTCATTGCATAAAAAATTTTGCCCCCCCCCCCCAAAAAAAAAAAGGATGAAAATCTGAAACACTTTCAGATTTTAAATACGCACTATAGTGCTATATATTAAAATCGTATCATAATTTATGCGTCGTCCCTATTTTTCGTCCTTATTCCATTTAGTTGGAAAGTGTTATCATTATTCATGACTGTGCTGTATTTTCTTCCTTATTTTATAAAACCCATCTTTGGAATCGAAATCTATCTTAAAATCGCCTACTAAAACTATTTTACAATTAACGCCTCGACTCTCGCCAAGGAGACGATGATTAAACATATGCAGTTACCATAACGATTTTTTGCATTTATGTAGAAATCGTAATTTAGAATTAAAATGACGATTTGGAACAACATGTAAGTACAGCATGCCGTTACATTTTTATTTATTTTGGATTGCCAATTAATGTAGTTTTAATAATTAAATGCCTTCAAATTCCTTAACTGGCACGTTTATCGCTAGTTTGTTTACTTTAGTTATCACCTAGTTCTTTTGGGTGCGTTGAAACGGTACTTACGTATTATCCCGGAGGTCACTTCCGCCAAACTACTTTTTCGTAGATTTTAAATACGTTGCCAATCGTATTCCAAACCATCAACAATTTCATGTGTCCGGCATTTATCTTGGTGAAAAATTGCTTGTCTTGGCGGACCGCCGGGATAATACGTAAGTACCGTTGAAACTTGTGCATAACTCCCAGAGACCCATGACTGCAAAGCTCGCCAAAGTACGGGGATTTTTTAGGTTGGCGAGAGTGGGGGCGTTAAAATAGGAATCAACTCTTTCTTGTACCTAAAACATATCTTTGGAATCGAAATCTATCTTAAAATCGCCTACTGAAACTGTTTTACAATCTTCGCCAGGCATATTCTTCCTGTAGGCATATTCCAACTATACCGCAAAGACATTTTAAATACTGTTTGGAATGGGCATCATAATCCACGAGTGTACCGTGTTTTCCTTTCTTGTTCCACAGAGCACTTCTTCGGAATAGAAATCTATATTAAAATCGCCTAATAAAACTCTTTTACAATATACGCCAGGCGTTTTCTGACTATACGCGAAATATATTTATAATAAATTGTCACGATTTGGCACCACATTTAGCGATCCATTATCAAAAATTGCAAGCCTTGTGCGACTTTCAACATTTTATTAAATTCCCCCCCCCCCTCTCCACATTATCTGGCAAACACATTTGAAAAGTGATTCGACACGCTAATGTCTACACAGAAATCCTGATTGAAATTAATAGCACTCGGGGGCTAAACATTTTGGGGTGGACCGCCCTTATGACTTAGGGGTATGAGACATAGTTAAAAACCTATTCTATGACCTAACGAATATACATAGAAAATTTCATTAAAATTGGTCGAGTGGTTTCGGAGGAGTTAGGTGACTAACACTGTGACAGGAGAATTTTATATATTAGATTTTTTATAAGCCTTCCAAACCCGGGTGGGAATTGTGACACACCCTGTATATTCAAGAAGTCCATAGACTTTAATGTTTTGAAATTCTTTTGGATGGCCCTGTAAATAAACTATCCAGTGGATTGGAATCAAAAAAGGACGTGCACAACTAGATGTTACAACAATCCTAAATATAAAATTACAATATTCTACGACTGATAGCTTTTGAAGTATGCGAGTTATTACGTACAGACATCAGGAAAAAATAGTCAAAATGGACTTTTGATTGGTCAAAATGGATTGTACATACACTGCATACGAACGTACACGAGACGTCTCTCAAAAACTCTTCAAAGTGAATTTAGAGATAGTCTAAATCGATTTTTTCATCAATGTCTACTTACTGAAAACTGTCACCATCACTATACTACATTTTACTTCGTACAAGAAAGTAAAAAGTATTGGAGTGTAAGCTGATTTTTCTATTTCAGTTTCACAAATGAATAATTCTGTGGGAAAAACCGTATCTCTCTATTCTAAAAAAGAGTAAAGGCCGCTGGCGCTGTCAATAGCTTGTTGGCTTATCTCCTCCTAAATCGTGGGGATTTGAGTTTCGACTAAAGTGCCCACAGATTCAAAAAATTCCGAGGAACCTGCTAAGCTGACTTAAATTTCGAAAATCGAATTATTTTAGAAGATATTAATAAAAAACTGAAAAAATAAACAGAATGGTTGCCAGATTTGACAAAATTATTCATTCCTTTGCAACAAAGCGTTTCCAAGTATGTAGAGTCGCGTGAAATTCACAAACATGAGTTAGAATTACGCCCATTTTATGCCAAATTAAAAAGTATATGAAATAAATTACACAAAGTTGACAATTTTCAAATAGTAAGTTCGCTTAGACAACAGGAGTTTAGAATTTGCGATTATTCGTTTTTCCAAAACAGAATAACTAATACCTTGAAAATGAAAAATAATTAAAATGCAGATAATTTTAAAGCCGGTTTGGTCCAGCTGGATTATTTGCTACCAGTAGAAATATTTGGCGGCGTTAACTATGCCATTATATCAGTTATAGTACACTTTGGATATTTGCTAGCGCGACGAGATGGTATAATTCGTGGTGCTAAGTACGCCAATCTGCGAACGATTATGTAAATGAAAATATGGATAACGGTTTTCCGGTAACCTGAAATGAACAGTAATTATAGGTTGTGAGCATGTGTAAATCGCCAAATAATGAAAAGTCGCCATTGGTGTTAAGCTATCCTAGCTGTTCCGTAGCTTTTATTAACTTTACATGTACGCAAGTCGCCAAATAATGAAAAATCGCCATGGGCGGCAAATTCGCAAGGTGTCCAATAGGTTTTACATTATTAAAAATACAGCTGAAACAGATGTTCTGATTTTATTACGCTTTAGCTCCTAATTAATATAACTCTTAAATGGCAACATTAAATATCATTGTGTTTCTGAGGAGTGCAAATAATTTTTCCAGCGATTATAAGCGGAGTCCGCACTCCAGGTGGAGTATAGCTCAGGACCCGTACAACACGGATTCCCATAACAAAATATCTTCCGTGTTATGAGGGGGTCTACTGTAGTGTGAAGTTTATATTTTTATGTACCAATGAACATGCAAGAAACAAGCAATGTGTAGCTCAGTAACATTCTGTCTGACCCAATCTTCGGGTTTTGTCTGTTGAAATTATGTCTTTTTTACGAATAAGCCTTATTAGGGCCGAATGCTTCATACGAAAAGCGAGCGTAGCGAGTCTGGGGGCCTTGGCCCCTAGTCATTTAAAATAAAATTTGTCACAACAAGATGTTTGCATATTCTTGGATGTAAGATGTAAATATTAGTTTTAAAAAAATTAAGTGACTTTATGATTTGTGCTCATTACTTGATTGCAACTACACTATACATAAAATAGCAGTCGGAAGTAAAAATTTTGAGACAATCAGTTTAAAAACTGGTGTCTAACTAGTCAAAAACTCGATTGCATTTAAATGTTTATTTATTGGGTACCTTTTAAAAGGACATCTGGATTTTTAAGCTTAACCTGGAGGAAATGTATTGGTAATCGATCAGGGAAAAAGAAAATGTCAATCGATCATCAGCTCATTTTATATTTCGAACCATTTACATGATACGCGAATCAGCTGAATGCAACTCTTAAGTCTGTATACTCATTTAGATTCCCCCCCCCCTTTTTTTTTTGTTAATCGATACGTATGTTCGATTTGTTAGGTTTTTTTTTTTTTTTTACTCATCCTTCTCAAATGTCTCACAGGACTTTTTTATGTGTGCATTCTTAATGCTGCTGGAAAGAGTAATTCAAACAAGGACAGTCAATTCTTTTCTATTTTTAAGTTTATTGATTTGTTAAAAAATGTGGAATTTTGTGTGACCAACATAATTTACTCTAAATAACTTTAAATTTTATACCTGTTTATTTGTATTAAAATATTCAACCTTCTTTTTAATGTTAAAAAGTTAAAATGTCCATTATTAATAATTTATGAAATTATTTGAAACATCAGGGCCGGCCCTAGCAGTTTTGCCGCCCCGGACAAAAATATAAAATGCCGCCCCCCACAGTAAAATTACTATTATAAGAAACAAATTGTTCACAGATACTGTTTTCATGCCTATGAAACTGGAATACCTCTTTAAACATAACACAGCATAAGAAAAACCATATTTATTAAAAACCACACATTAAGCTAAAAACCAAAAGAAAGAGAGAAAAATAAAGAGTTTCTTTTTCTGACTTTTAATTCCGCAAAATTCCTGACTTTTTCTCTTAAATCAATTTTTCAACTAATTCATGTTCGAAAGCCAATGTACACTGCTGGCCATCGTAAATGCAACACCCTGAAGGAAGCATGCAAATAATATGAAATTTACAACATGCATTAGCTGAGGTGAGATATGCAAATGATTAGAATTTCAGCGCAGACGCACATCAAGCGCGCCTGTGGCGCCACCTCAAAGCGCTATTTAAGGCTTGGAGATTTCGACGGTTTCAAGTACAGCAATTGTGTTTTTCTTGCTTTTTTTTTCAAAAAAACGATAAATTATGCCTCGTAGGAAACAACGATCATCTTTTGATCAAGTATCCGAGTTTGACAGAGGAAGGATAGTGGCATACCGAGATTGTGGGTTATCTTTCAGGGAAATCGGTCGTCGTATTGGACGAAACCAAACAACTGTGATGCGGATATGTGATCGTTGGGTGCAGGAGGGTACGACGGACAGACGTGATCGACCGCATCGACCTCAGTGCACCACGTCACGTGATGACAGGCAGATTGTACGCATGGCAGTGACGGACCGCTCAGTCACATCACGAACCATATCACAGCAGATTCAGTCTGTAACGCATCATCCAGTGTCTGCGCGTACCATTCGACGTCGTTTACAGCAGAATGGTCTGTCCGCAAGACGTCCGTTGCTTTGTCTACCTCTGACGCGGAACCACAGACGTCTCCGCCGCCAATGGTGCGATGAAAGAAGGATGTGGACGACAGAATGGAATGAAATTCTCTTTACTGACGAGTCACGCTTCTGTATGCAACACCACGACGGTCGGATTCGAGTCTGGAGACACCGTGGAGAGAGGATGCTGAACAGCTGCATTATGCACCGTCACACTGGTCCTGCACCGGGTATTATGGTATGGGGCGGTATCGGATATCTCTCTCGCACTCCTCTAGTACGCATTGCCCGTACTTTAACCAGCCAGCGCTACATCTCCGAGGTGTTGGAGCCAGTTGTCCTTTCTTACCTTCAGGGCTTGCCAACAGCCATATTTCAGCAGGATAATGCACGGCCACACGTGGCACGCATTGTCCAAGGGTTCTTCGTCAATCACCAGATTGAATTGCTTCCCTGGCCGGCGCGCTCTCCGGATCTTTCGCCGATAGAAAACATGTGGTCCATGGTTGCTCAACGACTGACCCAGAGTTCATCCCCAGCTGTCACACCAGATCAACTTTGGCAACGTGTGGAAGCTGCTTGGTCTGCTGTACCCCAAGAACACATTCAAAGTCTCTTTGAATCAATGCCGAGGCGTGTTGCAGCTGTGATCTCCAACAACGGCGGCTACTCTGGGTACTGATTTTGGCAGGAACCACGCTTCATAGAATGCTGTAAATTTAATCATTTGTTACTTGGTCAACATGTTATCTACACAATAAATTTTGTTGTGATATCTCTTGTTTTTCTTGGTGTTGCAATTTGGGTGGCCAGCAGTGTAGTTAAATTATTAAACCTATCTGGAAGAGTTATGGAACATAAGAAATTTTTAACTTTAATTTTAAGAAACCCTTCTCTGTACTAGTACTTGCCACAATTATTGGCAAAGAAAGCGAAATTCTCGAAGCAATAGCAAGATGTGGAGTAAAATCGATAGTTGAAATTAGCTTTAAAATTTCAATTGGGCTTTCCTTTTTGCCTAATAAGGCGGTAACTGACACTATTTCATTTACTAGATCAAGCGCGTTTATATTCCCCGATTCCCCATCTGTCAGCATTAACTCCAATTGTTTAATTAGATTTTTTAGGGGTGTCTTTTAACTCATTTATGTCGTGCAAAAATTTAAAATAATTACATTGGGTACTTACTAAATTAAATCTGCACTCTAAGGTATTAATCGCTTTGTTTACTGTGAAAAAATAAAACCACCTTAAATTTTAATTTAGGATCTTTCACCAGATCGTCTCGTGATTCGCAATCAAAATTAATATGTTACGTGGCTGCTTAAACTCAGTGTTAGCCAGAATACTATGTCGTCGGTCAGTTCTCTTGCATAACAGAACATTTCATTTAAAATCACATTCAATCGAAGTACCTTTCAAAAAATCTTTACAGTTTCTTAAGAGTTCTAGAGCAGGTGGTAAATCGTTGTCTTTTGACTGCAAAAGCTTTCTTAATGGATTCACGCAATTGAAGATTTTGTACCAAATAATAATAGAGCATAGGAACATGAACTGTTTGAGAGAGTTAAGTAATCCTAGCCCCATTGGAATTAGATTTGTCAATACCTTTATACCTTACCAAGAATGCGATCTGTACAATTTTTTTGGCATCAGGAATGCAATCTAGAAATATGGGATAATATTTGGCTTGTTGAAATTCATTAACAAACAGTAATTTAATCCAACTGAAAATCTTGTCAAAAATCTATGCAAAATGTGTAAATATTTGTTTCAACATCACATATAAACAACTGAACAAGAGCGTAGCCAGCATTTTCATTAGGGGGGGGGGAAGACAAGGAGAGCCAGCGGGGGGCAACTGCTCTTCTGCCTCCCACTGGCTACGCCCATGCAACTGAAGCGAATGAAATGAAATTTATAGCAACACCAAAAGTGGCAACTTAATTTAAACTGCAGTTGCTAAAATATTTCTAATTCGTTTAAAAGTTTTGAGATTTAAAACTGTTGTTTGAAAACTTTATGTAAATGTATGTTCGCCCATTGTTAAAAAATGGCTCAATGGAACAGACTGAAATTTGGAATTATATTAAATGGTAAGTTAATTGAAACAATAGATACCAAAATTGTTTAAAATAATTCGTAGGCTTTGAGAGTTTGTAAAAATCGCTTTAAAAGTTTGTTCTGGCATCCATCAAAAACGGATTAAGAGAACAGAATGAAATTAGGCCATATGATGGGTAACAAAGTATCATCGAAATTTTTTAAAAGATTTGAATAAATTGAAAGGGTTTGCAAAAGTTGCATTGTACTTTTTCTTTTCTTTTTGAGGGGGCGGGGAGAGAAGGGGAGGGCGCAGGGCAGGCCCATGGGGGGGTGCGAATATAGGCGATCGCCTAAGGCCCCGCTCCTGGGCCATTTTATTGCTATCTCATAAGACATGATAGAGAAGAGGCCCCGCTCTTGCGCTTCGCCTGGGGCCCCGCACGCCCCTCGGGCCGTCTCTGGAGAGCGTCACTTTAAGGCGTCTGGAGGTAATACAATAGGTGGCTGTTCAACTTACGTCGAACAGTTAGGACAAATTACGTCGGTTTCTTTTATTATTATTATTTTTTTTTTTATTTGAGAAAATTGTGCAAAAAATTTTACAGGCATAATTTTAAAATTTATAAAGTTAATAGAAAAAAATTCATTTACTAATATATATATATATATATATATAATTTTGAGAAAATTTTGTGTGACCACTTCGTGAAAACAACTAGTGGTCAGATAAAAGGGAATGAAATGAAATTTTGTTAAATAGTAGGCGGTTAGTAAATTAAAATTTCAGGTTTTTGATTTTCTACAAATTTGAATTATTTCTGAGGTATGACGTAAACTTTGATAAAGTTTTTCGTGCATCAAGTAAAATCATCAAAATGTTATTCAATCGGACGTTGCAGTGTTAAATATCGGCTACTTGCTATTACAAAGGATTTTCCAGATATTCTGTTTTCAGTTTAATATTCATTACTAGCATCTTCTTTTGCAACTTTATGTAGGATGCTTCTTGATGTAGGAAGCTCATCCACTAAAAGAAAACGTTAATTTTGAATGTAAAATATTTTCTCTGTTGACAGTTTGTCTCAGTAATTTGTTACTCTCTAACCTGTAATCTTTGAACAATACACAAGAGTTATAACTTTGCTTTCTATATTTCTGCCAGTATGTTAATTCCATTTTTTGTACTACTACAATGCAAACGAAATTTTGCGCGGTTAGTAAAAACCCATCAATGACGGATGGGTACATCAGCTAGTAAAGTGATATAGAATGATATTCTTCGGAATATTTTTTAACAATTCTTTTACTAATATGAAATGTATTTTTCAAATTCGAGACAAAACGCCGCCCCGGACAGGGGTCCGGTTTGTCCGGCCCTAGGGCCGCCCCTGGAAACATTGAACTAAAATATAAGGAAGATGAGGTGTCTGCGCTTAAAAAAAAGAACTAACTCTCCGAAGGAACTAAAACAATTCCAAAGGATTTAAAACCGGGACAAGTTTGTTTCGGATTTTATATAGCAAATAGCAAGTCCGAGGTTTGACTCAAAACTTCGTAGTTTCATTCTAATTTATGAGTGAAATTTAACAATTAGTTTCTTATAGGTATACTCATATTTCCATAAAACTCTCAATTTAATAAATCTCCATGCCAAAAGTTTGATTTGAAGCGTATAAATCTCTTATTTGACACTATTGCACAAAATATTTTTACAAATATTAATCAGTGTAACTGATTACTTACCTATAAGAATGTCACCATTTATGTCATTTTCATTTTTTAGAAGTATGTTGAGAAACTTCGTGGATGATCTTCCGATTAAAAATATAGTTTTCGATTTCAGACCATGAACCTGCAGTTTCCATCCTTCAGTGTCAGCCCACGATTTTCGAATAGCCTCTCTTCGTTCAAAATTCTCTGGAGCAGAGGCTATCAGAATCAGAAGATAAGGCTTACTTTGACAATAAGGATAGTCTTCGAATAATGCTTCAACGACATCATCATACTTCCATGGTGTCTTAGTTTGACGAGTATTTGCTATTGGCATCGCAGCTTTCTGAGAGGGTATTCTGGGTGATTGATCTGATTTGTTGACATCAAGCACGAGACTGTAATCAGCTTTTTGGCGTGGATTTTTCTGAAGCAAACCTCTTACCCCAAGAATTCTACGAACCTCAATTAGCATGAAAGAAATCATCGTCATTATTGCCAAAGACAATATGATCCATGCGATGGCTTTTCGTGGGATCATGCAGATTGCATTATTGCTCATTCGAGCGTAGCGTTTCATATTGATTCGAATGATTATTAATTGTTTGTCACTATTATAACTTATCTATTTATTATTTGATTAACTGCTATATTACACGTTTTATGATGATATGGTGGATTCTTTTACATTATCCAGAAATAAATTTCTGAAATGTGTTTTCTTCGTGGGATTTTTTTTCTTTGTCAGTTGCATAGGAAGAAAAGGGGTTAAAATTATAGAATTTCTTGTTTATATTTTATGAAATACTAATGGTTTTAGAAGGGGGGGGGGGAATGTTTCAAGCCAGTGTTACTTTATCGGTTTTTCGATCGAATTTGTTTCAATCATAATCTTTGAAAAACATGGTTTGATGATCAGAATTATAGCATTTTCATTTCTTTGACACCAGGCTTTGACTAATGTTAAATATTCCTATTTATTTAAAAACCAGTTTTATGTAAAAACTTTTTAAGCATTTAGCGGGAAAAGTACTCACTTGTCAAAATTGAACTTTCTTAATTCAAAAATTTCACTTTACTATTTAACGGATGGAAAGCTCACCAGCTACTTCGAAAACCTCCACACAAACCTTCTTTGCTTTAACAAATGTGAAAGAAGTAAATTTTTATCTAGTTTTATTCTATTTATTTTTTCAAGAAATTGCATATGTTTCCTTTATACTTCTTTTTATTTAATTCAGCTTCTTGACCTTACTTCACTGTCTTCCCTCTTATGGCAATAAGCCGAATTGAAACTGTCTTCAGATATCCGCTTTTACTTCTTGAAAAATTTATGCTATGCTTTTTAGGTGAATACGCATTGGAAATAATAAACTCTGCTTTAAAGTTTCCGCCAAAGTTATTAACATCTTTATTCTGTTTCAAATATAGCTAATCTAGTGCTAACAAACTGATACATGTTACAAACTTTTTTCCTTTAATGATTTTTTTATGAAATATTTTCGTTATTTGTTAATTTTTGACATGTTTAATTCTAGTTGTTGTGCCATTATTTTATTTTCGACTTTATTTTTATTGTTTTTCTCCCTAGCTTAAAAATGTTCTAAAATTTTAATCTGAAATGTTACACTTTGAGTGGTACAGTATCCAGAAAAATATTTTTCTCAGACACATGAATAAACATATTAGTGATATAATGCAGACTGTGAGTAGCATCTTAGCTGCAGCAAATAAATAAATAAATATAGAAGACTTTAACAATAATTATGCAAATGACTCGTTTTTATAATAGGATATTGTGTATAAATAACAGGTGGCTCTCTTCGAATATTTAATTAATCACATGTAAGAAGGTCAAAGTCCTATCGCATCTTATCATTACTTTTAACGCATAAATTGTGTAATAAGCATAGTATATTTTATTCCTTATATTTATTACGTAATTTTAGTTACGAATTTATTTATAAAAAATTAATTTTCATTCGTAATTAGAGAGAACCATAAGAAATAAAGTTTAAAAATAAAGTTCATTTCTTCCATAGTGCATTCAAGAAGGAATCAATTCTTCCACTATTATGCTCCAAGACTTAAATACCATTTATTATAACTCTTTTATAAGAAATATAAATGATGATTTTATACGAAATACACATCTTGAATAATTATGTTCATTAAAATAATTGCATGAATCTTTCAGATTTCAGTAGGACATAATAAGGATTCAATAATTTAGTTCACTTTTTTTCTCCGAAGTCATGTTAATACTTACATAAAAGCCATTATATACTTCAGTTGTTCACTTGTATTTTTAGAAAAGTTTTTGACGTAAAAGATTTTCCCATAAAAACTCTGATAAACACAAAAAATATTCATTGATATTCCTAATTAGTATACCAAACCCCTGAAATGAGAAGAGAAAAAAAAAAGTGGGGCAGTAAAAATACCTTAGTTTGTCATGTCAACATATATTTTACTAGGAGTTTGTGCATCTTGTATTTGACTTCTAATATGAAAATGTTATAATATAAACGATGATCAGATAATGCATGTTTTTATAACTTCCTAAAATATGATTACATTTCTTATTATATTAGATTGATCTACTTATATGGAAATTAATCAAAAATCTGTTAAGTTTTTTAAAATTATTATTTTATATCTAAATTGACATTTAAAAAATAGCAGTCAAATTGTTATTTTTAACCAATTGTTTCACTTTGACTTTCATATCATATATTGTTATCAAATCTCACAATTTGATGATAGCTTATCACATTTTATGTTACTCATCTATTCATATAGATATCTAGAAAAACTCACAATAAAAATTTTCTATTTTAAAATGAGCATCCACATAATCCATTTGATTGATATTTTCAGTCGCTTATGTAATTACGTCAGTTTTATCAATTAGGTCATCAAGACAAGTTTTTGGAATATCATAAATCCTTATTCATTTCTAAACAATTCCAAGAGCTTGAAACATTGGCAAAAAATCCTACAGTGCAGACAGACTGTTATTGAAGAACACTGAGATCACACTGCATTTTTCACATGTAGGTCGTGTTATATCGGCACGTGTGTAACAGATCGGAGATTTTTCACTTTTATGAGAGAAATTCTAATTGCCTTACACTGCACTCCACTGAAGCTCTACAAGAAGCCGTATATATATGCCGGAGATTTAACTGTTGAATAGAAAGGTTTTTGTGTCGACAACGATATGTGAAACTATACAGCTGGCTCTCTGTTTAACGACGAATTCACAGTCCCGGAACGTCCGATGTAAAAACCCAATTTCATTGTATCGTTTGTTTGTATTCTTTTCTTAATATAACTTAAAATAATTATTTGTTAATAAAATAATGAATAAAAATAACATTTTTAAGCACGCCAATACATTAAGAAATATATTGACTCTCCTAAGCTTGTATAGTGTGAAGGGAAATGTTATTTTTTCAGATTCTTTTTAAGGACGATGTTTCACGGTTCCTTGAAAGTTGTTAAACAGAGAGCCAACTGTATATTGCCTCGTTTAATTCGGGATTTCTCAACCTTTTTCTCTGAAGGAGTAAGGTGGTCTTTTTAAGTTTTATAACGAGTATTTTGCGCAAACCTTAGTCTAGAGAATGTAAAGCTAAGGTAACGAGCTATATTTCTTTATGGAGCACTCGACACCTTAGCAATTCTGAAAAACCCTGGTTTATTTATAATGCTATGGTAGTTAACGCACTATTCTCTACGATTATGGGCCAGGGTTTGACTCCCGGCTTGGGCTTGGTTGTTAATCTGTCCTTTCCATTTTCGTCCATTCATGTCTATTGTTCCTTCATAAGGTTTTAGATTGGCCCACCTATTGGGCGCCCCAGTAATAAAGAAGCCCACCCAGTTGGCATTAGTAGTGACAAAGGCCTCTTTCAAGTGCCCGTCCGAGAGGCGAGGAGGGGGGGGGGTCGAGTATTTTTCTTTGCAATAATTCTGTTATAAACTAAGGTAACCAAACGTCCCCAATTTCTGCAATTTTTCGATTTGCCCTCAAAATGTGAAAAAGCAATTGGGGATAATTTTTAAGTGTTACGTTTTTTTTCAATTAGATTACTGCTAATTATTTTATTAATTATAAAATGTCCCAATTTTGTTTCAGAAATGGGCACTTGTCCCCGATTCTATGTTAAAAAATCTGGTCACCTTATTCTAAACAGAAAATATTTAAAGCTTCGGTTCGTCTGTCTGCTCCAGCTCTGATTTCCTTGAATGTGTTTATATTGTCAATTCATAGGTAAGTTCTTAACAGTCAGTTCTACCATATAATCAAGGTGGGTCAAAATCTATTCACTGTTTTCACGCTATCGACCAAAGTACTTTTGCACTGCATTATTGAAATATTTTTTCAGTTTATCACGCCTATTCTGTTTTTAAAGACTTCAGTTATTGTAATATTAAAGTATAATTATGTATATATTTTCTGATACAATGTTGCTGTGCATAATCTGAAATCTGACAGCTGAATTTGCGCACAATGAAGCTCTCCAATCTTATCTCGTAAAATGATGCAGCTTGCTAAACCCCTGCCCCAGTCCAAACTTTACTTTTTGCCCTCTGTTCAGGTAAGCCAAAAATAATTTTAAAAAGAAAAACTATTTATGTATCTGGAGCTAAGTGGTTACAGCAATGACTTGTACCCTAACGTACCACGCTTTTTTATTTTCATTATTATATAGCAACTAATAGCGTATTTCTCCATAAGGTATATTCTAAACGTAAGGTACTGTATTTTTACACGCGTAAAATTAATTTTTGAGAATAAGAAATGAAAAGTGGAAATACGACTTATAGTCAAGGAGGTTTAACCGGGGCCTTCGCAATTAGTAACGGGCCTGCGCGTGTATTTTGATGAGCCATCCAAAGAGGCCTGCGGATGCTCGAGTCTTCACTTATACATCAGGCATTTCTTAAGCTTCCCAGTGCTTTCAAACGTTATTTAATGTAGTTTTAAGTAGTAATTGTGTTACTAATTCAAGTACGAACTCATGATTAATTTGTTTGCTATGATACATATTTACATAAAGAAAATAGATGCATATAATTTGAAGGAAAAACAAAGTAGCGCTTACTCTCATGATTCACGATTGCTTATTTTAGTTTCAAGTGGATATTTAATATACTTTAAAATAAATAAATACACAAATGAGAAAGACAATTTTATAATGAATATTTCATGAACGTAGTCGTATTTCCTTCGTTTTTTTAAACAATTCAAGATTAATCTTTAACAATGATGTATTAAAGCCCATTTCAGTGTTTTCGGGATGTCCTGTATATTGGAGAAAATTGATAAAATACGCTCTATAGCGCGATCCCTGAATTAATTATTCTTTAATAAAGACATTTCATGTAGTATATATTATTCTTTTGTCGCTTTCTCAATCGAACCTCGGAATCGAGCAAGCATAATGAACGCTTGTACAAAATATTAACTACATTTGAAGTTTCTGTATTGTTACGAAAATCGCCAAATGGGTGTATTTCAAAAGAGTTCAAACAGCACAGTAAACAAAAATAACACTTTATTTTATGGCTCGCAGCTCAACAGCTCAAAATAATACAAGAAACTTTAGCATACGCTAACTAAAATCACAAATAAGCATAACAGAATCAACCGTGCGTTTCAAAGTCTTTCACTCAACTGAACTCCCCGGAGAGAGATCCTAGCGCTTTTATAGAGATGATGACGTCACCAGAATCTCCGAGAATTTTCTGGAACAATCTTATCAAATTGAAATATGGTCTCGAGACATGAATTTTCTAGAAGCCACCATTTGTCGCCAAGGTCGCTAAATCCGTCGCCAAGATGATCGCCAAGTTTGTCGCCAAGACTACATGGGTTACCATTATCAGAGGACCGCTATTATGCCTGCAAAACTAGTTTCACGGCGGCACATGCAATACGGGAGCAAATTAAGTTATTATTTTCGCAACACTGCTCCCCTCTTTAAAAAAACTGACGACCCGGCAGTCTAATCACACAACATTATGACCAGTAGCACCATATGGAGCTAAACGATTAATGTGGACGACTCTCGGTTTTGAATTGGGCGACTTCTGGACTCTGTAGATAACGTCGTTCAATTTCTTGACAACTATATAAGGTCCTTCCCAGTTCTGTTGCAACTTAGGACTCAGACCTCTCCTTCGTTTTGGGTTATACAGCCAAACTTGATCACCCTCCTTAAATTGGTGATTCGTTGCTTTGGCATCGTAACGAATCTTCATTCGGTCACTCGCCAAATTGATTCGCTCTCTGGCAAACGAATGAACTCTTTCTAATCGTGCTTCTAAATTACTCATGTAATCATTTCGTGAGGAGGGCGTATCACATGGTCGTCCAAAAACAATATCACTGGGTAATCGAAGAGAATGGCCGAACAACATCTCTGATGGAGAATATCCGGTCGTCTCATGAACCGCACTTCTGAAAGCCAGGAGGAAGAGTGGCAAATACGTATCCCAGTCGATTTGATTCTTCGAAACAAATATTGAAAGATGATTCAAAATTGTTCGATTGTGCCTCTCGACGATGCCATCGGACTCGGGATGTAACGGTGTTGTTCGAGTCTTTGTGATTCCCAAATATTCGCAGAGTTCCGAAAATAGTGCTGAATTAAAATTTGTACCTTGATCCGAATGTAACATCATAGGCACTCCGTAATAAGAGATCCAGTTTCTGATCAGTTCTTCAGCTACCATTGAAGCTTCCTGATTTGGGATGGCAATCGCTTCTGGCCATTTGGTAAAGTAATCCATCAGGACTAAGACATATCGATTGCCTTTCGATGTTGTAGGCAGGGGTCCTAGGATATCCAAAGCCACTCTTTCGAAAGGCGCGCCAACGTTATAGCGCTGCAAACGACCCTTGGTTTTAATTTTAGGTCCTTTCCGGGCACCGCAATCGTGGCATTCTCTACACCATTTTTCCACATCGGCGCGAAGTCGATCCCAATAAAATCGCTCCCTGATTTTATTTAACGTCTTCATCACTCCAAAATGTCCCCCACTTGCACTATCATGAATCTCCAGCAGAACCTCTGGAATTCTGCTACGTGGGAGAATTAATTGCCATCGGCTTGATCTTCCGTCATCGCTCTCCCATTTCCGATATAAAACACCGTCCTTAAGATGTAAAGAATCCCAAAGAGCCCAGTATCGCTTTGTAGCGGGACTCTTTGGCGCGATCTCTTGCCAAGACGGCCGATCCGCGGAATTTAGCTTCTTCTCCAAAATTGGCCTAATATTGGAATCTTCTAACTGTGCTCTCTACTTCACTCGAAGCCCAACGATCCACAGTCGTTGCAGTCAAAACCTTTGCGAAAATATCCGTCTCCGTCCCGTACTTTTTCTCGGCGTTCACGCAGTGTTTACAGTCCCCTTTACAAGGTCGTCTGGAGAGAGCGTCTGCATTTCCGTGCGAAGTTCCTTTGCGATGCTGGATTTCGAACTCATACTCCTGCAGCCTTTGGATCCAGCGAGCTATCTGACCTTCAGGTTCTTTAAAATTCAAAAGCCATCTTAAGGAAGCATGATCAGTCCGGAGAAGAAATTTCCGTCCATAGAGGTAGTGATGGAAATGCTCAATAGATTTGATAATAGCCAGTAATTCCTTACGAGTGACACAATAATTCCTCTCTGGCTTACCCAAGCTCTTGCTGAAGTAAGCTATGACACTTTCACCGTTTTCTGTTTTCTGCGAAAGCACGGCTCCTATCCCTTCATTACTGGCATCTGTATCCAAGATAAAGTCTCTGTCAGTCCGGGGATATGTCAAAATAGGAGACGTCGTTAACGCCTGCTTTAAACTGATGAACGATTTCTCGCATTCTTCTGTCCAATTAAAACTTGCTTGGGTTTCAGTCAATTTATGTAAATGTCTCGCTATTGTTGAGAAATTTCTTACAAAACGGCGATAATAGGTGCACAGTCCGAGAAAACTTCTCAGTTCATGTACCGTTTCCGGACGATGCCAATCGACAACCGCTTTAACTTTTTGTGGATCAGTCTTAACTCCGTCTTCAGAAATAACGTGACCAAGATAAGTAACTTCTTTACGTAAAAATTTGCATTTATTTGGGTTTAGTTTAAGGTTAGCATTTTGTAATCTAAGAAACACTTTACGAATATTATTTAAATGTTCTTCAAACGTTTTGCCCACTATAATAATGTCATCTAAGTATACTAAGCAGGCCTCAGACGAAAGTCCACGTAATACCGTTTCCATTAGTCTTTCAAAAGTAGCGGGGGCATTGCAAAGACCGAAAGGCATTAACTTAAAGTGCCAGAGTCCTTGTCCGGTGGTAAAAGCTGTCTTTTCTTTATCTTCAGGTCGGATTTCGACTTGCCAATACCTGCTCTTTAAGTCCAACGTAGAGAACCACTGGCTTCCATTCAAAGCATCTAAAGTGTCATCTATTCGCGGGAGGGGGTAGCAGTCTTTCCTCGTAATATCGTTCAGTTTCCGATAGTCGACACAGAAACGTGTCGATCCCTCCTTCTTTTTAACAAGAACGATTGGTGACGCCCAAGGTCCCGACGATTCCTCTATTATGTCACAGTCCACCATTTCTTTAATCAGGCGTTCAGCTTCCTCTTTCTTTGCAAGAGGCAAACGCCTTGGATACTGCTTGATTGGTGGATGATCACCCGTATTAATTTTATGTTGTGTCACATTACAGTGGCCCACATCAGCGTCACCGGTAGAGAATAAGTTTTGGAATTTCTGGAGTAATTTTTGCACTGCTATTCGCTGCTCCTTACTAAGTCCTTCAAGATTCTCCAGCATTAGTTGAAAATGATGACTATTAGAATATCCTTGAGGACGGGCGACGATATCCACCACTGGTTCACACGTCGCAATAACAGCTCCTTTTTCTACAGTCTTGGGTTTATCGTCCAAATTCAACACTCGAATAGGTATAGCTTCCCCTCTTAAATCCACGAATGCGGCGGCCACCAAGACCCCTTTTAAGGAGAACTGGATAGGAAAGTTCGTTACGACATACCGGAAATGTCCAGAGGCTTCAGGAACCCCTTGGATAAGAAATTCAGATCTCGCTGGTATAGTCGTCTTCTCTTTCGCGAATATAGAACATGATTTTGAACACTGCTCGCTTCCTGAAAACGAGGGAATCTCCTCCCCTCCTGTCCGTATCTCGTTCTTCTCTAAGTCTACGGTAAAGTTAAATTTTTGAAGGAAATCCAGTCCAAGGATACAAGGATCAGTGATGTTAGCCACGTAGACCCTGTGCCGGAATTTCTTGGATCCACATTTAATGGATACATCCAGTTTTCCTTGTATCTCTGTCTTTTCACCGGTAGCGGTCTTAATAGAGACGTTTGGAGACGTGTAGAGCAATTGTTCCTTTAGTTTCATGGCGAAGTCCGATTTTAGAAGAGTGACATTCGCACCCGTATCCACTAGCATCAAACAAGGGATACCACAAATAGTTCCTTCAACATAAAGTCCAGTTTCTCCTCCGCTAAGTGTGGAAACTTCAAATTTCTCTTCAGGGGCTTTATTCAGAAAAGGCAGCCTCCGCCCCGCAAGACGCCCAAGACCTAGTTTTTCCTGTTTGGGAGAAGTCACGTCGCATTCTCTTTGCACGTGTCCCCTTTTGTGACATCTCCAACAGGTCACGTTCGGATTCCTTCGGGGAGAGCCCCTTCTCCCAACAGCGATACTATCCGATAATTCCTGGAGTGCCTTGAGTACGGAATCCAGTTTATCATCCTTTGCCTTGGCGGCGTTTTCCTCTATATCCACAGACCTTACATGCCTGGGTGTTTTCGAAACGGTTCTCGCAGCTTCATATTTCATGCTATACGCCAGAGCTGCCTTCGAATCTTTCGGGTCTACCAGTCTCGTGGAATGTTGTGTATCTTCGTCCCTGATAGCGTCGACGAAGTACTGGGCTGCTAAACTTTCTCGAACATCTAGGGGACATTCCGCGTAAGCTAGGCTCATTAATCGCTCAACATCGGCGGCTAATACCTGTAGACTTTCTCCAGGCCTTTGTCGCCTTGCTTTCAATTCAGTCCTATAAAACTGGGTAAGATGGCTATTTCCAAATCGAGATTCTAGAGCCTTTTCGACGGTCGGTAGGTCGTTCAACTTGTCATTCGGTATTCCTAGGAGAATCTCCGCAGTTGATCCTTGTAGAGAGGCCACAAGTTGACTGGCCTTGAAGCTATCCGTCCATCCATTTGTAGAGCTTACGACGTCAAACTGAGTCTTAAAAACAGTCCAAGATGTTTGGCCGTCAAATGTTAAATGCTTTACAGTGGGTCTAGAATTAATTATTTCTCCACTTGCCAAAATATTGCTTGGCTTCCTCTCAAGATCAGAAAGTCTCTTTTCAAAATCGCTGATTTGTCCTTGCACATTTCTACGTACTCCCTCGATTTTTTCTTGTACGTCGCTGATCTGTCTTTGCACTTCGCTTCGTACTCCCTCGACTCTTTCATGAACAGATTGTATTTGAGTCTTCATTTCTTCTTGTCCTGAACGCATTTTCGGCCTATGTTCCGTATCCGGTGCCCCTTGGTTCTGGCGACATCGTGAGCGATGTTCAACGTTCGTAAAGTACCCTGCCGATGGTAGTTTGACTGGCAACCATAAAGATATGTGTAGAGCTTGGCGACGTTTTTTTTTGGAGGAATGATAATGCGTCAAATATTGTAAATTGGATAATTTAGAACTATTGAAAGATGCGAAATTTCTTGCACTTTCGGGCATGCGTAATAGTTATTTTTTAATCTAGCTACTGTGTATGTGTGACGTAAGCAGATGAATGTAACGAATTCGCTTGATCAATTTGACGTCACTAAGCTGTTAATTTGCGTTTTGCGCATGCGTTATTGTTATTTTTCGTTTTATCCTGTTCCTTCGTCTACTATTCCAATTTGCTTCAACTTGTACTAATGTTTTTTTTTTCTTGACGCAGAGGGGCCCGCGTTAGCATATTTTCGAATGTATGTATCGATGAATGTAACGAATTCGCTTGCTCAATTTGACGTCATTAAGCAGTTAATTTGCGTTTTGCGCATGCGTTATTGTTATTTTTCGTTTTTTCCTGTTTCGTCTACTATTCTAATTTGCTTCAACTTGTACTAACGTTTTTTTTGGGGGTCTCGCAGAGGGGCCCGCGTTAGTATATTTTCGAGGGGGCCCTTTTGAGGCGGTGGTCGGACCCACTGATGTTTTTTTTTTGGGTCTCGCAGAGGGGCCGCGTTAGCATATTTTCGAGGGGGCCCTTTTGAGGCGGTGCCCGGACCCACTGATGTTTTTTTTGGATCTCGCAGAGGGGCCGCGTTAGCATATTTTCGAGGGGGCCCTGTTGAGGCGGTGGCCGGACCCACTGATGTTTTTTTGGGTCTCGCAGAGGGGCCGCGTTAGCATATTTTCGAGGGGGCCCTTTTGAGGCGGTGGCCGGACCCACTGATGTTTTTTTTGGGGTCTCGCAGAGGGGCCTGCGTTAGCATATTTTCGAGGGGGCCCTTTTGAGGCGGTGGCCGGACCCACTGATGTTTTTTTGGGGTATCGCAGAGGGGCCCGCGATAGCATATTTTCGAGGCGGCCCTTTGAGGCGGTGGCCGGACCCACTGATGTTTTTTTTGGGGTCTCGCAGAGGGGCCCGCGTTATCATATTTTCGAGGGGGCCCTTTTGAGGCGGTGGCCGGACCCACTGATGTTTTTTTTGGGGTCTCGCAGAGTGGCTCGCGCGCCCTCCGAGAAAAATGTTTTTACACTTTATAAATGGGGCTTTTACCAATATTTAGCAGGCTTCTGGTTCCGCCCTTGGAGAACATATGTAAAGCTGACGTCATAAACTTAAAAATCGTCTGGATTTTTTATCACATGTTGGTCTGAAAAATCGTTTTTTTTTTTTTTTTTTTTTTTAAATCAGAATCTGAGTGGCAATTCTGATAATTAAACGCGGTGCATTTGCAGTATAGAATTTTCATTTAGTGTTAATTGCATGAAGATTGAAGTTTGGTGTTCTTTGATTCTGAGTCGAATAAGTTTGTGTTGGATTTTCCTTGTGGTTTTGATTCCGTTTTACGGACCCTTTACCGTAAGTTAGTGAGCGTCTCGGGGAATTTCTTCGTTAGTATGTGTGTGGAATATAGAAAGTGTTAGTCGATGTGTGGAATATAGAATGGGGGGGGGGAAAGTGAGGTAAGGGCTTCTTTAATTGTACTTTCTAAATGTTTGTTGTGGATTTGACTCTAATGTTTTGTTGTGGATTTGACTGTTTTATATAGTGTCATTTACTTAGAATTTGTGTTTCTTTGTAAAATTTTAGTGGTATATAACTAGGTTTATTCGTCACAAGACAGCGATAGCCGTTGGAGCTTGGCGGTCGCCAGGGAGGCTTGGCGCCAAGGTCTGCAGCGCTCGCACTTGGCGATCGCCAAGCACCAGCGGCTATCGCAGTGTTTACATGAGGGGCACCGTCTTGTATGATTTTACCGCATTTTCTCTTGTAGACTATCTAGTCCCGAACAGATTTTCTCTTCCAGACTCTCCTGTCCGAACGATATCTTTTCTTTCAGACTCTCTTGACCCAAAGACATCTTTTCTTTCATATCTAACATCATATCAAACAGTTTTTCCATTTTTTCTTCCATGGGTGCTCTGGTTATTGGCATTCAAACAGATCCAGACCCCACTCCTGACACCAATGTTACGAAAATCGCCAAGTGGGTGTATTTCAAAACAGTTCAAACAGCACAGTAAACAAAAATAACACTTTATTTTACGGCTCGCAGCTCAATAGCTCAAAATAATACAAGAAACTTTAGCATACGCTAACTAAAATCACAAATAAGCATAACAGAATCAACCGTGCGTTTCAAAGTCTATCACTCAACTGAACTCCCCGGAGAGAGATCCTAGCGCTTTTATAGAGATGATGACGTCACCAGAAACACCGAGAAATTTCTGGAACAATCTTATCAAATTGAAATATGGTCTCGAGACATGAATTTTCTAGAAGCCACCATTTGTCGCCAAGGTCGCCAAGTCTCCAAGATGATCGCCAAGTTTGTCGCCAAGACTACAGGGTTACCATTATCAGATAACCGCTATTATGCCTGCAAAACTAGTTTCACGGCGGCACATGCAATACGGGAGCAAATTAAGTTATTATTTTCGCAACACTATAAACGGGCAAAAATCAATAATTTATAATTTACTGTATTTCTGCACTGTACCAGATGTAAGTCTGAATCACACAATCAAGGCATATATAACTGATAAATAACATTTTCAACTTGCAAAATTAAATTGTCTAAATTGTATTACAACGTCATGCTTATTTACAAGAATAAAAACTACTCAAGTAATACGATTTCTGATTAAAATAATTTATTTATAAATAACGCATGAGTAATTATTCACTAAACATGATTTACATACATATTTTTAGAATTTCTAAATACATTATAAGCGTTCACTTACCTTTACATTCAGAGCAAAATGTTCGAATTTTAGGATAAATTTTCATGAAAGAAAATGGATTCACAAAACAATTACCTACATCTAAAGTTCTTTAGTACGACGAAAGTATAAAAAAATTGTTTTAAAATAATAAAATAATATAACATTTATAATACTTAGAATAATAAAATAGAATACTGTGACTGGGGAAAACAGGCCTCAATGATAAACTCATTTTTAGCGATGGCAACTCATAAGCAGGCCCGTTGCTTAGCGATGGCCCCGGTTTAACTTATGGAGGCGCCCATGCTGCGTTACGCAGTGCTAGGAAAGTGAAACCTGCCACGCCCCTCACTACCCCAGAAGATTGAAGAACGCATAGAGATGCATTGAAAAACGAGTTTCGGAAAGTGTTAATAAAAATAATTTAGTACTAACCAATAAGTTGCTAACCAATTTGTTTTTTTTAATCCATTTTACGTTTATGGAAGATTGTCTACATGTATTAACTTGTTTTTTATTGCATAATTTCAAATTCATTTTCGTGCATTGCGTTTTAAACATCAAGTGAAACAAAAAAACAGTTATTCTTATGATTATAGTACTATACTTTGCAAAACTGGTTATATTTTTCCATGATAATTTTTTTTATTATAATAAAAAATTGCTTTTTATATTTCTAGAGAGACATTTTTGTTGTTACATGGGTAAAAATAAGTTTTATTTTTATTTCACATCAGCTTTAATTATTAAATTGCTCACATTATATTAACAATAGTTTTAAGTCATACCCTACTAGCAATTTTGCTCGGGCCTTCACCGGCCGCGTAGCCTTGAGCCGATGAGAAGGAATCGGGCCGTTCACTCTGAAACTGCTCGGATACACGCAGTTCATGTCCCCTCGGACGTGAAAACGTCCGAAGTAGTCTAACCGATGAGTTTTCATCGGCTTGGACATGGAAATAGGGAACTAACCCGTTCACTTTATGCGTGAGGTTGGCCAAATACCAGGGTGAGTATCACTTTTCGATAAGTTCTTATGTGATGTTGACATGCATTTAACCCTTTCCGTCCCTACGATGCAATTCGAATGGTAACATTCACAAGTGTTTTAAAGATTTCTTTTACATTTGAAATATATTTGCAATCGCATATGATAATACAGTGCAGAAGCAATACAGTAGAGAAGAAGTACACTTTTACTACACGACGCCATGTGCATGCATGTAGGTATGTCGTATACTCCATCTATTTACGTATATAGTCGTACTATATACTTAACTATAGTATACGTTAGCGTACTATAGTCGTATACTCCATCTACGTATTAAAGTAGATACGTATGTTACATGTTCGATTTGTTTTAACTAGTTCGATCGCATAGCGCTCTGAACTGTAAGACGGAAGATGCTTGGTTCAAAATCAGGTCGCGTCCGGCGACCTAACCGTTCGGAATTTGCAGTGGTTTTTTCCGAAACTTAGCTGGGGCCACTGTTTGGGTCATGCTTAAAATTGCCAATTTTTCAGCCAGGAATGAGTTTTCAATGGTGATATCCCTTACGCTTAACAAGATATTGAAGTATCGCATTTCAGTTTCCAATACATTTAAATGAAGTGCATCAAGAATGTGTAAAGTTTAACAGCCATACAAGAAAACTGTGTAGTTCACATCAGGACTTTTTACTTCCTTGTACGGAGTATAATGAAGTAATGTGATCCCGAAAAATTTCGGGGGCTTCGACGAAAACACCGATTTTGACTACCTCTAAATTTACTTTAGAGAATTTTTTCGATGCATATAATCGTAAGCTAGCATGCATGATCCTATAAACACGTCTGCAATTCATTTTGACCAGCGGCGAGTCCATTTTGGCCAGTTTTTCTATGCCGTCAGTACGTGCGAATGTATGTATGTATGCATGTAACTCGCATATCTCAAAAACTATTGGTCGTAGAATGTTGAAATTTTATATTTAGGATTGTTCTATGATCTAGCTGTGCACCTCCCCTTTTGGTCTCAATCGACTTGATAGTTTAAATACAGGGCCGCCCAAAAGATTCGAAATACATTAAGCTCTATGGGCCGAAATTCATTAAACTCGCATATCTCAAAAACTATTAGGCATAGAATGTTGAAACTTTATATTTAGGATTGTTGTAACATCTAGTTCTGCACCTCCCCTTTAAATTCCATTCGACAGGATAGTTTATCTACAGGACCGCCAAGCAGATTCGAAATACATTACGCTCTATGGGCCGAAATTCATTAAAGCGTATTTTAGAGGTATTGCGCTATTTCAAACGACTCAGAAGTAACACATGCTGTTAAGAGTTACAAAATGAATTTCTACATTAAAATAAGTATCTTTATCATTTATAGTTCTGCTACAGGAACACTCAAAAGATTTCGTATACATTACGGTCAATGGCAATTTTAGGGGCATTCATCCATTTCAAGCACAATACCGTCCTACCATATAAGTTAGGTAATGGTCCGACCACGGTCACATGCCTCCATCAAGAAGTCGCCAAGCTTGGCGACTTTTGGTGTACGAGTGCATGTATTTAGCTCTCAAATTTCAATATAAGATTGTTGTAACATCTAGTTGTGCATCTCGATTTTTAGTTCCAATCAACTGGAGAGTTTATTTACAGGACCACCGAAAAGAATTTCAGTACTTTAATGTCTATGGACATCTTCAATATAATACAACTGTAGACAGTCATTGTTTGGTCCATGCCCAAAATATCACCGTCTGTCGTCGCCCTTGACGAGTTTTGACAAAATATCGCCAAATTTGGCGATAGTGAGTCATTTGGTCCATGCCCAAAATATCGCCATTTGTCATCGACGTAGGCGAGTTTTGGCGCAATATCACCAAATTTGGGGATAGTCTGTTACTGTTTGGTCCATGCCCGAAATCTCGCCATTTGTCGTCGGTGAGTTTCGCCGAAATATCGCCAAATTTGGCGCCAAAAGTTATTTCGTATTTTGTATAACTCTAAAACTTTAACCCGTAGAATTTTTAACTTTGTATTTAGAATATTGTAATACGTAACTGTTTTCAATATCTTTTTTGACTGCAATCGACTGGGTAATTTATTTACAGGGTTAGCCAAATGACTTTAAATACATTAAGGTGTATGGATGCATTCAATTCATTGAAAGTCTGTGGTCAATGACTACTTTGGCTATCCCCAAAATCGCGCAAACTATCTCAAGCTTGTCGGCTTTTTTTTTGAAATATCACCAAATAAAGTGTCAGAAGGAAATCTTTCAGGAAGGAAAACTGAATTTAGCTTGGCGATATCGAAATATTTGGCTAGAAATCGCTCAATCTTTCTATTACTACAGTATTTTATCTCTTTAAAACAAAATATGTTTAGATGAAGTGTGCCGAAAGTATTTTTGATTTAATAGACGTGCAAGGAAGATATGTGTTGTCCACATCAGATTTTTTTAAAATAGGAAATCGACTGTCCGAACTTTCTTGAATTAGCTTACAATTTGAAAAAAGATTTTTGACCACTGGAACTTTATAGAACTAGCTTATAGTTTTGAAAAATAGATTTTTTAAAGAGCATAGACGATAAGACATAAGATCGTTAGAATAATTTTAAAAATAAATTCCAAAAATTTTTATTGAAATTATTCTACACGAAATATATGATACACATAATTTACAAAAGAAGTATTTTCTTTGAGTTTTGCAGCAGCATCTTCAAACATCTTATTTTATGAGCAGCTTCTAGGGGAAAAAAGAAAATTTTTAAAACTTAATTTACACAAAGAATAGCAAATGCAGAATTAGTCTGCTCCATATTTTCTTTTCCATAATTTCTATATCAGGGATTTCCAACTCCCTAGAAAATGTTTTTTCTCCATTGACCCCTACTTTTTTCCCCGACACAATGGTATCTCGTAAGATTTTCCAAATGCACTCGAAAAGACAGTAAAACATTAGGTGAAAAAAATTTTTCATGTGTCCGGCAGCAGAATAGTTGATTAAACTCGGTTCCCATTGGAACACCGAAAGGGAAGCAGCACCTGCTTGGCCAGTGCCTAGAAGGGTAAACTCCTTTCTCGACTGAGATTGATGTAAACCGTGTACGCTGTAGGGAATTAATGCACGTAAAATGTGTTATGACTTCAATGTTTTCCATGTTCAATCCATATCTCTCTTTGGGGTACCAATCCAGCTCTTAGGTCATCCAGCTGTCATCTGAAATTGGTTCAAAATTTAAGAGGGAGACCCGGGATAAGTCGGTATTCCCCTCACTGGGGATCAGCAAAAAGGAAGCTGCCCAATTAAGGGCATTTTCGTTTTATATAAAGGATCTGATCCCGCTCTGGAGTTGGCCAGAGGGTTTCGAAGCAACAATAACAATTTTCATGTTCTGCGTTTGCAGAATTTACCATGATTCAGACTGCAGGATGTAGAAAATGACCCCAAAGACGGATTTTTACATATCCCTTCTTTTTTCAACTTTTGAATCCTCTGGTCTTATTTCATGTAAGTTTGTTTGATTGTGTTGTGATGGCAACGCTAAGGGTGGGCGATCATCCTAGGATGAGGGGTTATCTCAAAATGTAATTTTTAAAAATATAATTCCCAAATTTTGTACATCACCTCATTAGTGTATGGGAATGCTTTTGTACGAGGGTCATATAAAAATGTAGAAAGTGTAACTTTTTGAAAATTAACGAGAGGAATTTTTTTTTAACGGAGTCTTACTTCCGACCTCATTTTGAACATTTTTTTCAATTTACACTGCCCACTTATCTCTAATAGATAAAGAATTAAAGCCCGTTACCACCTTTTTGGGACACCCTGTATCAGTCTGGTTTATAGTATCCGCAGGTTCTGAAATCATCATTAACCAGTGTTCTGCTTCAAAAAACAGTGGTCTGCTTTAAAAAAGAAAAAAAATCACTGTATTTACGTATACTATTTCTAAGCTAATCTAAATTCATCAACGCGGGTTTCGAAGTTTATAAAGCGAAACAAAACAGTCGTTTGAATATCAAATCAATGCTGTACAGCTTCTCATTTCCATAACCCTAAGAATCTGCGCTTTATGCCTTTGGAAACTATCTTGGTGAGTAATCGCATCGTTTGACCTTTCTTTTTCTTTTTTTTTTATGGTCAACGGATGCAAATAATTGGTACTTATTTTGCCGTCGATAATTCACGCCAACAAGTTTTTTCGCCAAAGGATTGCAATACACTACATTGTAACAATGAATCTGACGTATTCCACACGCACACGAAATCGCTCTGTTTGGCTGAATGACTGTAAAGTACATAAATACCAAATAAGCTTGTTTTGGTCGGAAGTATGATTTTTTTTATTAGATTCAATGAAAAATTTACCCGTATATTTTAAAACTAAAAAGCGATTAACTGTATGAACTAGTGTAATTACACACTGTACGCCATGTAAAGATAGGAAATAGATACTAATAAAAAATAGTGTTATTCCATTAGTGTTATGCAACAGTATCAAGAGAGAAAAAAATAATTACAGAGATTTGAACTTGTACTTTACTTATATTAGACTAATACTATATTAAGAATGTCAAAAATTTGTTACAAATGATAGTTATACGTACCAATATAGACTAATCACCACCAAAAAACTTCTTTTTTTGGTGTCCACCAAAAAACTTCACCTTCCAAAAAATAGTTTTTTTCGTCTCCTATTCTTATGAAAACAAACATGGCACCTGCCGGTAGATACTCGGATGTTGCCATCGCTCGACTGTTGCATGAACAGAGCGCATGCGCCAATTTTCATCGGCTGAATGCCGCTCGGCCGTTATGCGGGCCGAAATTTCTTTTCAGTTCAGCGTATTTTGATCAAATTTAGGCATATGGCCCGATAACTCAGGCCGGATATCGTTCCGAGCATCGTTTTATGGGTACCGGACCGATCAGTGTCTGCCGCTCACATAACAATCATCGTTTTTAGATGGAATTCCGTGTCTGGGCCGAGTACCGAATTTCGGTGAGCGATGAGTTGCGATGAATGCCGGTGGTTGGCCGAGCAGAAACAGAGAATTGTTGCTTGTAGGGTAAGTATAAGAAATTTTATGCCGATCAGTCGAACGGTATAGAAGTTGATGCGTTGCAGCGCCATTTAGCGGCAAGTTACAGCAAAATGGATACTGAAAAATATTCTCCGTGTTCTAATATCCGCGTGTGCCAAATTTCATCGTAATTGGTTGGACGATATTCGCATAGTAAACGGCTAAACGGAATAGAATTCGACGTTCTGCTGCGCCACCTAGTGGCAAGTTAGAGGAAAACGGATAGCATAAAAAGCTTCTCCATGATAAAAGACTTAGGTGAACCAAATTTCATGGTGCAACGGTGCTGGAGTTTTTCAACCTCATACACACATACCAACATTCATTTTTATCTATAACCAGTGTCATTATATATCCCAGTCTCAATTAAAATCTAGTTTCAAATCTAAGCCTCGCCAAAGTGCCAACATACGCCATTTTGCAAGAGTTTTTTCAGGAAATCATTCGACGCATTGACTTAGCAGCAATCAATATGGGAAATGGTTCGGCCGCCAAAAAGTAAAGCACACATTTATTTGAAAAGGGGAATCCCTTAATACAGCCGATTTTTTTTTAATTATCAACTATAACGTGTTTTATTCATCGTTACTCCGATGTACTAAATGAGAAGATTTCAATTTTCTGAAATTTGGCGGAATTCCCCCAACTTTAAGCAATGTACTCAATTGGCGAGAATTCTGAAGATAGATCGCTTGAAATCCCTTAATAACTGCATTATTTCTTCACGGATCATTAAAATTTAACGCTGTATTCTAATAAAACCTTTGCACTTGTTTTCAAAAATCTATTTCCTTAAGCTCTCAATAAATTGCGCCAAGCCGAAATCTGTGTAAACCGCTAGAACTCACTTTCTCAAAATCGGCATTTGAGCCATTTTATTTTTTTCGCCAAACTAAAAAAAATTACATATTAGCTTCGGAAATCTACAATTCTTATTGTTTTGCGTATAAAACATTTCATTCCTGCTCCGATTTCCCATGCACACGATATTATAATAAAAAATTAATAATCTTACAAATATAAACTAACAAAAAAAAATCATTATTATTCTTTTATTTTTACTTTGAGAATTTAAAACATCTTATTTGGCAAAATCGCCACACATGGCAACCACGATCCTTATTTCACACTTTTTCACTACAGGGGTTACAATTACGGAAAGCTTTTTGCGTGGAGAACATAAAAAATCTCTTAAATTCCGGGAACGGGTGGACTTTCAAAGTTTTAAAGTGGACTATGATTTATTCTATATTATTTTACATATCTGTGCAAAATTTCAGGCTGATAGGTCCATTTTTGTGGATTTGTATACAACTCAAATCCACAAACAAACAAACAAACAGAATTTCATTTTTATTTATAAGATTTATTTATTTATCTTTTATAAGTGCTTTTATTTTCCTCACGAATCACTTTTTAAAATATTTTTCAAGCAGTATGTTCAATAAAGGAGAAATTTTTCATGAGCCCGAGCCCGACCACAATTGTGAATTATAGAGCCCAAGCCCGGTTCGGGCCCGGGCTCGGTCTCGGGCTGAACCCGTCTCATCTCTAGACGCTAGGCATAAATGGGTTAATATAGTTTAGTAAATATTTTATTTTTGATTTAAAATAGATATTTTGTATAGCAATGTATAAAATAACTGAATTTTTTATTTATTTAATAAGCTTCTTAAAAAAAAAAACTGGTTTTTGTTATAAGCTAAGAGTTTTTAAGAACCTCCTTAATTTTCATTTTTTTGATTGGCATTGTTTAATGACATTTCTCTTTCCCTCCAAAAATAAATTTTGTATTTCAAAATTGACATTCTTATGCTCCAAAAATGTCTTTTTCCTTGCTCCACAAATTGCTCCAAAATTTAATTTCAGCTGGCACATCCCTGTATTACGTGATGCTTGCACAAAATATTGTGTATTTTGAAACAACGGAAGTCTATTGCATTTTAAGTTTTAATGATTTTCATGGAATATTCTGCTTCACCGCTGTGCTCTTTCTTTTTAGAGGAAGTTTTTTCTCTCCGCCACTCCACCCAGCTTGCAAAAACTCTTTGAAGAGGTCCTAGCAGTCTCATTCTTTTGTAAAACTTGCTCCGTGGCAGAAGATGAAAGAAAGAAAACATTTCTGTTATTCTAAATTACATCGAAAAGTTTCATTCGTAGAGTAAATATAAATAACTGAAATTTTTCCATTAGAAAGATTTCTGCATCATGTACCATAAAATAATGGCCTTTTTTCTTAATATGTAGTTTATTTTCAATTGGGGGGGGGGAGATACTCAAAGGCATATCTACTGTCTGAAACAGGATGTTAAGATAAAAATAATTTAAAGAAACATTGAAAAAAGAATATGTAAAATGTGTTTTTCCCCCTATTGTGTGCAATTCAAATTATTTTTTTGTCTATTTTATTTTTTACAACCGGTTCTCGGAAAGAGATTTATTTTCCGTCAAAGTAAATGGAAATACTTGGACTAATGAAATACTCAGAAAACGATTAGTTCTGAAAATAAGCAACATTTAGAAGGTTCGTACAATAACACAGACAGAACGATGTGATACGGTATGCATTATAGAATCAATTCCTTCAGTAGAAGAAAAGACAAAATGTTTTAGTCGCAGAATATTTCTAAAGGGGAAAAAAAACTGTAGTGACTCCACTCGACTTTCGAAACACTTAATCCTTAAAAAGCATTTAAATAAACTTTATTCCACTCAATCGGGTGTAGTGTTCAGACACACTACAGTGCACTTCAAATAATATGAGTGTATAGGCCGCAGTGTATAAAATTTTTTGTAGCTCTGTATAAGATTGTAAATACTACACGCACCAAAATCTATAAAGTAAGGCGGTGACCTATAGTATGCGTACCAAATTTCAGCTCAATCGAATGCATCCTATACGCTAGTGCACTTTCAAAAATTTGAACCGTAATGTATAAGAATTTTTTTTCAAGTGTTGTACAAAAACTTTAAAGTCCTACACACACCAAAAGCTTTGCAGGTTATGTGACGGTAACCTATAATATACATCCCTATTTCAACGTATTCGAATACACCATTTTAGCACTAGCGCACTTTAACTGATTTGCGTCCATAGACCGTAATGTATAAGAATTATTTTTTGCAATCCCGTGAACAAACTCAGTTCTATACACAAAATATGTAATGTACAGGTTATGTGACCGTGACCTGTAATGTAATCACCCAAATCGCTCTAATCGAACCAAAGGAGTTTTAACTTATGGAGGCGCCCATGCTGCGCTACGCAGTGCTAGGAAAGTGAAGCCTGCCACGCCCCTTCATTATCTCAGAAGATTGAAGAACGCATAGAGATTAGGGATCGACCGATAGTATCGGCGCCGATACCTCCAATTTTTTTAGGTATCGGTATCGGTTCTTTCGATTCTAAAAGTATCGGGAAAGTATCGGTTTCTGTTGCTTTCATCCATTTTCACCGATACTTTTCAACCGATACTTCGCTTTTCAGAAGAAAACCACGCAGGCGCAAAACCATTCGAGAATCTTTATTTTGGTAATGAGATGAGAGGCGTCGTTTCATTGGCACATTTGTTTGCACGAGCCCTTTCGAACTGTGTTTTTTTTTAAATTCTAACCATGGCTAAATGGATGTCGTATCACCAAGTGTGGTCGAAATTGTGGACGAAGAATCGTTAGATGACAGTTTAACAGGACAATCGTCTATTCTTCTAAATTATTTTGAATTGGTGCCCAACACTATACGCTCTCTGCAAGGATTGCAAAAAACAAATGTCGAGTGGTAGGCTATAATTTTACTTCAGTTTTATAAACGTTTATTTCCTCACTGTGTGGACTCGAAAAAGAGTTCATTCATATCTATATTATATACACACAATTGAATCTCCCTATAACGAACTCGCTCGGTTCCAGTTAAAAAATTCGCTACAGAGAAAATTTCGTTGTACAAAGATTAGAGATTTTTGCAGTTATTTCAACAAATATTACAAACTTTTTAGTTAATTCGATGTTTAAAAGTATTAAATTATGATTGCTGATTGTTAAAAAAAATTGGTATTTATTATAAATTTGTTAAACTTACGGTTTCATACTTTTCATTGTATAAATGAAATGTTCAAAAGTAAAGACAATCCACGAATTTAGAGAATAAAATATGTAATGCACTTACGTTTATTTTACTTTAAAATTCCGTTATTTTACATTGTTTTGCATTCTGTGATTTTAAATTTTCATAAAAATATTCACATCTTAAAAATCCGCTGAAAATAGAGTGAGACACATTCTCTTCCATTTGGAAACCTTTTTAATGGTTTTGAAAGGTTGAAGCATTAAAGTTTGATGTGGTTTTGGTCGTGAAAGGCAGGTCCTTATTATTATATGGGCAAATCGGGACTTTGACCAGGAACCCAAATTTTAAATGGTTTTTCTGAAATATTCAATTTTTATATCAAAATTTTACGAAAAATATAACAAATTTCATAGATTGGGGCCCCCAAATCTATCAATGCCCGGTGCCCCTGTTGGTCGTAATCGGGGGCTGGTGAAGTCTTCATTATCGGAGTCAGTTTCACATTCCTGGCCTCCATTTTTATCATCTCTTACTCCTCCACTAATTGTTCTGTTCAAAAAATAAAATTTTCTTCAAAGCTATCAAAAAAAAAAAAAAAAAATCAAAGTTAAATCTGAAGTATTCGCTATGGGAAGATAAGCTCTTCGTTATAGGGAAATCGTGATAAGGAGACTTCATTATAGGGATATTCCATTGTATATATAGGTTTTTGATACCGTTGGAGAAAGTCTAGCTCTTGATATAGATTTCACGCTTAAGAGACATGCTTTAAATTTTTATTTAAAAAGATTGGCGCAAGGACATCAGATTCGGCTTGGGTATGGTATAGATATCAAAATTAATGGGGGAGACGGTCCTTGACGTCGTTTGATATTTCAGGGGATGACGACCTTTAAAGTGTTAAAGCAGGTATGGGCAACCTTTGAAAAGTTGTGGGCCAAACTTTAGGATGTTCGCGAAGTCGCGGGCCAAACTTGCGGATTTTAGGGAAGTGGCGGGCTGTATAATTGGGTTTTATATGGGATATTGAATGGTTATACGGAGTTTTTAAATGTTCTGCGGGCCACATCCGTCCCGAGGGCCGGAGGTTTCCCAGATGTGTGTTAAAGTGTAATATTTCAGCCTTCGAAATACGTTTGAGGAATTTGTCTGTATTTGAAGTTCTAGAAGCTAAATAGAAATATTTTAAAATTATACAGCCGGGAATGTTTGAAACCGAAAGTAGCATTCTGCTATCGGATGTGAATCGTATTTCTGAGCATGCAAACGGGTATAAGGTTTGAACCGAATGACGTTTGTCGGATATACCCCCACCCCCATGGTGCCCCTCTGCAAACGTAAAAAAATCTGATGTGTCCAACACATGACTTCCTTGCACGTCCATTAGATCAAAAATATTTTCGACGCACTTCCTCTAAACTTATTTGTTTGAAAGAGATAAAATATCAATAATAGTAAGGTTTAACGATTTCTAGACAAATATTTCGATATCGCCAAGCTGAGTTCAATTTGAAATATTTTCTTCTGACACTTTATTTGGCGATATTTCGCCAAAAGCCGACAAACTTGAGATAGTCTGCGAGATTTTGGGGATAGCCAAAATAGTCATTGACCACAGACTTTCAATGAATTGAATGCATCCATACACCTCAATGTATTTAAAGTCATTTGGCTCACCCTGTAAATAAATTCTCAGTCGATTGCTGTCAAAAAAGATATGGAAAACAGTTAGATATTACAATAGTTCTAAATACAAAAGTTCAAAAATCTACGGGTTAAAGTTTTAGTGTTATACAAAATACGAAATAATTTTTGGCGCCAAATTTGGCGATATTTCGGCGAAACTCGTCAATGTCGACGACATTTAGCGAGATTTTTAGCATGAACCAAACAATGACAGATTATCGCCAAATTTGGCGATATTTCGCCAAAACTCGCCAAGAACGATGACAAATGGCGATACTTTGGGCATGGACCAAATGACTGACTATCGCCAAATTTGGCGATATTTCGCCAAAACTCGCCAAGGTCGAGGACAGACGGCGAGTTTTTGGGCATGTACCAAACAATGACTGTCTACAGTTGTATTATATTGAAGATGTCCATAGACATTAAAGTACTAAAATTCTTTTCGGTGGTCCTGTAAATAAACTCTCCAGTAGATTGGAACCAAAAATCGAGATGCAGAACTAGATGTTACAGCATTCTTATATATGAAATTTCATAATAGTTTTTGAGATTTGAGAGTTAAATATGCACACACGTACACCAAAAGTCGCCAAGCTTGGCGACTTTTGGCATAGTTCTTGAGGGAGGCACGTGACCGTGGTCGGACCATTACCTAACTTATGTGGTAGGACGGCATTGTGCTTAAAATGGATGAATGCCCCTAAAATTGCCATTGACCGTAATGTATTGGAAATCTTTTGAGTGTTCCTGTAGCAGAACTACAAATGATAAAGACACTTTTTTTAATGGAGAAATTCATTTTCTAACTCTTTACAGCATACATCACTTCTGAGTCGTTTGAAATAGCCCAATACCTCTAAAAAAACGCTTTGATGAATTTCGACCCATAGAGCGTAATGTATTTCGAATCTTTTGGGCGGTTCTGTAGATAAACTATCCAGTCGAATGGAATCGAAAACGGGGGTGCACAACTAGATGTTACAGCAATCCTAAATATAAAGTTTCAACATTCTACGCCTAACAGTTTTTGAGATATGCGAGTTTAATGAGTTTCGGACCATTGAGCGTAATGTATTTCGAATGTTTTGGGCAGTCCTGTAGATAAACTATCCAGTCGAATGGAACCAAAAGGAGAGGTGCACAACTAGATGTTACAACTATCCAAAATATGAAGTTTCGACATTCTACGCCTAATAGCTTTTGAGTTAGGCGAGTTTAATGAATTTCGGCCCATAGAGCGTAATGTATTTCGAATCTTTTGGGCGGTCCTGTACATAAACTATCCATTCGATTGCCACCAAAAGGGGAGGTGCACAACTAGATCATAGAACAATCCTAAATATCAAATCTCAACATTCTACGACCAATAGTTTTTGAGATATGCGAGTTACATACATACGTACGTACGTACGTACATACGTACAGACGGCATGGAAAAACTGGCCACAGCAGACTCGCCGCTGGTCAAAATGAGTTGCAGACGCGTTAATATGATCGTGCATGCTAGCCTACGATAGGATGCATCGAAAAAAATTTTAAAATTAAATTTAGAGGTAGTCAAAATCGGTTTTTTTGTCGAAATTTGGCCCCCAAAATTTTTCGGGATCACATTACTTCCTTATACTACGTACAAGGAAGTAAAAAGGCGCCCCTTTAGTGCTCTAGATCAGTGGTTCTCAAACTATGGGCCGCGACCCATCGTTGGGTCACGGGAACAATTTCGGTGGGTCGAAGAGGGTGGGAAAAATTAAACTTTAGTATTTTATATACATAGTAAACAGAGGCGTAGCCAGAAATTTTTCAGGGGGGGGGGTTACGACTACTTCAACTCATTTATGTGTATACGCGTGTGGGATAATGTAGTGAAGAATATACATTTTGTATGGCAAAAAATTCTCATGGGGGGCGGGTTATGACCCCCCTAACCCCCCCCCCCCTTGGCTACGCCCCTGATAGTAAACTATCCTATTTTATATAGCCTATATTGGTTACCGTTATGAAGTAGTGGGTCACGAAAAAAAAATCTACTTGAAGATTTTTTGAAGAGAAGAACAAAAAAGTTTGAGAACCACTGCTCTAGATCAAGATTTTCTCAGTTTTAGTTCAAAATGGCCCCCAGACCTTGCTTACCGTGCCACGCCGCCCCTGCTCAGAGCTTAGAACTAAAACAGATAAAATTCGTTCATATCAGTCACAGAAAAACATGTAAAAAATGATCATAAAAACAAAAACACTGAAGATCAATTTCATTAAATATGAATACTTTAAGTAGCAACTTTTTTTAAGACTTGAAAATTGAATTTAGTTTATCATTTTTGGATTTTTCTTTAACCTTCATTTAATCTCTTCATTTTTAAGCATCTTTTATTTAGACCCTCCAAGGCGTAGCTTGAAAACGAGCAAAAATATTTTTCTTCATATTGTAGCTGTTTCAATGCCAAAATTAATTATACTAAAATTATAAACGAAACCTATTTGTAAAAAAATTTATTCCTTTTTTGTGTCGCAAAGAAGTTAACTTTTTGGCAGTGACTTGAAAACTGGCTACTCCCGTGAACTTTAATTTATGTTGGTCCAGAAGTTAAATGATTCATATTTAAAACATTACACACTATCAAAAGTACGAATTATCAAACATTTAATGATTTTATTATCTATCAGATTAATGAGAGAACGTAGGATTTGTGTATCATTCTGTTTTGAGAAGTGTAATAGTTATCAATATCTAATAATTATTTATATTGTTCATTTAAAAAGTTGAAGCTGTATTAGTATAATTAGTAATACTAATTATTATTTAGTTTATTTCAAATTTTGGGGTAAAAAAACATATTTCTTGTGAATAGTATTTGGTTTATATATAAGGAAAACACAGGAATAATCGATGTGTACCTGTTCTTCGTACGTGATCAAATACAGGGATCATCCGGATTAATTGTGACTTAACCCTGTCCGGAGAATCAAAATATTCGGATTTTAAAAAAGAACTTAAAATGATGATATGAGTTCATATTAAAAAGAAATCTTGCTAAAACATTTAATAATTCACTTAGTGGTTAAATAATTGGAGCAGATAAATAGAACCATTAATTAATGTGAACTTATTATGCATTTTAAGGGAAGAATTTACATACGTATTTAATGAACAATATCTAAATTCATATGTACTTACATAATAGTGTACAGTTTATACATTATCACAATTTAATGCAGTTTCAGTAATCTAAAAAATATTTTCATATGTGAAAGATTTATAATTAAAGAAAATCTAAATGAAACTTGCAAGTTGAATAAATTTCATGTGTTTACTTTTGTAAACACAAAATCGAGGCATGAACGAAAAACAAAGACACATATAGTAAGAGCAAGCAGGAATCTGTTTTGGGTCTAATATGGAAACCTTTTATCTGGCTCATAGCAACAATTAGGCGACAAAATAGAGGTTGAGAAAAATTGATTTAAATATTTGCACCAGTCGGCACTGGAAATGGATTCTCTTATTAATATATCCCACAGTGTTTGTGATCTGTCAAGCCTAAATGAGGGTCATCTACCTATGGGGGGGGCTTGGGCGGAGGACTTTTTAAGGGAGTCTAACGCATATTCACGTAACATCTGGAGAAAATCGCCCAAAACTCTAGACCACTAGATCGACAGATAGAGCGAGGAGAAAGAATTCCGAACCTGCACACTAAGACGTTTCCCAGTGCACAGCTTTTTAATAATTCGGCCATTCCTTGGCATGATTGAATAGAAAAGAAAGACTAGAACTACTGTAAATTCACACTTCAATGTGTCCACTGCTTTTTCTTTTTAATGCTTTCTACTGGGATCACATTTCATCATGCTGTTATTCAATTTAACGAGAACTACACTCTCGTTACAAAAACTGCCCAGAATACAGATGTAGGTTTAAATGACGTTAAATTATATAAAGTATCGGTATCGGTTAAGTATCGGTATCGGCCGATACCATAACTTAAAAGTATCGGTATCGGCTATTTCTAAAAATAAATTTATAGGTAAAGTATCGGTATCGGTCATCGGCGAAAATGTGGTATCGGTCGATCCCTAATAGAGATGCATTGAAAAACGAGTTTCGGAAAGTGTTAATAAAAATAATTTAAAAGTTACTAACCAATTTTTTAAATCCATTTTACGTTTATGGGAGATTGTTTACATGTATTAACTTGTTTTTTATTGCATAATTTCAAATTCATTTTCGTGCATTGCGTTTTAAACATCAAGTGAAAAAAAAAAAAAAAAAAAAAAAAAAAAACAGTTATTCTTATGATTATACTATACTTTGCAAAACTGGTTATATTTTTTCATGATAATTGTTTTATTATAATGAAAAATTGCTTTTTATATTTCTAGGGAGACATTTTTGTTGTTACATGGGTAAAAAATAAGTTTTATTTTTATTTCACATCAGCCTTAATTATTAAATTGCTCACATTTAGTTTTAGGTCATATTACATGCATTAGAAGTAAGAATGCAATTTCAAATATGTTAAATAAGATATATGAGGTATTTACAGACAGTGAGAGAACATTATCTTCTTTAGACATGAGGAAACAATTATACACTTCAACATTCAGGTCATTTATCATTATAATATTTTGCATCGACAAACAGTTTAGCGTATTTTGCGGGAGTCCCTCACACAGCATCCCAATAACTCTAGAGGGGGAGAATACAATGCAACGGAAGAAGAACCATTTAAATGTCTGATTGCCTCCGCACGGTACAGAAAATGTATAAGAATTTCAGACTTCAACTTAGATACGGTCCCTTATTACGTAGCCGGACCAATCTAAAAAAATTACTTCATGTTAGTTTTTACCTGAAAACACAATATCTAAGTTAAAAAATAAAGTAAAATGAAAATTTTTCTTGAAAGTGGAAAAAATCCTACATTTATTGGACAATAATGCTGCATACATTTAAGATTAATGTAATATACATTGAATACCATGATGTAATTTTTGTTTGCACAGACATTGAATTTATTGAACCATCCATAGTCGCCCGATTTGCTGATTGTCATTAATTATTAGTTACAGCATTACGGATTGAATTAAGTTCATGAAAAGTTGAACAGAAGAAGCGACAAACAGATTGGCGTATTTAGCACCACGAATTACACTCATGTCCATAAATTAAGGATAATGAAGTTCAGGCAAAGAAAGAGAAAGAAGCAAAACAAATTTGACTTATTTGTAAAGTCTATTTATTAAACAAAAAGTAAAGAGCAAAAAAGATGCTATATGTTTGACATAATTAATAAAAATTGCAAGTTTTACTCCCTTGACCAAATTTCAAAAAAAGAACCTATTTACAAAAAACAGTATAACATGGTTAGCAGGATGGTTAATACGGAGTATGTCTCCCGGACGATGCAATACAGGCCTGACAACGCCTAGGCATGCTGAGTATCAAATGATCAATCTGATCTTGGGGAATATTACACCACTCATCAAGCAATGCACTCCGAAGTTCCGGTAGACAGGTGGGAGGGGGTTGACGGGCTGCAATTCGTCGGCCAAGCATATCCCACACATGCTCTATTGGATTCAAGTCCGGTGAGTATGCTGGCCAATGCATACGGGTGATATCCTCCGATTGAAGGCATTCGTCTACAATGTTTGCACGGTGAGGACGGGCGTTGTCATCCATAAACACAAATTCAGCACCCATGGCGCCCCGAAACAAACGTACATGTTGTTCCAGAATGACATCCCGATAGATGTGGCCTGTCATCGTTACACTCTGAACATGCAGGTCAGTTCTGGAACCAAGAATAATTCCTCCCCAAACGAGCCATCCTGCACCACCGTAACGGTGTCTTTCAATGGTGTTCTCTTGGTGGTAACGGGTACCTGGCGCTCTCCAGATGAATGTCCGGCGAGAATCAAACTCCAAACTAAACCTGGACTCGTCGGAAAACATCACACAAGACCACTGTTGCGGTGTCCACAATGCATGCTCTCTACTCCAGGTTAATCGCAGGCGACAGTGAGTTGCGGTAAGTGGAACACATCTGACAGGCCTACGAGCATATAGACCAATGTGCCCTAAGCGTCTGTACACGGTCTGCCTTGAAACTGTCGTACCGGTAGCTGAAGAGAGCTGACGAGACAGGTCTGATGCTGTACTCCGTCTGTTTCTTTTGGCAGTAACTGCCAAATAGCGGTCCTCATTCGGCGTTGTAACTCGGGGCCGACCTGTGCTGTAACGTCTACTCACATTACCATCATCTTGGAATCGTTGCCAAAGCCTGGAGATGACACTCTGGGCGATTCCAAGTTCCTCGGATACTTCCAGCTGGGTACGTCCACATTCCAGTCGTCCGATAATTCTGCCACGTAAAACATCATCCAAATGCCTCCTTTTTGCCATAACTATGCGGTTTTTGCACTGAAAGGCTTTCACAGCGCTTGTGAACAATTTTACTTCTTTGCCACCATTCCTTATATACCCCTCTCTTACACTCTCGTCATTGTGACGTACCATCCACGCCATCTGGTGGTTTCCTGTAATTTGCATATTCTTCTTCAAGATGTGTGTGATCATTCCACAGGTGAAATTTTTATTTTAGAGATCAATTTCTCTGTGATTCTGAATTATCCTTAATTTATGGACATGAGTGTAAATCATATCGCCGAGCTGGAAAATATCCAAAGTGTACTATAACTTCTATAATGGCATAGTCAACGCTACCAAGTATTTCTACTGGTAGCAAATACACCAGCTGGACCGAACCGGCTTTAAAATAATCTGCATTTTAATTATTTTTCATTTTCAAGATATTGGGTTTTAACATTTTTGAACTCGCGGTTTAGATTCTCCCTTCTTGGAAATATACCATTTTCCCAGATCGTACCTAATGCCAAGATGGCGCCTTTAAAATCAGTTACAATGAGTTATTCTGTTTTGGAAAAACGAATAATCGCTCATTCTAAACTCCTGCTGTCTAAGCGAACTTACTATTTGAAAATTGTCAACTTTGTGTAACACACTTTGAGTTATTTATTTCATATAATTTTTAATTTGGCGTAAAATGGGTGTAATTCTACTTCATGATTGTCAATTTCACGCGATTCTACATTCTTGGAATTGCTTTGTTGCAAAGGAATGAATGATATGCCAAATCTGGCAACCATTACGTTTTATTTTTGCAGTTTTTTATTAATATCTTCTAAAATAATTCGATTTTCGAAATTTAAGTCAACTTATCAGGTTTCTCGGAATTTTCCGAATCCGTGGACATGTTTCTCGAAATTCAAATCCGAACGATTTAGGGGAAGATAGCCGAAAAAGCTCTTGAAAGCGACCGTTACTTTTTTTTTAGAATAGAGAGAAACGTTACTACAAAGACTCAACAACGAAGTATCCTTCTGTATCCATAGTTTCTTACTCAAAGAAACACAAACTTCAATATGTCTCAGCAACGCTAAAACGTTCACAGAAAATTAAATGCCAAGAAGCAACGCTGGACAGAGAAGTGACATTTCTACTAGAGATGAATTCGGGCTCATTTTTTGAAGCCCGAGCCCGAAGACTTTTAATCCGAGCCCGCCCGAGCCCGAAATTTCAGCTAAAGCAAAATAAAATTAACTACTACATTAAGAGGATACAATAAATTTTGGAGCTTCACACACCTCCTAGTCCCCCGTACCGCTATTTTTTCAAATAAGTACGTCTATTTATCCCATGAATCACTTTTTAAAATCTGTTTCAAGGAGTATGTTCAACAAAGAAGAAATTTTTCACGAGCCCGAGCCCGAACGCAATCGTGAATTACAGAGCCCGAGCCCGAGTCGGGCCCGGGCTCGGGCTGAGCCCGTCTCATCTCTAATTTCTACCATCGAGTCTTAGAAACAGCGGGAGCGAACAGGTAATAGTTAACAATTGGTTCTGAGTTATTGTAATTTCTAGAGAAGAGAACTGTTTGGAAGAGAAAATGCACAGAATATATGCTACCAAAATGTATATGTTTTGTGTTTAAATGGGGGTAAAAGAGAATTTTATTTTCAAGACTTCAGCAAAAAAGATTCAAGGCCTTGCAAATACCAACATCTAGGGCCCTGCATTTTTTGATTGCCAATTGGATTTGCGTAATTTTGCCAAGTGTACCAGAAACAGAAAGTAAATTATGTTTCCGTTAAAATGTTTTCACTGATTTTGCCTAATAGGTATAATTTTTTTGCCAAGTTTAATAGAATTTTGCGCGTGTTAGGGGAGGGACTCCCCCCCCTCCACCCACCCGCTTTAGAAAGGGCCCTGGTAACAAAATATAGGCCCAGTACAGCCTCCTGGCTGTACTGGGCCCTTGTAGCAGAGAAACATGCCTGTCAGTCCTGTTGCCAACACATCTGAAAAATATATATTCTCATATGAAAAATGTAAAGTCCGCTGTAAAGTATCTGCATGTGTACAGTTACAGTGAAACCTGTCTGAAAAACCATCTCTCATAAAGACCGCATATTCCTGGTCCGTAATTTCTGGCTATAGGCTCTATGTCAATATTCCCTCCCCTAAAGCTATTTACCCTATACCTCTCTGAAAGATCATTTTTCAAATTTTCGGTTCAAATGTAGGATTACTCCGATATGGAAAATTTTGGAATTATTCTTCTGTCTGAAAGAGTCACTGGCGCCCTTTCCTTTTTTTTTTTTTTTTTTTTTTTTTATGAAAGAAGAAAAGGAGTTGTCCATATTCAATTTTATCTTAAATTTGAAGCTGTCCTTTTTTAAAAGAGAATGTCTCTTGTATATATGGCGGAATATCTTAATTTAAATCCGCATAGTGATGACGTAAAATATTTTAGTAACAGTTTTATGCAATATACAGGGTCCCAAAACGGTGGTTACGGGCTTTAATTGTTTAGAGATAAGTGGACAACGCAAGTTCAAAAAATGTTCAAAATAAGATCCGAAATAAGGCTCCGTTAAGAAAAATTCCTCTCGTTAATATTAAAAAAAGTTACACTTATTAAATTTTTATACGAACCCCGCAAAAAAAAAATCCGGATTAGTAAAATGTGCCTCATACGCTAATTAGGTATTCTACAAAATTTAAGATTTATATTCTAACAAGTGTCAGAGCCCCGAAATATGAAAAGAAATGTAACGCTGACTTAAACCACCTTTCAGTGGCTCTCGGAGAAAAAAAAAATCTTGTCAAATTGTTCTTGTCGTATTTCAGGGGTCGAGCAGAAATTACAGAAGAATTTTACTTCTCCCCCCACCTCACTCTATCAGTAAACGTTTACATTCGAAATCACGTATAGTCTCCGATCTTCCTTTAGAGATATTTCTGAGACGTTTTATGACGGAAGGCTGAAATTTTGTGTCACCCCATTAGTGCCTGGGGCACATTTTATTAACTGGGGATTTTTTTGTTCGGGGGTCGTATACAAATTTAAAAAGTGTAACTTTTGGTAAACGAACGAGAGTTTTTGCTTAAAGGAGTCTTACTTCCGATCTTATTTTGAACATTTTTAATGTACATTTCCCACTGATACATAAAGAATCAAAGCCCGTTACCATCTTTTTGGAACATTTTGTGTGTGTGTGTACATATATATTATATGAAAGTTGGAATTTCTGATTAACTCTATTGAGAGATCACCTCTTTGACAGACTCATGTCTTATGGTCCAGAGAGTGGTCTCTTAAGAGATGTTTCATTGTATTTTATTTATGTACTTTGTGTGGATTCTGTATTTAAAAATAATTAATAGAAAATTATATCCCCAAAGTGCTTTTAATTGCTTTTACTTAGTCTACGGTAAGAGATGACAAGGCAAACATCCATTTGGCTTCTGCAGAAGCATACTGGTACAGCTTAGAGCAACTTCACAAGATTCTCATTTCTTCACTCTGTCAAGTGACAGCTCTTGCCACTTAATTTCATCAGCTTTTTTATCGACGAAGTCCCTATTCCGAAAGAAACAGCTATTCTCTTCGTCCGAAATATGTTTTTCAGGAACCACGATGTCTTCCAGGACAAGTTTCTCCTTCCGCCATTCGTCATCTACAATATCAATCAGCCTGAGATTCCTTGAGACATTGATGTCGGACCTGATGAAAATAATGATGCGGTCTGGTAAAAACGTTCGGAAAAATGGTGTTAAGACATATTAAATAAAGTAACAACTTTAAAAGTACACTCAAAACCTGGTGTCAAAGCAGTTAATGCGTTAGCTAAAAAATATTAATAAAACTATGTGCATTTCGGAAGGCACAAATGGTCTCCCTTCTTCAGGAGCACACCCTGGTCCAAATCCTGTTATTTTCGCTCTTTTTTATCTGCCTTGTACAGTGAAAGTTGGACAATTCGAAATTGAAAGGGCTAGAAGATAAAGTTCGAAATATCCAAAAATTCGAATTCCCTATATTCTCTCAAGGCGAAGAGATAGGGACCGAGCAAAAATTTCGAATTAATCAAGTTCGAACTATCCAAGTTTCACTGCAGTTTTCCGTTTTTCTTTCTTCGCGATAGAAACATTACGTTACCCTTTGTTCTCGTTTTTTCTTTGCTTTCCTGCTTTGCCGTAGGTTCGTGATTATTCTACGGATATAACATTAATGTTTCCCAACATATACGTATAGATTACGTGTGTTTCATGCAGAGTTGTTTTCGTGAAATAAAAGCACTGTAGAAAACACGCATAGCACAGAAGCAAAATTATGTACATGTTTCATGAAACGTGTACGCACACGTTTCGAGAAATACAAAAAGTTCTCATTTTGAGGAGCAGAATAGTGACTAATACACATGGAAGCAGACGAACAGATACAAAACAAACACAAACGAAAAACTGAGAAAAACAAAATGTTACAATTGCGAAACATGGCATTTAAGATCTCCCCCGCTTGGTGGACTTCGGCGCCATGTTGCAATCTTGCCCAGTTTAACATTTTAAATTGGAAAGTTTCATTCTACAGCTAATTATAAAGAAATTTAAAATATACCTATATATTTATGATGAACAGTTTATCATAAACGTCTAATAAAATTGTTGGTGGTAATTATTCTCATTAGTTATTACATATGTTGTGTGGACGTGTTTGAGTATTAGCGCAGTACGGATCGTTGATTTGGCCGCCTGCACCAGAGACGGCCCGAGGGGCGTGCGGGGCCTCTTCTCTGTCATGTCTTATGAGATATCAATAATATGGCCCAGGAGCGGGCCTCTATAATCGCGGGGCCTTAGGCGATCGCCTACATTCGCACCCCCCTTGGGCCGGCCCTGCCTGCACGAAATCTAGTGCGGATAAAAAGACGTCTAACAACTTCAGCTGCAAGAATCAAATGAATTCAGAAAATCTGTTGTCTTTACTGTTTTGGATTTTGTCATGGCAGATTTGAAAACAAGATTTTCGAATTGTGACAAATTTGTCATCTGTTTTGGCTTTCATGGATCTAGAAAATGACGAACGGAAAGTTAAAACCACAATCTTGTCTCAAAGTATCTTTCAGATTTCGCAGATTCTGACAACCTAGTTGAAGAAAATCTACACATGAAGAGCGTTTATACTATACACTGTTCAGAATATATCTGTAAATTAACGGAAAAACGACTGGCAGAGTTGCCTGAAAATGCCCGTTCTGTTTATTATTTCTCTGTTTTCTGGATGGTAACCTTCCGTTTGACTCAAACTGCGAGAGAAAATGTGGTTCTGCAACCGCCAGGTCCGAACCCTCAATTTACGGAGTGAGAGTCAGACGTTCCAACCACGAGATGATACTCGACTGATTGGGGCCTCACCATGGCACAGTGGTTATGTCACTGAAAATGGTAGACGGCGAAGTGTGAAGGTCCCGGGTTCGGGTCCCATCGCGTGGCTGTCAATCTAAGCCCTCGTTTACACTCAGCCCACTTTCACGGCAGGGAGCGGGAGAAGTGGCAGTAACAGGAGTGTAACACCTCTCTCGTCCTACTCATGCCATGACCTTCCTTGCTGACCTCTATGCACGGCGCGATCCCTCTTCGAGGGATTTTTAAGGGAGGAGGAGGTAAGTACAGTTGAAAACTACATATAGGGGAAGGCAAGTACAGCTGAATGTAAACGCTCACTGCTTTTGGAGCTGACGCAGAAGTATATCCTGGAAAAAAAGGCTGCAGCGAGAGAAGTGGAAAGGGCTGAATGTAAATGGGGCATAACGGTCTGGAGTTTTGGTAGGTTTTCTTCAGATGTAACATGAATACGCGTTAGAAACCCTTAGAAAGTCCTCATACCAAGGCACCCCCCATCCTTGGCAGATCGCCCTAGCTTAGCGTTGCCATAATCACACAAACATAAAACTCGACTGATTACGGTCTGGCCAAAAGGTGAGGTAAAGGTTATTTTAGTTTCCTTGCGGGAACTAAATGGGGGGAGATTAATTCTTTTAATAATTTACAATTTCAAATTCGTAAAGTGTTGTGCAGTTATTATTAACATAGTCATCGGATTGAGAAGGTATTAATTTCAATTTTCACAAATATATGTAAGTAGTAAGAATATTTACTCTTTAGCTATTTGACACATCGGTTTAGGTTTCTCTACAGATATGCTGACAAACACTGAAAATTAGAAAAGAAATACATTGGCTGCAAAAAATATCAAAAAATACTCTTTGATTTCTCGTTCTCAGTTTGAACTAATAATAATAACAGCCGCTTCTTACTTTATAGTTCTATGCTTCACTTTTTGTTTCCATTGCCAAAAGTTCCCACAGTGGCTTTGTGTGCTACTGCTAGGTGTCTAAACATGTCAGCATACTAAAAAAATTATCCTAAAACTTCTTCATATACACAGTTGAATATTTCGGAAGTAAGCGATACTACAGAGTGAAAAGAACGGACTCTAGATTATCTACTTTCAATTGTCCATGACTGAACACTGGTTTAGATAGGTCTAAGCAAATTTTGTCAAAAGTTTGCCCTTGTAGCTTATTTATTAGGGTGTCTCGGTAAATACGAATGTCTGAAAATTTTTGCTCCCCGGTGTTTTTCTGGGTCCCTTTGGTGTGAAATTGCAATTTGTGAAATTTGAAGTCTCTAGATCAGTGTTTCTCAACCTTTAATGGCTGACGGCACACTGAAAATATCTAGAATTATTTCCGGCGCGCCTGAACATAAAAATTGCAAAGGTTGTGTGATACAAAAAATTGATAAATACAAATAACTTTAAAAAATTGTTTATTTACCAAAAAAATAATAATACACTCAATGAAAGGGCTAAGCCTGTTTTTGCATCGATCTTGCTGCAAACAGCTGTTTCAAAAATTTGCAGAACGGTTTTCCATGCTATGAAATAAAAGTTTCGCTCTTCTTGGTGTATAACTTACTGAAAGTGAACAAGACAGGACATGATAAATAGAAAATGTCATATCGCTAATATGACACCACGAAGTTTTAATAATTTTTCAAAAGCCCTGGATGCACATTAGACTATATCTCACGGCACATCAGTGTGCCGCGGCACACAGGTTGAGAAACACTGCTCTAGATCAACGTTTGAGTTTGCCTGTAAGTGTGTAACGATTTGATATTTTTGTGAAAGTACGTCATTTTCGTGTTTATTGATATTTTTTTCAATATTTTCCCTGCATTTGAATTAAATTTTTATGAGTTCTTAAGTCTTAAAGAAGTACAAATTTTCATAAAAATTGTTATCACAGCAGAAATTACTTATTCAAGAATGAAGATGGGAAAAATCAACTCCCTTCACATTATTGAACTTAATTCTCGTATTGATGATAAATGTATATTGATATAATAAAAAACTCGGCTGTTCGAGTCTCGTCAGGGGGAGACCCCCCTGAACCCCACTAATTTTTTAGTTTCATTATTGCCCTATTAAAATGATATTAATTGACTTTGTCATTTTATCGCTCATCTTTCGCGTATTTCGCCTGGTAACCCTATGTTGAAATTTTCATGAGTGTAACCTATTTATAGAAAAATACATGTGATGCATATTCTACAGCTTACGAAATATTGTAACAATAGATTAAAGCTGTTGTGAACTAATATGTAAAAAATACATGTGAAGCATATTCTACAGCTTACGAAATATTGTAACAATAGATTAAAGCTGTTGTGAACTAATAGTACATGTAAAATTATGTCGCTTTATTATATCTCGCATTTTTGGAACACATTTTTCAATAAAGGGTGTTGAGAGATAAAATGACATAGTCATTAAAAATGTGAAACACTTTCACATTTTAAATAAGCACTAAAGTGCTATATATTAAAAGCGTATCATAATTTATGTGTCGTCCCTATTTTTCTTTCCTATTCCATTAAGTTGGAAAGTGTATCATTATTCATGAGTGTGCCGTATTTTTCTTCCTTGTTTCTTAAATCCCATCTTTGGAATCGAAATCTATCTTAAAATCGCCTACTAAAACTATTTTACAATCTTCGCCAAGTATATTACAACTATATACTTCTCCGTTTTAAATATTGTTTCGAATGTGCATGATAATCATCCATGAGTGTGTTGTTTGTCTTTCTTGGGTTGATTCCTATTTTAACGCCCCGACTCTCGCCAAGGTGGCGATAATTAAACATATGCAGTTACCATGACGATTTTTTGTATTTATGCGACAATCGTAATTTAGAATTAAAATGGTGATTTGGAACAATATGTAAGTACAGCATTTCGTTACATTTTTATGTATTTTGGGTTACCAATTAATGTAGTAATTAAGTGTCTTCATATTCCTTAACTGATACGTTTATCGCTAATTTGTTCACTTTAGTTTTCATCTAGTCCTTTTGGGAGCGTTGAAACTTGTGCATAACTCCTAGAGATCCATGACTGCAAAGCTCGACAAAGTGCGGGGATTTTTTAGGCTGGTGAAAGTGGGGGCGTTAAAATAGGAATCAACCCTTTCTTGTACCATAAAACACATCTTTGGAATCAAAATCTATCTTAAAATCGCATACTGAAACTGTTCTACAATATTCGCTAGGCATATTCTAACTCTAGGCATATTCCAACTATATCTCATATAGACATTTTAAATACTGTTTGGAATGGGCATCATAATCCATGAGGGTACAGTGTTTTCCTTCTTTGTTCCATAAAACATTTCTTCGGAATAGAAATTTTGTTAAAATCGCCTACCAAAACTGTTTACCAATTTTCTCCAGGCATATAGTCAAACTATACTTCACCTTTATAAATACCATTTGGAAAGTGTATCATAATCTATGACTGTAACCGTATTTCTCATCTCTGTTCTATAAAACACTTCTTCGGAATTAAAATCGCCTACTAACACTACTTTACAATATTCGCCAGGCGTTTTCGAACTACACTCGAATTATATTTATAGTAAATTGTCGCGTTTCGGCACCAAATTTAGCGATCAATTATCAAAAATTTCAAATGTTGTGCGACTTTCAACATTTTATTAACGCCCCCCCCCCCCACCCTCTCTCCACGTTATCTGGCAAACACATTTGAAAATATCTTCACTGTGACATATCTACAAAACTTGTCGACAAGATCGCGTAGACAAAATTCTCGTTCTGAGCGAAATAGTACCCCAGTGCTAATAAGAGACTTGGTGCTAAAGGAACTTCTTGCTATCGTTAAGGCCGTGGAGCTAAATTATCAGTACGGACGAAAGTTCCTGCTCCGAACGGACCACGCCTCTTTGAACTGGCTTTTGAACTTCAAGAATAGAAGAAGGGCCAGATAGCCAGGGGATACAGAGATTACAAGAATGTGACATAGAAATGCGTCATCGGGAAGGAGCATCTCATGGAAACGCAGATGCTTTACCGAGAAGTCCCTGCAAAGAAAGTTGTCGCTACTGCTCCAGGGCAGAGAAAATTTACCATCTGAAATATCCCGTTGTCCGCCAAGTTACATCATCGGCACCATCCCAAGATCCCTGACGTGACGAACAAATCCGGGCGGACCAGTTAGCTGATATCGACATCAAAGCAATTGTCGAATTTATAGAAAATCCAGCGATAAACCCAGTTGGCAAGCAATATCGTCATGTAGTCTGGCAGCGAAATAATACTGGAATTTGTGGGATTCGCTTCGCCTGAGAAATGGAACCCTGTATCGTAAATGGGAGTCGGACGACGGCAAGACGCTTCGATGGCAGTTAGTACTCCATCATTCGAGGATTCCGATGCTTCTAGAAGAATTGCATAGTGGCTTAACTGGGGGCCATTTTGGCTTAATGAAGGCTCTGCAGAAAGTTCGCGAGCGCTTTTACTGGGCTAGGACTCGAGACGATGTTGAAAACTGGTATCAAGCTTGTAATGCCTGTGTTTCCCGTAAAGGCCAAAGAAACGAAACCGTGGAAAACTACATCGTTATAATGCAGGAGAGCCTTTTGAAAGAATTGAACTCGACATCTTGGGACCCCTTCCGCGAACTTCGGATGGCAAAAAGTACATCTAGTTGTCATAGATCATTTCTCTCCCGAAGCGTATCCTATTCCCGATCAAGAAGCTACGACCGTAGCAGAGGTACTGTGCAAGGATGGATTTCCAGGTATGGAACCCCTCTGCAACTTCATTTCGACCAAGGAACGAACCTTACCTCTGCAGTTTTTAAAGGACTGTGTCAGGTTTTCGGAATTGACAAAACTCAGACTACGCCTTTACACCCGCAATCCGACGGCAAGGTGGAGAGGTTTAATCCTACTATTTTGAACAACCTCTCGCTCCTGGTGTCTAGGAATCAAGAGAACTGGGACAAGAAACTGCCCCTCTTCCTGCTGGCCTATAGGAGTGCCGTCCATGAGACTACCGACTTCACACCTTCCCAGATGCTATTCGGAAAAGATCTTCGTCTTCCCGCCTATCTAGTGTCAGGCCGCCCTCCAGATGCGCCTTCATTTCCAGAGGAGAACATGGAAAATCTTCGGGCCCGGTTTGAAGATGTGCATCATTTTGCTCGGGAGCGGATCAACCTGAACACAGAGAAGATGAAGACTCACTACGACACGAAGGCTACGGGACACGAGTTCAACGTAGGTGACAAAGTTTGATTATGGAATCCTACTCGACGGAAAAGCTTGTCTCCCAAGCTGCAATCGCCGTGGGACGGTCCTTACACACTCCTAAACAGACTGAATGATGTCATCGCACGGATTTGTAAGACACCTAACTCGAAACCAAGAGTTGTTCACTACGAACGGCTAGCAATTTACCGCAATTGTAATTAATTATTTGAATATTAGACCAAGGTCACTATGGCGTAATTCCACCTTTCTTTCATGTCACATTTCTTTCCTGTCTCTCTCTTCTCTTCCTTTTCCCTGTCTTCTCTTCCATAAAACACTTCTTCGGAATTGAAATTTATAATAAAATCACTTACCAAAACTGTTTTACAATCTTCGCCAGGCGTTTTCTAACTATACTCGTAATATATTTATAAAAAATTGACGCGTTTTGGCGCCAAATTTAGCGATTAATTATCAAAAATTACAAACCTTGTGCGACTTTCAACATTTTATTAACGGCCCCACCCCCTCCACGTTGTCTGGCAAACACATCTTCAGCATGACAGTTCATATCTACAAAAGCTGTCTACAAGGTCGCGTAGACAAACTTCTGGGATTGAGCGAAATAGCACCCTAGTACTAAAAAAAAACTTAAAAGTAGTGATGCCGCGGATATCAATTTGGCCGGATACCGAAAATTCAGCCAATCTTTCAGCCGGATATCCGGCAGCAGTATGTTTTCTTCTTTTTTGTTTTATTTTGACTAGTTTTCTTAGATCATTGAGCTATTACTTTTCTCTTTAAATTTTCTATTAGTTTCAAATAATTTAATTGAAAAATCAGAAATCCTTTTGGGATTGTTTCCATGAATTTAGTACTATTTTTACTGCAATTAAAGTCATACAAATAAAAATGTCGTGGATGTTCTCCCTCAAGATTTAGATAAATATTGTTACGAATTTTCGGGGCAACCCGCTGTTCTGGGGCTGAATATACTTGTAGTTCAAAATTCGTATTCTACGCTTCAAATAGTTAAATTTTGCTTTTTGTTGCATCAAAATCAGTCAACTAGAACCGGAGATACAGAGGTTTTGGTTTCCTCAATGATTTTCCATGGCAGTTCTAGAAATCTCGAGAAATATTGGTCCTAGGCCTTCGGTAACTTCCCTTTTGCGGACTTATTTTCGGCTCTACATTTGACGATATTTCACCAAAAGTCGCCAAGCTTGGCGACACTTTGGTCATTTGGTGCGATTTTCCCTATGGGGCTTGTAAAGTTGCTTTTCCAGCATTAAAATCCCATAATAGCCTAATATTTCTCTTCTATAACGTAATCAAAATTCCCCCTTTATGTGGAATCTTCGAGAAATAGACTCTTCTGGAAGTTTTTCGTAGCTTCTGCGCCACCTATAAATACAAGCGTTTCAGAGGCCCCAGTTCAGTGTGAGTTGAGCTCCCTTCCAAGGATTTGATGTGTTACGCTATAGAAGCAGTGTTTTGGCTTGCTTTTCGAAGCTTTATTTTTAAGTGCTGTGTGTAAATCTTTCATTGTTGAGTTTTAAGGGATTGTGTACGATATCCCTTGCATATTTCCACTGAATTTTGCCTGTGGAAATGTTTTATTTTGTGTGAGAATTACAGCATTTTTGAGAACTTCGGTACTGAGTGGACTGTTATAAGCGAGCTATTGGCCGTTAGTGCCTGTGAATTTTGTACAGTTGAATGTTCGACTAAGTTCTAGAAGCAATAAAGTTGTGTTCCATCCTGACAAGTAAACATTTTACTAGAACTTTCTACACAAACTGGACTTTTGAACGACGAACCCCGGAAACAAGCAGAGTATTCTGTAACAATATCTTAAAAGATCAATTCTTGAAAGAAGGACATCTCCATTCAACTGTTAGAAAATTTCCATACTTTATCAAAATTAGTGGGGGAGAGGGGCATTTTCTCACCAGCCAGCAATACTACAGCAAGTACACTATTCTCATAAGCAGGTCAATTTATGATGGAAAAAAAATCTGATGTGTCCAACACATGACTTCCTTGCACGTCCATTAGATCAAAAATATTTTCGACGCACTTCCTCTAAATTTATTTGTTTGAAAGAGATAAAATATCAATAATAGTAAGGTTTAGCGATTTCTAGCCAAGTATTTCGATATCGCCAAGCTGAGTTCAATTTGAAAGATTTCCTTCTGACACTTATTTGGCGATATTTCACCAAAAGCCGACAAACTTGAGATAGTCAGCGAGATTTTGGGGATAGCCAAAGTAGTCATTGACCACAGACTTTCAATGAATTGAATGCATCTATACACCTCAATGTATTCAAAGTCATTAGGCTCACCCTGTAAATAAATTCTCAGTCGATTGCTGTCAAAAAAGATATTGAACAGTTAGATATTACAATAGTTCTAAATACAAAGTTAAAAAATCTACGGGTTAAAGTTTTAGAGTTATACATAATAGGAAATAATTTTTGGCGCCAAATTTGGCGATATTTCGGCGAAACTCGTCAATGTCGACGACATTTGTCGAGATTTTAAGCATAAACCAAACAATGACAGATTATCGCCAAATTTGGCGATATTTCGCCAAAACTCGCCAAGAACGATTACAAATGGCGATACTTTGGGCATGGACCAAATGACTGACTATCGCCAAATTTGGCGATATTTCGCCAAAACTCGCCAAGGTCGAGGACAGACGGCGAGATTTTGGGCATGTACCAAACAATGACTGTCTACAGTTGTATTATAATGAAGATGTCATAGACATTAAGGTACTGAAATTCTTTTCGGTGGTCCTGTAAATATACTCTCCAGTAGATTGGAACCAAAAATCGAGATGCACAACTAGATGTTACAACATTCTTATATATGAAATTTCATAATAGTTTTTGAGATTTGAGAGTTAAATATGCACACACGTACACCAAAAGTCGCCAAGCTTGGCGACTTTTGGCATAGTTCTTGAGGGAGGCACGTGACCGTGGTCGGACCATTACCTAACTTATGTGGTAGGACGGTATTGTGCTTGAAATGGATGAATGCCCCTAAAATTGCTATTGACCTTAATGTATTGGAAATCTTTTGAGTGTTCCTGTAGCAGAACTATAAATGATAAAGACACTTTTTTTAATGGAGAAATTCATTTTCTAACTCTTTACAGCATATATCACTTCTGAGTCGTTTGAAATAGCCCAATACCTCTAAAAAACGCTTTGATGAATTTCGGCCCATAGAGCGTAATGTATTTCGAATCTTTTGGGCGGTCCTGTAGATAAACTATTCAGTCGAATGGAACCGAAAGGGGAGGTGCACAACTAGATGTTACAACAATCCTTAATATAAAGTTTCAACATTCAACGCCTAACAGTTTTTGAGATATGCGAGTTTAATGAATTTCGGCCCATTGAGTGTAATGTATTTCGAATGTTTTGGGCAGTCCTGTAGATAAACTATCCAGTCGAATGGAACCAAAAGGGGAGGTGCACAACTAGATGTTACAACTATCCAAAATATGAAGTTTCGACATTCTACGCCTAATAGCTTTTGAGTTAGGCGAGTTTAATGAATTTCGGCCCATAGAGCGTAATGTATTTCGAATCTTTTGGGCGGTCCTGTACATAAACTATCCATTCGATTGCCACCAAAAGGGGAGGTGCACAACTAGATCATAGAACAATCCTAAATATCAAATCTCAACATTCTACGACCAATAGTTTTTGAGATATGCGAGTTACATACATACGTACGTACGTACGTACGTACAGAAGGCATGGAAAAACTGGCCACAGTAGACTCGCCACTGGTCAAAATGAGTTGCAGACGCGTTAATATGATCCTGCATGCTAGCCTACGATGAGATGCATCGAAAAAAAAATTTTAAATTAAATTTAGAGGTAGTCAAAATCGGTTGTTATGTCGAAATTTGGCCCCCAAAATTTTTCGGGATCACATTACTTCCTTATACTACGTACAAGGAAGTAAAAAATCTGATGTGTCCAACACATGACTTCCTTGCACGTCCATTAGAACAAAAATATTTACGACGCACTTCCTCTAAACTTATTTGTTTGAAAGAGATAAAATATCAATAATAGTAAGGTTTAGCGGTTTCTAGACAAACATTTCGATATCGCCAAGCTGAGTTCAATTTGAAATATTTCCTTCTGACACTTTATTTGGCGATATTTCACCAAAAGCCGACAAACTTGAGATAGTCTGCGAGATTTTGGGGATAGCCAAAGTAGTCATTGACCACAGACTTTCAATGAATTGAATGCATCCATACACCTCAATGTATTTAAAGTCATTTGGCTCACCCTGTAAATAAATTCTCAGTCGATTGCTGTCAAAAAATATATGGAAAACAGTTATATATTACAATAGTTCTAAATACAAAAGTTCAAAAATCTACGGGTTAAAGTTTTAGTGTTATACAAAATACGAAATAATTTTTGGCGCCAAATTTGGCGATATTTCGGCGAAACTCGTCAATGTCGACGAAATTTTGGCGAGATTTTAAGCATGAACCAAACAATGACAGATTATCGCCAAATTTGGCGATATTTCGACAAAACTCGCCAAGAACGATGACAAATGGCGATACTTTGGGCATGGACCAAATGACTGACTATCTCCAAATTTGGCGATATTTCGCCAAAACTCGCCAAGGTCGAGGACAGACGGCGAGTTTTTGGGCATGTACCAAACAATGACTGTCTACAGTTGTATTATATTGAAGATGTCCATAGACATTAAAGTACTAAAATTCTTTTCGGTGGTCCTGTAAATAAACTCTCCAGTAGATTGGAACCAAAAATCGAGATACACAACTAGATGTTACAACATTCTTATATATGAAATTTCATAATAGTTTTTGAGATTTGAGAGTTAAATATGCACACACGTACACCAAAAGTCGCCAAGCTTGGCGACTTTTGGCATAGTTCTTGAGGGAGGCACGTGACCGTGGTCGGACCATTACCTAACTTATGTGGTAGGACGGCATTGTGCTTGAAATGGATGAATGCCCCTAAAATTGCCATTGACCGTAATGTATTGGAAATCTTTTGAGTGTTCCTGTAGCTGAACTATAAATGATAAAGACACTTTTTTTAATGGAGAAATTCATTTTCTAACTCTTTACAGCATACATCACTTCTGAGTCGTTTGAAATAGCCCAATACCTTTAAAAAACGCTTTGATGAATTTCGGCCCATTGAGCGTAATGTATTTCGAATGTTTTGGGCAGTCCTGTAGATAAACTATCCAGTCGAATGGAACCAAAAGGAGAGGTGCACAACTAGATGTTACAACTATCCAAAATATGAAGTTTCGACATTCTACGCCTAATAGCTTTTGAGTTAGGCGAGTTTAATGAATTTCGGCCCATAGAGCGTAATGTATTTCGAATCTTTTGGGCGGTCCTGTACATAAACTATCCATTCGATTATCACCAAAAGGGGAGGTGCACAACTAGATCATAGAACAATCCTAAATATCAAATCTCAACATTTTACGACCAATAGTTTTTGAGATATGCGAGTTACATACATACGTACGTACGTACAGACGGCATGGAAAAACTGGCCACAATAGACTCGCCGCTGGTCAAAATGAGTTGCAGACGCATTAATATGATCGTGCATGATAGCCTACGATGAGATGCATCGAAAAAATTTTTAAAATTCAATTTAGAGGTAGTCAAAATCGGTTTTTTTTTGTCGAAATTTGGCCCCCAAAATTTTTCGGGATCACATTACTTCCTTATACTACGTAAAAGGAAGTAAAAAGGTAACCAAATTCTTAAAGATGAAAAAACAGCGCTTTTGTACAATAATTTCTTCCAGTAATAATTTACTCCAATCTTAAAAAATCTGATGTGTCCAACACATGACTTCCTTGCACGTCCATTAGATCAAAAATATTTTCGATGCACTTCCTCTAAATTTATTTGTTTGAAAGAGATAAAATATCAATAATAGTAAGGTTTAGCGATTTCTAGCCAAATATTTCGATATCGCCAAGCTGAGTTCAATTTGAAAGATTTCCTTCTGACACTTTATTTGGCGATATTTCACCAAAAGCCGACAAACTTGAGATAGTCAGCGAGATTTTGGGGATAGCCAAAGTAGTCATTGACCACAGACTTTCAATGAATTGAATGCATCCATACACCTCAATGTATTTAAAGTCATTTGGCTCACCCTGTAAATAAATTCTCAGTCGATTGCTGTCAAAAAAGATATTGAAAACAGTTAGATATTACAATAGTTCTAAATACAAAGTTAAAAAATCTACGGGTTAAAGTTTTAGAGTTATACAAAATAGGAAATAATTTTTGGCGCCAAATTTGGCGATATTTCGGCGAAACTCGTCAATGTCGAAGACATTTGGCGAGATTTTAAGCATGAACCAAACAATGACAGATTATCGCCAAATTTGGCGATATTCCGCCAAAACTCGCCAAGAACGATAACAAATGGCGATACTTTGGGCATGGACCAAATGACTGACTATCGCCAAATTTGGCGATATTTCGCCAAAACTCGCCAAGGTCGAGGACAGACGGCGAGATTTTGGGCATGTACCAAACAATGACTGTATTATATTGAAGATGTCCATAGACATTAAGGTACTGAAATTCTTTTCGGTGGTCCTGTAAATAAACTCTCCAATAGATTGGAACCAAAAATCGAGATGCACAACTAGATGTTACAACATTCTTATATATGAAATTTCATAATAGTTTTTGAGATTTGAGAGTTAAATATGCACACACATACACCAAAAGTCGCCAAGCTTGGCGACTTTTGGCATAGTTCTTGAGGGAGGCACGTGACCGTGGTCGGACCATTACCTAACTTATGTGGTAGGACGGTATTGTGCTTGAAATGGATGAATGCCCCTAAAATTGCTATTGACCGTAATGTATTGGAAATCTTTTGAGTGTTCCTGTAGCAGAACTATAAATGAAAAAGACACTTTTTTTAATGGAGAAATTCATTTTCTAACTCTTTACAGCATATATCACTTCTGAGTCGTTTGAAATAGCCCAATACCTCTAAAAAACGCTTTGATGAATTTCGGCCCATAGAGCGTAATGTATTTCGAATCTTTTGGGCGGTCCTGTAGATAAACTATTCAGTCGAATGGAACCGAAAGGGAAGGTGCACAACTAGATGTTACAACAATCCTAAATATAAAGTTTCAACATTCAACGCCTAACAGTTTTTGAGATATGCGAGTTTAATGAATTTCGGCCCATTGAGTGTAATGTATTTCGAATGTTTTGGGCAGTCCTGTAGATAAACTATCCAGTCGAATGGAACCAAAAGGGGAGGTGCACAACTAGATGTTACAACTATCCAAAATATGAAGTTTCGACATTCTACGCCTAATAACTTTTGAGTTAGGCGAGTTTAATGAATTTCGGCCCATAGAGCGTAATGTATTTCGAATCTTTTGGGCGGTCCTGTACATAAACTATCCATTCGATTGCCACCAAAAGGGGAGGTGCACAACTAGATCATAGAACAATCCTAAATATCAAATCTCAACATTCTACGACCATTAGTTTGAGATATGCGAGTTACATACATACGTACGTACGTACGTACGTACAGACGGCATGGAAAAACTGGCCACAGTAGACTCGCCACTGGTCAAAATGAGTTGCAGACGCGTTAATATGATCGTGCATGCTAGCCTACGATGAGATGCATCGAAAAAATTTTTTTAATTAAATTTAGAGGTAGTCAAAATCGGTTTTTATGTCGAAATTTGGCCCCCAAAATTTTTCGGGATCACATTACTTCCTTATACTACGTACAAGGAAGTAAAAAAGATAGTAGTGTTTAATTCTTTTCCCCCTTTTTCTATAATTGATAAAAAATACATTCTAAAAAGTATTGAAAACAAAATATTTTCACAAAACTTTGTTTCTTCGCATTTTTTATTATTACAGTTTTTAGAATTTATGCATTTATTATGTTTATTTATGTTATTTCTCAGAGTATAATTTTAGGCCGGATGTACTGCTTGATAATATCCGTCTACTACCAATTATCCGGCATATTGGCCGGATGCAGTATGTTTGCCGGATATCCGTTGCTTTCCTACTTAAAAGATCTAGTTTCTAAAAATTAAATCCATATGGTCAAATGCTCTCCAGGTTTAATTGCGCAATATATTTTGATACTTTTGAAACGTTTTCCTTTAAGGAAAAATAGCCAGTTTTTCTTATAACAGACAAGAAAGTAATTAATTCTATTCTTTGGTTCAAATTATATCTTTATTCAATGAACGCTGTCTTCAGATAAAAAAATGTTTAGATTCCACTTATGACGTTTTTGATTCTGAATCCATTAGCATTATCTTCATATTCTGTCTTGTTAAATGATAGAAAATAAGTTCGCACTGAAATGTTCTTAAAATGGTATGTTTCTACTTACTAATAACTCCTCGTATTTTTACAGAAGTAAACATACAGTAAATACTTTTAGGTTATTAGACGATTTGTGTCTCGGAAATACTAACATGTTAAAAGTAGCATTTTTATTCTGTTAAAAATTCAGAGTATTAAAAAAATGGATGGAAACCTCTTTTAGAGTTCTTTAAACTAAGAATTCTGACTTCTTTTAGAAAACTTTTACAAGAACAGAAGAGATTACTTTTGATTGTATGTCATTTCAGTTTTGGCTAACGAGCTTTGAAGTACTATACAATACCAGTCAGAAACTAGAGAGGAAACTTTCGTTATTTTTAGGATTATTACCTTATTTTTCTATACCATTTCTTATTACCCTTATTCGAAAATGAGCAATCTTAAAGAAAAACAAAACAAAAACCTGTACAATAATTAAGAAATCTGAAAGTTGTTCTTACTTGAGGGAGGTTTCAAGATTAGTCGAACTTTGCTGTACATTTTTTTTCTCTTTAGATGACATATTTAGAATTAACAAATACAAATTGTATATCGTCTAAAAATGGAATTGTTTGATTAAATAGCTATGTAACTAATACAAACCGAAGCCTAAAAGAAAGCTTGTTTCAAATGCTTAAATGACAGCTACTATAGGTGCAATTCTATTAACCCTACAGAGAATTAACCAATCACATAATTTTATGTAATTCTATTTCTAAGTATGAGACATTATTAGAAAGAAAAAAAAAACGGTGACCTTTATGGGGCGTTTTATACGCCTGCCTATTCTAAAGATACGCCTAACTTTGGGTTTAAAATATTGCTTCTCCAGTTTGCATTTAAATATCGTCCAAAATTCTCAGTTAGCAAAAAAGGGAGAGTTTCAACACTCCCCCCCCCCCCCCCCACCAAAAAAAAAAAAAAAAAAAAAAAAGAAGTATGGTTTTTGTTAGGACGACTGGCAGAGTGCGGGCTGTAGATCTGAACGTGGTAACAATGTGGCAGAGCGGTTTGTTTGATTGTGGTCTATATGACGTAAGAAATTAAATAAATAAAGGAATGACCACGAACTAAATTAAAATAAATAAATATAGTGAAACCCCGATTTATTGCCATTCAAGGAACCGAAAAGAAATAACGTTATATGCGGGAAAACGCTAAATCGGAGTTCAAGAAAAACAAGATGCCGACAATAAAATAAGCTTCTCTCGAAATGTTGCAAAACTTTTGTCACATCCGTCCCTGGAAACCGCATTATACTAATGATAAAAAAATGTCTTCTCTTGCATAAAATATGTAAATTTCTGTCCCGCCTCGCCTCCATATCTAATTTAGGCATTAGTTTTTCAAATTTATTTCGAATAGCAATCGGTTATTTTAGTTGATGTTGCATCACAAACTTAATTTTCTATACAGTAGATTCTTGCACAGCCCCCACATCCGATTGCGGGCCCTGGACCCAGGATTAGAAACTCTTCCTCTACCCCCCCCCCCCCTCCTTCCATTTTACTTTAGAGTGCTACATTATTATTGCACCGACCAGTGGCGGATCCAGAAAAAAATTCTGGAGGGGGCACAAGACATTTTTTGTTGCATTTTCTCTTAAAATCACTTAAATTTACAAATCAAGTCAATCACCTATCGTGTAAACTACTTCGTCTGGGAGGGGCACGTGCCCCTATGCCCCCCCCCCTGTATTCGCCAATGGCGCCGACCAGATAGTATGGTGGGTAAAGCACCGTACCACGATTCCGGGTTCAACTCCCGGTGGTCGGGGTTCTATCCCCGGATGGGCATGGCTGTCACTGTGTCCGTGGGTGTCACTGTGTCCAGTCCCTGGGTTCAAACCCAGCTCTCACCCCACGCTCTCTCCCTTCATTGGCGACCCGGACAACGAACTCGCATTCTCCTTCTCGCTTCTCGCCTACAGCGACAGATGGCGCCAGCACCGCCCTCGTCCATCTCTCGCTCGCTCTTCCAAAGTCCGCAACGAGCGGCAGCAACCTCTCAAAGTCCGCAACGAGCGGCAGCAACCTCACAAAGTCCACAACGAGTGGCAGCATTCGATAACGCTTGGAATATCGTTCGTCAGCCTCCGACTGACTCTCTAGGGGGGGAGTAGTGTGGCGGCACGAGATCACCTCCGCGCACACAACACCCGGCAATTGAATGCCGGTCGAAAGGTACCTTTTGGCCGAGCCGGATTGCGCCTCATTCTACCATCCATAAGTCCCTGGGTTCAAACCCATCTCTAGCCCCACGCTCTCTCCCTTCACCATCATAATAAAGCGACCAACAACTCCGGTCTTAGTAATGGCCAATGCCTCCAAAGCAGAGGCCTGCCATTGGGGGAAAAAAGCATTATTATTGCATGGTCATGTTTTACCCATACACTTTTTAGTATGTAATTTAATCTGAAAATACACCGTTTATCTGAAGAGCTGAGTGAATGAATGAGGAACATTTTTATACAATAGAGATTTCCGGGAGAAAGAACATGTTGAAGATTGTCTGTCACTGATTGGCGCTCGTTGTGCGCGGTTGCCCAGTCGGGAGAGGCATCGATCTCGTAGCCGAAAGGTTATGGGTTCGATTCTGGGACCAACCAATGGCTGCCGTGCTCGCTAATGGCGACTGGGACACGTTAAATACGTCGTGCTCGCAATGTCCTCCAAGTTCCCATACAAAATGATACCTCTGGGGGTTGCAAAACTAAGCCTGGGGGTCTTCTTAGGGATGGATGCGAGACGAGACAAACATTATTAACATTACGATATAGAGATTTTGCGAGACGAAAACAAAGCTTTTAGGCTGTTTTGCGAGACGCCTATTCTTGCATCCATCCACAGTCTTCTGCTTGGTATTTGCTTCGAAATTAAGAAGCTCCGCTAAGGATCGGTAGTGCTGCTGGTAACGGCGCCTGAATGTGGTGGAAATGAACTCTTCGGGAGTTATCGGTAGAAATTAACACACTTGGCAGGTACTGCCACTATCGATCTAATCCAACACCGACTTCGAGCGTCACCTCCGATATAGAAGGCCTCCACACCGATTCAAAATGGCCGACTCCGTAGTTCAGTGCTCTGCGTTTGAATGCTGAACTGCATTTGAATGAGTTTTGACCGAAACAGTGCCCAACCTTTTCTTTTTGAACAGTAAATAAAATATCCATTCACATGAAACTGCCTTTATGAGAATGGAAAAATTCTTCATAAGAACTTACCACTTTAATTTGAAAAAAAAATATCCATTTCATAAATTTATTACATCAAATTCAACGTCTTTTCATGGGGATTTATTTAATAGTATTCTTATGTAGCAGTGAAATCACATTTAGATTAAATTGAATTATTATATATTGGAAAAGTCCTCTGAAGCATATTAAGTTTGTGGTTTAAACTATTAAAAGTATTACTTTTTTATAGAATATACTTAATCCATAAAAATCAATGCTTGATTAGCAAAATTTCAGCTTTTTTGCAAGAGGGAAAGATGTTTTCATATTAAACACTTTTTTTTTTATTGAGTAGCAGTTTAAGTAGTCAAAATGCAAATTTCTACTGTATTCGGGTAGAAAAAAAATACTATTTTCGGCATAAATACAACACTTATTTCAAGATTTTTACCAATCTAATAAAAATGTATGTAAAATTAGGTATTTACGTATAATCCCGGCGGCGGTCTGCCAAGATAAATGCCGGACGCATGAAATTATAGATAGGTTGCTATTCTTATGAGCCTAGAAATCATTAGAACAACGGAAGTGCTAGAGATTTATTGGCATTTGGCGACAAAATTCCTTATATCTAAGTGCTCTATACTTCTTGAATCATGTAATATAATCGAATAAATTTATATACACCATAAATAGCTCTTTTTAGTGCATTGTGAGTAACATTAAAAAATATTTTTATGTGTTGTTAGCCTCTTCAATTTTAGATATAAAAGAAATCCCCATTGGAAATACCACGTAAAAAATTTACATTTGGCTCATTATCTCGAAGCGATTTTTTCAAAATTCCAATTTATAAATAACTCAATAACACATGAGCAATATTAAAAGCAAGATTACATATTATTTAAGTACAGACAATATTCATGCATCATGGCAACCAATCATGTCAAGTTTTAACACATAATTCTATTAAATAATTTAACTATGACATTGAAATTCGCGTAACTTGGCGACTATTGTCATAATACAATTAACAATAATGGAAATAACGATTAAAAAAAATTTTGCGTATTTGAACAAAATTTTGAACATTCATAACTTAGTTATTTTTTATGATTTTACAATAAATTTGGTATCAAATTGTTGGTAATGGAAAGATCTTTAAAATGATATATGAGTCATCACTCCCACTTACCTTCTCCCTATAGAAATTAGCTTCTGAACGAAGAGCTTATAACTGACAAGACAACTCTAGAGACAGAGAGTATATTCACGAGCACGTCAAAACTAGGTGTAAACATGTGAATAAAGCAACGGAATGCGCCATCGTGTCAATTTCTGTATTCGGTGCATAGGCCTTCTATATCGGAGGTGACGCTTCGAGTCGGTGTTGTCTAATCTGGATTTAGGGTTGGTTCAAAATGCTGTAAAAGCAGATGTGCCTAAGCCAGCGTTTCTCAACCTGTGGGTGGTAACAGGGCCTTCTCTATTCAGTACAATAGAGAAGGCCCTGGTGGCAACCCCCAAGGGGGGCGCAGAGAGAGTTTGCAGGAGGGGCGCGAGAAAAACCAAAGAGCAAGTAGTGATGCATGTTTTTAAAAAAATCATCTTATTTATTCTCATTTTTACTCAAAAAATATCCATTTTTGCTTAAAATGTTCATTTAAACTTTACTGATAACATTATTTTGTAGAAAATTCGACTAAATGTTCATTGGTAAAGATTTAACGCTGAAAAATGTGAGGGGGTGGGGCGGCGCCACCGTAAGTTAGCCTTTGCTGGGGAGACGCGACGTTAAAAGGTTGAGAACCGCTGGCCTAAGCCCCCATAATCCAGGGAAACAAGACAGAGAGATATAGGCGTTCATTGGCTCTGCCAACCTTATTATAAGGCAGTTTTCAGTAGACGAACAAGAAGTAAATGAACTAATGAAAAAGACATTCTATTAATTTTACAGTTGATTATCTAAAAATTATCAAATTGTCCCTTAACATGTTCCTCCACTCAGCTCCTCAATTATGGCAACAATATTACCTCAACGTCTAGGTACACAAATTAAAATACAGTAGAGTCTCGATTGTTCGAGCTTCCCATAAATCCGAGTTAGTGAAAAAATCAGTTTAGCTTCCAAATAATGACCAACACAAACAAAACGCGTGAAATAATTTTTTCCGCACCACAAAATTCAAATACTTTGCGTAACCGTAAGCCACATCAGAAATCCCCCTCCCAAAGCAAATGGGTGTTTCTTCTTATAGATACCCTCCAGATATTTCTGTGCAGTGCTGACTTGCTGCTTTGACTATGGCACGATATTGCCGCAATAATTAACCTGTTCTAATCGTCAGTAGTGTAATAATATGCAAGTACATTTTTCTTTTAAATATACACTGAAATTACAAAAATTGCTTTATTTCTGTTGATTTATTTATTAAATTTTTTTATTATATTATTATTAAATATTAAATATTTCGAGCTTTAGATAGCTCTAGGCAAGCCCGGTCCCGTCCACCTCGAATTATCGAGACTCTACTGTAAACTAATTGTCCCAGGGACTCTAAGAAATTCAGGATAATTCTTTATAAGCTGCATTACCCACCGTAATAAATGAAACAACGAAGCCTTTTATAAAACTTTCAGAAAAAAATTCTTTAACTTGGAACTGCACAGCAAAAATTTTCGAAAAGTGACACATCCTACTAAATTTTCGATTTTTAAGAATTTATTCTGAAAGTTTCGCAACTGATACGGGTTTATCGCTTATTTCAGTGTATAGTACACCCTGCAAAGAGGCATTCTAAAAATTTTTAAGTGCACGACATAATTAGTTTATTTGTATTTATGTACCAAAATAACGTGTTTTTTTCGAACTACACCGTTAAAAACGACTCAAGATTGTTCTTTTCGTGACTTTTGCGGAATCCTTCCAGATAATGGATTCCGATGTGCTTAAAATACTGCCCTAAAGATGACTTCTGTTAAAGTTCTATTTATTTCATATTTATGTATTTTCATTTTGCGAGACAAAGAACTCTAGAAATATCTTCAGTTTTCGTTAAATGGGGAATTTCAAACTTAATTGATAAAAAAGAATTCTGTTACTATAACGACAATGGTATTAAAAATAGAATATGGGATTAGTTATTTATTTTAAGTTCTAATTACATGTGAAATTGGCTTCAGTTTTATCTAACAAGTTAGGAATGGCATTAGAAGCACAGTAAGAGCCTTTTCGCAAAATTTACGACAAGAACGTTTTCATTTACAAAAGCGGCATGATCATCACAGTAACGGGGTGTATTCTCGATGTCAAAACTTAGGCAGAAATCGAATGTTTCATGTAGGTTTTTCTATATTTAAACTATCAACAATATTTTAATATTTAAGTATTTTGTTTTCGGTAAAATTTCAGTAAAGTCGTCTGCAGCATGAATGTACTATGCATCGTTCACACTTTACGAACTGCGTGATAAAATAAAACATTAGTGTACTACATCGTGTAAGTTTATTCCACTGGTATTAATGCAATAACTGAAACCAAATGACAGCATAATATATATGATGCAAAAACAAGACACTTTAAAAGTTAAGAATTTCTTCTTCCGTGATATTCTTTTTTTTTCTGTACTTATTACGCAAAGTTTACGTCACCAGACAAATAATTTTGCCTTTTTTGAAGATTCTACTTCACTGGAATTAATTCTAAATAACACGAGTAGGGAAAATATTTGTTTCCTACCGTGCGAAGAGCGGGTACGCTGCTTGTTTATAATATTAGTAGGATGTGTGGCAGAAAAAGACAAAATACTTGTATTGAATGAATTTACGAATGTAATTAAAAATTATTTTCCCTTAACATTAATTTCCATATCTCCGAAATGGGAAATATACCCGATTATACCTGGCTTACAGCAGGGCTGGGGAGTAGCGCGCTACTTGTAGCGAAACTACAGTAGCCGCTACTTTTTTTTGTAGTTTGTAGTGTAGCGCGCTACATTTTTAAAAAAGTAGTGTAGCGTGTAGCGCGCTACAAAAAAACAGTAGTTTGTAGCGAATTTTGGAAGCTACTTTTGCCGTGTCATCATTTCCGGCGATTGATCCCGTGGTGCAATTTCTCTCTCTTCTGACTCCAAGCACTGAAACTGATGCTTGAAAGACACCCAATCTCTCCCCCCCCCCCCTCATGCAGGGAACACACGCACACGAGGGGGGGGGGGAGGGGGTTTGCTTTGCCTGAAGCGGAAGCCTGACATTGTGCATCTTTTTACTGCCTTGTACGTAGTATAAGGAAGTAATGTGATCCCGAAAAATTTTGGGGGCCAAATTTCGACATAAAAACCGATTTTGACTACCTCTAAATTGAATTTTAAAATTTTTTTCGATGCATCTCATCGTAGGCTAGCATGCACGATCATATTAACGCGTCTGCAACTCATTTTGACCAGTGGCGAGTCTACTGTGGCCAGTTTTTCCATGCCGTCTGTACGTACGTACGTACGTACGTATGTATGTAACTCGCATATCTCAAAAACTATTGGTCGTAGAATGTTGAGATTTGATATTTAGGATTGTTCTATGATCTAGTTGTGCACCTCCCCTTTTGGTGGCAATCGAATGGATAGTTTATGTACAGGACCGCCCAAAAGATTCGAAATACATTACGCTCTATGGGCCGAAATTCATTAAACTCGCCTAACTCAAAAGCTATTAGGCGTAGAATGTCGAAACTTCACATTTTGGATAGTTGTAACATCTAGTTGTGCACCTCCCCTTTTGGTTCCATTCGACTGGATAGTTTATCTACAGGACTGCCCAAAACATTCGAAATACATTACACTCAATGGCACGAAATTCATTAAACTCGCATATCTCAAAAACTGTTTGGCTGTAGAATGTTGAAACTTTATTTAAGATTGTTGTAACATCTAGTTGTGCACGCTCCCCTTTCGGTTCAATTCGACTGCATAGTTTATCTACAGGACCGCCCAAAAGATTCGAAATACATTACGCTCTATGGGCCGAAATTCATCAAAGCGTTTTTTAGAGGTATTGGGCTATTTCAAACGACTCAGATGTGATATATGCTGTTAAGAGTTAGAAAATGAATTTCTCTATTAAAAAAAGTGTCTTTATCATTTATAGTTCTGCTACAGGAACACTCAAAAGATTTCCAATACATTACAGTCAATAGCAATTTTAGGGGCATTCATCCATTTCAAGCACAATACCGTCCTACCACATAAGTTAGGTAATGGTCCGACCACGGTCACGTGCCTCCCTCAAGAACTACGCCAAAAGTCGCCAAGCTTGCGACTTTTGGTGTACGTGTGTGCATATTTAACTCTCAAATCTCAAAAACTATTATGAAATTCCATATATAAGAATGTTGTAACATCTAGTTGTGCATCTCGATTTTTGGTTCCAATCTACTGGAGAGTTTATTTACAGGACCACCGAAAAGAATTTCAGTACCTTAATGTCTATGGACATCTTCATTATAACACAACTGTAGACAGTCATTGTTTGGTACATGCCCAAAATCTCGCCGTCTGTCGTCGACCTTGGCGAGTTTTGCCGAAATATCGCCAAATTTGGCGATAGTCAGTCATTTCGTCCATGCCCAAAGTATCGCCATTTGTCATCGATCTTGGCGAGTTTTGGCGAAATATCGCCAAATTTGGCGATAATCTGTCATTGTTTGGTCTATGCTTAAAATCTCGCCATATGTCGTCGACATTGACGAGTTTCGCCGAAATATCGCCAAATTTGCGCCAAAAATTATTTCCTATTTTGTATAACTCTAAAACTTTAACCCGTAGATTTTTTTAACTTTGTATTTAGAACTATTGTAATATCTAACTGTTTTCAATATCTTTTTTGACAGCAATCGACTGAGAATTTATTTACATGGTGAGCCAAATGACTTTGAATACATTGAGGTGTATAGATGCATTCAATTCATTGAAGGTCTGTGCTCACTGACTACTTTGGCTATCCCCAAAATCTCGCTGACTATCTCAAGTTTGTCGGCTTTTGGTGAAATATCGCCAAATAAAGTGTCAGAAGGAAATCTTTCAAATTGAGACTCAGCTTGGCGATATCGAAATATTTGGCTAGAAATTTGCTAAACCTTACTATTATTGATATTTTATCTCTTTCAAACAAATAAATTTAGAGGAAGTGCGTCGAAAATATTTTTGATCTAATGGACGTGCAAGGAAGTCATGTGTTGGACACATCAGATTTTTTCTTTTTATCGTTCTCAGTATTATTTGTAGAATCACCAATCTGCCATAAAGAGGACAAAAAAGGAAGGAAAGAGAGGTCCGAAGTTGAACAGAGGTTATTTTGATGGGGCCTCGAGAGTCTCATTATCACACGGGCGTGTGGGCCCGTGAGCCCCTGAAAAATAAAGGCCTCGCAAATCTCTCCATTTATTGTATATTAAATTTATATATGCTGCAATAATAATTTTTATTAAGCTAAATTTCCTTTATCTATATCATAATTGTGTAATAATAAAAAGGCTTAGAGACTTATTTTCTGTTCTTCTTTCTAACACAATGATAATGGTTTCTAAGACTAGATCAATAAAATAGAAATTAAAGGCGTTATTGAAAATTTATGGCCATATGTACTTATCACAAAATATCCATTAGTTAGCATTTTTTTAAATATTATGATGAAGAAAAGAAAATTTTCTGGCAGGTGGAACTCAGCGCACACATACGCTAATAATACAAATGGATTAAAAAAATATTAAAATCAATTTTAAATGCATAGTCTTGTTCTAAATGAGTATAAATACATGGGTAATTTTTAATTTAATTTTAGAATTATTTTGAAATGTTTCATTTTTATGCTGGGAAAATAGAAAACAATCACAAATAAGTTAAAATGTCTGTAATAGTATAGGGGCCCAAAACAACCTTTTTTTTTTGCCCCGGGGCCCCTTCTATGTCTGATCAGGGTCTGCATATTTTTGACTGCTATTGCGTGTTTGCAACATAAATCAACATAAAAATGAGTATTTTTTGCTTTCGAAAAGGAATTTTACATATCTGTAAATTGTATGCTTTTGTAACATCATTAATTTTCTTTGATCTTTTTTTTTATTGCACCCATAAATACAGTGTAGTGTCCACTTGCCAGGATGATTGCCAATCATTCAGTGTCCAGTATTCCGTGAACATCCTTTTAGGCGATATCCTTTCAAATCTGACATGATATATAGTCAGTCCTCGCAATTAGCGACCCCCCCCCCCCACATCCTCTCACTCACCATCTACGGAAAACTACGAAGCGTGAGAAAAACTTACGGTTTTCTCACAGGAATTTTCTTGAAAGCATCGAGACCGCTTCTGGAAGAATCACCGACATTTTTAATTTTCTCTTTGCCTCCTCCTTATGATCGATGCATTGAACAACAATTTTATTTATGCTTAGTTTTACTAAGTTTATTTATATTAAGGTTTGGTCATTTTTTGACGTTATAGTGCACTTTTTTGAGTTTGGGCACTCTTTATTATCCTTGTGTCCTGGTGGTGTGTTCAACTTTCACAAGAGTAATGACAGTTCTGCAGTATTGTAGCTTTTCAAACATTAATTAATCACGTGATTATGTTCTACAACTAGGAATGTTTTTTGTCTCAAAGAAGTGTAAAAACTGATTAGTACATTTTTCGTGGAACCTGAAACTGAAAAAAAAGAAAGTAAATATCTAGAAATTGTACACTTTTTTTTTTTTTTTTTTGACGAGTTGATAACCTTATCTTTTTTGAGTTTGTTGAAAAGGGACAAAAGGTATAAGCATATGCATCCAAGATATTATTTCAGGGGCTAAAAATATTGCTGACCTCGGTTACAGTGTTCTTCGTTTGTAGTGACAGTTTTCAGATCCGGTCCTAAGGTAGAGCGAACGGTGCGACCGCACCGGGCGCCATCTCTACCAAGGCTGTTCAGAATAATATAGCACTGTAGATGTCGGAAATGGTTTCATTTACCTGTTAATAATTGTTTAATAATAAATCTTTTAGTCAATGTACAGTAGTAATCAATCATGTTAATAGTGAATTTTAGTGAACTTTCTGTGAAAAAATAAATTATTAACAGGTACTCGAGGACGACTTATCAAACCCTACATTGTTACGTGATTCATAACCGTCTTATTTACCTTTACCACTCTTTAACTTTTTGCCAATGAGTTTCAGAGCACCATGCATATTTGACAGTCCGTATATTATTGAAGTTGAAAGCCTCATTTTAACCCCTGAAAGCTTTTATAGCTAAATGTGTGGCGTAGCTAGGTGCAAGAGCTGATCTAGGGTACGTGGAGCCTCCCTGCAAACGTAAAGAAGCCCCGTGTTATGCTCCAGATTAAGTTTTCCTTAGTTTTTTAGTTCGAATATGGCGCTCCGATGCCTTGCTTACCGTGTCGGGCCGTCCATGGCTACGGGGGAGCAAGGAAGGTCAACTGTACCCGGGCGCAGCATCGGCCAAGGGGCGCTAAATGGTATATGAAAGCTACCTAGTTGCATTTTTAAAAAATAGGAGGGGGCGCAAAATCTTCAGTTGTCAGGTGGAAACGAGATTTAGTCATTTGCTGTGGGACAGAGAAACTGTTCTCTCAGCTTGTTTCCATCCCAGATTCAAACTATTCTGGATTGAGGAGGAGAGGAAGACCGAAGCCAAAAAAATGGATGGAGGAATACCTCCAGAATATGTTTCCGACAACTTCAGATATCAGTATCGAGGATCATGACTGGATGATGAGGCCCATGGATGATGACTTTTCTGGTTTTTTTAATTTCTCTTTCGCATGCACTCGAAATAGTTACGAGGAAGAACTTACAAGGTTCTTGTCAGAGCCAATCAAACCCGTATCTTCGCTTTCGGCGTACACGTATATGAAAGAAGCCTTCAAAAAACCTAACGCTGGCGTGCCGTCCAGTGCATCTGTACAAAGATTGTTTCCGATTGCATCGGACGTATTTTCTCCTCGACGATCATGTTTGGCGGATAACAATTTTGAGATCCAGCTCTTGTTAAAATTTAATAAACATGTTTTTGAATAAATTTATGTGGTTTTTATTTTATACTAGAGGCATGGCAGTCTTCCATGAATATGTTGAAATTCTGCTTTCTTTCGTTAAAATTTTAAAGTGTCTATTATATTTAAATTATTAGGTTTTTTGTGTAATAATTTTCAGAATTTAATACGAAAATATGAGAATTTCTATTAATAATTAATAGTTTGTAAAATCCTTAGACTTATCTCTCTCTTAGCCTTAAAATAACAATATAATTCTATAAAATTCTTTTATACCTAACACAAAGAAAAAGTTGTGTTGATGATAATAACTTTTAAAATTTCTTTAACATATATAGAGGATTTTTTTAATGCAATGTTTTAAATAGATATATCATGAATTTAATTAGTAATTGTTTTCATTATTTTATAATATGCATATCATATGTGATGTTTTCAATTAAAACAATTATACAATGTTACATGGTTCACACGGGTCATTCGTCATAAATCACTAATTTGGTAAGTCATGAAAAAAGGCCTTTATACTCATTAATTTTGATTTGTGCTCAAGAAACTAGAATGTTTGTACAACATGAAAGGGGTCTCAAAACGGGCCTTTTTTTCCCGTTCAGACATCCATTTTATTATATTTTTAAAAACTTTTTTAGTTCTCATGATTTTTCTCATGCTTTCAGAGCTCACTTTCCCAATTTATTTTTATCATAGAGGTATTAAAACTTAATTAGTTTCAGCAATACTTCAATAATTAGCAGTAGTTGCCAGTAGCGTATATATAGGCTAGGCTTCCATTTCGGGGGGAGGGGGACGATTCGGTATTTTAAACTTTATTGTTCTAAAGTTAAAAGAAATGTTTCAAAATAGCTCCTTTTTAATAATTGCTTTACATTTTCGGAGGGGGCCCGCCTCCCCCTGCTCAAATACTCGCCTGGTAGTTGTTTATTAGAGCAATAGTTTTTTTCTAATTAAAGGCGAAAAGGTGCCCGGGGTCTTCCGTGCGTCCACCAAATCTGCGGCGCTCAACGCTACAAGGAAACCACCTTTCGTTCTTTGGACGCGAGAGACACCCGCTGAGGTCATTAATCACGCTGGACGCGAGTAGAAAACCAAGGCTTTAGATATCGATAGTTTTCTCTAATTAGGATATAAATATCCTTAAATATGAATGTAATGCAAATTGAATCTGTTAGCAAAATTTGTCTCCTAAAAGTAGCGAAAAAGTAGCGAAGTAGCGACTACATTTCAAAAGTAGTGTAGCTAACTACATTTGTCAAAAAGTAGTTGTAGTTGTAGTTAACTACATTTTTCGAAAAGTAGCGGTAGTTGTAGCGCGCTACAAAAAAAAGTAGTTTTTCCCACCACTGGCTTACAGAAACTTTTAACTTCTGCGTGTCGAAATTTCTTGTCTGCTCGAGCAATTAATACGGGAACACGGAATTTTCTTTCTCCTTTCTCGATAACGCTTATAAAAACGTTAACGTGCCCCAAGGCCAGTCTTGTAGAAATCATGTACAAGATAATAAAAATTGGAAGTTGTAGTACTATCGATGTATGAGAGTTCCAGAATCTAAATAACTTCTCTGGTCACGATTTATTTCGTCATGATCTTCGAAAATGTAGTTGTGACGAAGTTTTCTTCAGACGCACCTAATTTCAGTTTTTTAAGTATTTAATATTACAGTAGACTATGTGGCAACTTTAGAAATAGGTGAGTAAATATAAATGCGAAATATTAAAGTGGCATCAAATATTTGTTTATGTAATATCAACATTACTTGTTACAACGTTGTTCATGTTTAATATTATATTCAAAATTTTGTTTTTAGGGGCTGTTAGTTTATTTCTTACATCAAAAAGCTTTGATTTTTAAACGATTTTCTTAGGGGTTAACGTTAGCTGGTAAAAGAAACTTATGATTATAATTACATATAATGGCTTTTTTTATTATGCATAACGATGTTTATTATGCATAAATTCCGCCTTATCATCTTTAGAGTTCTGATATATTAGTGCTTTTTAAAATCAGTTTACTAATGTGCTATTTTAAAAGTATTTTCTTTAAGAAATTAGAAGTATAAAAAGCACATAAAATCTGGTGTTTAAAGTTTTAAATATAAAAGTTTCAGTCCACAACGATCTTAGGTGATATTCTTTATTTACGTGTGTTATTTTACGAAGTTTTTGGTCTACGTTCCGTATCCAGTGCTGTTTACATTTATGGGGCCATCGTAGGCGATGCTCAGCGTAGTGAAGTACCCTGCCGGTGATAGTTTTGACTGGCAACCATAAAAAATGTGTACCGCTTGGCGACGTTTTTTTGGAGGTATGATAATGCGCCAAATATTGCAAGAATTGTTGAAAGATCCAAAATTTCTTGCATTTTCGCGCATACGTAATTGTTATTTTTATTCTAGCTACTGAGTGACGTACACAGATGAATGTAACGAATTCGCTTGCTCAATTTGACGTCACTAAGCTGTTAATTTGCGTTTGTGCGCATGCGTTGTTGTTATTTTTCGTTATTTCGTAATCTAGCTGTTCTAATTTGCTTCAACTTGTGCAGTTAACGATAACTACACTCTGTAAAAAAAAATTCATGTAAAAGTGAAACTTCTTACGTTTGTTTCATACATTAAAAATTATTTACTATAAAATATGAATTAGGTTACATGTTACATATAATTATAACTTCTAATGTTTCTGTTGAGTTGTGCGTTCTCGAATACTTTCTTTTTGAGAGTCTACATGGGATTTTAGTTTAGCAAAGGGCCAGCGTTAGCGTATTTTCGAGGGGGCCCCTTAAAGCGATGGCCGGACCCACTGATGTTTTTTGGGGTCTCGCAAAGGGCCAGCGATGGCATTTATTCCATGGGGCCGCCTAAAGCAATGGCCGGACTGACTGATGTTATTTTAGATCTCGCAAACGGCCAGCGTTAGCCTATTTCCGAGGGGCCCTTCCTCTTTTGTTTTTAATACTTTGTTATATTTACTTTAAATAGTTCCATTTTTAAAAATACTTGGTTTTCCTTAATCGCCATTTTGGTTACGTTTCTGCCTATGCGGTGCATCTTGGGAAAATAATCGTAAAAATCAAGTGCGCTCCCTCTATGGCTGAATGTCACAGCCGTTTGCGCAGGGGCGGATCCAGAGAAACCATCTGGGGGGTGCTCCGTTTATCATTAGGATGATACATTGATTTCCCAATACTTTTTCTCCCAATGCATAATTAAACATGGTATATCACAACTGAATAAGTATTTTATCTGTTGCAAGAACCGTCGAAAGAAAACTCGGAGGGGGGGGGGGGTGTAGAGCTATCGTGCGCCCTATACCGATCAAGTTAAGGCCGATACTCATAAGCCACGTGTTTTATGCGCTTCAATGGACGACGGGACTGATACGGGAAAAAATTTTCCGTTGCTCTCTCCATTGTGTGGGGGACAGGGTTTTCAGTTTAGCACATTAACCTTTTGTTGGTAGATACCGACTGGTCCTTAAATGTCGTAAATTTCACCAGAAAAATGTCGCCTTAATCCTTGCAGTGACGACAAGATGTGGCTAATCAGCAACGAGACCTTTATTCCTGTTGTTGTTCGCGGGCCCTACCCATTAACATTTTAAGTGTGTACAGAGTATAATTGCTGAACGCATTATTGAACCCATTTCACAGCCACCGTGCAATATACAGTGTTCACAGCATGCATTTTAGGATGGCATTAAGTTTTCCAGATTAAGTAATTCCCATCTTTTTCTGTGAGGACTGTAGTAAACCAACCTCAATTGCTATTTACAGCTACTATCACTATTACCTGCTATTTACAATTTGAGCTTTCTTTTTAAAACCAGACCAGCTATACATTGCCAGGTACTCGCTTTGTCTGACATCTTAGAATACGTTTTACTTTATAATGAGGATTTGTACCGATACATCTGGGTAATATGGACAGCTTATGAGAGCAGCTGAAAGAATGAAAGTTGTACAAATTGCGAAGGGTTGGATTGTTCATCTATGCTTCAGCATCATTTAAGGCCGATGCTGATTGCCGCTGCGTCTAACGTGACAGCAGTATGTAAGAGGGCATTCTTGTCGCGAATTTTACGACCTTTTAATGACAATTCGGGGTTTACCGATCAAAGATTTCTGCACTAAACCGCAAACTCCGTCCCCTATAAAATGGAGAGAGCAACGGAAGATTTTCCCCCTGTATCAGTGTTCCGTTGTCCATTCAAATACGGTGGAACCTTCTTAAGTGACCACTTTGGTAAAGAGATCGTCGGTCTATAGTGACAATTTTAATGCAATTTCACACTTTACCACCTTTGTAAGGTGACCGTCTTTATAAGGCGACCAGTTTTGTTCTTCCCAAGGGTAGTCCCATTAGACAAGTTCCACTGTACAAATAAAACTGGAACTGTGCTCCAGCCACTGATTTTTGTAAATAGAGAAATTATGTTTAGTCCACAAGGATTCAATAAGTATTGGTGTAAATATTCTTGGTATATGCATATATACCAAGTTGGCTCTCTGTTTAACGACTTTCAAGGAACCGTGAAAATATGAAAAATCGTCCTTAAATAGAGATCTTCCATAAACAGAATTTGTAAAAGAATAACATTTCCCTTTATACTTAGGAAGGTGCCTAGTTCAAAACCAGTTCGCGTCCGCCGACCTTACTGTTCGGAGTTTTCCGTGCTTAACTCCGAAACTTAAGAGTAAATAAGGGTTAGGACCCCTTAGAAAGACTCCTACGAAGTGCATCCCACCCATCGGCATAGATTCCATGTGCAGATAATTGGCCGTAATCCTACAGCACCAACCCTTTACACTTTACATTCTTAGGACTGTGAATATTTTTCTTGATATATTGGCGTGTTTAAAGATGTTACTTTTATTATCATTTTATTATCCACAAAATATTATTTTAAGTTACCTTAAAAAAAGGTAGTAAAAACAAGCAATACAATAAAATTAGGTTTCAAGAAAATCAAAATGAGTCAGTAGTTTCATTTTTCGCCTTCCCATTATTCTTTCTTCCAGATTTTCTCAAATGTGAAATGCGTCAGCTTCCATTTTATGAGTTTTTCTAGCTAACCAGCCGAAGCCTGAAAATTTTGCTTTCCAAATTTTTCTGCCAGAATAACAGCACTGCAGTAATTGCTTGATTTTATTTTAATTCGGTAATACAAACAATTATCTACATGAGAAATCTAGACCGAGTACGGGGTGCCCTACGTGGGGGTTTTTCTAAGGGGCCTTAATCCGTATGTATGAGAAGTTTCGGAGCCGAACTGCTGGATTGACGGACGCGACCTGAGTTTGAACAAGGCACTTTTCTTCTCCCAGTTGCGAGCGCTATGCTCTCAACCAGTCGTCGGGCCTCCAGAAATTGGAGTTATGTGTTATGTGATGTTATGTGGCAAGCCTATACTAGAGGAATCTGCATTCTGGGGCGGTTGCCTTGGTCGGAGGATTTTTCCAGAGGTTCTAACGCGTATTCACGTTAAATCTGGAGAAAAACATCTGGAAAAACTCCAGATTTTGATTTTGAAGCCACATGGCTGCCAACTTGGTCGGCAGACTCGACCTTGAAGCCTTTTGTGGCAGCTGTGGAGTTTATTTAAGATTAAATAAACATATTTAAAAAAAAGACAATTTTCGGGAACAACGCGACTGGGTTTATCCCCCGCAAGAACGCCAGTATATAGTGGTCCCTTGCATACAATGTGGACAGTCTCAGTTGGTTGTTTACATGTGACAGACTTAAAAGTGTTTGGATAGTTCTACTAAGGTTTCAAATGTTTGCTTTATCTTTGATTTCAGTGGTTTGGATTTGAGGACTTGCCTTACCCAGTCCTCCGTGTGCAATGTTGGGGGTCTTTTTAGGTGATTAGACGATGTTAGCGGGCAGTCTAGGATGTAGTGCCAGAGGGAGCCCTCAGTTCCGAAGTCGCAAATCCCTGTTATGTGCCGATGGAAGCGGTACAGATATGCGGGGAAGGGTCCATGACCGGCAAGGAAGCTTGTTATTACCCATCTGAATGGCAGTTGGTGCTGTGAGACTTTAGGCAGAAGCTCAAAGTTGTGACGGCCCTTGTTACTGGAGTCCCACTGCACCTGCCATTCTTTCTTCAGGTGGACATAGTGAGATCGACAGCCGCGCGGTAGGCCCAAACGCGGGACCTTCACTCTTCAGCCGTCTATCATGTCGAGTGTCTTATCCACTTGGCCATGGTGGGGTCCAGAAATTAGAATGTTAGATGCTCTTGCTTCATGCAACCATTTGCATTCAGAAGCGCCTTGGCAATCTCTTCCAATCGGCCACATTGGTTTTTCGGCCGTTTGGATTTGGATCTCGAACTAAATTTTTGTGCTGCTTCAAGAATTTTCTCTTTGCTTCTAAAATACCTTTGAGAATACACTCAGGTAGTTGAAATTATCTTGCAAATTGCACTTTTGACATTCCCCGACACTTCTTTCCTACTCTTAAAGCTTTTTTCCCATGTTCCTGTAGCGTAAGATGAAAAAAAAAAAAAAAAAAAAAAAAAAAAGCGTTGTTAAACAGAAACGACATCATCTTTGAATAGAAATTTTTTGCGTTGGGGGGGGGGACTTTGAAATATCGTCTTTGGAAAGAGATCGTCGTTAAATCACAGAGCGTCAACTGTATACACACTTCTACTTTTTTAAATTTCGGTTCATGTGAAAATTTACAATTTTTTTAACTTCCCTAATCCATAGTACATTTCTAGCTCTGGGGGGGCTCGAGCCCCCAGAGCCCCCCCCCCGTGGATCCGCCACTGCTTTTGCGTCACACGCGCGTTCCCGAACGAGAAAAACCAAAATAACGGAACCCAGAGATTATGGGGATTAAATGCAAAGCTGTAATACTAAAAGGTACTTGTGCATTGTAGCAGCCACCGAATTGCTTGACGACATAAAAACTATGCGAAGATCGCGATGCAAACCTTTTTCGCGAGATTTCCCTACCATCAGTATGGGGATTTATTTTGGTTGCTTGGCGATTAAATTTTAATGGCCGCTATAGTCCACAAGTACAGGGTGGGCATAATTAAACTGCAAGTGTTCAAGGGGTGCTGGAGAGAAAATTACCGAGAATATGCCAGTGAAATTTGGTATCTACACGTTTCAGAACATGCGCAAGCCAAATATGTAAAAAAAAAAAAAAAAAAAAAAAAATCGTTATTTTCAGCCGATATATGGCACTGTACCGTATTTCAAAGCTCACCGGTGGCATATACAACTTCCAAAGCCGATAGACAGAGCATAGTGACATTCTAAGAGGCGTATAAGCAATAAAAACATCATTTACAGTTTATCAAAATTCCATATAATTCGCTTCAGTAATTAAATTTTTACAGTGACATGTAATCAAAAATTAATGTAAAATAAGATCACAAATTAAACAATTCAAAGACGCTTTGGAAAACAATTAAGCCATTATTTATTCTCATTGGACCTCATCTTAATCGTTTCATACGCCGGTATTCTTTCAGATTAGCTGAATAATTGCTACCATTCTGATAGAATATCTTCACTAACAATGCACGTTTCTTCTTATTCAGAGTCATGATTGACCATTACTCAATGTGGTCCTTTTATTACACTGTTCGAAAGTTAAAATTTGCATATATGACGCCCATAAGCATTGAAACACGGTATAGCGCCATCTATCGGTTGAAAATGGGGAATTTTTTTTATTGCATATTTGACTTGCGCATGTTATGAAACGTGTAGATACCAAGTTTCACTGGAATATTCCTGGTGGTTTTCTCTCCAGCACCCCTTGAACACTTGCAGTTTAATTATGGCCACCCTGAACTTAATAAAACTGTGAATGCAAACATGTTTTGGAATAAAATGTAATTTGTATTCATTTTCTGTAACATATTCTCTTCGAGATTTAAGTTTTGTGACTACAGTGGCTCCGCCAATGGAATCGTTTGCGGCACTGTACCGTTTTACTTCTTGACGAAAATTTTGAAATGTGCCATATAGGTTCGCCATCACTGGAATGGAATGTACCAAGGCGAATCGGAATTGCCAGCAGTATGGGATCGCAAACGTCTTTGTGCACCAATTAATAATCATTTGGTGGTTAGGTGACTTGAAAAATTACTAACTTTTCTGGATTAAAAATTATACCTACATGTATTAAAAACATTTAAAAAAACCTTTGGTGCTGACGTATTATCCCGGCGGTCATTAATGCCAAACTATTGTTTCCTCAAATTTTCTGGCAAACTGTTGCCAATCGTATTCCGAACTATTAATAATTTCATTTCTCCGGCATTTATCTTAGCGAAAAATTGCTGGTCTTGGCGGATAATGTGTAAGTACCAAATCTTTAGTTGGAGTTATGTACAGTGAAGGCAGTGACCATCTTGTAAAGAGACCGCTTGTCTAGTGATCATTTTTGTACAATTACACCTTACAACCACAGCACACTTTACAGGCTTTATAAGGTGATCAGTTTTATTTTTACGGAGGTAGTCACTTTAGACAGGTACCACTACGTATATATAAATAACTTCCTTGCCGTCTATTAAATTATATACATTTTTGAAGTACTTCCTTTAAACTTTATTATTCGAAAGTAAATAGTAACATTAAGGTTTGGCGGAAGATCGCTAAATATTAATTACTATTTAATTTTGAGCATAGATTTTGTACATGATCAAACAACGACGGTCCGTGCTTTATTGAAGGTCTTTTGGATGGCTCTGTAAATTAACAACTCATTCCATAGCAATCAAAATAGAAGATTCACTACTTGATATCACGATAGCCTTAACTACAAAATTTCAAAATTCTACGGCTAATCGTTTTTGAATTATGCACGCTACTTACGCACGTGCATACACACACACACACAGACATCACGCATTAACTTGCAAAAGTAAATTCAGCGATGGTCAAAATCGTTTTTTTTTTTTTTTTTTTTTTTTTTTCCGTTAAAATATCAAAACCGCAATTTTACAATATTTCTTTTTCCATGTTCAAGGAAGAGACAATATATAACACTGTATAAAACACGCGTTTCAAAAGATCGGCATCAATACCGTTCATAGTTATACCTCTCTACTATATCCAAGTAATCTTAACTCTTTAATGCACAGTGGTCGTGGCGCGAAAACAACTTACTAAAGCGCTTTCACTTCAAGTCGCAAAAAATATGGTTAAATGCGCGCTGTAAAAGTTCAGCTGTTGCCATCGCTCGATTTGACTACCAGCAACTTATAGTGGTCAATCAAATGGCCAATCGCGTATCACAGAGCCAAAAAACTCTTTATGACACATTTCGCTAGTAGTTAAATTGAGCGACCGAGCTCCAGAGGGTTAACTTTCCTCAAAAGTTTGTAAAATCCTTTTTAGATTTACTGAATACTGCAACACAGGAGAGTTTTGACTATTGCAATATTAGTGAAAATGCCGGCTTTGAAAGGGAATGGTTAAGATCGCTAGTTGAAAGCTCGAGATTTCTGAATCATAGATGCCATAAAAACGTGCAGCTATTTTTTTTTCTTTCTTTTATCTCTTTCAGGGCAAGAACTTTTAAATAGTCGAAAATGACTCGAGATCATGTAAAAGATTATTTTGAATGTCAAACCTGTCTGTGCTGCATGTGCCGATGTGGTGACCACAAATGTTTTCGACAGCAAGCATTAAAATTGCCCTCTTCAATGCAAAATGATCTGGAATTAGATTTCAGTGAACTCCGAAGAAATGACAAGAAAAAAGAACGTCCCCAGAAGGTTTGTTGGTGCACTTTTTCCTTTCTCTGCCGTTCGATTAGAACACATATTCAGAAAACTTAACTCTTAGATGAAGGGAAAAAATCCAACTTGGGATAAATGTTTTTTCTTTTCTCAATAAAGATTATCAATCAGCAATACACGTAAGTTTTTTCTGGATTAAATTTTACGTTCTTTTAACTTGAATTCGGATTTAGCGAGCTACCGGATTTAACGAGTATTTTTCTGCGCCTCGAGCTCCTGGTTAAATACGGGTCCGACTCTAATAGTAAAACCAAACAGTTCTGCGTAAAATATTATGTATTTGGGTATACATATGATGCAGTTTCCACTTATATTATAACCAGTCATGGAAATTGTGAAGATGATTTTCAGCGAGCATTTTTTTTTTTACTAAAAATTTAAAATCTTGATTAAAAACTGGAGAAGTTGTTTGCACACTCCTAGATATCTGCTTTGTCTTTTTTTTTTTTTTTTTTTTTTTTGTATTTTGGTTCGAAGTGTTACAATTATAATTTGGAATTATCCCTTAGCGATTTTGGCTAAACAAATCTCTGGAGCTTTAGTGGAAAAACTCTGAAATCTTGTACATTTTTGTCCTTTGAGACAGTTTATATTGGGGTTGTCCAAACGTTTTGTGCACAAGGTCACTTGAAAAAATTTCACAGAACTCGCCGGTCGAAAGGGTATATTTCTTTTTAGGGGTAGGAACTTGTTTTTTAAAGGAAGGGATGAATTCCATTAACATTTGTAGAATAAATTTAGGCAGGTGTTAAGGAGTTGTAATTACATCCTTGCTTGACTGCGAGTTCCGTAAAACAAAATAACTGGCGTAAACATATTAAAAATGGGCCTTAAATTTACACATAAAAGCTAATTTATTCATTAATTTTCTATGCGCCTAAAAGTAGAAAGTTGCTATACTGAGATTTTTCATTAATTCTGATCAATCTATTTTTCTAGATTTTTGTTCTCTAAAATCTACTATTAAAAGAAAAAAAAATCGACAGGTTTCTATTTATGTCTTAAAACATTAGTCTTATCAATATTTAATCTATTTCATAAAACTTTCCTGCTTTCCTCACGGTAAAAAAAAAAAAAAAAAAAAATTCGGAAACGTTACCCCAAAATATGAGGCAGCTCTTGTAGTTTAAAATTGCAGAAACATTTCCGAACCATGCGGTAAAGTATTTAGAAACGTTTCTGCATATTTCGGAAAAATATTTACAGATTTTCCTGCATTTTAGGTATGGTTTCTGGAAAAGATGTGTAACGTTTCTGTATATTTTGGTAAAATATTGCGTAACCTTTCGGTTTATTTCACAAAGGTTTTCGAATTAACGAGTAACCTTTCTGTGATTTTCAGAACGAGTAACATGCGCTAGAAGTAGCGTTTCGAGTAACATGCACTAGATGGCAGCACCAAACTCTCACGGAAGGAACGCCCAGTATCGAACCCTCGATGCACTCTTTCATAGGCCAGCACGTTACCTCAGCGCTGTGATCGTCTTGCTTTGATTGCTTTAAAAGTAAACTGACTGCTGCAAAAGTTAGTTCTGGCATGGCTTGTTTTGGAAACTTAAAAATTTTTGGAGTATTTCATAAATGGAGGGAAAATACCATAATTAATAAATATAAATTAAAAATCTTAAATCTTTTTTTTTTCACATAAATTATTTTCAGGAAATAATGTGCTGTTTTATTTAAGTATTCATCCGCTTTATTTAAGTATTCATCCGGCGACGTCACCTGGTGACTGGTCATAAATAAACTTCACAGTGACCACACAGTGGAGTCACATCACTCACAAGTCACAATGTGACTAGTATGTGACAGTCCTGTGACCCTCTGTGACGTCAGAGCGACTCTTTTGTGACCATCTGTGCTATTAGGGAAGACGCGTTCACTCTCTTCCCTTTGTCTCTTGGCACTTGGCGCATGCGCGCGAAGTCCCAAATGAAGATTTGTTTTCCCCGTAAATATTTTACGCCGAAATGTGGGTTATGTTTCCGAAATCATTAGTTCGAGTAGAGCATCGGTAGGTTACGCTATACTTTCGGAAACCTTTCTGCTATAAGTATGTAACGTTTTTGAATTTCTTTACAGTGTAATCAGTTTTTTAGCTGTCTGCGACTAACGTTTAAGGAATCAAACACAAGGTCAAAGTTTTTTAAGTATCCTATATACAGGGGTATACAGATCTCAAGCGTAACGCTGGGCCTAAGCGTGTATTCAAAGAAAGAGTCTTCTCTGCTGCGTCTTTTACATCAGAGCGAACAAGTTAAACATGGGTTCAAGATCAAAAATAAAAAGGTAAAAAAAAGGGACTCATGCCAGATAACATGCTTTTATATTTTCACCCTTCCCTCGAAACATTTTTGGATCCGCCACTGAACAAACAAATACAAAAATTCTTATTTCGCATGTCATACTTATTGTTGTTAATTTCACATCATAATCATGTTTGGTGAGATTTTATTGCGTACTTACACATAATGCATATGAATATTACTATAATTTTCTTTTCTTTTACAAGGCTGATCTCTATCAGAAAACTATTTATAAGCGAGATTTCTGCGATCAACCAGACATTATCGACCGTTTCCCTCTGGAACACAGCGTGGCAGCTGGTAATCTGAAAGTCAGTTCGACCAATGGCTACCCCGTCAAGGACAGCCTGTATAAAGACGACTTCTTTCCTTGGAGTCTTGAGCAACAAAATCTTTGCCGTTCGAAACTCCACTTATCGGATCCCGGACTTGATAATAATGCTCCATCTGGTGGATCTGGTGACGCTCTGAGAAAAAGTGGGTAACTGAGAGACTGAAGTTTCTAAATAAAGATATGCGCATTAGAGCGAAGGGCATTTTGAGTGCAAAATTGAAATTTTCACAGTAGACCTTCGATTATCCGATGGTCTGTGATAACCGAGATATCAAACTCAGCCGCTTTAGACGAGGTACCACCTCGATTAATGAGGAAAAGCTTAAGAAAATAGAATCGAAAGAAGTCAAAACGTGCTAAGTTTTAACAAGTCACTAGTAGTATGATTATAAGGATTGTCTGTGCTATCGGTATATTCTATCCGAGGTGTCCGATCACCTCGGATAAACGGGGGATGAGGATCTCCCACCGGGGGAGCCGATAGCCAAAGGCTGTCTACAATTCACGAACCTCCCTTAGGCAAAATCGGGGCACTACTGTAACTAGGGATGGACGCGAGACGGAAAATACACCTGTCTCGTCTCGTCAAACAGCTGCAAAGCTCTGTCTCGTCTCGAAAGATCCCTATATAGTAATGATCTCGTCTCGCACCCATCCCTAACTATAACTTGATTTTATAAATTTTAGATTCTTTTGCATAAAAGCAAATCATTGAAATGAAACTGTGGTTCCAAAAATCTGACTTTTTCTTTCGTTGATATTTTTTGGAAAATATTTTTCGCAAAATCATCTGCTTATGGCGCAAGAAACGCAAATTATTGCTTTCAGGGGGGAAAAAAAATCCGCTGTCTTTGTGATAATATGTATTTATCCCAGAATCTTTCCTATGTACTTCAAACTTTATAAAATTCTTTTATTGAAATCGATGAAAAGTATTTAATCCAATCATTCTAAACCCAAAAGAAAGCTCTCAAATCCCTTTTCTCTGTTACCGTTAAAGTATGAAATCCGTTATTTTATAGAATACCTAGTTATTCCATGAAATAACTGATCGTGTCCGTTAAAGTGTAAAACTCTCTTGTATTTCATGGTTTAACTAGTTATTTCATAGAATAACGATCTGTAGCTCGTTAAAGTGTAAAATAATCTGTATCATATATCCGCTTTTTAGTATAAGGTACATTTACGTTTCGTTTAACAATATGGAAAGTAGCGGGGAAAAAAACGTTAATTTCGAATTCAAATAAAAATAATTTTTGAAGGACGGCAAAAATACCAAAGCATAAAACAACGAGAACCGTTTTCGCCATACTCTCAAAATGTCAACGACAAATACATTTACCTTCCATCCCTACTGCATTTATGAACTATTCCAGGCCCTAGGGAGAGAACTTGTTTGTTAATTGTCATCTTTTCATTTTAGATAAATTGTTTGTTACACTTTAACTGCCTCTCATTAGTTAATTTATAGAATACCTAGTTATTTCATAGAATAACTAGTTAAAGTGTCAAATTATTAACATATTACACACTTTAACGGACACGATCAGTTATTTTATGGAATAACTAGGTATTCTATGAAATAACTGCATTATATACTTTAACGATAACATCCTAACTAATATTATAAATGCGAAAGTGAGTTTGTTTGTTTGTTTGTTTATGACGCTTTCACGCTTAAACCGCAGAATCGATTATAAAAAAAAAATAATAGATATAGATGGGACCCCGGAGAAGATTATAGGCTACTTAGAATTTTAGATTTTCAATTACTTTTTTAATTATTAATTAAAAACCATTTTTACGTTGCCATGCTTGGCAAGTTTCGTCCATATCAAATGATTCATGTTTTGAGCTAACAAGAATGCTATTACTTCAATGAAGAAGCGCGTGCATCTGAAAAACATTAAATACCACGGAATTTATGCCAGTTTTATGCCCAATCTATCTATCTATAATAATAAATATTAATGTTCTCCAGACAAATCTACAGAGAGCTTTGAAAATTTGAGCTAAAATTCATGCCTATAGCATAAATATTTCCTTTGTCGCAAACATATGTTATTCACACATGCTTTCATATCTTTCAGGACCTAACTCTAAAGCCGACGCTGGAGAAGTCACGGGTAGCAGCTAGTCTCTAATAATACGGCAGATTTCATTTAATAAACATTTTCCAACTCATCTTGTTCCGAAAATTTTTCTATTGGAGTCAAATCTTGAAGGAATTTCGCTTAGAGATTTTATTCCATGGTAGCGTCAACCCTTTGAAGCGGAAGTATTTTTACATTAATGTAGAAGACCAACTAGATAGACTGGCCAATGCTGAAAGAGTGCAGCCGTTGCCATCGATCCATTCTGTGGCGCCAGATCGACCGCCATGTGGATGATAGCAGCGGCGGCTCGTGGGATACAGCAAGTACAGCCGGGCTGCACTTGAAATTATCAGCACATACTTTAAAATAATGTATTCTACTAATTTTCCTTAATTCAGATTAGAATTGTGGAATTCCTACGGTAAATTAAAAAAATCTCCGAAAAAAACCAAAAAAAAAATAGTATTGTGGCCGGATCGCTCATTCAGAAAAAAAGCACTTTAATCTTCCCGCAATTCAATTGGGAAAATCTTTGGTTCAGCCCAGAGCGCTGAAAGAGAATTGGCAGCACCATTGCCATGACAACGACTACGTAAGCAGCCTCTCCGGCATAGGGAGTATGCAGCTGATACAGCCGAAGTAAGATTTTTTAACGGCGGCTGAACTTGAGAACTCCGACTAACTGATTAGCTCGGACGAGAAGTGAGGGAGGGGGTAAGGAGAATATATGTTTGGAAAACTCTCCACTTTATATTGCTGAATTTATCAAGCCTGAATAGACGCTTATGAATGGACAATTACCCATCAAAGCAGTATTGTTTTTAAGTAAGCAAGAACTGGCATTTAGAGGACATGGCGAGCGAGAAAATTCTTTAAACATGGGAAATTTTAAAGAGCTTTTAAAATTATTGATATCTGAATTAAAACAACGCCTTTTTATGGGGACATCACTGACCGATTCGCATGTTTAAGAGAAAGGAGGATTGATTTGACTTATAAAAACAAGTAAGACTTGATAACAAGTAAGTTTTCTTTTTTTTTCTTTTCTTCTCAAGTTATCGTTACAAAAGAAAATTCTAAGGAAACTTCGAATCAGACACGGATTAATGCAGTTTTGAGGATATAAGAGCGGCTGGTTGAAATTTATGTCCATTTTATGGAAGTAAAATAGGATCTCTTACCTTTTTTTATGTAATTTCTTTTTTTTTTTTTTTTTTTTCCTCGGTGAGGGCTTAATCCGCCAGCTTTCGAATCCAGTAACAAAGATTTTCCAATCCTGTCCGGAGGAAAGGGGGGGGGGGGCTCATATGCTTCCGGCTGCACTAACAGTTTTGATCACGGGCCGCCACTGGATGATAGTTCAATGGATGGATGGCAACGGTTGCACTATTTAAGCATTGGGACCATTTAACTACTTTTTTTTTTATTTATTTTTGTAATTAGCAGTGAAAGCGTCGAAATAAGGGGGTTTCATGGCTCAGCCACTGCGCGACAAAGAGTTAATGTTCAACGTCAGATTTAGCTTATTAGAGTGCACCGTCATTTGAATGTATAAACTTTATTGTTGGATACATCAATGTTTTTGCATACCAGTCAGCACAAACAAATGCATTCTAAGTGCCAGTATTCATTTAAAATTTCCTCCAGTCCACTCAACGGTTTTTCTCAGCTTTTCACTGTTTATACTTGGACATTTTTCCGCCTCAAACTTCCTCATAAAGATTCATTTTAATACCGATTTTTCAAAAATAAAGGAATAGTTATTCAGAACAGGAAACCTGAAATGCTTTTTCAGAACGCTGATCGTGCTCTAATTTTTGACGCTATTTAAATCCCATTAAAATTTAGAAATAGAGCTTAAACTTCTTTAATATTAGGTCACAGCAACAAGGTATAATTAAACTGTGTACTCATATTGTTTGCAAGTTAATAAAAAAAATGACTCAACTGGAAAATATCCATTAAAATTCTACATCGCATACAGATATCACCATAGGGGTCGTATATGCCAAACTTAGTGCAATGGAGAATTTTAAGTGGCGCATTGCACTTTCTGTCTACCTATTGTTCTTAGATAGATTAAAGATTTTTGGAAATAATTTCGTTCCCCGAAAATTATGACTTTTTTTATCATTTATGATACTAATCAAAAGGAAGCATTTGTACCCCCCAAAAATTGAGCCTTCTCTAATTCTCTACCAAATAGTATCCATAACATTGATTTTAGAATCCTCTATCTCTCTTTCACAGAGCAACAATTTCAATTTTATATTTAAATGTTATTACTTTTCCTCCCCTAAACTAAAGCATGAATTCGTCCGTTTCTCTCTATTCTAAAAAAAAGTAAGGGCCGCTGTCAAAAGCTTGTTCGCCTATCTTCTCCTAAACCGTGGGGATTTGAGTTTCGACTAAGGTGCCCACAGATTCGAAAAATTCCGAGGAACCTGCTAAGCTGACTTAAATTTCGAAAATCGAATTATTTTAGAAGATACTAGCTGCGTGCCCGTTCTTTGCACGGTAGGAAACGAAAAATTTCCTCACGTGTAATTCGAATTAATTCCAGTGATTGGAATCTAGAAAAAGCAAAACTATTTCACTCTTGACTTAAAATTTGCGTCATATATGTAATAACCTGAGATCATTGCAATATAATGACACACACACACAAAAAAAAAAAAACCTATGTCAGCGTCATTCGGTATCAAAAAAAGTGAAAATGGACCGTTTGCAGTGAACTTCTCACTTTCAAAATGTCTTATTTCCTCAGACATGCTGTCTTTTAGGTTCACGTTTTATCGTTAAATACCTCAGACACCGCATGAAATGGACATTTTCTTTTAATTATAAAAATACGTCACCCTCTCTTGCAACCCTTTACAAAAAGAAAAGAGATAAGAGATAAGATTGCGCTATTTATGAAGGCTTTAAAATTGTTTTTCTAGATTATTAAATTTAATTTTTCTTCTCACAAATAAATCCAGTATTAAAAGGAAATCGAGCCAAGCAAAGAAATCGTCTGCTCGCGGGACCCGTTTTTATTTACTTTTTTCAACTGGCAATTTTAATCATTATTACTGTATCCATGACAACCAAACCGCAAGATATTAAACCGAAACTCATAAGCAGGTGCTACTGAAATGAAAATCCTTCTTTACTTAAGAATTCGTAAAAATTCTCCTAATTTATATTTTTCCTCCGTTCTTCTTTTAAAAGTGGGCGAATTGTGTGCTCCGTCTTTAGTTATGACAGGTTATGACAAAGTTATGACAGGTAGAATTCAAGATGCAACAGTTTTAAAAATATTTTACGAAAGTCAGCGTCAAATTTAATTTTATTTGAAAAATTCCCAAAAATCTGCAAATTATGTTACACAGCAAGAAAATTACGCAAGAAAAATCGGACAAAACATAAAATAAAACATATTCTAATTCGAATTTCGAAAAAATCGCTTCGAGGTGTGTCGAGACTCGTCTTGGAGAATTTCCGTACAAAATTTGGTAGGTCTACGATCACCCGTTTCGGAGCTACGCGACCGATACGCAGACAAACTAACGGACAGTTTACACACTGTTTTATTTATATAGATTAATAAAAAACTGAAAAAATAAACAGAATGGTTGACAGATTTGGCATAAAATCATTCATTCCTTTGCAACAGCGTTTCCATGTATCTAGAATCGCGTGAAATTTACAAACATGAGTTAGAATTACGCCAAAATAAAAACTATATGAAATAAGTAACTCAAAATGTGTTACACAAAGTTGACAATTTTCAAATAGTAAGTTCGCTTAGACAACAGGAGTTTAGAATTAGCGATATAATATCTTGAAAATGAAAAATAATTAAAATGCAGATTATTTTAAAGTCGGTTCTCGTCCAGCTGAATTATTTGCTACCAGTAGAAATATTTGGCGGCGTTAACTATGCCATTATAGCAGTTATAGTACACTTTGGATATTTGCTAGCGCGACGAGATGGTATAATTCATGGTGTTAAGTACGCCAATCTGCAAACGATTATGTAAATGAAAATATGGATAACGGTTTTTCGGTAACCTTAAATGAACAGTAATTATAGGTTGTGAGTATGTGTAAATCGCCAAATAATGAAAAATCGCCATGTGGCCAATAGGTTCAAATTCGCAAGGTGGCCAATAGGTTTTACATTATTAAAAATACAGCTGAAACAGATGTTCTGATTTGATTACGCTTTAGTTCCTAATTATATAACTTTTGAATGGCAACATTAAATATGCCATTAAATATTCATTGCGTTTCTGAGGAGTGCAAATAATTTTCCAGCGATTATAAGCGGAGTCCGCACTCCAGGTGAAGTGTAGCTCAGGACGCGTACAACGACACGGATTCCCATAACAAAATATCTTCCGTGTTATGAGGGGGAGGGTGTCTACTGTAGTGTGATGTTTAAATTTTTATGTACCAATGAACATGCAAGAACCAAGCAATGTGTAGCTCAGTAACATTCTATCTGATCCAATCTTCGAGTTTTGTCTGTTGAAATTATGTCTTTTTTACAAATAAGCCTTATTAGGGGCCGAATGCCTCATACGAAAAGCGAGCGTAGCGAGTCTGGGGGCCTTGGCCCCTAGTGTAAAAAAAAAAGAAAAAAAAAAAATGGCGCAGGATATGCAAAAGGTTAGCCACCTCTGATATGTTGTGTTGTTAGTGTACTCTTATTGCTATTGAATTTCTCTGAACGATGAAGATTTCGAGTTCGTAATTATTTTCAAATGAAACAGGAGTTTGGTGTACTGCATTAAGAAGAAAACTGTTAAATTTAAAGGAATAAATTTTAGTTATTCAGCATATTTTTCATAGTACTTCAAAGAAACTTTATATAATTTAAAATATAAATTATTAAATTACTGTTAACGGTGTAGTTCGAAAAAAATCATATGATTTTGGTACATAAATACAAATGCAGTAATGCAAAATTTTTAGAATGTCTCTTTACAAGCTGTATTATACGCTGTAACAAACGATAAATCTGTATGAATAACGAAACTTTCAGAAAAAATTCTTAAAAATCGAAAATTTAGCAGGATATGCCACTTTTCAAAACTTTTTCGCCGTGCAATTCCATGTTGAAGAATTTTTTCCGAAAGTTTTATAAAAGGCACCGTTGTTTCATTTATTGCGGTGTGTAATACAACTTAGAAAGAATCACCCTGAATTTTTTTGAGCCCCTGTTGCAATTAGCTTATTATGATTTGTGTACTTAGACCGTGAGAGAGATTTTACTTTTTCGAACTACACCCTTAAAAAATTAGTCTGTTTTACAACAATTATATCCAATGGAAATTAATTTAATAAACTTAAATGTGTTTCTCATATAACTTATACAAATTCATTTATTAATTTTAGACAAGCATTACAATTACTATTGCCCTCCTCACTGTCTTCAGAACTTAAAGGAACCTGCTGAGGAGAATTGCATACTTGGACACGAGAATCGTTTCAATATTGGACCACATTCCAAAAATACAACAACATTGCCTGAAATTTCCCTTCAGCCTTTTTCAAAATATTCAAGTTACATGCTAGATTACAGGGGCAGCAAGATACCGCCAAAGTAAGTGTTAAAATTTTTTTCTCCTTATATACAAACAGCAAGAAAATAGATTGAAAATTGTTCTTTTAAGAAATGATGCAACTTTTGAACAGCTTTTAATGGAATCAAATTACGCTAGAGAATTGAAAAAAAAAAAAAAAAAGTTGAGTTCTTCGTCTCACTTCCTTATTTGTCCATCCATCTTTATTAAGTATCCTTATTTAAGTTTTAATTGCTTAAACTTGTTCGTTTCCTCCGTCTCGACGTGACGTCACAAGTTCTCTTTCTGTGCCAATCGTTGCTTCCGAGCTAGGGACTTTGAATGCCTCGCTGTAGTATATAAACTCTTGCAAGGTTGGGTCAAAACGGGACATTAAAAGACCCATACAGAACACTAAAAAGTATCAGGAGACAGCGGTAAGTGCAGAAAGGGAATCTATCCCGTCGTGCCTCTGTGAGGAAAGTAACGAGCAGGTTAATTACACGTTTAACAGTAGTACATGCGCGGATAAGATTCTACTGGAATGTGTTTTATAATCGATGTGTTCGGTATACGATATATCTATTCTGTTGATTGAGCATTTCCATTTGTTTTTCAGGAAAAAATATGCTCAAAGAAGATCTGATATAGCAAATTTTGATAAAGCACAGTATCCAGTGTCATCCGAAACGTCATATAGGAAGGCATTCTCGTGTCCTCCAGAACTGCCTAAGAAAACCACCAGAAAGGAACGTCAAGGTCCAGCGGATTCTTTAAAATTTGGTGATGGGCCGATGGTTCAGCGAACAACTTCCATGTTAGATTATCAGGATCCGGATGTCAGTGTCCATAAACCTGTGAGACCGCCTAAGGATGTGTATCAACCTCCCTCATGCAGGATGGAAACAACTACTACAACTGGAACGACTTATCAGAAATGGAAAGATTTTCCCAGTCAGGTATCTGTTGACTATGCACGACTAAAATTTTAACCAACCAATCAGTTAGAAGCAGTTGTAATATTGCTGGCTGGGCTCACTGAACTTTTTGTAAAAAAAAAAAAAGAAAATTGTCGCGTAGTTTGCCAATCACTGTTGGACTTCCTTCGTACCTTCCGTTATGACTGAAAAACAACGCAAATAGATCAAACAGTTGACAACTTCAGTATAGTTGCTCTATACTCTTCATGATCCAGCTTAAATAAATATATCTATCAAAAAAAGCAGTGGCGGATTAATACAAGTTTCTCGGGGGAGGGGGGCGGTTCGTTTGTCGGTGGGGGTGGTTAGTTAGAAGATTGACATATACGTCCATTTTATGGAAGTAAAATAGGATCTTTTACATTAATTTCTTTTGTCTCGGGGGGGGAGGCGGTCGCCCCCTCCGTCCCCCCCTTTAATCCGCCCTTGCAAAAAAGGGGTACACACAATTAAACAATTGAATACAATAAATGTTCACACAACAGAGGGAATCTTTCTTTTGCTTTTTATTTCTTTGAAAATACCATATACATAGTATCCAAATGGGAAAATTATTCACTGAATAACAAAATTAAATTGAAATGTAATTTTTCAAGATGTGAGTACATGATTTATATCCATATGATCTTTAGTTCAAGGAATTTCATTTGCTTTCGCCTTTTGCGAATGCCAACAGGAATACTTGTTTAATCAAAGATAAACTGACATAATCAAGTGAATTTCTCAATTGCATCTACCTTCACTCCCCCATAAAATTAATTATCCTTTCTCTTTCTCTCCCTCACTTTACTCTTTTTTTTCTAATGGACTTTAGGATATCTATTGTAAACTGATAAAATTCGAGCGGAAATTTTTTCCCATCTTCCAATTGACAACAGACTTCAATAATTTTCTCAGGAAAGACGTCACCTATTGATGTGAAATCAGCAGGAAAAGTTTCCGGTCGATATGGAACAAGGAACTGACGAGAACAATGCAGTCAGATAATTTTACGCATTCTGATTGCAAAATATACAATATATCCAAATTTCAAAAACCCAGAAAATGGTTCTGCTGATTAAATATTTTACGTATTGTATACAAAAATGAATCTACTTTTTCTACTTGACTGACAGTAAGAAGATAAAATATGCAGGATTCTCAACTTCGCAAGAAAGCGTAGGAAGGTTTGCAAACTGTGCAAACAATGTTACATAATTTTTGTTCATTTTTTCAAAAATTGTGTTATTGCGAAAATCAGTGACAATTCAAGTATTGCAACTTTATAGCTTAAAGATAAATTTTTTTCTCTTTGTACTTGAGAGCCTTAAAAAAAAAAAAAAAAAAGCCTCAATATGAAGTTCATTATTTTCATTTTTAAAATGTGTTAGTTTTTGAGCAGTTTTTTTTTTTTTTTTTGTAAACTTTAAAATAAGTATCATCAGGCATTTCATATAAATAAAATTTAAATTTTTATCTGTAAATGGCTTCGACTTCAAAAATTTTGAGATATCTATTTGTCTTAAGTATTAGGTATGTCAAAATAAACGTCACTAAAAATCTGGCTTACCTTTTCACTTATGCTTTTATGTTTGCGAGGCTCAGTGGTGTAATGATTAGCACATTATGCTGCCGTGCCACATCTCCGGTGTTCGAATCCCGCGGGTAAGGCAAGATCGACCCAGCTTTTCATTCCTTGAGTGGGCTGATAAAATGAGGACTAATGTTGTTTGGGGAACTAAACACTGGGGGATCCACGTTAGGCTGACTATCTGGCGGAGCATATGTTTCAGCACACCAGAATCCATAGTGGAGTAGGCGGCCTGGGCAGAGCAAACCTTGGTTACTTTTGTTATGTTGCACCATTGTGAATTAAGTTTTTCTTTCTTTCTTTTTCACATTCCGTAAAAATACTTGAAAGGATTTTTTTCTATTTGGGTCCATAATTAAGGGTTAAACTTAAAAATTTTAATTTTTTTAAAATAAATTCTCATATTTTTCAAAAAGAGTGTACATTTTCCCTTCGTTAAAGCAGAAATAAATTTAGCTAATTCAAAGGCAATTATCCAATTTATAATATTTGCTTTGATTTTAAAAAAGTTTTTTGAGATTTTGCGAAAATTATATTCTATTTGCTTGTTTGTTTGAAAATCATATGAAGACGATTGACGCGAAAGAAATTGATTTTTCCTGCATGATAAATTATTAACACTATTTAAACTATAAACGTTTTTCAGAATTTTAACAGATCTTGAGATTTCTCGAAAATTTTTTAATATTATCAGGAAAAACAGCTTAAACATGAAGTAAAATTTTCTTGCATAGTAAAAGACTACTTGTGTTCGAAGTTAAAAAAAAATTGAATTGATTCAATTTTTTTTGAAAATTATAGTTCACATGAAATCACCACGCGAAAACGGTTCAAGCATATTTCAAGTATGCATGCGGTTATTCAACTTAAAACACATGTTTGCGATGTATTTTACTATCAGTTTTTGAGATGTGCATCAAATAAAATGGATAAATAGAAATATATTAAATACTGCCGTATAAGAGTTTTTTTCTTTTTTTAAAATAAAATTTGTTAACTTTGGAGACACGAGGAGAAATATTTCAAATTTTTGTTAAGTTTTCACTTTCATACACGCTCGTTTAGCACATGTTATTACGGTTACTTTAAAAATGCTGAAAGTGCTTGACATTCTGGGGATCCGCCCTGACACATACAGCTTTACACGGGACATCACCTAAGTGTTACTGTAGCCACATTCTTTGGCATAGAGTGAACTTAGTTTGATTTACGACATTTATACCATGAAGTACTGAAATATTGTAAATTAATTATTAGCTGAAATTTTGAAGCTAGCAAAAAAGATTAATTCGATTGACTGGTATACTTCAGCTTTTAGTATACTAACTTAAGGATAACTTTTACGAAAGTTCAGAATTTCAACAAATTTTAGAACTAGCACACTGATTATTTTGAATGACGTATAAAAATGGTTAATTAAAACAGTAATCTTGCTTTATTTAGGTACAGCCTAGAAGGCAAACGGACGAATCCTCTTACAGACAGCCTGAAACGGATATTCGGCGTCTTGTTACAACTTACCAAGAAGATTTTGATGGCTTAAAATCAGCATTGTGTCCTTGCAGAGTTGTTGAAAAATACGGGCCTAAAGTCTTGGAGCCTCGCTACAACTACATAGGATCGGACAAACCTCACGATATCTTCCGTTACAGATCGATAGGTGTCGATTTAAGAAATAAAGTGTGCCCTCATGTATGATAATTTTGATTACGAATAAAATACTTATTTTAAATTAAATGGATCGGTTGTATAGGAATAATATATTTTTTGATTTGAAAATAAATTATTGTTTGAGAATTCAGCAAAGTCATCGATCTGTATAAATAAAGAAAACTATTTTCTGCACGTTGTTTGAAATAGGCAATGTGTCCTTGTAAATTATTGTTAGAGAATTAAAAAAAAAAAATCTATCTATATAAGTAAAGGAAAACCGTTTACTGCACATTGTTCAGAATTTAAAAAAAAAGAAAAAGAAATTCATATCTTTTAATTTATGCTCTAAGGCTGCGGCTTCCTCTAACTGGGGTATACTTTTAGTTATCTATATAAATCAAATTAGACTTTTGTCTGTACATTACTTGGAAATTAAAAATTTTGTGATTTATATCCGTTTCAAGCACCTGGTAATGCAGTATGACACTCAAATAAAAGTTTGTTTGTCATTCTGTACTTGACGCTTCTTTCGTTCGCGCATCACGTAAAAATGTCTGAAGTGAATGAAATGAAATTTGGTGACATGATAGATGGTCACTCAACTTAAACTATAAGCGTGGAATTTTTAAAAAAATTTTTGATTAGATTTTGATATTTTGAGAAAATCGTTTCAAACTGCGTACATTTATATTCGCGCATCACGCATTAATGACTGAAGTGAATGAAATGAAATTTGGTGACATGATAAGTGGTCACTCGACTTAAACTATAGGCATAAAATTTTTAAAAGATTTTGATTAGATTTTGAGATTTTCCGAAAATCGTTTCAAAGTGCGTAAATCTTTGTTCGCGCATCACGTAATAGCGACTAAAACGTATGAAGTGAAATTTGGTATTGTGATGGCCGGTCACTCAAACTACAGGCGACGAATTTTTTAAAAATTTAATTTGATTTTGAAATTTTGCAAAAATTGTTTCAAAATACGTACATATTTGTTCGAGCATCACGTAATAACGACTAGTGCAAATGATATGAAATTTGGTGACATGATAGGAGGTTGCTCAACTTAAACTAGCACCGAATTTTTAAATATTTTGATTAGATTTTGAGAACTAATTCCAACAATGATGTTGGAATTAGTTCAACCTCTGACCCGCAAGCCGGAGGTTGCTCATGTGTGCTCTACTACGGAGAGCATTATTTTGTAATCCTTAACAACAAACACAAATTTTGTTTTGCTTAGAAGAAGACCTCTAAAATATGCTTTAAAGAATGGTTGCCCATGCTGATACAGCATAATGTATTGGAATCTTTTTAGATGCTCTTTTGGGGAATCTTTTGGTAAAAGAACTGTTTCCAAACTCCATTTTCAGTCAAGTATTTTTACAATACATAGAAATAACATTTACGGCAGTATGAAGACGGATAGACAGACAAACCGAAAACACAAAAACTTTTCAACCTTGTCGGAAAATATTAAAAAAAGAGTCAAAAGTCGGCCTGTGGCCCCGGTATTTTGAACAATCCAACAATCAATCCATTGGATCTTGGTGTAAACGACGATAATTCCATCGCTTCTAACATCCGGGGACTTTGCGTTGGATTGGAAGAAATCTGTTCTCAGAAAACTAAGAAAACATTTAGGAACGTTCGCCCTTGTTATGAAACTATGCCAAGTATTAGTGATTTTGTTCTAAAACGAACGACATCGAAATGGCGGAAGCAAGCTACGTGGTTGAACCTGAATCTAATGAAGTTGTAAACTTCCCTTTATTAGATCATAATTCTAAAACACAAAGTGGTGTCTCTGGTGTTCAGCATTTAGACATGGCTTCTGGTACATTTGATGCAGAAAATATACTTCGAGATCGTTTTATACGTAAGTATGATCAATGATAAAATGTATAATCTCCTGTGTCTTTGTTTAATTAAAATACATAACTTATAATTTCATTCAGTACATTTCTGATTGCAGTAATTTATTCAACATCTAAAGATTTTTCTTTGCATGTTAACTAATGATATGTTCAGGGCCTGACTATAATTTTTTGTGCCTAGGGCACATTCCGATTTTTATGTCCTTGCATATACCTGGCTCAATTTGTGTTCCCCTGTACACTCAATTTTTTGCCTATTTGTGTAAGTGTGCCAAGGGCATGTGCTCGTGCTACAATTAGGGCCTGGTCGTGTACACTTTCAACTCAGTATTAGGCTTACCATAGTAGGACAAGTATTTTTTTTTTCGGGGGGGGGGGTCAACCCAGGACCAACCCAGTATTTCCGTAAAACATCGTTATAACGAGTTTCAAGGGGAAAATTAAACTTGTAATTCTAAAAAATTTGTTAAAGTTAAATTTCATTGATTTAATTAGTTCTAATGATTTCCTTTAATAAAAACATTCTATTCGTTAACCTGAAAATTATAGTTCATTATAACGAGATTTTACAGTAAATTACTTTTTAAAAAATTCCTGAAATTACTTTTAAAAATAAATTAAAAATCTTACTCAAACATTAAACTCTATTTATTAGTCACTTAGTGACGTCATCGTGGATTTAAAAATGGGATGACGATCATATAGCTCAAATTTCAATAACCCCGGACCTTCTAACATACAGCAGTTGGACAGCACTACAAAACCAGGTCTGTCCGGACTATAGTCCCGGGCGCCTTGTAAGCCTGTCCAGTAGTAAAGAGAATTGATAATTTTTTTGGAACATTTCATTTTAAACTTTAAAGCTATCTTTCTTGCTGTTTCACGTATGGAATAAAAATGGAAAGTATATATTTTATACAAATAAATATATCCTAGATATTTTTTTCCGATCTGTGCAATATTAATAGACATATAGCATTGCGCTGTTTATAAGTCCCTATACTACACTTTCAACCACATATAAGCAACCTCCGGCCTGCAGAACATATCAAAACCCACTAAACCATTCAAAATCCCATATAAATCCCAATTATACAACCTGCAACTACATCCTTAAATTTGGCCAGCAACTTTCCAAAGGTTGCCTACACCTGCTTTAAACAATGGCTGTCCATAAAAGTAATATATAAGAATTATTTTGAGTGTCATTTAAAGATTTACAAATGTGATGCGCACCATTTTCAAAAGGGTACACTTAGCAATAACATTAATTAATAAAATTCGACGCAATTGATTTACCGGGTGATTCAAAATAGATGTTACAGCGATTATCTCTTAAACTGTAAGTGATCAAAATATACTTTCAGTCAGAAAGGTTTGTCAAATGAGAAGAGTAGCTTTCATATATGGCATTTTTTTTCAAGGGGCTGTATCTCTCTATTCTAAAACAAAATAAAGGCCGCTGTCGCAGCTTGTTGATCTATCTCCTCCTAAACCGTGGGGATTTGAGTTTCAACTAAGGTGACCACAGATTCGAAAAATTCCGAGGAACCTGATAAGCTGACTTAAATTTCGAAAATCGAATTATTTTAGAAGATATTAATAAAAAACTGAAAAAATAAAACATAATGGTTGCCAGATTTGGCTTAAAATCATTCATTCCTTTGCAACAAAGCAATTCCAAGTATGTAGAATCGCGTGAAATTGACAAACATGAAGTAGAATGACACCAATTTTACGCCGAATTAAAAAGTGTATGAAATAAATAACTCAAAGTGTGTTACACAAAGTTGACAATTTTCAAATAGTAAGTTCGCTTAGACAACAGGAGTTTAGAATTAGCGACTATTAGTTTTTCCAAAACAGAATAACGAATTGTAAATGATTTTAAAAGCACCATCATGGCATTAGGAATGATCTGGCAAAATAGTATCTTTCCAAGCAGGGTGAATCTAAGCTTCGAGTTCCAGAATGCTCGAACCCAGTATCTTGAAAATGAAAAATAATTAAAGTGCAGATTATTTTAAAGGCGGTTCGGTCCAGCTGGATTATTTGCTACCAGTAGACATATTTGGTGGCGTTAACTCTGCCTAGTTGCCAGCGCGGCGAGATGATATAATTTGTGGTGCTAAATACACCAATCTGCAAAGGATTATGTAAATGAAAATATGGATAACGGTTTTTCGGGAACATTGCATGAGCAGTAATTATAGGTCGTGAGCATGTGTAAATCGCCAAATAATGAAAAGTCGCCATTGGTGTTAAGCTATCCTAGCTGTTCCGTAGTTTTTATCAAAGAAAACATGTGAAGTACTGTTTTCTAAGAGCTATAATTATTAACTATACATATACGCAAGTCGCCAAATAATGAAAAATCGCCAAGGGTGGCAAATACGCAAGGTGTCCAATAGGTTTTACATAATTAAAAATACAGCTGAAACAGATGTTTTGATTTCATTACGCTTTAACTCCTCATTAATATAACTTTTGAATGGCAACATTAAACATCATTGTGTTTCTGAGGAGTGCAAATGATTTTTCCAGCGATTATAAGCGGAGTCCGCACTCCAGGTGGAGTATAGCTCAGGACCCGTACAACACGGATTCCCATAACAAAATATCTTCCGTGTTATCCGAGTCCGCACTCGGAGCCCCCGGGAAGGGAGGGGGAGAGTAGACAATTACAAGTTAGTTACCTCTTGGTTATTAGTTACCTCTTGCTTTCTCCTCTCTCTTTCTTCAGTCGCGGCGACCCCGCCGCACTCCAGGTGGAGTATAGCTCAGGACCCGTAGAACACGGATTCCTATAACAAAATATCTACCGTGATATGGGGGAGTGGTCTACTGTAGTGTGAAGTTTAAATTTTTATGTACCAATGAACATGCAAGAAACAAGCAAGGTGTAGCTGAGTAACATTCTATCTGATCCAATCTTTGGGTTTTTTCTGTTGAAATTATGTCTTTTTTACGAATACGCCGTATCAGGGGCCGAATGATTCATACGAAAAGCGAGCGTAGCGAGTCTAGTGGCCTTGGCCCCTAGTATATATTAAAATACAAACTTTAATTTTTATATGGTCCTCATTTTCTCATTGGCATATTTGGGGAAATGTAGCTCTGTGTCTGAAAAGGTAAATTTTTAAAATCCCATGTTTCTGAGTAGAACATTTACCGATATATCGCATGTTAAAAATTTTTGCATTTGTCGTCATACACATACTAAGGGGATGTCTCAAAGAGAAAAATAAAATTACTTTTAAACTGACGTTAATTTTATATTAGTGGTCATTCGACATCTGCGTTTAACTCTTGGAAATCCTATTTTAGGTAGAGTTTTCCTATAATAAATGTTTGGCGGTTTCTTGAGAAAGTTAACCGTAACTTACATAATTTTCCCTGTCATTCTCTATTACACTTTGAAATTCTTTCTCTGGAAGCGTGACATGTATAAATATATACGTATATACAGTATATTTGGCGATGATTCTTGTCACGTTGACACAACGTGCATATTTTTTAATGAAAAATTATTAACACAAATCCTAATTAATATTGTCTAAATTTAAACTAATAATCTATTCTAAATCTAATTTAAAAGTTTTTAATAATAACTATCTTTTAAAGCTTTTAATTTTCCTCTTGGCCTTCTCAATTACAGCGCATTAACGTACTTTTAAATCATTTCCCTCTTATCAGCTGCTTTAAAATAAAATAACAGTTGACGCTGGCTAAAAGAATAATCATAACACCTCTTCGCTCGCATATGTTTTCTCTGCTCCGCTGAAACAGATGTGTTTGCGGTTTTCCTCTGCTGTGCAAGAAGCATATTGCTCGAAAAACACCTGCTAAAATTGTTCCAGAAAGTTCGGGCTCTTTCTATAGACACATGCTTTAACGGTTATTTTCTTTAGCAGTTGGAGAGTAATTTTTGGTGGGGCAAGCCACTCACTTCACGTGAGGAGGCTTTGCCCACCACGACGCGTTGCACGGATTAGCATCTATGCCGATCACTTCATGGTGACGGAAGCGTTCACCCACCGAGGTACCAGGCCGCTTTAATATGAACTCCGTGATGTTTTTGTCAACACGCTTCCCCAAGTTTATTTTGAGTGCATGTATCGTAGAGTTTTAAATGTATAATCCTGCATTTTGAAAATTGGTGACTGTTCCAGTGAGAAAATAAAATAATATGTTTCAAGTTTAAAAGTGTTGAGTGAGACTCCTTATTTAAAGGGAATGTGGTCTTCAAAATGTGTTTTTCTCCTGAAGTAAAACGTATTAGCCCAGTGTTCAAAGTGTTTGTGTGATCATGTTTCAGAAGAAGTAAAACGACATGTGCCTTCAAGAGCGAATTTCATTCTTGGTTTTGGAGTTTGTCCTTCCTCGTCGCTCTGATGAGGAATTTCTAGTGCATGTGTGATTTCGTTCAGTGGGGAAGAAAAGCATGTTCACCCCTACGACGCGTTGTGTATGCCATCGTGTTCCGTATGAAAGAAAGTACGTCTTACCTAAGGGGAATAAATCTCCTTTCGTCATCGTGTGAATTTAAAATGTGACCCGCTATACGATCGTCATCTTAAAACTATGTCGTTCTCACTACAATGTCGTACCAGTTATAATCTTTACAAAATAATTCATCGTCTTTTTACGATCACCACCTTCCACCGTACATCAACATAGGATAATTCTAAATATACGAATAAAAATTTTGAATCAATTTCTAGAAATTTACTTTTACAACCCTTTCAGACCCTGCATCCGCAATTGAGAACACAAAAATTACCTACACAGTCGTACAGGATTGATGTCTTAATTTGTGTACAATAAGAAAACCACAAAAGTTTAATAATCAGGATATTTTTACTTTTTTTTAATGAAAAGTTTAAGCTATGAAAAAAAAAAAAGGATTCAAAGAGGAATTATTTAATTAGATCAGAAAGGGTTAAGTATCAATATTTTCAATTGTGCTTTTACACTCGTTTATAACTCGTTCTTAAACAGGGTGCTTACTAAATATTTTTAAAAGTGAATTTTATGACTTTTTCCAAACTTTTGAGAACTTCACAGAAAAGTGTCTTGACGATACATGCATTCACTTCACAAATTCCTCAACAACACCACCCTCTTTTTATATTTAAATATTTTGCTACAACTTAACTGTTGATGACACTTAAATAAGATAGAAAAAAGTTACTATGCGTTTCAAGTAAGGTACTCGTTGATTCAGATTTGACCAATATTGCTTGCGTTACTGGGGCACTTATGCGAAATATCTATAGAGACGCCAAATTTTTTATCTTTTGGTCTAAAACTTCTAATCGGAAAGAACGCAAACTGATAATAATAATAAAAAGTTCTATATTTCATCAATGGTCATTATTAATTGTTGTTGTGCTGTTGAGGCAATGCCACGCTTGGGCGATCTGCCTAAGATGATGGATGCCTTGCCTTGGTCAGGGGACTTTCTAAGGGGTTCTAACGCGTATTAGCGTTACATCTGGAGAAAACCGACTAAAACTCCAGACCGTCAGATCGACAGCAGTGCAATGGGTCTCAAACCCGAGACCTTGACACTTCAGCCGTCTACTATTTGAGTGACTTATCCACTCGGCACTGGATGGTCATTATTAGAGCTTTTCGACCCTCCTGTCACAAGAAACACACCACCACAGAATGTATAGGGATGGACGCGAGACGCGAGAATTCTCGCATTGTCTCGCGAGACGAGACAGGCATTTTTTTGCGAGACGAGACAGAGTCTTGTCTCGCGCGAGATTTCTCGCGAGAAATCTCGCATTTTTTTCCGTCTCGCATAAATACTATCCGAAAAGCGACAATTTGCCTGAAGCCTCTACCGTTTAACTTGCGTCTCCTTCGTTTTCGGTCCTGGTATACTATCAGCACTCTACAATACGCACAAACACGTAACATTTAAAATTAGAACAGACGAGAGATATACAAAACACACAAAGAGAGGATAGAGGCGGGGAAAAAAAAGAAAACAGAAGAGTTGAAAGAAAAATAATAAGTAAATAGGAAAGGCGGTAAGGTATGTTCAAACCACGGTATGTGACCACTTTTAGACGGGGCCCCGGTGCATTAAGTTTGGGGCCCCCTTACTATCCCCTTTTTACGCATTAAGCCCCTTTACTGAGCCCCCCTTTTTTAAGCATTTTAACCCAGTTTTGACCGCTGTTGTACTCGAAAATTGCATTTCAGTTAACTGTAGTTTTTGTACTTTAATCAAATCGTATTTATCACCCCCAAAAAATATCTCTAACTTGATCTAGTGATAGACAATTAGGTAGTACCTATATTATAGAGGAAATTCAGTTTTTTCCCCACAATTACTATTTCAGTACATATGAATTTATAATTTAGATAATCGGGATATATATGGGCCCCCTTTTTCTTCAGGGGCACCGGACTACCGCCCCCCCTTGCCCCTGTGATAATCGGGTTTCGGGTATATCAGAGAGAGATTAGAAGTAGAGCAACTTGCATTCGCATTGATGCTTAGTCTGAGTAGGTTGAAATATGGTTGAATATCCTTGGTTGAAATATCCTTGTACCGATATTATCCTCAAACTTTCCCGCACGTTGCGGCGTGCGTAGGGGGGGGGGGCGCCCACCCTGGTAACAACTTTCTAGGGGCGGTTAAATCCCTATTGTTGGCTTATTTTAAAGAGATTAAAATGACATTTTTTATTCTTATATATTAATAACGGACGGAAAGAAATGCAAGCATTTTTTTTAAAAACTATTTCTCTTTTCGTTTATATTATCATGTTTTCCCTTCCTTCGGCTTGCAAAACTTTTATAAATTTTTTTCCTCCCCATCATTTTATCTTGTAGTTGGGTTCCTATTCTAAACTTATCTTCGCCTGTTAGATGTCTTTTCATTTTTTTAAAAAATCCACACTGGATATACATTAGGGGGATTATGGTTTAATTTTTCTGTAAACAGGGCGACCATAACGACTGTAGTACTATCGCTAAAAATTATTGTGGAAAAGTACAAACAGATAGTCGTCAACAAATTAACTGTTCAGTAATTTAAAATATAAACAAAAAATAAGACGTCTATTAACCAACTGAGACACTATAAGGAAATCTAAAAATGCACACACGGTAATATTATTGGAAATATTAGGCAAATAATTATAATTATCGTTAATATAATCTTGTTTTCATTAATATAAAAATTACACATATTTTAGAGACTTGAAATTGACGTTAAAGTAAATAGTAGAGATTTAATAAAGACTAAAAGTGTTCTGTTTATAATTTTTCAAGGGTTATCTTACAACCAACTGAACGATAAGTAATTCTAATTTGCGTTAATATATCCCGCAGTAATTTCAACAGAGGAGATTACTTGAACTTGAAAAAAAAAAAATCTGTTTTGTCTCATGCAGATATGATTTTAGTAAAATATTCGCTACTTCTCGTATGAAGAGCGGGTGCGCAGCTATTTTAAAACAAACGGTTGTCCATTTCATGTAGTGTCTGAGGTATTTAATGCTACAACTTGAACAGTATGATGTAGAACTACAGTATGATGTAGAAATAACACAAAGTCGGGAGTTCTCTGCAAACCGCTAAGCTTTTCACTTTTCTGATCGCGAATGACACTGACGTAGTTTTTTGAGTCATTATATTGCAATGATGCCAGGTTAATACTCATGACGCAAACTTTACATCAAGAGTCAAATAATTTTGCTTTTATTTTAGATTCCACATCACTGGAATTAATTGAAATTACTCATGTTAGGAAAATTTTCGTTTACTACAGTGCGAAGAACGGGCATGCAGCTAGTAAATAAAAATAAATACTATATTTTCGGTGTGACATTATATATACGGATTAAATCTCAATTTCTTTTACTTCAAATGCCGATATATGCTGATATAATTATTAATATATCTACTAATGTGGCTATATGTAAGTAATTGTTATTATTAATATTAATTTTCAATTAAATCCCAATAATAAGTTAGTATAAAATGGTAACGAAATTGCAGTCCTTAATTTTGCGAGACTCGCGAGACGTCTCGTGTCTCGCGCGAGACGAGACAGCAATTTCTTTGCGAGACGCGAGACGAGACACAGTGTTTGCGAGACAAGACGAGACGCGAGACGAGACAGAGGTTTACCACTGCGAGACGAGACGATAGACAGCCCCGATTCTCGTCTCGCACGTCTCGCGTCCATCCCTAAGAATGTAAAACAGGTGTGAGCATCTCATACCCCCAAAAGATTCTAACTCATTCATGAGTTTTTCACTAGACCAAAGACCAAAAGACTGTCTGGAGACCAAAGACCAGACCTTATTTAGTCCAGAGTCTAGAAAGGTCTGGAGACAAAAAAAAAAAAAAAAAAAAAAAAAAAAAAAAAGAATCTCCGAGAAATTTATACAGATCGAAATGTATATTTTGACGAATTTTCCTGACCCATTTTATATTTTCCCGGTATTCCTGACCGGTAACCACCCTGTTAAAAAAATAATTCTGGTGAATTAGTGTCTGGCAAACGTACGATATATCGATAATAAAAACGAAAATTCAGTTGTTTCAAACTTCAAACTATTGCAGAGAAAGTGAAATATACTACATTATCATTTTCGAGAAAGGGGACGCATGGCTTTATTGTAATAAAATCAGATAAATCTAATCAGATAGATCAGCATGTATGTTTCGAGATAGGCCTGGTCGCTAAACTCAATAAGTCGCCCATAAGAACATGCAGGGCCGCACCCAGAAAAAAAATTTCGGGGGGGGGGGGACCAAACGGCGAAAAAGGCTTCATCATTATTGTTTTGTCAGCAAAATTTTAAATTTCGGGGGTCCTCCCGGTCCTCCCTCCCCCCCCCCTGGTTAGGGCCTTGAGAACATGGAAAGTGAAGCAGCACCGGCTTGGCGTGGAACCGTGTACGCTAATGGGAGCTGGTGCACGTAAAATCTGTTCGTGGCTCCAATGTCCTCCATGTTTAAGCAATACCTCTGGGGTGCCGATTTCAGGTGCTAGGTCTCGCATCAGGAATCGAACTTCCTCCCACTGGGGTTCATTAAATGGAAGTCGCTCCCTTTCGCCATTCGCCATCCTATATGGAAGATCTGCCCCACTCCGCGGTTGCCAGAGAACAAACACTAGAAACATCAATACTTTTCGATATATGCTAATAAGTTGTTCCTTATTCAGAAAGAAGTGAAGTGTTGTATACTTCGGCTTTTGAAGAAGAAACCTTTGAATTTCTCGAAACAAGCATAATTTTACCCCCCCCCCCTCTCTTGTCAAAATAGTAAGGCTACTTTTGACTTAATTAATTATTATTATTTTTTTTTTTTAAAGGTGTGAATCGTGTTCATCACCCACGTAGACGACTGTTTGTTCGACCTGACGTCCTTCTGAACTGCCTTATTTCTGTAACAGTGTTTCTAATAATTATAGCATCCCTACTGTTTGCTTCGATACAGCCACACAGAACCGAAGATCAATTGCTATGGAACGAAATTAATTCTACTATTTTAAGGGTAGAAAATGAGTCTGTCAACATGCATTTTTAAACCTGATATATTTCTCCCATTTCAGACGATGATGCAATTTTGAATACTCACATTCTGAAGCTGTGTTTTATATTTGTTGTGTACTTTTATTTGTAATGGAACGAATAAAGTGAATTTCTTAAATTTGAATGAAAAAAATTTTAATTGTGTTTGCTCACATTCTCAATGTCTGGCTCGGCACATAAAAAACTGTGTCTTGAGGAAATTGTAATGACCCCGGTGCCCACTTTTTCAAATGAGTTTATGTGTTCTTTATTTATTTTTTTTTTTTTTCGGGGGAGGAAGACGCTCTAAACTCTTTTTACCGACTTCAAAAAAGGAGGCGGTACTATATTCAATGTATTATTTTTTATGTATGTACAGCGATATTTTTTTACCCCATGGACCGATTTCAAACATTCTTTTTTTTTATCTGGAAAGTTTATAGCTCAGGAGTGGTCCCATATTGTGATCAAACTAACAATTAGTTTGGTCAAGTTCTGATGGTTTTATCATTCCGAAAAAGAAAGTGAAAAGTCTCCAAGGTTGGCCACTTTTGACAGTTTACCGCCAAGTTTGGCGTCAAATAATAAGTTCCCCAAATGAACTCCGCTTAGCGATATCTTCTTTATTTGCGAGAATTAGCCAAACCCTACTATTTTCAATGGGCATAATGGTATAGTTTAGAAAGGTTTGCCATGTCAAAATTGGCCAAAGTTGGTCATTTTTGGCGATTCATCGCTAAGTTTGGCTTCAAAAAATAAATCCCCAACTCAACTAGGCGATACCTGCTATATTTGGTGTGAATTTGCCAAACCCTACTAATTTTGAATGGGAATAATTTTTTGTTATGAAGTAACTTGAAGTCGGTTTTCTTTCTTTCTTTTTAACTAGGGGCCAAAGCCGCTAGACTCGCTAAGCTTGCTTTTCGTACGGGGCATTCGACCCCTAATAAGGTTTACTCGTCAAAGGGAAGACTTGATCAGATAGAATGTCACCGAGCTACACATTGCTTGATTCTTGCATGTTCCTTGGATCATAAAAATTTAAACTTCGCAACATTTTTAAATATGTAAAACCTTTGGAGCACCTTGCGTGTTTGCCACCCTTGGTATTTTTTCACAATTTGGCGACTTACGTATGCGTATAGTTAATCATCATTTCTCTTTAAGTTCGCCAATAAAACAGTATTATGTGTTGTCTTTGCTAACAACAACGGAGCGGGTGGGATACCTTTCCTCCAATGGCGACTTTTATTTTGCGATTTACACATGCGCGTAATTGATAATCCTTTCCCATGTAAGGTTGCCGTGAAACAGATCTCCATATATTCTTATGCTTAGTCCTTTGCAGAATGGCGTACTTAGCACCGCGAAATACCTCATCTCGCTGTGGTCGTAAATATCCAAGCTATATTGAAACTGTTTTAACCCCTTCCACATCGCGTATTTTCAATCCCTCAAGTGTTCTACCACTTGACGAAAATCGGCAGACGCCAACGCGGCTTGGGCGGCAGTGTTATACACCGCGCTTATGTTAGCAGCCTCTGATCCTTTGCGAGACCCCAAAAAACATCACTGGGTACGGCCATTGCTGTAGGAGCGCCCTCGAAAATATGCTACCGCTGGTCCTTTGCTAAACTAAAAACCTCAGACTATCAGGGTGCGATTCGAACATTTTCGCCGAGAGGGAGGGGGGGGCAATTGAAAAAAAAAGAGAGAGAGAGAAGGGCTCCACTCACATAATATATTAGATATGACTTGAGAAATTCAATAACTAACATGTCTGGAAAGTGAGTTACCGTGTTTACTCGCGTAAAGGTCGCCCTCGCATAATAGACGCACCCCCGTTTTGAAGCAGAAAAAATCGTCAAAATATTTCCCCGCATAAAAGTCGCAGTCGCATATTTGACCTTCATCTAGAGTTTTAGAAAAATCTAGAAAATTATCATGAATTTTGTATTGTGTTATGAGAATTTTTTGTCAAAATTTTCACAAAGATTATTTGCGAATTTAATTATAAAAATGTTCCATCAAAAGAAAAATGCCTCTTTTTTGTGTGCAACTGACGAAAAGACTATTTAATAAACAGAACATAATCTGGAAACAATTGGTAGTTTCCTAATTTCATATATAATAAATTTTTTACACTCTTTAATGTTTTAGGATTGCAGTGTATAATGTTATGTAGTAGATTTCCCCGCCTAATACTCACATCGAGACTTCCACAATGAAAAATTATCAAAAAAAGTGCGATTATTACTCTAATAAACACGGTAAGTTCAAACAAAAGTCGACCCCCGATTTTCTATGCACATATATTCCTGCCTATGTCAATTATACACGTCTACCCTCAAATTCGGCTCGCGGCAGAGCAGTTCTTTTTCGTTCATTTCGCAGTCTTCCTTTAAAACCTGGCCCCAGTTACAGAATGAGAAGTGGCATCAGGCATGTGTACATCTATTTCAAAGGGATGTTTGTAACTTGCTCCTTTGTCTAGTAAACAAAAGAAGAATTTCTATTCTCAAAACTTAAAATCGTTAGGTACTGTTGAACTTGTGGGGACAGAGATTAATTTAACATTTTTTAATGCTATTAAACATTTTTTAATAGCATTAAAAAATGCTATTAAAAAATGCATTAAAAAATTTAACATTTTTTAATGCGCCCCTGTATAAATAGTATCCCTGCAAGAATCGATTAATATATTTCTAGCCAGGGATATTACATTCTTCAGCCGGGACGATCCGCGGCACCCCCCCCCCCAGTCAATTCGCACCCTGCAGACTATCATGTAACGTTGGCGTCTTCCGATTTTTGCCAAGTTGCAGAAAGTTTGAGGGTTTGGAAATGCTCTTCCGTACCACCATATGTATATGAAAAGTACATGCAAAACCAGTTTTTCGGTTCACGTTTCTCATAATAGTATCAGCTAATACACGAACATATTTTCCTGCAATGCCATTTTCAGCGGCAATCATAGAATAATGAATGGATATGATGATGAATAGATCCATACGTGGATCTACCGGTGTTTAACGAGAATCATGTCGTGTATCCATGCGTGGATCTATTGGTACGGAAGGGGTTAATGCCGCCAAATGTTTCAGCTCGGTAACGGGAAGCAAGCATCAAACTGGACCCGGTTTTTTAAAAAGTGCTATTTTGATGCGAAAATTAGAAATCATGCCAAGCCTTGAAAGCTGCAGCTAGCTAATGTGTCCGCTGCTTGCAACATAAAAATTTTAACTTCACAATATACAGGGTGATTATAGGCTTCAAATCTTTATAAAAAAAAAAAAAAAAGAACCACGGAACAGAATGACATCAAATTTCAACAGAATATTATTGAAGAAAGGGGCTAAGGGTATGGCATAAGAGGAAAAAGAATTAGTTCCGAATTTTAGCCGCGCCATCTGCTGTTGAGATTTGGAACTATTTTTTTTTCTTATGCCATTAGCTTTCAACCATTGATCAGAATGACTTCAAATTTGAACAGAATATTATTGAAGAAGGGATAAAGCGGCATATTGGCAAGCGGTCAAGCTGTATTAAAATTCAGTGGCGGCACGTGGGTTATTTAAATAGGGGTTCACGAAACAATTTCGGAAATTAGAATGCGCAAATACGACGCAACTTACAAGCTGAAACATATTTGCGTATTCAGTAGTTAAAGGAAAACAATGCATGCGATAACTTAAAAAAAAAAAAAAGTAATCGCTAGTTTTATATTTCGTCATATGGCTAAGCTAGCAAAGGTGTTAACTTGAGTAAATTTATTTTAGTTTTTCTTTCCAAAGACAACGTTGAAAAATGTAACTGCTTTAGCTCCTAAACACTTATTTTACTTCCATTTTAATTATTTACTCTAGTTTGTAAAAAATATTGTACTAAAAAATGATAAAGAAAATAATAAGGAAATGGATTAACTAACCGAACATAACAAACCAAGGGAGAATTCGGGAAAGATAACCGCAAAAAAATGGTCCGTTCGCACACTGAAAATGTGTGGACGGAATTATATATCAGCAGCGCCTTACCCCTTTCGCAACTCTATCCTCTTCTGTTATCAGAACGTAGTTTCGAAAGACATTTCTTCGATCGCTCTTGCGACCGAGGAACGATCTGATGTTTTGGCTGTAGTAACCTAGAGTACAGTGCGTTAGCCAAGATAAGCGTATTCAATAATAGTGTGTGTGTGGGGGGGGGTAAACTCACGTTTTAAACTCACATAAATATAGAAGTGTGCTTAATATATTTTTTTCAATTTAATTTGTTAATGTGTTCATTTTTTATTTTGTCCTTTGGGGGTTCACGTGCTCAAATAGAGGAGCCGCCCCTGCTAAAACTGCTATAATGGCACAGTTAACGCCGCCAAATATTTCTACTCGGTAACGGATGGCAAATGCCCAAGCTGAGCCTAAACGGCATTACTATAACCAGCGTTTGAATTACTATCCACTTTCAAGGTACTGGTATTTAGATTCACTCTGCTTGGAGAGATAGCCTTTTACCATATCATACTTGATGCCAAAATGTCGCTTTTTAAATCAGTTACAATTGTATAGGTAAAACCTTTGTTTAAAAACACACATGAAAAAGATAAAGCTTGGGACGATCGTTTCGACCGAAAAAATATTCAGTCTTCATCGGCCGTCTGCACTCAGTCTCGCAGAATAGTGTGCGGACGGCTGATGAAGACTAAAGATTTTTTCGGTCGAAACGATCGTCCCAAGCGTTAAGTACCTTTTTATGCGTATTTTTAAACATTTTTTTATTTATATCATCTTTGAACACTAGTTTTTTGAGTGTTTTTCGTCAGTTACAATTAGTTATTTTGTATTGAAAAAACAAATAATCTGTAACTTTAAACTCCTGTAATCTAAGAGAAGAGTATTTGAAAATTGTGAGTTTTGTGTAATCCCTTTTGGCTTATTTATTTTTCATACTTTTAAATTTTTCTTAATTCTATGTTTGCGAATTTCACGTGATTCTATATAACTTGGAATAGGTGTTTCGCTTTGTTGTAAAGGCGTGAATGATTTTATTCACGTCCGGTACTGTGGAAAATTGCCGAACATGGCAACCGTGATGCTCTTTTTTTTCAGTTTTTTATTAATATCTTCTAAAATATTCGAATTTCGGAATTTCAGTCAGAGGAATGGCTTCCCCGAAATTTCTCTTATACGTGGACACCCTCATCGAAACTCAATTCCCACGGTGGTTTCGAAGGAGATAGCATGATAAACTTTTAATAGCGGAAGAGGCAGTTACTTTTTTTAGAATAGAGAGATTATACTTGTTTTTGATTTACATATTTTAATCATTTATTTAAAAAAATATTTATATCTTTATGTTATAAAAACTAGATCATTCGTTACGTCTGAAACCAGAGGAGTTCTGTGTTATGACATAAGAAGTTTTGTAAGACATAAGAGGTTCTATGTTTAAAAATTAAGATCGAACAATAATATTGGCGTTCGTAATCTATATATTAGTCGAAATACCATCTACATTGCTGCAGCGTAGGAATTTTTGGAGAAAAGGGTACAACCCTTCTGTTATGAAAACCAAGGTCATGCCTCCACCAGATGGAGTTAGGGGTACTATGATTGTCCCTTTTCGCCCCCATCCTTCGGGGCTGGGGAAAACTCTTCAGAGAGCATCCATAGATATAAGAATAACTAGATCACGCATCCGTATGCTAGTAAGAGGTTTTTCTTGTTGCCAAATATCTTCGGTGGCATCGCACATGATAGTGGCAGAAAGCAGAGTCTTGATCATGGTTTATGGTTATTTTCGCCACTAGTCCAGCATCTTATTTATTTATTTATTTTTAATTAACTTTAACCATCATCATGCCCAAGTCGTGCTGTGCGTATAATTGCACCAACAGGTTTAGGAAAGGATCTGGAATATCCTTTCACAGGTAATAAATGCTTGAAATTGGTGGTATTGAAAATCAAATATCAATTGATGTTCAATAACAGTAGTATTTTTAAATTTCCTATTTACCTATGCTTTTCGTTCACTTTGTGAAGTAATTGAAGGAGATATTGCAGATCCTTTTTGAATTAAAGTAGACATTGCTTAATTCATGTTTCTATATAAATATAATCGTAAAACATTTGACCGTACGATATATATATATATATATATATATACTTATTTTTAAATTGTATACTTGGCACTTAAACTATAAAAAATGAGATAAATAAAGCATCGTAATTTACTTTTTACGAATAATTATTAATCATATTTTACAGGAAATGATTAATTTTTCTATCATTTTTCAAAAATAACTCTTGAATTGGGGATATTGAATTTATCTTATTTATTCTAACTAGATTTTCCACATTTGAGCATTTTTTAACGACTTTTAAAATTACTAGTTTTAATATTAAATTCATTTTTTTTTACTTCAACGTGATTGTTTGTTTAAGTCTTTATTTATGTTTCTTTATACTTTTGTTTAAGTAAGCTTTATTAAGTTAGTGTTTTATGGTAAGTATTTTAACTTTTTTTTTTTTTAAATAAGCATATCAGCTCTGTAGTGTTGTATCATTCCACAGTTTAATTAAAAGAAAAGAAAACCTGCCTGGTGACGCAATTTTTAATATTAACTGAAATTCTATTAAATCAGTGCTTTAATTGAATGTACGTTTAAGTTTACACATCCCTGTCTGAACAAACTATAGTACACTATAAAATGTATTTTTAAAAAGCCATAAAACAGTTAAGTTATGCAAAGCAAAGTTATCATGGGAGGATTATTTCTGATGCTTTTTGTGCAATGTTGTGCACAAAAAGTGCACATGCTTTGTGCAATGCTTCGATGCTGCAAACTGTCATTTTACTTAATTTTTCTAGATGACTTTCTGATTGTTTAGGTTTCCACTATCTAATAAAGAATTGACAAATAAATGGATTTCTGCTGTAAAAAGAGATAATTTTGTTCCTAATATACATACATTTATTTGTTCAGAACACTTCAGTGCTGAATGTTTTGAATCAAATCATAGTCGGAAGTTGCTAAAACATGATGTAGTTCCAACTATCTTTAATTTTCCAAAGCATTTGAAAAAGACTAAACGAGGTACTTAATAGGGAGGGATAATGGGAATGGGATATTGTCCCCACCCCACCCCCTCTCAAAAGAAAAGAAAGAAAAAAAACAGCAAAAGCTTTTAAAAAGTTTTTATTGTACACAGTAATTAATATAATGCCTTTATATGTATATTTCATGCCTTAGAAATTGATAATATACACCCTCCAAAAAAAAGTATTCGACCAAGAGATTAAATTTCCTACGTTGGTTTTGCATATTAAAAATTATTTATCATAGAATATGAATTAGCCTATGTATAAATATGAATTTCAGTAATTCTGTCAAGTTGTGCGTTTTTTAAAAACTCAATTTTATTCGCAAATCTAAACTATAGGAAATTTCTCTCTTGCACGAATACTTTTTTTGGAGGGTGTACTTAATTTCAGAATGCAAATTGTTGTAAAAACGAAAATACAGATAATCGTTATTTTTTTTTAATTGCCTTTGAATTTTTTTCTTCCTTTCCATATTTTGTTTCCACATACACAAAATAAGACTCATAGTACATCTATTTTGATATATAGCTATAATTAATATTTAAATTTAAAAAATCCAATTATTAAATTTTGTTAAATTGACATTCATGTGTTAAATTCAATTATAATTATGTATTGACAGATTTGGCAGAATTGTTTTAATGATATGTTTGTATTTTAATTACTTCTTCAGGCTTGATTGGAGTTGAACTAGGTTTATAATCAGACATTTTATATTTATTTGACAATCTTCGAATCTAACATTAGATAATTGTTAGATAAAGACTCTTTATCTAACAAGTAAACTAGTAGAAATAATAAAAAACGTGTTACTGTGTACTACATTTTATTATGTTCTTTCTTTGTGAACATGATTCTTTCAGAATATATTTCATTTTATAAAGAAAAAACATCCATTTCAAATCTTATATTAGTTATGCATTTTACTGTGTACATACTGTTACATATTTTCATGGTTAAGTAAATAATGAATGCCATTTTAAATTTAAAGAACCATTAAACAACGCCTAAACCATTAACAAATTTTAGTAAACTGTTTCTAAATGTAGGTATTTTAGAAAAGTAGTGACTAGGCCAACTCCTGCTTACACAAATTCAATGAAATATTTTTTTTTTTAAATTCTGTATCCTGCTTCTTTAAATATTCATTTAAAAAAAACAAAAGATACATAAACAATTTTATTTCATAGAAGTAGATTAACTTGATATTTAAAATAAAGTGACTTCAATCAAGTAATATTTTTAAAAATCAATTGATTTAAATTAATGCAACTCTGTTATATACATTAAAATATTCTTTTACAGAGAAAGTTCTTTTTTATTTACTTTTAGGAACAAAAACCAAGACCTCCACCTAAACCACGAAATTTACATTATAACATTATTACATTATAACATATTAGAATATAACATTATAAATTTTTGGAAATCGGTTTCTTTTTAAGATATAAAGGACGTGTAAAAAACACGTTTTGGACTCACACTTCAAAAGGGATAAAATTTCCTAAGTATAGCCTTTTTGCTTTAAAAAAAAAAAAAAAAAAAAAAAAAAAGTAGAAGAAGGCGTATTTGAATCTCAAGAACGTTAGAAATACATTTACTAGGGAAAGAAAGATACAAACTCAATCACCAAATTATGCCACAATATTATGATTTCCTTAAAATGTAACACGAAGCACAATCCCCCCCTCCTTGATATGAACGTAGTTTTCTCTTACGAGATCTATGACACCTCGGTCTTTTACAGTAGTACTTCCAATACACAATTGATACTTTATTTCAGTTCACATCTTTGTTCAGAAAAAGTTTTTGTTTTCCATGTGTGCAAAAATAAACATTTAATCGATTATTTTAATGTGTTACATTTTTATACCATCTAACAGCAAAAATAAACTAAAAATAGCTAGCAAAATATCATAACAAAATGTTTTTTCGTTGAATTTGGTTCTGAATGCGTATTCTCAATGCTTGAACGAATCATCAATTCTGTATTTAAATGTAAATTAATGCTGTTGCATAGCAGTCGTAAGCAGCGACGTTTTCGTCTTTCTTCCACTATCGTGTCGTCTCTTCCGGAAGTGCACTGGCAACAAGTTTCCTCCCTTGTGCGCAATCTAGTTCACTATTCCTATATCTATGAGAGCATCCAGAGTTCGGACCGAGAGGTCTATGTTGAGCCCGCAAACTGCATTTTTAGAAAGGCGGTGCCTCAAAATTATTTTCAAGAAAAATGTTTTGTATATATTTTTAAACAGTGTACATAAGTCGTGTAAATAAAATTTTAGTTAGCCAAGACAAATGGTGACCCGGCTTTCCTTCACCCATTCTTACAGGACCCAGAGCACTCCTCCCACCGCAATTCGAGAGAAAGAGGTAAGTGACCTCTTTTAATTAATTCAAAGAATTATTGATAATTTTTACCCTCTCCGCCCCGGACGGTGTCCGGCTTAACCGGAGATCTCTTACTGTGTTTTTGTTACATAGTAAAGTGGCGAGCCTGCCAGGATTTTGTTAGTGTTTTGGAAATTTTTAGTAATGGAAAAATTAGTAAAATTACGAGCGCCGGTGAGAAGCAATTTCACCAAAACCACAAATGCTCTGAAAGAAGAGCTTGCTAATGAATTTGTAGATAAAGGCGCTCTGAGCGACAAACTTACTAAATTGGTAAATTTAAAGGAAGAGCTATCCAATTTAGATAGCAAGATTCTTGATGCACTTCTGGACAAAAAGGATGTAACAGACGAGGAAATTTCGAAAGAGTATGAGAGCGCGGAAGACTTGTTTATAACTATGTTTATAACTATTCCGACTTGTTTATAACTATGAAAAGACTAGCGGATAGTAAGTTAGAGAATTCTAACAGAACTAATTCTGTAGCGGGTACCGTTTCGAATAGATCGAGCTATAGACTCCCCGAAATAGAACTAAAAAGATTCGATGGTCAATTGATAAATTATCTCCCATTCTGGGCTCAATTCAAACAAATTCATGATAACGATGAACTGAGTGAAGTGGATAAATTCCATTATTTATATCAAGCCATGCAACCAGGAACAAAAGCTCGAGAATTTATTGAGGGCTACCCGGCTACGAAAGAAAATTATCATAAGGCAATTTTGGCGTTAGAACAGCGTTTTGGGAGAAAAGAGCTCTTAACGGAGGTTTATGTTAGAGAATTACTTAAGCTAATAATTAGTAATGTAGGAAATAGCAGAAAAAAATTGTCTTTAGGCAAACTTGTTGACAAAATTGAAGCTCATTTAAGAGCATTAGAGTCAATGGGGGTGGATTCAGAAGCGAACGCTGCCTGGTTATTTCCCCTGGTCGAAAGCTGCGTATCAGAAGATATTTTACGAGCTTGGCAGAGACATTCTCTCTCTTCTACCCACAGCGTATCGAATTACCCTCACGCTTCCCCCCTTGCTGGAGAAAACTCTCACTCTGTAGTAGAAAATGATCTAGTCCCCCCTAAGCAGCGTTCTAGATTGTATTCTCTCATGTCTTTCTTGCATGGCGAAGTTCTAAACGAGGAAAGGTTATCGTTGGCGAAAGAGGGCTTTGACCGTACGAGGGATACTCCAAAAGATAAACAGAAAAGTAAAAGGCCAGCTGTACCGACCGCGTTGGGGTTGCAGGTGTCAGCAAAAGCTAACAGCTGTGTATTTTGTAATATGGGATCGCACGAAAGCAGAGATTGCTGTACAGCTATGTCCATGACGATGGATGAAAGAGTAAAGAAATTAAAAGATAAAAAGTGCTGTATAAAATGTTTGAAGCCTGGTCATTTCGCGAATTCCTGCCGTAGATTTGTACGATGTCAGGTATGTTCGAAAGCGCATCCCATTGTACTGTGTCCCGACATAAGCACCCGTTAGGAACCGGCCAATAAAAGCGAAACGGAAAGATCGGAAATAGCGCAGAGCAGTGTAATTCAGAGGGAGTGCGATAACTCAATAATACTTATGACGTTAAACGTAGAGATATTTGGAAAAGGATCTAAAAGAGTACGGGCGCTCCTTGATTGTGGCTCTCAACGCTCATATGTAAAAAAATCCACTGCGCAGGAATTAGGGTTAGATCCCATTGGCTCAGAGAATATTTCTCACGCCCTGTTTGGCGGTTCAAAAACTGACTCCGAACCTCACGATAAATACTAATTGAAACTTGGTTCAACTAATAAATATTTGAAAGAAAAGTTCGAATTTGATTTTCTAAGTCAGGAAATAATTTGTGGGAGTGTTCCTAGGGTAAGATTAAATGAGAACCTGATTAAAGAATTTAAACGAAATAAAATTTGGTTGACCGACGTAGGATCTGAGAGTTCTGAAGTTGAGATGCTTTTGGGTGCTGACCTATATGGAAAATTACTTACAGGATATGTTAAACAATTGCCAGGGGGTCTGACAGCTATTGACACTAAATTAGGATGGACCGTGTGCGGAGAAATCGGTAGTAAAGAACCGAACTTAACGAATGAGAGCACGCTAGTAACAAATCTTTGCGTTAGGAATTTAGAAATTTCTGATCTGTGGAATCTAGAGACAATCGGAATTTCAGGTGTAAAGAGCGATTTGTCAAAAGCTGCAGAGGAAGAACTAGCTGTGGAACAGTTTGAAAATTCGTTGAGTCGAAGTAATGATGGGCGATAAAGTGTGGGGTTACCGTGGTTGGAGAAACGAAAGGAAATTCCTTCTAATAGGCATATCGCGGAGAAAAGATTATTTAGTGTAACGCGAAAACTCAAATCCAGTAATATGTATGAGGAATATCATAAAGTATTTTTTGAATGGGAACAAGAAGGGATAATTGAGAAAGTTTCGGGAAAGGAGGTCAATTCAAAATTTGTCCACTACTTACCTCATCATCCTGTAGTAAAACCTGAGAGTCTGACTACTAAGATTAGACCGGTATTCGATGCTTCATGTAAATCGGATAGAAACCCGTCCCTTAATGATTGCTTAGTGAAAGGACCCAATCTCATCGAACAAATCCCAGCGATTTTTTTAAGATTTAGAGAAAAGGCTATCGGAGTTGTATCAGATATACGTCGCGCCTTTTTGCAAATTGAACTAGAAAAAAATGATCGAGATTTTTTGCGTTTTTTGTGGTGGGACTGCGATAGTGGAATTCAAGAATTTAGGCATAATCGTGTAGTGTTTGGCTTAACAAGCAGCCCATTTTTACTTGGAGCGGTAATAAAATGTCACTTGTCGAATGCAGAAGGGAAATTTAAGGACACAGCAAATAAACTTTTAAGTTCATTTTATATCGATAATTGTGTCACTTCAGTTGATACTGTTGAAGAACTAAAACATTTTATTTTGAATTCGACAGAGCTACTGGCAGAGGCTAAATTAGAGTTGAGATCCTGGGAGTTCGGTCCTTTTGAGGAAATTAAAGATTTCGGTGAGAAAAATGAAATTCCAAACAGCACGGTAGATCCAGTCAATATACTAGGCCTCAAATGGGATAGGATAGACGATACTTTATTGATAACAGTCAAATCCGACTTTAAAATAAGAAATTTATCAAAACGTGAAATTTTGTCGATCACTCAGAGTATTTTTGGCCCTTTGGGATTTTTGTCTCCCTTTTTACTAAGAGCTAAACTGCTCATACAACAAGCTTGGATCATGAAGACAGACTGGGATACCCCCTTGCCTGATAACATAAGGGGAAACTTTGAAATTTGGTTCAGGGAGTAAGAAGAGTTAAGAAAAATAAAAATTCCGAGACGAGTAGGATTTGGCGATAAGAAAAACTGGTCGGTGCACGTATTTTGTGACGCAAGCCAGAGCACGTATGCGACAGTGATATTTTTGAGATGTTCTGCCCCGGAAGTTACCGTTCGATTGTTAGGCTCCCGATGTAGATTAGCACCCTTAAAGAAAATGATCATTCCTAGGCTGGAATTACTGGCATGTGTCATTGGGGCTAGGTTTAGCGCATTTATAAGGGATTCAATGAATATTTCTTCTGTTGCTACGTATTATTGGACCGATTCCACCACATACTTAGCGTGGATTAAACGTAATGATCAGTGGGGGACATTTGTCGGGAATAGGGTAAGAGAAATTTCAAAATTAACTGACCCAGATAGTTGGAGACTAGTCCCCGGTAAATTAAATCCCGCAGATTTGCCCTCTAGGGGTTGTAATGCCAAGCAATTAATAGAAAGTAGGTGGTGGGATGGCCCTGAGTGGTTAAAATTGGGTGAAGAAAATTGGCCTAGTCCAGATGTGCATCCAGATGAGACTAAAATAAATTCCGAACGAAAGAAAGCGCAAATTTCAAATTTAAGTGTAAAAGAGGAAAAATTCAATTTGTTTCAAAATATATCAAAATTCTCTCGGATTGTGCGTGTTCTGTGCTGGGTCAAAAGATTTATTCGAAAGGCCCAGGGAAAAAGAGTTCCCCCTGACATGATATTGGATGTTTCTGAGAAGCAAGATGCAGAAACCTGTCTCTGGTTGAGGATACAAAAAGAGACATTCCCGTCCGTTAAATCCATCAACAGTTTGGTGACTGTCAAAGACCAATCGGGACTTCTCGAGTCGGGACTGGACGAGTCAAAACGAAAATAATTGATAGAGACGACGAATTTGCTTTTCTGTACCCGGTGTTACTTCCTAAGAGCCACCCTGTCGTGGAGAGTCTGATATGGGAATATCATCACAACTACAATCATGCTGGTGTGCAAATTTTAGCTGCAAAACTGCGTGAAAAATATTGGTTGATTTCATCCCGTCGTGCCGTAAGAAACGTCGTATCCAAATGTGCGACGTGCAAACGATACAAAACCAAAGCCTCCGCGGCGCCTCCCATACATCTCCCACTTGATCGGGTGAGAGATGCCTGTGTATTCGAAATTATAGGCATCGATTTGTGCGGCCCCCTTTACCTGAAGTCACGAGCAAAGGTATGGGTCGTCCTCTTCACGTGTGCAGTCTATCGAGCTATCCATCTAGAACTCGTCTCCAGTCTTAGTACGGAAGCCTTTGTACAGAGTTTTAGACGATTCATTGCGAGAAGAGGGAGACCCTCTACAGTATACACCGACAATGCCACCAATTTTACGGGCACAGAAAACTCCTTGAAATCAGTCGATTGGAGCAAAATTGCAGCTGAAAGCCAGCTCTCTCCCATCAATTGGAAATTCATCCCCCCTACCGCAGCGTGGTGGGGCGGATGGTGGGAGCGGCTCATCAGATGTGTGAAGGAGCTCCTTGTCCGAGTCTTAGGTCGCACCACTTTAAACCAGGAAGAGCTCTACACTGTTTTGTGCGATGTAGAGGCAACCATCAACAGTAGACCTCTAACCTATTTGGCTGAGGATCCGGAATCCTTCGTACCAATCTCTCCATCTATGTTCCTGCAAGAGGTGCGTGAGATCGGTGTACCTGAATTTGATAACCTTGACAAAGAAAGTCTGAATATTCGATTCAGGTACTGCCAAAATCTACGTCAAGCATTACGAAGTCGATTCCAGAAGGAATATTTAGGCCAGCTAGTGCAACGACCATCTCAAATCCAACAAAGTTTACAAGTTGGCGATGTTGTCCTAGTCGGCATAGACAACAAAAAACGTCTACTTTGGCCCATGGGTATTACAGAAAGTGTTCTACCAAGCCGTGACGGCATTGCAAGAGTCGTGAAAGTGAAAACGAAGTCGGGATCTTTAATAAGACCCATACAAAAACTATTCCCATTGGAAATATCGAGAACTCAGGACCCGGTAGTGAAAACTGTGTTTGAAAACCGATCACGCCGTGGCAGATTACTGAAAATGCCAGAAAGATTGTGACTGTGAACAAAGAACTTTGTCAAAACATAGACACTTTATTTTGAACTTTTTACACTTGTTTAGAACTTTAAGTACTCTAGGACCTTTTAAGAAAAAAAAAAAAAAAAGCTTATAGTGTGTATATTTTGTGTGTGAATTGCACAAGGAATTTTGTCAATGCTTTTTCTAACTTTTATATCTGTATTTCTTTTTAGATATGTTATTGGAATTCGGTGCCCCTAATTCCAAGGTGGGAGGATGTTATGAAAACCAAGGTCATGCCTCCACCAGATGGAGTTAGGGGTACTATGATTGTCCCTTTTCGCACCCATCCTTCGGGGCTGGGGAAAACTCTTCAGAGAGCATCCAGAGTACGGACCGAGAGGTCTATGTTGAGCCCGCAAACTGCATTTTTAGAAAGGCGGTCCCTCAAAATTATTTTCAAGAAAAATGTTTTGTATATATTTTTAAACAGTGTACATAAGTCGTGTAAATAAAATTTTAGTTAGCCAAGACAAATGGCGACCCGGCTTTCCTTCACCCATTCTTACAGGACCCAGAGCACTCCTCCCACCGCAATTCGAGAGAAAGAGGTAAGTGACCTCTTTTAATTAATTCAAAGAATTATTGATAATTTTTACCCTCTCCGCCCCGGACGGTGTCCGGCTTAACCGGAGATCTCTTACTGTGTTTTTGTTACACCTTCTATAAACCCGTTGAGGGATGGAATAAAGTTTTATTATTCTCAGGAAAATTTTTGGCGAAATATAATGTTCCAGAGATTAAAATATATTAAGATAAAATTTTGTAAAACAATTCCACGATCCGATCTTACGGCCCCTTTAAAATGCAGACCCCGGTACTGCGGGACCAGTATCTCCCCAAACGGTGGTCCCGTACCTTTATACGTAAGTATCCACTGTTGGCCAAAATGGAACGTATATACATGTACGTACAGAAGTCAAGCAGAAATTTGTTAAAGTACATTTAGGAATACTCAAAATCTGAAAACCAAAATTTTATTCATAAAATCAAAACAGGAAATTTGACCTTTGTATTAAAAGGGAAACGGGAAGCTTTGGAGGCACCCTTTGACCTCCATGTTAAAATTTGTTGTTTCTGTTGTGAGATTACGACCAATTAGCTACACGCGGGCTCTAGGCTGATGGATGGGATGCTCTCCGTAGGGGGGCGGGTGTCTTTCTAAGGCGTCCTAACCCGTATTTACGCTAAATTTCGGACGAAACGACGGAAAACTCGGAACGGTTAGGTCAGCGGACAGGACCTGTCAGAGCATATTTTAAGAGATTTTTATTTATATTCTTTGGTTATTTATATTCTTTGCTAAGGCTATGAGCTAAACATATTGCACACACTTGACACGTATACAATACACTAGTCGATTTTCCCTCTTTTCACGTAAAACGTTAAACCACATTTAAGAAAGGTAAAAAGAAGATAAAAAGAAAATGAAGAAGAAAATGGGGAAGAGGATAAAAACAAAATGAAAATTTTCATGATTAATAACTTAAATAATAAAATTGAGTTTTGCTTCAGACCCCCGCTTTGTGGGATCAAAGACTGGGACTGGGTCAGTGGCGTAGACAGAAAAATGTTTTAGGGGGGGGGGTAGGCAATGCCATAACGAAAAATCTTGAGGTCAGGAAATAGTAACCCTAGTAGCAGTAACCCATCGGTCGATGAGAGGCGGGTGAGTTTAATCAGACGAGAACGAGCAATGGCCGATCTCGGCTTTTCACCCAAAAACGGGGAACTTCATCGGTAACTGGTACAAAATGCCCTCTCGGGGGGCCATCAAGCCCATCATTGTTTTCCGATGACTGTGAAATAAAGAAAAAAACCGATGAGAAACCGATAAACTTTTTTAAATATATATGCTAATAAAAAATAAACGACTGGCAGCAAAATTTTCAAAAGAATGTCCCTTTCTGTTTATTATTTTTTAGTTTTTTGGATGCTAACTTTCCGTTTTTCTGAAAAAAAAAGAAGAAAAAAAATTCTTCCTCCACCAAGCCCGAACCCCGAATATACCGAGGCATAGACTAACGCTCTACCCCAAGGCCATCCAGACTTCTCATGCCAAAGGATGAAGTACCGGTTATTTTAGTCTCAGATTGGGACTTGGGGGGGGGGTGAAATTTTGACAAAGTGATGTTCAGCTATTATTAAAATTAGTCAAATTATTCGATTGGTAAGAAATTAATTTCAATTTTTACTAATGTATGTAAGTAGCAACAACATTCAAAATTAATAATTAAAAAACAATATTGCAAATTGTACAGGAATTTTAGTGTGATTTTAACTTTCATATTTCTTGGATAACTTTTAAAAATTAACTGATTTCTCATCTTGCTGTTTACATTAATGAGGTTTCAAAAGAGTTGTTCATTTTAATGAAGTTTCAGTTATTCTTATAATGCAGCTGACGCTCAAATAGATTTTCTTTTCTTTTTTTAACACGGTTTTTTAATTATTTAAATATTACAAACGATTTTATATAATAAACACTTATATGGTTTTTTTTGTAAATATTTCTTTTCACATCCAAATTTTGTGGGAGGGGCAAGGGGGAGGGGATTCCACCCCATTGCCCGTCCTCATACCAATATAGGAAAATTGAAGTAAATTATGCGATTAATTCAAGAATTGTTCAAATTTTCCTTAGATTATGCAAAGGCAGATCTAAATTACGCAAATATTTATAGGAATTTTGGTAAAATGTAAACCACTGTGGGAGACCTGCAAGGCCCGATGACTATAGAGCTGCAGTTTCGGATGAAAAATTATTTGTCGGTTTCCCATCGGCGAAATTGCTCGTCTAGATCACCTCTATGAGTGAATAAAAATTAATCTATTGGAGAAAATCAGAAGTGCTCTTGCAGATGTCTTAATTCGATGAGTCGGTGAGTTAACGATGAGTGGATGAACGCCCATGCAGAAAACCAGCAGTCATTGCTACTAGCAAAGCTTCAAAAAGGCCCTTCTTAAGGTACATTGAGGCCCGGGCCCGAGTGACCCGAATTTAAGAGATGGCACACGTTACATGCAAGAAAAGTGGACCATAATTCGATTAACATTGGTTAAACTTGGAAAATGAAGTGAAGATGAGGCCCAAGGGGGTGATAGGGGGTCCTCCCTCCATGAGGAATGTTTTGCCATACAAAATGTATATTCTTCACTCCCTTATCACATACAAGTAAACATATACGTGAGTGGCACTAGTCGTAACTCCCGCATGAAAAGTTTCCAGCTACGCCATTGTGAGGTCCCACTATCATTTGTTGCTACAGAGTCCCCTAATTTATTGTTAAGAATCTGTCTTTATCATCGATTTATTCCCACTGCACAAAAACAACTTCTATTCTATTTCATATTTACAACTGTAAAAGGAAGTTCTGAATAAAACAGCTCTAAAATTTCTAACTAAAAAATAAAAGATGAATGATATAGAGCAGTTCCTATTTTGTGGACTTTGCTCTCAATGCAAGAATAAGGCCCTTTTTAAAGAATTTAAGGGGTTCTCACCCCGCAAACCTCCCCCTCTCTACGCCACTGGATTGGGTGGCATGGTTGGCCCTTATTATCACTACGTGGCACTACCTTTTCACTGCGTCCCACCTACTTTATATGTTAAAATATGCTCTGCTACCTGGTTTTGAACCATGCACCTTCCGCCTCCCAGTTCAGCAGTGGAGGCGTTAGACTTTCCCCGACGCGGGGCACAAATATACATGTACATATGTTGAGTGGCGTATCCAAGAAGGGGCTTAACCTCCCTCTCGGAAAACATTCTTGTCACTATGGAAAATTGCAACTATTTGCACCACTTGAAAATATTTTACTTTAGAAAATGATTTGTTCACAATCATTTTCTAAACTAAACTATCCAGATAAGTTTCAAGGAGATGAAGGACAACATAATATTTTGTATTGTGAAATATTTCCAGGAATCGGATCGACATACATAATCGAATACCCAGGCTCCGGATATTTAAAAAAAAACCACTGCACAATCTTTCCTGGTAGATTGTTATTTAAACTGACCCTAATTAACGTATCTCAAACTCCTTTTACATTACACAAATATTTCCCGAAGGCCTCAGCAAGCGAAAAATTTCCGTGGGTAGTGGGGATCTGTAGTGCTAAAATTAAATTAACTGATCTCTAGAATCAACGCAAATAAACTATTGGTGCATTTACTGAAATTTCGGAGAGGGGGAGGGGGTCAAACCCACATGATCCTCCCCGCTGGTTACGACCTTGCACGTTTCTATAAAATCTCGAAGGCCACTTTTAAGAGTTCAGGTTAACGCTTAAAATATTTCATATGGATGAAATTTCTTGAAAAAAGTTCAGCGAAGAAAGTTTTACGCATTTTTTTCCGCAGAAAAAATATCAGAAGCAAAAGTGTTTTGTGCAAGAATATTGCTGTCAAATCACTGAAAATTTATTTTATTTATTAAGCATGGCTAAACTTGCACGCTTTTACACAAATTGCAGTTATTTTTTATAAAATCAAGAGATATATGTAAATTTAATTACGGTTTAACTTCGATATCTCAAACATCGAAATTCTTGATATCTCGAATAAATGTGTTTTCCATTACAAATTGACTCTCGCCCCACCAGTGGCATAGCGCTAGCCCTTTGAACTGGGAGACGAAGGTGCCTGGTTCTAATCTAGGTCGCGTCCGCCGACCTAACCGTTCGTGGTTTTCTGTGGTTTTTTCCGAAACTTCGCATAATAACGGGTTAGGACCCATGGCCGGACTGGACCGCTGAAACGGCCCGGGCGATTCAACCAGACCGGCCCCGAACATTAGTAGCGCATCTATGATATTATAGCTGGGCGAGGTGACATGTACAAATTCAATTGAACTCTGTTATACTAATGATAACGTTTTATGATGATTAAGATATTCTGTATGTCCAATCACTTGCCTAAAGTGCAGAAGCTCGCTTAAAACATCACTCGCTTATAGCGTCCTAAATGGTCTGTTCCCTTCAATGGCGTTAAAATCTAATTCAATTGTATGTGGAATTACCGAGAAAAATTATTTAAAACCTACTACAGCTTATTGAAGGTTTTTTAGAAATAATTTAAAGACAACTTTTAAAATAATTTAATTCTGTGATTCAGTGGTATTTCTCTACTTAAAAAAAATTTCACTCTAATTTTTATCAGACCCTTTAGCCTCTTCCGTGGATGCGCCTACGCTTATAACATACCTCAATTAGTATGAGAATGGAACAATAATACTTAGTTTTCAAAACAACATTTTTGATTTGTTATTTAGTTGACCACCCATCAATGAAGCGAACAATAACATTCATAAAATTTTTAATTCGTTGTATAAAATTAAATTCATACAATAAAAGAATGATATAAGAGTATACATATTTATAAAAATATTTAGCAAGTGAGCCAAAGGTGTTCATAGTTAAATTTTGGGTATTAGGTGATCATAATACAGTCAAACCTCGTTAGTGCACCACTCTCGAAACGAAGCCACTTAAAAATGACTTACTAAGAATGCCTTCTTAAGCGTAGTTTATATTAAATGCATAAGGAAATTTTGAATGTTCATATACTAAGTGAGCTTATAATTAACTTACATTATAATTTAAATAAATTAGTAGAGTAAGAATTTAATAAAATGGATGACAAATTAAGGAAATTAAAAGATGGTACGTAGTACTTATAATTTAACTGTACAATCTGTCACATTTAATCTGTTAACGTACGGATGTCGAAACGAAAAACAGTCTTAGGTGAATACCTAAAATTTGTGGATAAGGCAACAACATGTGGATAAGGAAAAATGCTGAGTCCCGCTCAACAAAAATTAAGTGGTTTTGACAGATAACCTTACCAAAGAGATGGGATCGAGTTCGTATTTTGCACTCTTAAAAGTGCCGTCTTAAGTGGAATCGTTGAAAAAATAGCGACGCAATAAGCGGAGTAAAGTATGTGAAAAGACTAGGGATCGACCGATACCACATTTTCGCCGATGACCGATACCGATACTTTACCTATAAATTCATTTTCAGAAATGGCCGATACCGATACTTTTAAGTTATGGTATCGGCCGATACCGATACTTAACCGATACCGATACTTTACATAATTTAATGCCATTTAAACCAGTTTTTGTAACGAGAGTGTAGTTCTCGTTAAAATGAATAACAGCATGATGAAATTTGATGCCAGTTGAAAGCATTAAAAAGAAAAAGCAGTGGATACATTGAAGTGTGAATTTACAGTAGTTCTAATCTTTCTTTTCTATTCAATCATACCGACGAATGGATGAATTTATAAAAAGCTGAGCACTCGGAAGCGTCTTAGTATGCAGGTTCGGAACTTTCTCCTCGCGTGGCTGTCGATCTAGTGGTCTAGAGTTTGGGACGATTTTCTCCAGATGTTACGTGAATATGCGTTAGACTCCCTTAAAAAGTAATCGGCCCAAGCTCCCCTATAGGTATATGCCCCTCATGTAGCCTTAACAGACCACAAACAGGGGGGGGGGGGTTAAAGGGATATATTAATAAGAGAATCCATTTCCAGTGCTGACTAATGCAAATATTTAAATCAATTTTCTGAACTTCTATTTTGTCGCCTAATTGTTGCTATGAGCCAGATAAAAGGTTTCCATATTAGACCCAAAACAGCTTCCTGCTTGCTCTTACTATATGTGTCTTCGTTTTTGGTTCATGTCTCGATTTTGTGCTTGCAAAAGTAAACACACGAAATTTAATCAACTTCAAAGCTTGCAAGTTTTATTTAGATTTTCTTTAATTATAATTCTTTCACATATGAAAATATTTTTTAGATTGCTTAAACTGCATTAAATTGTGATAATGTAGGATAAACTGTACAGTATTATGTAAGTACATATGTATTTAGATATTGTTCATTAAATACGTATGTAAATTCTTCCCTTAAATTGCATAATAAGTTTACATTAATGAATGATTTTATTTATCTGCTCCAATTATTTAACCACTAAGCGAATTATTGAATGTTTTAGCAAGATTTCTTTTTAATATGAACTTATATCATCATTTTTAAGTTCTTTTTGGAAATCCGAATATTTTGATTCTCCGGACAGAGTTAAGTCACAATTAATCCGGATGATCCATGTATTTGATCTTTACGAAGAACAGGTACACACCGATTATTCCTGTGTTTTCTTTATACATAAATCAAATACTATTCACAAGAACTATGTTTTTTTACCCCAAAAATTGAAATAAACTAAATAATAATTAGTATTACTAATTATATTAATACAGCTTTAACTTTTTAAATTAACATTATAAATAATTACACTAGTCAACAAATTTGAACTTTTTTTCTGCCTCTGGTTTGTAAATGGGTGGATTTACTTAATTTCGGGGTGCTGAATTCACTGATAAAATCAATTTATGTCTATCACGTCACATTTCCAAGAGGCACAGGAAAATCAGAATCACTACCGGCAAAATTTGATAGAATTGAAACTAACACGAAATTCCTATTAAGAACTTAATAATTCAATATTATTTTATATGTATACATTGGTATTTATATGCATACACGTGCCAACATAGATATCTTTTTTCCTGTCAAAAATGCCCTTGCCACTTGGTTTGAATGAGGTCCAAGCCGTTAACTCTATATTTGCCAGTCTGATATCAAACGATGGATCGCTGAACAATTTTTCTATTTGTGGTCCAATAAATATACTTTCTTTTAACTTTGCTTCACTCAGTTTGAGAAACTTTTCTTTGAAATGATTGAAGACCTGACCTCATTTATCCAGAGCTTTAACAAAATTCTTTATAAAACCCAACTCGACATGAATCGGAGACAAAATGATTTTATTGGGCTCAACCAGTTGAGTATTTTTCAAATTTTCCTTTACAGTTACATGTGATTTCCTTTTAAGCCACTTTACTGCATAGTGGCCAAAGTTTCATTTCATGTCTACTGCATGAGCCAGAGGTACAGACGGAAAAGTATTGCTATTATGCAGTAGTACTGCTTTCAATCTGGTTTTCCTAGAGTCAATAAAGAGTGACTATTCCTGATGGTTATGTTGTACACCTAGCTGCATCAGCAGACCATTGACATCTCTACATACACACATTGAATTCTGCATGTCGAAATATTGAGCGAATGAAGTCCCTTTTGAAACAGGAAATTTTTGTACCTGGATCTAGAAAGTTTCGTTGTTGCAGTCTGGACCCCAAAAGTTCAGCTTGCTGTTTTGAAAGTTTTAGATTGCGTACCAAATTGTTCAACTCCTTTTGATTAAAGGGCTAAGCCGAAAAATCTTGAAAATGAGGAGAATATTTTCTACAGTTTCTTGATCAGCGTCTTTAGATTCACTTGATATTGTTTCTGATTCTATGTTTTGCAGATTACAGGCAGGAACAGGCAACCTTTCGTTATGTCACCAGCAAATGCACTGAAGATACATTTTGTACTTTATTTTATGTCTAGTTTTGATAGAGAATGCCCTGCAATATTTGTGAGAGAGAAGTTATAGGCTGTAAAATGAACCTTAGGATAACTCCACACCATAGGAATTGATAATTGCATTGCTTGGCATTTTCCTTTCAGTCACTTGGTTAAAGGAGTAGTACATGTTATGCACGAATAAGAGGCACAAAAGTTTTATCTTGATCACCAAGAGGACTATCAAAATATAATTTATAGGCCTTCTTAATCAATCAGTAGTTGTTTTTTGGGGCTTTTGGGGTGAATTTCTCACAGACATAATAAAAGTTGTCGGGGTGGTTAAGACAACAACTATGTTTACTAATTGTTATTTTTAGTAAATGCAAGTTTTAAATATATGTATAAAGCAATTTTAAAATAAAAATACCTCTCAATAGAAGCACTCACTTATTAAAAAAAAAAAAAACTCTCAATACATTCTTAGGCTGAGATAAATATGATAGTAATTGCACCATGCATGTTTCAACATTCACTAGGTCATAATGTTTATTTCGAACTACTGGATTATCTGTCCATCTAATGAATAACACTTGCCTGTGTAATATCTGACATAAAGGACAATTTATTGATCTTATAGCACTCGAGTACCAAACTTTAGAAAATAAAAATAAAAATTAACCATTAAAATAAAAGAAAGGAAAGTAGTGAAATTAAGAAAAAATAAATAAAAATCCTTAAAAACTCAAAAATCTTATGTGCTAGAGCATTTTGAAAGGTAGATTCGGATTTACACACCAAAATACATACTAATTGATGTATCACATCCCAGAGGCAAAATGGCTGTTGAGTAGTGTTATTAGATATTGATAATTATTACACTTCTCAAACAAAATGATACACAAATCCTAATTTTTCTCATTAATCTGATAAATAATAAAATCATTAAATGTTTGATAATTCGTACTTTGATAGTTTGTAATGTTTTAAAAGTGAATCATTTAACTTGTGGACCAACATAATTAACCCTTTGAAGCGCAACCCTTTCCCAATGCAGAAAAAAGGGCCGCCGTTGCCATCGCTCGACTTAACTACCAGCAAGTTGGCGGACGTTCGAAACGTTCATCGCGTGCCACAGATCTAGAGACCCTTTTTTGATGGCAGCTCCCTTTTTTCAGCATTGGGCAATCTGTCCAGCTGTTCTTGCATTCTTCCATTTTTCAGCAGATGTCAGTGATGTTAAAAATAATCGCGACCATTTTTTTACGGGAAATGACGTGCTAAAAAGTAAAGGATTCTCGTGGAGCTATGTCACCCGCCACTATTTTTATAGAAATCAAATCTATTCTTCGTGGCTGGCAACAGTCAAAACGTCAGAGTTGGGTGATCCCAGAGCGGGATCACTGCGCGTTAAAGGGTTAAAGTTCACGGGAGTCGCCAGTTTTCAAGTCACTGCCAAAAAGTTAACTTCTTTGCGACACAAAAAAGGAATAAATTGTTTTTACATATAGGTTTTTTTTATAATTTTAGTATCATTAATTTTGTCATTGAAACAGCTACAATATGAAGAAAACTATTTTTGCTCGTTTTCAAGCTACGCCTTGGAGGGTCTAAATAAAAGATGCTTAAAAATGACGAGATTAAATGAATGTTAAAGAAAAATCCAAAAATGATAAACTAAATTCAATTTGCAAGTCTTAAAAAAAAGTTGCTACTAAAAGTAAAAAAGTATCAATATTTAATGAAATTAATCTTCAGTGTTTTTGTTTTTATGACCATTGTTAACATGTTTTTCTGATTGATATGAATAAATTTTATCTGTTTTAATTCTAAGCTCTGAGCAGGGGCGGCGTGGCACGGTAAGCAAGGTCTGTGTGCCATCGTCGAAAGGGGGGGCATTTCAAACTGAGAAAATCTTGATCTAGAGCAGTGGTTCCCAAACATTTTTGTCCTTCTCTTCAAAAAATCTTCAAATAAATTGTTTTTTCTTGACCCACTACTACAGAACGATAACCAATATAGGCTATATAACATAGTTTACTATATAAAATACTAGTGTAATTTTCCCCACCCCTTTTCGACCCACCGAAATTGCTCTCGTGACCCAACAATGGGTCGCGGCCCATAGTTTGGGAACCACTGATCTAGAGCACAAAAGGAGCTCATTTTTTTTACGTTTCCAGAGGGCACCATGGGGGGGGGGTATGTCCGACAAACGTCATTCGGTTCAAACCCTATCCCCGTTTGCATGCGCAGAAATACGATTCACTTCCGATAGCAGAATGCTACTTTCGGTTTCAAATTTTTCCGGCTGACTAATATTAAAGTGACTGTATCTGAAGTTCTATAAGCTAAATAGAAACAAATTCCTCAAACGTATTTCGAAGGCTGAAATATTACACTTTAAGACACATATGGGCAACCGCCGGCCCCCGGGCCGGATGTGGCCCGCCACGGCTTTTGATCCGGCCCGCAGAACATTTGAAAACTCCGTATAAACCATTCAATATCCCATATAAATCCCAATTATATGGCCCGCCACTTGGCTAAAATCTGCAAGTTTGGCCCGCGACTTCGCTAATACATCCTAAAGTTTCGCCCACAAGTTTTCAAAGGTTGCCCATACCTGCTTTAACACTTTAAAGGTCGTCATCCCCTGAAATGTCAAACAATGTCAAAGACCGTCTCCCCCCATCAATTTTGATATCTATATCATACCCAAGCCGAATCAGATGTTCGTGCGCCAATTTTTTTAAATAACAATTTAAAGCATGCCCCTGAAATCCATATCAAAAACTAGACTTTCTCCAACGATATCAAGAGCCTATATATACAGTAGAATCTCCCTATAACGAAATTTTTCACGGAAACGTAACTTTAAGGCTTAAATAACACTATAAACATTCACCATATACCAAAGAGCTTATCTTCCCATAGCGAATATTTTAGATTTACCTTTGATTTTTTTTCGTTAGATTTGAAGAAAATTTTAATTTTTGAACAGACCACTTAGTGGAGAACAGATGATAAAAATGGAGGCCAGAAAAGTGAAACTGACTCCGATAATGAAGACACTAGACCAGCGCCCGATTATGACCTACAGGGGCACCTGGCATTGATAGATTTGGGGGCCCCCAATCTATGAAATTTGTTATATTTTTCATAAAATTTTGATATGAAAAAGAATATTTCAGAAAAAACATTTAAAATTGGGGTCCCTTTCAAGTCGGGGGCCCTGGGCAAAGTCTCGATTTGCACATATAATAATAAGGCCCTGCGCTTCACGACCAAAACCACATCAACTTTAATGCTTCAACCTTTCAAAACCATTAAAAAGAGGTTTCCAAATGGAAGAAAATGTGCCTCACTCTATTTTCAGCGGACTTTTAAAATGTGAATATTTTTATGAAAATTTAAAATCACAGAATGCAAAAGAATGTAAAATAACGGAATTTTGAAGTAAAATAAACGTAAGTGCATTACATATTTTATTCTCTAAATTCGTGGATTGTCTTTACTTTTGAACACTTCATTTATACAAGGGAAAGTAAGAAACCGTAACAAATTTTATAATAAATACCAATTTATTTTTAATTGAAAATCATAATTTAATACTTTTAATTATCGAATTAACTAAAAAGTTTGTAATATTTGCTGAAATAACTACAAAAATCTCTAATCTCTGTGCAACAAAATTTTCTCTATACCGAATTTTTTAACTGCACACAGTGAGTCTACACAGTGAGAAAATAAACGTTTATAAAACTGAAGTAAAATTAATGCCTACTGTTAAACTGTCATCTAATGATTCTTCGTCCACAATTCCCACCACACTTGGTGATACTACATCCAATTAGCGATGGTTAGAATTTAAAAAAAACACAGTTCGAAAACACTCGCGCAAACAAATGTGCCAATGAAACGATGCCTCTCATCTCATTACCAAATTAAAGATTCTAGAATGGTGTTGCGCCTGCGTGCTTTTCTTCTGAAAAGCGAAGTATCGGTTGAAAAGTATCGGTGAAAATGGCTGAAAGCAACAGAAACCGATACTTTCCCGATACTTTTAGAATCGAAAGAACCGATACCGATACCTAAAAAAAATTGAGGTATCGGCGCCGATACTATCGGTTGCCGATACTATCGGTCGATCCCTAGAAAAGACCTATTAAAAAGGTTGGGAATTTTGAAAAATGATGTAGTATGCGGAGCGATGTCTCATACATGTGACTTACTAACGGGATTTGACTGTATTCTGGTTAGGTGAATGTGGATTTTTTTCCCTCTTGTAACTAGGGTTGGGTGATTTGCCCGTGTAAAGGTAGTTTTGTCAGGACAATGGCAAGGCTCATAAAAACCAGGAGGGGGGAAGGCAATTACTTAAATTTAGTCTGCGATAATTATTAAATATCACAAATTATGTTGGTGTATGTATTACTTTAAATTATTGCGTTTGCTTATCTGAGTTCAACTAGAATATTTTAGCTAATTAAACATAAATAAATTATTTTGGCGTGCTTTAAATACTCAGTACATAGTTAGAAATAGTTACATTCAAAAACTAATTTGTAATTACTTTTGAGAGTACAATACCTGACAGCTATTGTCATTATTTTAATAATCTGTAGAGCATTTTTAATTAATAAATTGATAGATATACGTAATACTTTCATTTGAAAAGAAAAACTGCATAAGCCTGTAGATCTTAGGTCATTTTCATGCAATAGTTTCCTCTGTTGGGACAGTTTAGCGTTAAATATTAATTGGAAAATCAAGACAGTAAATTTGAACTATGAAAAGAAATCGTGCAATAGCTTTGTTTAATTTAACTATGTACTATTTAAAGTACATTCATTCAGATTCACCGTCCCAGAATTAAAAGAAAATCATAAGAGCATTTAAAAACAGCTAATGAATACAAAGAAGAAATGGATCCAAACATTGTGAATCATATTCAAAATTTTAATTTTCACAGACAAGTAAAAGACTTCATAAAACACTTAAAAACAGTATCAATTGCATTGAACATTATAAAAAAAAAAAAAAAAAAAAAAAAAAAAAAAATCAGCTACCATAGCAGATATGTGCCATATAAGGATGTGAACTTCTAAGAAATGAAGGTTTAAAATCTCATTATATTTCAAAGTAAAGAAGAGATTGAACACAGTAGCGGATTCAGGGGAGTTACTGTGTCCCCCCCCCCAAAAGAGATTGCTAAAGGGTAACATTCTGCTTCATTATGCACTTTGAATATGTAAAGTGACCATTTTTAATCACTTAGCCCCTCCCAAAAGTTTTTACATTGGTTTAGACTAAAATTTTGCTTTATTGTATATTTTGTTTGGATGAAATAAGCTTTTTTTCAAAATTTAGCCCCTCCCAAAAGAGAATTTCTGGATCCGCCACTGATTGAACAAGCCATTCTGCCATCTCATCTTGTAGTTTATTTACTACATTTGAAGTACAGAGGTGAATATTTAAACTAAAAACAAAAAACCATACATTGATTTATGTGTATAAAAGAAAAGAACCATGCATTGATATATGTGTATAACCATTAATCCGAATATTGATTGGACCCATTGGTTTAAATCTTAGTATATTTATTTTTTTTCAGAACATAGTACAAAACTAAATACAAACGGAAGAGACTCTATCCAGGGTAGCCAGTAATTTGCAATTTTCGTGGCTTTTTTACAGGTGAGCGGAAATCAGAATGCCGCTATTCTCTCGTACGAGAGAGAACCCAACCTCGCTGATACACAGCTTGTGTCATTGTGATTTAGAGTTACCGTCTATTTATTTTATTTTTCTCACTGGAATATGGGCGTGCTATTGTTTTTTAAACACATTTTCCTATTCTGGCAATCCGTTGTATCCGTCTGGTATCCGTTGAAGGCAGGTGCGGATCGTCATGTCAGCCTCGAATTGTAAAGTGCTTGTCTCAAGAGACTTGCTCGGGCCGGGTACGGGATTAATAGATCTTTTGCCAACGGGCCGGGCCGGACTTCTATCCTGTGATAACATTTTTTTCTTTTTCGCCTTCCTGAAACCCACACACAAAAAAAGGGTTTTTTGAGCCATTACTCCATTTACCTTGAAAGGCCTTGACGCTTTCAAGTTTTCAAGTTTTGTTGCACTTGAAAATACAGAGGTAGAAACGGATGTCATAACATAATAGTCCGTTTTCCTTTTGTGTACTATTTACCAGTAGTGGCACAAGACTTTGCCCGACGAGGGGGCCAAATCATAAACCCTAACACAAATGTAGAATTTTAAATTTGAATGCATTTACTTATATTGGTACAACATGAGTATTTTATCGTTTACATTACCATTATTTTGAATATTAGTATTAATTTAATGTATAGTTAATATTAATAACGTTACTTAATATAAAATGTCTGAAAAATATTTATTTATCGATCTATCGGATCGTTTTTATATATTTTTTAATTTCTGGAATTTTTTAATTTTTATTTCGCAATTATGGGCCCGTACTGGCCGGGTGGTATGTATGTTTCAAATGTGTTACGGGCTTGGGAAGAACCTTCAAGCTCAAGAATCGGCGAACTCGGGCCGGGCCGGGACTCAATTTTCAGGACCGTGCAATGAGTATTTTTGAAATTTTCTATAAAGCTCATTGTAATTTTAATCATTACAAAGATACCTTAGATATGGGAAGCATTATTCAGCATATAAAATAAAAAGCCCCCCTTCCCTTGCACATGTTGCGTCGTAACCTTGTGGATCGATGTTGTGTTTATAGTCCGGGAGCCAGCGACAGATTTTTGCGACCAAAATCCTCCCAGCCCATAATTTCTCAGATGATTAAGACGGTTGTGTGTTGAAGCATGGTGATCGTCAGCTGCCGCACCATGGGTGGGTTGGGCGGCGGCCGCCTTCCAGACACGTTAAAAAAAAAAAATTCAGTCATTTCCTCCCGGTTGAAAATTTCTGAAATGATAGTTGGCATAGTACTTGTTTGAAAAAAAACCGTCAGCTGGCCAAGCGGCGGTGGATTATACGTCAGCTGCTCATACGAACATGTAAAAAAAAAAATTTTTTTTCAATGATTTCCTCCCGGTTGAAAATTTGACAGATGTTAGTTTACATTCTACTTTAAATAAAAAAAACAAGTCAGCTGGCTGTATGCCGGTGGAAAACCCGTCAGCTGGCACAGTGAAAGTGTGGCGCGGAAAGGTAGTGTGGCCGCCGCTAGCCTATTTCAATGCACCAGCTGACGGGTTTTCTCCCGGCATACGGCCAGATGAATTTTTTTATTATGGCAAGAATTATGTCAACAATTATTTGACAAATTTTCAACCGGGAGGAAATAACACACTTTATTTTATTGGACACAACGCGCTGATATCCTCAATAACCCTAGTATTTTTCATAATTATGTATAGAAATATAAAAAAAAAAAACAATCTGTGCTACTTTAAAAACATGAAAACCACCGGTTTCCTCATTTTTAAGCGATTTTTTTGGCATTTTCAGCTCCATTTTATTTCTCCGAGTCAAAAAAGTTTATCATTTGCGTGAGAAAATTCGGCTCTGCAAGCCGAAAAGGACGTTATATTGACGTTATATCCGGCTTTGAAGGAAAAATTGTGATTCCTTCCTTTTAAATTGCTTTTCTACATTACACAGTTTAATTTTTCTTCTCATAAATAAATCGAGGATTTATAAGCGGACTCCGAGCCAAGCAAAGAAATCGTCTGCCTATATATAAGAATGGCTATATATACAAAATGAAATCTTTCGAATGCGAAAATTTTTCCTGTTTTCAGAATAGCATAATTTGATTGTTTGGGAATATAAAGATTAATATTTTGGAATTGGAGATATTTAAATTGTCAGTGGAAACAGATCGTCCAAACGTTTCGGAAGGATGGATCTTAAAAAGACTGTCGAACTGCTTTAAATAACTTAATAAAATGTCGATTGTAAATCCGTTTTGCGTTTTTTTGCAAAAAGGCTGCTTCAAAATTGAAGTCTTTCAATAAAGAAAATTTGGGGAAGTGCAGCGAAATTCTAATTATTCGAAAACAGAATAATTTAGTTGGAAAAGAAATAGTGTTTCCTGCACTGCCGAACGATTTTCAGCTGTACCACAGCGAGTGCTACAGAAGCTTTACAGCTTTATCACCAAAATGCAGAGTCGCCACATCAACAGCAGCATTGTCTTCTTCAACTGCAGCATCGTCTTCTTCATTTGCAGCACCGTCTTCAACAACAGAGTATGAAAAGTGATATAAATTTTTATAGACTGTTATGAACTGAAAAGTTTAATATATATATATATATATGTAATGTATAAAAAGGTAATTTGGGTTTTACTAGTTTGGGTATTGTTCAAGCGGATACTTTCACTGTAAGTTTTACTTTCCTGTCATACTTGCCACGCGCGCTCTGGAGCTATGTTTTATTTATTTTGTTATTTGCCAGACATCAGGCCGTCGATTCTGAGTTCTTTAGATGTACACGTGTCCCCACGCCCTTGTGTCCCCGGATGTGGGTCATGTCGGTAAATGTGTGTGGTTCGATCAGAGATAAGAGAGAGGAGGAGTTGTGTCTTCGCAGACCACGTGGTGTGGTAAGCGTAAATACTCCCGCACATCGAAAATCGGGGGACTTCTGCCACTGGAACTGCTTCATGAGTCCACGCTGATTCTTGTACCCGTCTCCCCTCCCCTCTTCTCATTCTAAATTGTAACTTAATTGTAATGTTCAATAAACCATATTACCTGCCTTAACTCTGAAGCTTACTTGAAATATCTGACGTCTCAAATAGCCGACAGGATGATTGCCTGTGTGCCAATTAAAAATTTTAAATCGTAAAAAAATTAACGCTCAATAATCCGGGAGACGGGTTCATCGCCCATCGTTCGCAGTAGATGCAGCGCGCTTCTTCGCGGACCAGCCGATGGCCTTTCCCTTGAGTCTGCTCTCCGCCGGCCAACTTCGTCGAGCCCTGCTCTGGGAGATTTCAACACCGACTGATGAGTCAGGTTACGTATCTTCTGAAGTACTTCACAGAACGTCTTGTACGTTCTACGCCGTTAATGCCGAAATGGAAGAACGTCTGCATTGATGAACAGCCTATGCGGTATTTCTGCAGCGCTCATCATACCGAAATCTGCGCCTCCTAATTCATCTTTTTTTTTCTTTTTCGCTCGTTCGCCACAAACCAAGAGAAACTCCTGTCATCATTACGGCGCGGCGGTGCGTCAAATTTCACTGCCTTCATTGCATCCAAAACAGTCCCCACGAGAAGTGTGTGCAACTGGTGAATTATTTCCCCCTTTTCTCCGTGCCGAATATTTTTGTTTTTGTGCGTAAACTTATGTTGACCGTAACTCCGCCTGCCTGCATTGAACTTGGGAGAGAAGATATTTTTTTTGTGTGTGTGTGTTTTGTTTATCGTTGAGGGATGACGATTTTAATTTGTGGATATCAATTTCTTTCGTAAAAGTAAGCGATTTTTATTTTAGAGTTGAAGTGAACATTACAGTATTATATTTAAATGGTTATTAATTGTGTGTGTGTTATTTTAAAGGGCTATTTTAGTGTTGATGAAAAAAAAAAAAAATATTTGATATACCTGCATTTTTCCCATTAGTATAGTACTTTCATTAAGGTAAGATTTTGTAAATTTATTGCAGTATTATTATTAATGTTGCTAAATAAAAATTCTGAATGCAATTATTAAATGCTTCTCCGTTCGGGTAAAAATTTAGAAAAAAATTTCAGCATGTCGTTAGATGGTAAAGAAAATACACAAACTATTGCCACTATGTCCCTGCAAAAAAGTGATGAGTTTATTGCCCCCTTTAATTTTGAAGATAATATGAGTTTTGAAAGTTGGATAGCATATTACGAACAGTGTTGCTTACAACAAAATAAAGATGAAGACTGGAAATTTCAAAACATAGGAAAATTTCTTAAGGGGTCTGCCTTAACAACATACATAAATAACATAGCAAATTGTAATAATTGGCAAGAATTGATTGAAATACTGAAAGAAAAATATATTTCATGTACCGTGTTTACTTTCATGGATTTTACAAATTTAAAACTAGAAAAGATTTCGAATCTTATAACTTATTTTCATGAAAAATTAGAAATAGGTAGAAAATTGGGGCTACCTAATAATATAATATTAGAAGGATTGACCAATGGTCTTCCTAGTAATGTGAGAGCACTTTTAACCCTGCAACCACCGAGTAGTGCCACCGAGTGGCTTAAGGTAGCGTCAAAATTAATTAAAATTCACGAACCGCCCCAACAGGCAAGTTTTACCTCCTCGCCCAATAATGCACAAAATTCTAGTTACTTTACACCCAAGCTTCGGAATTTTAGACCCTACCATGCTCCTGTTTATAACCGACCAAATTGGCGTCAACCAATTCATAATTCAACCCAAGGGCGAACCCAAATAAATAATTGGCCCCGTTTTCGACCCCTATCTCAAAGTCCTCAAAGTTTACACCATCAAAATAATGTCAATTATCAAGAAAGCACACTACCTAGAACTCCATGTAGAAAATGTGAGGGGCTAGGGATAAGTAATGCTTTCCATTGGACGCATACTTGTCCCTTTAAAAGTAACAACCAAATTGCGACAAACCCATATGCGACACAAATTATGACTCACCCGAATATGACTTCGAACACCACTATTTTAAATTCACAAAATAATGTTACTGAGACCTCGCGAGAAGAGAACTTATGACTATTTACTGTACCCGGGTACCTAAGGAAAAAATTAACTCAACCCAAAATTGACAATTTTGAATTTTTAAGTGTTCCCTGTGTCATAGACACTGGTTCTACACTCTCTGTCTTGCCGCAAAGTTTTGTTGGACGATATAATTTAGAAGTACAGAGAGTCTCGCCTTTGAATGTTACTCAGGTAGATGGACTGCTGATACTTGATACAGTGTGTTATGTTAATTTAGAAATTGGAAACATTACTCAGTGTGTAAAATTTTTTATAGTATATTCAAGCCTGCCATATGCCATATTGGGTTTACCAGAGTGTAAAAAGTTTTGTTTATATATTGATTGTGTGAATTTATGCGTTTTTCAAAATAATGTTAGATTACCTTTATACAATTATGATGCCTTACCTATGTCTCTACATTTAAATCAACCCAGTTCTTCAATCGATAGCAAAGCCTCTGAGGAAAGCATTCCCCCTCAGACTGTTTATAAAGCTATCAATCCAAAATTAGGGGAATTATTAAATAAATATGAGAAAATCTTTGCAAAAAATAAATATGATATTGGTCGTATTAATGCAGAACCTCAACGTATAAATTTAACTTCTGACTTACCTGTTTGCCTCAGGCCTTATCGAACCTCTTCTAAAGAGGAAGACGAAATTAATTCTCAGATTGAACAATTATTAAAAGCTGGTTTAATTAAGGAAAGCAATAGCCCCTATGCTGCACCCGTCACTTTAGCGTATAAACGCGACGAGGGTACCAAAACTAGACTGTGTGTGGATTATCGTAAATTAAATAATATAGTAAAAAATGATGCCGAGCCTTTGCCACGTATTGACAGCTTATTAGATAAACTAAGTGGGGCGAAAATATTCTCAACTCTTGATTTGGCGTCTGGATTTTGGCATGTGCCCATCCACCCTCAAGATACTGAAAAACTAGCCTTTGTAACTAATACAGGTCTCTATACGTTCCAGGTCTTGCCATTTGGCATTAAGACAGGGACTGCTATATTTAACAGAGTCATGAGAAGAATATTAAATAAATATAAAATTAAATTTGCCTATAATTATTTTGATGACATAATGGTTTTTTCTTCTTCTATGGAAGAACATATGCAGCATTTAGAAACTATTTTCCAAATTTGTTTGCAAGAAAATATTAAATTGAAATTATCTAAATGTAACTTTGCTAAGGACACTATAAAATTTTTGGGGTATGAGGTTAAACAAGGTCAAATTACTCCAGATAATGCTAATATTGAAATTATCAAAAATTTGAAGCCACCTACTAACGTAAAGGAACTACAGAGGTTTCTTGGTTCTGTAAATGTTTATAACAGATTTATTGATCGGTATGCAAAATTAAGACGTCCTTTAAATGATTTGTTAAAGAAAAACGCTAAATGGGATTGGTCAACAAACTGTCAGAAAAGTTTTGAAACCTTAAAAAATATTTTGATATCTAAACCTGTGTTACAATTATACGACGTTAAATTACCTATCCATGTATTTATTGATGCATCAAATTGTTCAGTTGGAGCTGTGTTGAAGCAGCCGGATGCCTCAGGTATCTTGCACCCGATTGCATATCATTCGAGATCGCTTCGATCATATGAAAAGAATTACACCATAACTGAATTAGAATGTTTGGCTATCGTTGATGCCCTTGATAAATTTTATCATTACCTTCACGGTCAAAAATTCGTCATTCATACTGACCACGCGGCATTGGTTTGGTTAAAAAATGTCAAAAATTTAAGAGGAAGATTATTCCGCTGGTCCCTTAAATTAAGTATGTTTGACTATGAAATAAAGTACCTAAAGGGCTCAACAAATGTCGAAGCTGATATGTTTTCAAGGATTCCTCCTTCTCAACATCTCCAACTAATTCAACCTTCGGTTTTATTGTTAGATGCTGAAGAAATTAAAAATCAACAATTAGCAGAAAATATGCATGGTCCTAAATATAAAATCATTAATGATTTAATTACCATAAATAAGAAAGGATTCAAAAAAATAGTGGTGCCTATGAGCTTAAGAAAAACTTTAATGAAAAATGCACATGAAAATTTTGGACATCCTGGTGTTCAAAAAATGTTAAGTATAATTTCACCTTCCTATTATTGGCCTCATATGACTCAGGATATTTCCAATTATGTTAAACATTGTTCGACTTGCCAATTTAACAAAAAACCTAAACAGAAGAAATTTGGTTTGTTACAGGCTGTACCTGCTACTGATAAACCCTTTGAATGTCTTTCTATTGATACTGTAGGAGGTTTCAACTATTACAATTCAACAAAAAAATATCTACATCTAATAATTGACCATGCTACAAGATATGTTTGGGCCTTTCCTTCGAAAAGTGTCACTACTGAAACCTATGTAAACTGTCTAAAACAAATATTCAACATTCAAGTTCCTCAAAAGATACTTAGTGATAGAAATGCAGCTTTTACTGCTTCGCGTTTTAAAAAATTCCTCAAGAACTACAATACTAAACAACTATTAACTTCAGCTCATCATCCACAGACAAATGGAAAAGTAGAGAGGTTAAATCAATCCATAGTTACTAGATTAAAATGTAAAGTTAACTCTTCACCTTCTAAAATTCCTTGGACTAAGTTACTAGAGCAGGTTATTAGTGAATATAATAACACACCTCATTCAGTAACGAAGTTTACACCCATGTATTTAATGTTTGGGAAATTGCCATATGACTCACCTATTTCGGAAAATACCTATCCTCCTGTTGATGAAGCTCGAAAATTAGCAAAAGAAAGGACAATAGAATTTCATAATAAAAATAAAATTAGATATGACAATAAATTCATAGAAGCTAATTTCGAACCAGGAGATCTTGTAATTTATGAAGAATTTAACTACCCAAATACACGTAAATTATCTCCTACTTTTTCAGGTCCTTATTCAATTGTAAACAAATGTTCTTCAGTTACATTCGAAATTGATAAACCTAATTACCATACTAAGAAACCTACGGAAATAGTTCACTCTTCTAAATTAAGACCTTATTACCCTCCTGACAAATTAAAGCTAGCCCACGAAGGTGATTAAATTTAATTAACAATAACTGATCCTTAAAAAAAAAAAAATAGAAAAATAGGGGAAAAAAATGTATTCAAAATTTCTAAGTGTTGAGTTTGGAACCCTGAATACTCGACAAAAAGTCTATCGTCTATCCTTTTTTCTTTTATGCTTCTACCAACCTTTCTCTGTCACCCGCTTCTCTTAGTCATTGAAGAAGTCCCCAAGTCCGAGTGTGTGCGGTGTAAGTAAAACTGCAACTTTTTTCTTTGTATATTTTATAGATATTATGCAAACAATAAATGAAGCTAGACTTAGACTAGGCTGGGACTTCCTCTCAATAATTCCCCAGTTTTTCCAAACTGTCTATTGAGTCATTTCTTCCCCTTTTTTGGAAGCTATGAGGCAATGGCCAAGTTTTCTCTTTCGTAGTTGACAATTATCTTCCTTTTTCGGGATCATGTGAATCCATTTTTGTTGTCATACTATGGAGAGTTTAAAGTTTGGACAAACTTAAAATGCCTACAAGTGGTATTTACTATACCCCATACCTGTGTGATGGTACTGCTGTTTCAGAGCTATGGTTTTCGAATTTTTCTACACACTACGCACTTTTTTACATTGCCTTTACACTAAATAAATTTACTAAATTTTGCCAAGTTATTTTCATTCCATTCACTTTATGCCATGCAAGCCAAAGCCATAAGTATTTGCCAAAGAAAATGAATGTCAGCCATGTTTATTCCATTTTGTTGAATTATATTACTATATTGTTGTACAGTATTATTGTATCCCACCTAGGTTGTAAATATTACTTGTGATAATTTGAAAAAAAATTGTGCGCACTCATTGTTTTATTTTTATTGTCGTACTATTGCATCATTATGTTTTGTCAAATTTTAGAAACTGCATCCTGCCTCTCAAGCATTGTACAACATAACTCCAGAATTCTAGCCAGAAAAATTCAAGGTGTCTAAACTTGAAAATTAGATTAGTTCGCAGTTTTAAGATTAGGTTGCAAGGACGTCTGACTCGCAAGTGAGAGACTGGCCACCTCAATGATATTGCTCGTCAGACTTCTTTTGCCGGGGGGGATATTGTAATGTATAAAAAGGTAATTTGGGTTTTACTAGTTTGGGTATTGTTCAAGCGGATACTTTCACTGTAAGTTTTACTTTCCTGTCATACTTGCCACGCGCGCTCTGGAGCTATGTTTTATTTATTTTGTTATTTGCCAGACATCAGGCCGTCGATTCTGAGTTCTTTAGATGTACACGTGTCCCCACGCCCTTGTGTCCCCGGATGTGGGTCATGTCGGTAAATGTGTGTGGTTCGATCAGAGATAAGAGAGAGGAGGAGTTGTGTCTTCGCAGACCACGTGGTGTGGTAAGCGTAAATACTCCCGCACATCGAAAATCGGGGGACTTCTGCCACTGGAACTGCTTCATGAGTCCACGCTGATTCTAGTACCCGTCTCCCCTCCCCTCTTCTCATTCTAAATTGTAACTTAATTGTAATGTTCAATAAACCATATTACCTGCCTTAACTCTGAAGCTTACTTGAAATATCTGACGTCTCATATATATATCTGTAATTTTTATATTTCTATACATAATTATGAGAAATAGTAGGATTATTGATGATATCAGCGCGTTGTGTCCAATAAAATAAAGTGTGTTATTTCCTCCCGGTTGAAAATTTGTCAAATAATAGTTGACATAATTCTTGCCATAATAAAAAATTCAGCTGGCCGTATGCCAAGGGAAAACCCGTCAGCTGGTGCATTGAAATAGGCTAGCAGCGGCCACACTACCTTTCCGCGCCACACTTTCACTGCGCCAGCTGACTTGTTTTTTATTTAAAGTAGAATGTAAACTAACATCTGTCAAATTTTCAACCGGGAGGAAATCATTGAAAAAAAAATTTTTTTTTACATGTTCGTATGAGCAGCTGACGTATAATCCACCGCCGCTTGGCCAGCTGACGGTTTTTTTTCAAACAAGTACTATGCCAACTATCATTTCAGAAATTTTCAACCGGGAGGAAATGACTGATTTTTTTTTTACGTGTCTGGAAGGCGGCCGCCGCCCAACCCACCCATGGTGCGGCAGCTGACGATCACCAGGCTTAAACACACAACTATCTTAATCATCTCACGAATTATCGGCCGGGAAGAAATAACTGACCAAAATCTGTCGCTGGCTCCCGGACTATTAGGCTCTCTAGAGCATCGGCCCTCACGACCACCGGCCCATCGAGCGATAGCCCGACCGCCCGATGGCCCAGTCCGGCCCTGTTAGGACCCCTTAAAAAGCTCCCACGGAGGGCAATCCCACCCCCGGCCTAGATCCCTAACGTAGATAATTGGCCGTAACTTAATGGCCAAAACTTCCATTTACAGACTGATTCTCTTTTATTTCAACTCGTTATCTCAAAACTTTTTGTTTTGAAAATTTCCGGTGTTTTTTATACTTCGAGATTATACTGTAATGCATCCGTAAATTGCATATACAAAAGACATATAACCTTGTTAAAAGAAAGCTAAAATAAAATAACCACTGCTCTTTTGTAATGGAAGAAAATGCTTCTCTGTCAAATTCGTCATATTGGTGACAGTGAGATTTATTAAGGCAGCTGAGCTGAGATATTTCAGTTGTTAGTAATGTACCTTTTGATGGAAGCCCAGGCCATTTCTGTTGCATTTAAAGCGTAATTATACGGCGATAATTTTACAGACAACAGAAGGAGAAAAGACAAATGTGTTGTACTGTGCATGCACGGACGTATATAAGGGGTGGTTCAGTGGGTCTGAACCCTCCCCTTAGTCTACGCAAAAATGCTAATTTTGGACGACTATCCGCCTGTAAACTCTATATTTTAATGGGTAATTAAAAAATTAATTTTTTTTACAAGTTATTTATAGTAAAATTTATCGTCAATCAAATTTTACAGTAAGAATGGACCCTCCTCCCTTAGCTGAATGAACCAACACCGACTCGAATAAGAAGTCGCGGTCCTGTCGTCGCCTATACCTGTCCTGTCCTGACCTAGGTGATTTCCTCCGAACCGGAACGCATTTAGGTTCCCCGTAGTTGTACACGTGTTTGCAGATGGGACAAGCGTGTATGAGTTTTTTCACACTCATTCTACCTATTAAATAGGATAAAAACTTAATTACTTTTAACGTAAGTACCTTTTCACACTTCTTATTATCACAATGATTGCTTATTTTAATAATTATTAGTTGTAATGTATGTGTATTTCGTCAGTGCTTAGTGAGGGGCTGTAATTTCTGGTGGCACACTTCTGATATTAAATTATCTTATTAGTACTGAAATTTTGTCGAAGCTTTTTTCTGCAGTCATTTTGTATTCATTCACATACGTTTAACCCTATTATTTTTGCCTAAGAGCTATGTGAAATTGTCCGGAATTAATTATGAGTAAACCATGTCGTGTTCTGACTGATTCTGCATAAAAACTGTGAAATATTTTAAACGTAAGGACCTTTTTACACTTCTTATTATCAGTGATTATTTATTTTAATAATTATTAGTTATTTTGTCAATGCTTAGTGAGGGGGTGAAATTTCTGGTCGCAAATTTGTGTCATTAAAATTATCTTATTCGTACTGAAAATTTTCATTGAAGCTTTTTACTGTAGTCATTCTGTATGTCTTCCACATGCACATTTTATATATTAATAAATCACGATATCATTTTTTAAGTTTTTATTATTTACATTTAACGCACAATTAATTTTACCTAAGATCCATGTGAAATTGTCCAGAACTATAATTAGTCGTATTTTTAATAGTTCATTAAAATAAACTATCACATTTTTTTCTTCATTTGGCGTACAAATAATTAAATGCATTGGATTAAAAATGTTCTTAAATAATAGAATGTATAGATAAAAATGTTTTTAAAAAAATCTAAATTTTGAAATCCTTATTAAGAAAGTGAATGTAAATGTAGAATTATTATGAGTAAAATCTAAAAATTCAACACTATTTTTAATAATTATGCTAAATGTAAAATAATTAATTTCATCTATTCCTTTTCTTTCTCCTTTTTTTTTAGAATATGCCAAGTAATTAAAAACGTTGAACCAATTTTTCCTGTTTTAACATATTTAGGGGGATACTGCAGTCATAATTTAATTTTAAAAGCTTAAATGCAATATTTGTAAAGAAAATATAACTATTGAATCAGATTTAAACCTTGATGAAAAATATAATTTAATTAAAAACTTTGATCATGGAGGAGGAGGACTTAAATGCCCCACACAATTTGTGTTATCTTGTATTATTGTAAACTATATTGTCGTAAACGCGTTATTTTCAGATAAGGAAAATTTTTTAAGAATTAAAAATCAACGAGAAGCATGTGTCGAGATATCCTATGATGATCTAAAGAATAAGGAACTAGTTTTATAGTGTGAATGTCCTAATGATCACAACAGTGATGATATCCGTAGAAAGATAGTGTTTATATCAACAAATATAATTTTAAAAAATCTCTGTAATAAAAAAAAACGATAATTTAATTCAAATAAAAAAAAACTGCAAGCGTAAATTATCAACTTTACAAAAGTAAATTTTTATGATATCTGTGTTATATGTGTAAAAAAAGCGACCTGGAAAATAATAAAAGCTTTTATGCCCATATGTTCAGGCCCGGACTGGGGGGAGGGGCCCGCCCGTCTCAAGAGAAAGGGGGGGCGGGTTATTGTACAATAACCCGCCCCCACGTAATCCTATTATTTATCGGTTACACGTGTAACCGATAAATAATAGGATGTGTTAACTTTCGGGGTATGGAGGGAGGAATGGTGTTATTATTAATTAATTATGATTGATAATTAATGCATTAATAAAATATTGATCTATAAATTAATATGCGTCATTCATATTAATTAATCCCTTGTTCATTCGGGAATCCTCACTCAAAAAATTTTGAGAACTATATTTAAAATGGAGTGTTTTGAAGCCTTCTGTTGCGCAATTACAGCTGCAAAAAATTTTGTATGTGTCAAACTTCATTCAAGTGCTGTCAGTACAGCACTTTCCCTGACAGCACACTTGCCCAATTTATGTCCATATCTGGACAAACTTGTCCAAAACATGTCTATGTCTATGATAAGATATCTCCTGGACATAATTTTAGCGACATCTTTGGGAAAGTCCATAATATGTCTAGAATAAGACATAATTGGGGCATGTAACACCCCAATTAAGTCTTATTACGACAAAAACGGGAAAATCCATATTATGTCTGTTATATGACATGAATTGGACATCTAAACACCCCAATCATGTCTATTTTATGACATAAATGGGAAAATCTATCGGCGACAAACTCTGATTGGCTCAATTTGTTTGATCATGCGCAGTAACATTTTTGTATGCACGTTGTTTTTAATAATCTGTGGTGGTTGTGGTAGATAGTACCCATCTATTTGAAGTTTCCTTGTCAGCTAATTGTAACATTTTTATGCGCACTTCCTGCATATTGCTTGCCTATATCACTGTTCTTTACAATACGGGGTAATGTACAACTTTTTGACTAAAAGGTGTATTTTAATAAAAAAATTAAGTCGACTCGCCAGGAATGGCGAAATGTTGAATAAGAAGTTAATGATGAATTATTCCTTATTGAAACTGAATGTAATGTGAATGATATTGAATCAAAGCCTATTAATGCGCACGATCATAATTATTTTCATAATGAATTTGAAAATAGGACCGATGAAAATATTTTTGAAGATTCAAATATGTGTGATTTTACAAGCAGTTCTTGTAATAGCTTCATTTCAGAAATTACTGATGAAACAGATACTTCTATTCCTTTATGGTAGTAACTTATCCATAGCATAAAAATAAACTGTGGATATGAGATAAATATCTACAGAATGTCTTTTTATGGACAAATTAAGGATGTCCATAACATGTCCATATGGATGTCTATATTTTGTCCAGAGGATATCATTATGAACGCCGTATTGTGCCATATGGACAAGTTTGGGGGGTATTATGGACAAGATATAGACAAATTTGGGAATGTCAGTTATGTCCCGAACTTGTCCATGATATCATATGGACATGTTCTGGACAAGTTTGTGCTGTCTGGGTTTTTTTATTTTTCTTTCTTTGTTCTGCTTGGGGGCCCGCCCTCAGCAGGGAGGGCCCGCCGAAGATGGGGGCCCACCCGTCTGCAGACAGTCCGGGCCTGCATATGTTGTTGGTATTTTATCGGTGAATTTTTAATTCACGCATTTCATATTGGTATTCGTCTTTGATGCAATTGAACATTTCGCTTTCTTTAACAGTTGCCGTTATTTTTGATGTTTCTTTAAAACAAAAATGTTTACTATACTTTCATGGTGCTAATCCAGTCATGGAAATATATGATCACAGAATAAAATAAGAAATGTTTAAATTTTATTTTCAAGATTTTCTTTTTAAGCTACTGAATTCTAGTTTTTAAAGTTCTAATGCGTTCAGAAAATATGGTGTTATATAATCTGCAAGGAAAAAAAAAATCGCATAATTTGCATATGAACCCAGACAGCACAAACTTGTCCAGAACATGTCCATATGATATTATGGACAAGTTCGGGACATAACTGACATCCCCAAATTTGTCTATATCTTGTCCATAATACGCCCCAAACTTGTCCATAATGATATCCTCTGGACAAAATATAGACATCCATATGGACATGTTATGGACATCCAGAACTTATCTACATGGACATGTTATGGACATCCATATGGACATGTTATGGACATCCATAACTTGTCCATATGGACATGTTATAGACAACTAGAATATGTCCATAAAAAGACATTCTGTGGATATTTATCTCATATCCACAGTTTATTTTTATGCTATGGATAAGTTACTACCATAAAGGAACAGAAGTATCTGTTTCATCAGTAATTTCTGAAATGGAGCTATTACAAGAACTGCTTGTGGGATCACACATATTTGAATCTTCAAAAATATTTTCATCGATCCTATTTTCAAATTCATTATGAAAATAATTATAATCGTGCGCATTAATAGGCTTCGATTCAATATCATTCACATTACATCCAGCTTCAATCAGGAATAATTCATCATTAACTTCTTGTTCAACATTTCGCCATTCCTGACGAGTCGATTCAATTTTTTTATTAAAATACATATTAAGTCAAAAAGTTGTACATTACCTCGTATTCCCAGACAGCACAAACTTGTCCAGAACATGTCCATATGATATCATGGACAAGTTCGGGACATAACTGACATCCCCAAATTTGTCTATATCTTGTCTATATTTGTCTATATTTTCCATAATACCCCCCAAACTTGTCCATATGGCACAATACGGCGTCCATAATGATATCCTCTGGACAAAATATAGACATCCATATGGACATGTTATGGACATCCAGAACTTATCCATATGGTCATGTTATGGACATTCAAATGGACATGTTATGGACATCCATAATTTGTCCATAAAAAGACATTCTGTGGATATTTATCTCATATCCACAGTTTATTTTTATGCTATGGATAAGTTACTACCATAAAGGAATAGAAGTATCCGTTTCATCAGTAATTTCTGAAATGAAATGAAGCTATTACAAGAACTGCTTGTAGGATCACACATATTTTAATCTTCAAAAATATTTTCATCGATCCTATTGTCAAATTCATTACGAAAATAATTATAATCGTGCGCATTAATAGGCTTTGATTCAATATCATTCACATTACATTCAGCTTCAATAAGCTCTGCTTGGATTAGATCAAGTTTATTTGACACAAATTAGATTTTATTATTATATTAATATAGCACACACAATTTTATTAACCATTGTTTTATATATAGTTAAAACTTTCGGTGCAAAATAGTTTATATTTAAAATTAAATTAAGTTATCTAATTAAAATTGAGAAAAATACTACACCACTTTTAAATGCAATCCTTTCATAGAATAAGGAAATTTAACAAATAATTAGATAAAGCTGAATCGCCCAAACAAACACTAATCAAAATATATTTTCTGGATTTTTTATAAAGTACCAGTAAATGTTTGTTTATATTTCATTTCTTTTAATAATTTAAAGCACCAATATCATATTTTTTAGAAAACGAAAAAAAACTAGCTGAAGAGATGATAAGCAGTTTGTTTCTGCACTAACACAAAATAGAAATTTTAATAATTTTAAAGAAGTAAAATTTTGTGTCTATAAAAAATATCCTGAGCGAAAATTACATTTCAAATGTGCTTAAATATCTTAATGTCTTGATAAACATTAGAAGAATGGTTTTAAAAGTGAGAATATGTTTAAAAGAGAAGAAATTTCTTACAAAACTTCAATTCTATGATCCACATTAGAGTCGCCACATGACCGAGTCTCGTGACGTCAGTCTCTGTGGTCGTAAGGTAAAAGTTTACGTGTCGCCATAAACTTTTACCTGGAATTTTCCCATCTTTCCTCTTCCAGAATAGAACCTTTCAAAGCCTTCCAAGCCGCCCCCCCCCATCAAAAGCCAAAACCTCTCGTTCTTCCAAGATTTTTTTCTCATAAGCACATTACGTTCAAGCCTATAGCCTCAAGCATGAGCCTATAGCCAGTACATTAGTACTCGCCCAGACAGCACAGCAAACTTGCAGCAAGCTTCATTTATCAAGTCAATAAGCTTGAAAATTCCAATCGTGTAAGCTTGATGCAAGCTTGAATCAAGTGTTCTAGTTTACACTTGCCCAGCTTGCATTAAGCTTGACATTTCAAGCTTAAAAAATTTCCCCCAAAAAAAATTTTCTAAATACACGGGGCGCCCGCTGGCTAACGCGCCCCACATAATTTATTTTTCCGCGCATTTTCCCCCTCCACGCTGAAATTTCAATTTAACTTAAGTCCATCGAGTGTTCGTGGCTAGAATAGAACTCGGGCCCTCTGGCTTCGCAGTCGAGCACGCTATCCATTCCGCCACCGGCGCCTTGTGCAGCTCCGACTAAAGTTTGAAGTGACTTACCACGCTGTTTTCACGCCAGATTATAAGTGGGCGATGTGCTATTTGTTTCTTTTATTTTTCCATGGGATGCATCAAAATTAAAATAATGTTATGTGCGATTTTGAAATCAATTTCGTAGTATAATTGTATTTTATTTTGAAGAATTTCCATATTTGGAAAAATAGAAGGGGTTTACTTACTTAACACAAATTTTGTGTTAAGTAATCTGAAATGAAAGAAACAGATAGTTAAACGTTACTTCGAAATGCTATATCACAGTTGCTAACATATATGGAATACAAACACTTTAGTCATTTTTGTAAATATTTCTTAAAATAACAAATAATTGAAAAATTTTGCTATTTTTTAACGCTAAAAGTTCTCTTTACAAATGTGGTTATTTTCCTACATATTGGTATGCTATATTGATATAGAGCATTTCGAAGAATTAAAAATAAGTTTAAATTAATTTATACAAATGTAAACATGAATTATTTTCATTGTTCATACTTTATAATTAAAAAAATTATTTAACTTCTGAATTTTTTTTTTATCCTTTGTAATTTTATTTTAAAATTACAAAAGTGTAAGATGTAAGATTTTTGGGCCCTAAAATCTGTAGACCCTGGGCAGTTGCCCCGTTTGCCCTGCCAGTAATATGGCACTGGTAATAAAAAACCCATCCCCGTTAAAACACATCTTTTACGAACTTTCAACAAATTTGAGGACGCTAGACAATTAATATCCATTCTCTTTCACAGATGGCGGCATCACCGCATTTTGCAAGTGAAAATCCAGCTTAAGCCAACCCTGCATTGCCAAGCCAAATCTCAAGCTTGATTTAAGCTTATGTGCTGTCTGGGCGGATTCCTTTAGGATAATCTGGAATCCGGTTGCTTTACCTGGAAGCCTTGCTAAGGGAACCACACTGCCTAAAGGAGATGGAATCCCCCCCCCTCTTTTCCTAGACTATTATTTTTACATAACTGAAATTTTAAATTATTCGAAATTAAAATAAAAATCCGACTGAGTCGTTCTGAATTTTTTTTTAATCTTAAAAAGCTCCCCGACGAATTAAGCAAATAGCCCCGACGGGGGGGGGGGTCACAAGCTCCCCGACGAAGGGGTCATATGTTCCCCCGGACCCCCCACTAGCGCCTCCCTTGCAGTTAAGAGTACTATGCGCTCGGTCACTGGTGGGGTTTTACATAATTTTCTGTCATCTGTTTTAGATAATTTTCTCTCTCCAACGAGTACAATTTTGATTCTGTTTTATGTAGAGAATGAAAAAGTATTAGTTTCTCTCTTTTCCATTAGATGACACAATCTTAAATAAGTGTATGAAAAAAATATAACATTAATAATATTTCAATAAAAAGTTTATAAATAAAAAGCGTTTGTAAAGAAACTTTAAGATGATATTTTAAATTCTATTTTCTGAGTTTAGTATATTTAATATGATCATATAATATACTAATATGCAATAAATATTCATGGGAGACTAAGGTGACCATACGTTCTCGAAAGAGGACAGTCCCCAAATTTAGATTTTTTTTTCATTTTGTCCCCAAATTTAAAGATTTGTACTTTTTTTATTCCCTGAAAGTTTCCGTTTAGTTTATTTCTTTCAGAAGAAACTGAAGAAATGAGAAAAATAAACCAACTAAAAACGCCATTTACTCAGAGAAACAATGAAATTCGATCTCTGAAAACGTTTGTTGTCATTGTGTGTGTAGCGAGCGTGTACAGACATTCAATAAAGCATCCGACTATGAGCCAAATTTCCCATTTCAGTTCTGTTAATGATTAATCACCTTTCATGAAGAACCATGCTTTAAATATGAAATTGACGTACGAAAATTTTTTTGCCCTCGAATACGTTTTTTGGAGGGTGTATATGGTAATATGTTATGTCCTCGAAAATATTTTCTAGTGTCCCCAAGTTTTGCTTAGATTCGCCGTCGCCTCGCCAAATTGCCGTTTAGAAATATGGTCCCCTTATGGGAGCAGGGCCGGCCCAAGGGGGGTGCGAATGTAGGCGATCGCCTAAGGCCCCGTGCTTATAGAGGCCCCGCTCCTGGGCCATTTTATTGCTATCTCATAAGACATGATAGAAAAGAGGCCCCGCACTTGCGCTTCGCCTGGGGCCCCGCACGCCCCTCGGGCCGTCTCTGATCATCTTGTATATTGTATTTGGCAACAGATTTTTCATGTTGTCAAATTGGGGTTTTTCCTTGTTTATTTTTTGCTACAACTGTGGTATTTCCTCGCGATGTAACGATGTATTTGTGTAAATCAAAATTTCTCGGAATATGTGTTATTACTAGTAATTACTATCAGTTGCATCGTTCATTACTTTCAAATTTGGTATTGTATTATTCTGCAGCTTTAATTTATTGTTTACTTTCGGAAGGTGAAGTATTTTATTAAAATATGTTATCTTATTGTTTTTCATGCTTTGTTTGAATTCAATTTTTTGGCTGTTATATCTGTTATCTGATATATATATATATATATATATTTGCTTCAGCCAATTAGCTTATTTCTGTTTTTATCGTACCATTAAATTTTTACCTTAATTTGTCACCTATATGCAATAAGCAATACAGACGGAAAAACAAACAAACTAGCAAAACTTAATATTTTTCTGTACTGCTTGAACATAGATAGCAGAAACATTTCAAGTTATATTCTTTCATCAAAGAATTGTGAAATATACTTTTTAGGGGGCAAGATATTTCTTTTTGAGGAAGTAGTATTCTTTTGTGTTTATCGCTTCACAAGGTCCTAAACTATTGAATTCTTTACACCAATGAAGAAATAAGCTACATTTGTGCTAAAATAACATTAAGTATTTTAGCACAATAAGCTATTACAAGTGATTCTATTGGAATGCCTGAATTTGCACTTCAAAATTTCATTTTCCCACCAAAATTAATCTTTGACACTTATCAGAAAACTAAAAACTTTATAGTTCTGAAAGCTTTATGACAAATTTTTTAATTTTTAACTTTGGTTGCACTAAAATATTATAAACTGTAATTATCTGTTGTACATTATTGCTATCCAAATTTCAGGCCCTAGGGACCTATCTCGGAAAAAATTTCAGAGGGGTCCAGTTAATAAAAAGTCAGAATTTAATAAAAAGAAAGTAAAGAAAAGGCTTCTTTGTTATCTTTTGTGTAGAAAAATCGGTCATTACATGTTATCCTGGTAGTCATTCCTGCCAAATTATTTTTTTGTCAAATGTGCTTGCAAACTGTTGCCAATCGTATTCCAAACCATCAATAATTTCATGTGTCTGGCATTTATCTTGGGGGAAAAATCACTTGTCTTGGCAGACCGCCGGGATAATACATTTAAGTATCAAAAAATCATTTATTTAGTTAGGGTGATCGGGTGGGTGGGTGGGTGTTTGATGAACCCCTGACCAGATATCATCAGCGGGTATCAGCAGAGTATTTGGACAAAATTTGTCCAAAGACCAAGTACTCAGCAAATGGGCTGAGTAGTCCGACTACCCAGGACCTCACTGTAGAACTTTTCAAATTTTGTGCCCCTACACCAGCGTTGGCAAGTTAACATTGGCAAACTAAGTCAAAAAACCCTTTTTGGCTTAGTTTTTGACAATAAGTGTCAAAAACCTAAAATTCTGTCCTAAAATAGTGTAAAACTATTTTTTTGCAATAAAATTGCATATTACAAATTTCCTCATTTTTTACTTTAGCACCTGCGTAAACTTTTGGACAATTTTAGGCAATACAAACTGCATATTTTGTTCAAAATTTCCAAGCATAATTTTGGTTCAACAAGCTGCTTAAAATACAAAATAATTGTAATATGCTATTACTGTAACTATACAAATATATATATATATATATATATATATATGAATAAAGATATATAAAAAAACTAAGTGTCATAAATTTACTGTGCTTATTCTGAATAAATGCACGCCCTAATTATTGAACATGCATTTGTGCCTATGCCCTGGGCACACATGCAGAAGCATGCCAAATTGAGTTTAGAGCTATGTATAGGTGCACAAAAATTGAGCCAGCTATATGTTGGGTCACAAAGTTTTAAGAGTGCCCGGGGCACAAAAAAGTTCTTGTGTGGCCCTGAATAAATGAATTTAACATAATAAAATGAAAAGTATTAGAAAAAGCTGAGGGTATTGATAATAACCAATCATTATTTTAATTGCAAATTATAATTAATTTACTTACCAGAGAATATTTATCTTATAATATGATACAGAATATTATTAGCAACGAATTATATTTATACAGGAAAAGAAATATTTAGACTCATCAATAATGTTTAGCAACTTATGATTAAGTAATTGAATACAGTTTTAGCGAAGCTCCCCTTTAAAAAAAAAAATCATGGCATAAAGGTATTCAACTAATACTTATATTCATAAATTTCAAACAAGCTGATCTAAAAAAGAAAAATATTTAAAAAGTACTTTCTCAAAAACATATTTATATACTATTTTCAATATTTAATCTTAGCATGACAAATAATTTTAATGGTGGTATGTAATTTTAATTTAATTACATTAATTATAAAATAAAATATATCAAGTTTAATTTAATTAATTTTGTAATTTTATATTTGGAATAAAATGTGACTAATGACTAATAAAAATAACGTATAGGTTTTTGACAGTTTTCGACACTTTGTGACAGTTTTTGACATGTCATGTCAGAAACCAATTTTTGACGTCAAAAAACTAACCCTGCCCCACACATTGCTTTAAACTCAATTTTTTGGTATACTTCTGCATGTGTGCCCCAAGTGCCCATGCGATAATCAGGGCCTGCAACTACCAAGCGTATTCTGATAACTCAGTACATCTTTAATTCAAATTTTTATTACTAAGGGCCAGTGCTGGTCCTAAGTATTTTTCTCAGTGGTGCAAACTACAAAAATTTGTCTTCCCCTCTCCCTTTCCCCTTACAGTGTGAGTATTTATCTTTGGTATAGAAAAATTCATGTCACAATATGGTATTATCATGATTTTTTCCTGAAGAGGTAGATCCCGGGACTTAAGAGTTCCAATATATAAACACGCAATACTATATAACATTAGTGACCTGCCCCAGCTTCGTACGGGTGTAATTTAGAAAAAAAGAGTTGAAAAATGTGAAATTACGGCCCTTAATTATGGGTCATTCCATTTCAAATCAACCAGTAAATTCCAAAAATGTCACCCACCGTCTCGGATTTCTTTGAAAATTTTTATAAATGTAGCCATTAGTGTTCTAACTAACAATGTAAAATTTTACTTCAATATCTCTAATACTTTTTAAGATAAAAATTATTAAAATAATGGGAAAGTGGCCATAAATGGCGTTTTTGCATACACTTATTTTAATGGTGCTTTTTCAGATAAAAAATCATAACTTTCTTTATTTTGAATATATTAAATTGAAATTTATGCCAAAATGGTCACAAAGGTTTGGAGATTATAGAAAAAATTAATTTGATAGTGCTGTTTAAAACTGGAATCCCCTAAAAATTCATAAACTTTGTTTTTTTTTCAAAAAAATTTCATAAAAACAATAATTTTGCAAAAGCTGTTTCAGAAAAAGGCACAGCTCTTAACAAAGCAAACTATTTTTTTACTTACATGTAAATGCATAAAGTAAGATAATTTAAAATAAAAATAGTGGTATTTTGAGTCCTAATAGGTTAATTTAATTAAAAACCAAATATTTTGATGATTTTTCTTAAAATGTTATGCTGCATGCAAATGTTATTATAAAATAATTATTTATTTATTTAATTTTAAAAAGAACTTATTTTATTTAAAAGTTAATAATGAGTTAGTTATTTTACTTAAAATTTAAATTATTTTGAAATAAATTTTTTTTTAAACAAAATCGGAAATATATATAGTTAACATGCATCAAAATTTTTCTAGCTTTTTTTATTGTCAACTACAAATTAAACATTTTTCTTGAGATTCACCTATGTTTTGTAATGATACATTATAACATCTTCTAAAGCTTCTTGTTTTGAAATTTGTGACAGTTTCATCACTGCCAGTTGCCAGTAGATACTTTGTCACTGGTATCACGGACAGTTGATACTTTGTCATCAATCTCAGAAATAAATTTGTTTACGTTCTTCCTAGAAAAACTACATATTATTTTGTCCAGGAATCGATTTTTCACAGTTCAGCAATTTGTTAATTACCTCAGATAAATTTAAATTAATGGTTCTCAAACATTTTTTTCTCTTTCTTTTATGGCACTTAAACAGGTCAAAACATGATGTTTGAAGTATTTCAAATTTATTCAAATAAAATAATTTGTGATGTTCACAAATATTAAGTAAAAGCTCAGATTGTACATTACTTCTCAAACTTATTAAGTTCAAGTCTGAAGGGCTTAATAATGCAGAACTTGATACAGTTTCTACTTGAGTATAAGTCCTTTTATGGCATTCAGTTCCATTTTCTTAGCTAATACTAAAGCACGTTTGGGAATGTTCTGCTGCCATATTAAATGGAACTGATATTCAGTACTATTAAAAAAAAAAAAAAAAAAAAAATACATTCTAATTTAAAGTCTTTCAGTTAGATAAACAAAAATGAGCTTATATATAAAGCTGAATAATTTAGCTTTAGATTATTGGTTTAACTCTTTAAAATAATTTCAACAATCCCAGATAACATCAAAAACAATTCCAAATTACTCAAAGAACATCTTCACTTAATCAAAGAAAGGCAAAACTGATTCCAATTCTCAAAGCATCTGACCAAGGAAGAGATATTCACACCTGCAAACAAGAGGGTGACTCATTGGAAGAGGGAGTGGACCCCACCCCTTTAAGGCCGCTTTCCACATCGAGAGGGAGCCGCTCGCAGCTTGGCCAATTATCATGTGTAAGCAATAAATTTTTCGCACTGCAGAGAAAGAGATACTCCGGACAAAAGGTAATTGGGGACTGTGGATAATATTGTGGTTTCACACCCCATCTATCGTTCGGTAGAGGACAGCATATGTGTCACCCAATGTAAAGGCCTCTGCCGATAACCAGAGACTGTCGCGGCTACAATGTATTTGAGGGGGTTTGGAAGCGGCGACTGGCAGCGACACATGGTGTGTCATCTACCGAATAATAGATGGGGTGGAAACCACAAGCGTAAAAACCGCAATATTATCCACGGTCCCCAATTACCTATTGTTCGAAGTATCTCCCCCTTTCTTCTGAGTGCGAAAAATTGATTGCTTACTAGTGATAATTGGACAAGCGACCCGCGACGGTCTCTGGATATCGGCAGAGGCTTTAAGACGTGGCCAAATATCCTCCTTCAAATACATTGTAGCCGCAGCAATCACTGGGTGTGGGCAATGGCCTTTACTATCTTACACTACTCAGTATCTCCCCCTGCATCTTCTCATATTACACCAGCTCCTTACCACACAACAAACAGAAAGCATGTGATCTGATCTAGTTACAGTCCAAAAGCCTGTTGACTGAAAAGAGACTACTGTCATAGTTCTTTTAAACTGATGTAAAAATAAACAAAATTATGATAAAAACAAAAGTTTTTAAAATTGTTTTAATTATAAATCAATATAAATTTTATTTATAAATAAATAATTGTTTTATATATAAACAATATACAGATATGCTTTCTTCATGCCTCAGGCAATTTACACCTCCCCCCCCCCCAAAAAAAAAATTACAGAATTGGCGGAGACAACATTTAAATTTGAAAATTTTCCAACCATGCAGCACTTAAATTTAACTAAATTTCTTTTTCTGCATGTTTCATTACTGTTAGAATAACTGTTCCTAAAAGTGCATAGTACAACTTCTCAAGAGATATTAAAAAAATCTTTGAATCTCTAAATTAGGATAACTTAATTGCATAAAAATAACTTAAAAAGTTGCATCATTTCTGGGAAAAAAAAAAAAAAAAACCCAGCCTGTTTCCACTTTTTCTCCCCAACCCCCATTTTTTTATTATTTGTTATTGACACACTCTCTCTTTTTCCTTTTTGCTTGAACTGATTAAAAAAAATACTAATTTAAACATTAATAAACTATTTTAACTTGATTTCCTATGACACAATTAAATATAAATAAATACCAAGTTTTTAACTGACAGGTGAGGAGATTCCCATTATAAACAAAGCATTGTCTACATTAAAAATAAATAAAATTAACAGTTATATTACTGATCTAAAATAAGTCAGAATGAGTGTAATTCGACTTTTAGTTGACAATAAAAAAAAAAAAAAAAAAAAAAAAAACTTCCAAGTTTTGACACATATTTACTATATGTATAATCAGATTTTGTTTTAAAGTTTTATATTTTAAAAATAAAAAAATTAAATTTTAAGTAAAATAATTTTAACTCATTATTAACTTTTAAATAAAATAAGCACCTTTTTAAATTAAATAAATAAAAAAATATTTTATAATAACATTTGCATGCAGCATAACATTTTAAGAAAAATCATCAAAATATTTGGTTTTTAATTAAATTAACCTATTAGGACTCAAAATACCACTATTTTTATTTTAAATTATCTTACTTTATGCATTTACATGTAAGTAAAAAAATAGTTTGCTTTGTTAAGAGCTGTGCCTTTTTCTGAAACAGCTTTTGCAAAATTATTGTTTTATGAAATTTTTTTGAAAAAAAACAAAGTTATGAATTTTTAGGGGATTCCAGTTTTAAACAGCACTATCAAATTAATTTTTTCTATAATCTCCAAACCTTTGTGACCATTTTGGTATAAATTTCAATTTAATATATTCAAAATAAAGAAAGTTATGATTTTTTATCTGAAAAAGCACCATTAAAATAAGTGTATGCAAAAACGCCATTTATGGCCACTTTCCCATTATTTTAATAATTTTTATCTTAAAAAGTATTAGAGATATTGAAGTAAAATTTTACATTGTTAGTTAGAACACTAATGGCTACATTTACAAAAATTTTCAAAGAAATCAGAGACGGTGGGTGACATGGCCTGGTTGATTTGAAATGGAATGACCCAAACAATATTTGCAGCTGACATTTCATTACACAATACGAACAAATTTTGTTTTAAGTGATGCACAAAAGGGTTTTGTATAGCTGTTCATGGGAAAAGCACACAATGCTCAGTCCGCTAATTTATTTTTAAATGTAGAATCATTTTGCTTTTTTGTTTGAGAGTAAAATGATCTTTTGGACAATTTTGCTAAATTCTATCTTTTTATTACTCAATGATTTTTGCCTTAAACATTGAATAACTCAGATGTCTTTCAATTGTTTTTCAGAAAATTTTTCTTGGTGTTTAAAACATCTAATAAAAGAACATTTCCAAATTTTTAGACATAGTGATAAGAAAGGAGAGTGTATAAAAATTAATTTTTGTATTTTAATATGTATGCAGACCCCCCCCTCCCCCTGCAAAGAATTTGCCATACCTTAAAGCTTCTCTTTATTTAACTAACTTTTCTAATTGAAAATATGTTTCGATCACTCACAGTTTAAGAGCTAATCACTACTGCATGTATTTTGAATCACCTCATATAGAGGTTTCTGCCTGAGATAGAAGTGGTTTTAAGTTAGCAAGTGGAATTAGATTATTACCTGTAATCAGATTTTGTACTTGAACACTTTAGCTTATATTTTTAATTGTCCTATCATGAGTATTTTACATTATAGGCTGATATCCTTCACATAACTTATTTATTAGTTAGTAGTTCGTAGTAAGTACTATATTTATGTATTCATCATTTACTTGGATATTGAATCATTCATAATGTACCTGGTTCTGATTTTAATTTTGCTGAGAATTTTCAATAATGTTTAAAATTTTTTTTAGTGTCTTCATGATAGTTTTGATAGTTTCTGTCTGAAATAGAAAACATGTCTTGTGAAGGTTGTAGCATAAGATTCACCATTTTAAAGCGCAAGGTTTGTTATTATTCTTTTAAGTTATTTATAAATCATGTATTACTGTTTCCTATTTTTAAAAAAGTTTCAAAGAAATCTATTCATTTTTCTAATAGTAATACTCTTAGTATTAATAATATGTATCAGAGTATTGTTAATATACGGGGTGTCCCAAAAAGGTGGTATGGGCTTTAATTCTTTATCTATTAGAGATAAGTGGGCAGTGTAAATTGAAAAAATGTTCAGAATAAGGTCGGAAAAAAATTACACTATGAAAAAATGTCTCTCATCAATTAAAAAAGTTATGCTTTTTAAATCTCTATATGGCCCCATCCCAAAAAAATTTTCAATTAGTAAAATGTACTCCATACACTAATGATGTGACATATAAAATTTGAGAACCCTAAAAAGTGTCTGAGACATGAAGATAAATATAATGCTGACTTAAACGACTTGTTAATGGCTCTTAAAAGAAAAAAATACGTAGAATGATCGCATTTCAGGAGTTGTGCAGAAATTAGAAAAGAAAATCTTTTTTTTTTTTTTTTGCACTCTAGGAATAAATACCTACAAAATCATGCATAGTCTCCTCTGCGATAATCTTCCTTTAAAGATATCTCTGTGACTTCGTAAGATGTAAGACTCAAATTAGGTAAATCACCATATGAGTGTATGGGGCACATTTTACTAATTGGGAATGTTTTGTATAGGGATTGTATAAAAATTAATAAAGTATAACTTTCTGAAAATTAATGACAAGAATTTTTTCTTAATGGAGTATTATTTCCGACCTTATTTTGAACATTTTTTCACTGCCCACTTATCTATAATAGATAAAGAATTAAAGACCATTACCAACTTTTTGGAACGCCCTGTATATACGGGGTGTCTGAATCAAATGTACCTAATTTGGAGAGGTCGCTGTACTTAACAGAGAGTTTAAAAGCATAAGAAAACTGTGAAATTAGATACCAATACTCACAAAGTTTTTTTATTAAACTAGCAGTTTACTTAAACAATCAGTAAACTTAAATAATCAGTGCACGTTCACGTGAGCTCCCTTAGTGGCCCTGAGACTGTCTAGCCATGTCCGGTGTAGCATTTTCAGAGACACAGTAGAAATAGCCGCGGTTATGGAGGCATGAAGGTCTTCAATATCACGGATGTTGCTTGAGTAGGCTTCGTGTTTCACATAGCCCCAAAAGTAAAAATTGAGGGGAGTCATGTCGGGAGATCTTGGTGGCCAGGCAATTGGGCCACCACGTCCTATCCATCGGTTAGGGAAAGCTGTATCTAAAAATGCACAAACATGCTTGCTCCAGTGAGGAAGGGCCCCATCTTGTTGAAAGAGACCGTGGGTTGTAAATGCTGCATTTGGAGTATTTTGTAAATTTGTAACATGACCAAGGTATATGTTTGCCATCACAGACTCCTCAGCAAAGAAAAATAGTCCCATGACTGTATCATAGGACCTAGGATCAGGGTTAACACTAGGGAAAAAAATTGGGTGAGATTCTCCCCCTTTAGCTTTAAAAATTAAGTGGGGTTTTTTAAAATCTGAGTGAAAATTTGAGGATTTTGTTTATTTTTAAAAATTTATTTATTTATTTTTCACAATTTACAAGAAAAATTAATATGATTTCAAAAATACAGTGCGACTAAGATTATAAATATCAAAATTACCAATATAATATACAAATGAATTTGATAACAATACAATTTAATGATATCTTGATTCTTTACCTCATCAAAATCGAACAACTAAGCATGCAGGAAAATCCCACGAGTGTCATTTTTTAGATGGGATTTAGTGTAGTATTGCGGGAATGGCGCAATCCCGCGGTGTAGTGCAAACCCTGTAGGATAGAGCACACCAGGCATTGATTTTTGGACTGTTCTGTTCCAATTTGTGTACTGAATGGGGATTTTCCGAGACTGAAATTCTGCAGTTGTGCTTATTCATGATGTTGTTAACATGAAATGTAGCTTTGTCTGAAAACAAGATGCAGGTTAGAAAATTGTGTTCATTTTTGATGCGAGATAACATCTTCACAGCAAGTGCTGTGGCCCATCATTTGGTTGCAGTTTCTGCACAATCTGCATTTAATATGCATGTATTCTCAGTTTTCGATGTAGCACATTATGAATAGTTGATCGTGGCAAAGATAATTCAGAACCTGCCTGCCTGATCGACTAACGAGGCCTCCAAATGAAAGCTTCTTGAATCTCTTCCACACATGCATCAGAAAGTGAACAACGATCACCTCCTGATCCTTTCTGTAGACTTCCTGTTTTGAGAAACATTTCATGCCAGTTTTTTTATACTCTTAGCCTAGGGTGAATTTCTTTTATAAACTCTTCAAAACATTCTTTGCACTTTTACTACAGATTTGTGTTCTGCAAACCTCAGAACAACTTGTGCCTTCTCTTGCAGTGATGCCATATTTTTCCGTTTGTCAACTCGGAAAAAGTGCAGGTGTGTCATATGCAAGAAAAAAATATTGTGGCCAAACTCTACGAATTCAGCTTCCACAAATGGCCAATATCGCCTTCGTAGCGCTAAAACTTTGTTTTTAACTGACTGTTCAAAACAGGGGCATTTGATTCGTACACACTATATATATCAATATCTTGAAACACTTATGAATTAGTATAGTATTGCTGATACATTTTGTCATAAGGAATGTGTTGACACATACTATGAGATTTTGTTTATTTGTAACATTTCAAATTGTAGCTTGATTTATCACTCAGCAGGTTAGTATGGTCTGGACTGCAGTTTAGCCTGAACCTTTATAAATTTTTGGGGATTTTTGTGAATAAGAGTGCATGTGTATTTTGCAACTGAAATATGCCAGTTAAACAATTTTTGGAAGTTGTGTCAAGATGTTGTCACTTCTTTAAACTGCACATTAATCTTCCTTAGAAATGTATTTACATTATTTTGTATATCTGTAATCCATATTTTTTTATGCATGTTTATTAAATATTACTTTTATTCATGAAGTAATTATTAAAATTTTATTGGTATTGATCTAAAAATATTTATTTTAAGGAGCACATGTTTTGTCTCAAATAAATCTGAAAATGTGCATTTTTTTTTTTTTTTACAGTTTCTCTTGCAGTATTTATAAAACCTTCATGACTGTGATGCTTATTGATTTATTTAAAATTTTGTATTTATTTCCACAGAGGAAATGTGAAGATTGTGGCTATATTTTCTGCTCCGAATGTGTTACCTCTAAAAGTAAACTATATCAGTGTTACAGATGCAAAATCTTTAATTGTGTGCCTTTGAGCTGTAATGATGTTGCAAGTCTCAAGCTTCGGGATTTGCAATGGTTTTTAGATTGGAAAGGGATATATGTGTCCAGCAATGATCGAAGAGAAAAGCCAGTTCTGGTTGAGAGGATTATGAACTATTCTCGACAAGGTGCTGCTCAATCATCATGCCCCCAGAGTTATCAGTCTATTTATCCATCCTTGTCTAGTGACACAAATGAACCCATGCGTGGTCTATTTAGGACAGATTCTGTATGTATTATTATTTTTTTTTTATTTATTTTTTTTTATTGGTTTTGTCCCTTTAAAATGATTAAAACTTTATGAGAAAATTCAATTCATCTGAAAGTTGAAAACATTTAATTAAGTAAAACATGTTTTCAAATGTGATACACACTAGCACTAAAAGGGGGAAAAAAAGGCCATATATGTATGTAATAAGCCTTTTTTATTTAATGGTTATCTAATTGGAATTACGAAGAGTCTTGTTTCAAATCCACAAGCCATCACTTGTGATAAATTAAGCCATTCTTATAAATGTGTATGCTTTAAATGAAAGTTGATAAAAGTAGACTTTAAATTACTTAAATTTATACCTGAAACATTAATGTTATGTAGCTGTATCCTAGTTATTTATAAATGTCAAATTCTACTTTATATACAATTGTCTACACTAGTCTACCAGCAGGTTTTCAAGCTTCTTGAAAAACATTTTGTTTTTACTTGTTCTGGTCAAGTGCAATTGCTGCTTACTGTGTAGATTTTTGAATTTGACTTTAAATGTAATGCATTTTCTTTGTGAAAGTTCTCTTGAAGACATTATCCCATACAATCTAAAATTAGAAACAACAAAAGCTGTTTTCAATTTTGAGTTGTTTATAAAAAAATGTTGGGAAAACAGAGATCTGATTATGATTAATAAGACAGACTACAAATAAGAGGGACCAGATTCAGTTCCAGATGACTGTGTACATACATTTACATGCTGAAAGTCCTCTCAGTAGTCTATCAGTTTATGAAAGATATCAATATTTTAGAGTTTTTTTTTTTTTTCATTTTAAATAAAAATATATAATTTGTGAAATCTTTTCTTAAAACTCTAAATATTTTATATTGTTCTGGGTATATTTTATTTAATAAAATTTATTATTCATCTCATTTCAACCATACTTACAGTTAATAATTGGTAATATTTATCATAAAACAATTTTATTTCATAATGTTTACATTTCATTCAAAGATACCAGCTGAACAGAGGAGCAGTTCTGAAAACTCATCTAAAAAAGAATCAAAGAGTACTATTGTAAATGTAAGTATCCATAAATTATTGATTTTAGAAAATAGGTTGATAAATAGTTGTACTGGCTACTTAGATTAGTTGATCACAAGTATTGATCTAATTAAACATTTATACTGAAATAATTGGGTCCCTTATCAATAATTTTAGAGATAAAAGTATACCATAAAATTTTCATATTTAATCCTAAAACAATGTATTTCTTTATTAACAATACATTACAGCATGCATGCAAAAAATGAAATGAAATAATAATAAGAAGAAGAAATCAAAGTAGTGCAAAGTTTCTGCAATTTACTTTTTTTTTGTGCATCCAAAATTTTTGTTAAGATTAGAATATGTTCATTTAAAAGACTGATACAGCTTTTGATTACAAACTGGTAGGAAAGTTTATCTACATGGAGGCGGACAAACTAATATTTACTTGATAACTAATTTCTTGCTAATAAATTCTTCCTATGCAAAAGTTCTGGAGCAAGGCAGGCTTCCCATATTGTGCATCTTTAGTAAATCACAACTTTAAGAATGATTAAAAAAAAATTCTTTCCTTAAAAAAAAGTTTTTTTTTTTTAATTCTTTGCATTTTTTGTAAACCCTTCTTCATTATTCCACTAATTGACACATATTTATGTAGAAGCTTAGTCATTAATAAAAGTTGCAGTTAGCTGTTGCCATTTTTTACAGTAATAACTAGTAAGTATGAGACTAAGCCTATTAAAAAGTTTCTTGTTTATGACTTTTGTAGTAACTACCTTATTGATCTGGGATAGACAACTGAAGAATAATTTTTAAGTATTACATAGCTTTGGTAACCCTGATTACACATGAATTTTCGTTTTACAATTTCTAATTCCTAGTAGTTGTTGCAGTACTATGTTCATCAACAGTATCACAGGAACAAGCTTCTAGTCTAATAGAGGAAAGCAATAGAATTTCCATGAAATATAGCTTTAAATAATCTCATAACTTATTTTAATGGCTCTTTACTAAAAGTTTTTTAATTTTAATTAATGACTGATTGAATGTAATGAAAGTATATCACATTTAAAAATACTTTCTCCAAAAGCCCAATCGCAGAATTTTCTATGTAGCAGTCTATGCTACTTTTTCTTTCGCAGTCTGCAACGTAGATTTAAAAATAGAAAAATAGTCTGTAAAGTAATCTTGGTTGAAAAATAAAAACCATACAAAAGATTAATAATTATATCAGGTTGTAACGAAAGTTTTCCGCCATATTTGCTTGAGTCAGCTCACGCGGTACCCAGCTATTGACCTTATATGTCAAGTTTATACGATGCTTAGCGCGACTAATGGACATGGCACTAAAGTCTAACTCTTTTAGCTAGCTCTCGAGTGGATGAATATTTTATCTTCTTCCACAGATTGTCATAGGCGGTCCTCATCCGCTTCATTAGGCCGGCCAGAGCGCTCTGCTTCTTTAATGTCCTAGTCCTCGTTTTTGAACTTTCGGTACCAAATCTTCACAGTGTCACATGATACAACAGTAGTACCTTAAGCTGTACACATGATTCGGTGTCATTCTGTAGCTGACTTTTTGCAACAGAACTGAGAGTAAATGATGGTTCAATCTGGTAGCGTGATAGTTCCATTTCAGACACCTTAAACTTAATCATAGCGATATTGTTTTACAGATTTCACAACACAGTGCTCTAAAACAAGTCTTTTTCTTTCAAATAACAAAAATCGTTTGGCAAAATATTGGCAAAGACACCAACACGAACTGCTTGTGCAGGCAATACTTGCAGTGGTGGAAAACTTTCGTTACAACCTAATACTTTGGCAAAATAATTGTTATTTATTGAAAATATGTAGCAGTTTTAATTACTGATGCAAAAGTTAGCATAATGGTTTGCACTGAATAAAAATATGATTATCACAAAAATGAAGAAAAAGATTGCATATTAAATCACTGGATTCATTCGTCGATACCAAGCTTTAACAAGATATATTTTATTTATTAAAAATGTGTAATGATTTTAATTGTTGTCATAAAAGATAATATAATGACATGCAACGAATGGAAATACAAATATTTAAAAAAAAATTTAAAAAATGGGAAAAGATTGCATGTAAAATCATTGACGCAATCGGTGATATCGATGCATTTGAATAAAGTGAGTAAATTCTGACCAAAAATGGGGATTTGCACGAATCTGAATTGTGAATCTGCAATTTCAGCACAGTTTGCAAGTACGAATATGCTCCAACAGTATGGTAACCAAATGCTCTCAAGGACGCTTTGATTATTGAAAATGAAATATTTAGATACTAACTATGACTGTTAAATGTTGTTGCAATGAAAACATGAATTATTTCTCCAAGAAAAAATTAAAAATAGGATGCCATATTGCAGTAGTTCTGTTTTATTTGCCTCTTAAAACTTAACCAGCTGCATCAAAATGTCTGAATTTGGTCACCCTAGTGGCTTGCTGAAGGAGCTTTACGTACAAGCATAGCCTGCGAATATGGTGCACAACCCGCATGACATCATCTCAAAGTAATAGGCAGTGGTACAGCTGATGTAAACTCGGAAATAGTCTGCAGACCTTCTGAAGAATCTGCAATGGGGGTCGCATAGTTTTTGTGACCGGGTCCAAAAAAAAAAAAAAGAAAGAAAAAGAAAAGAAGAACGAGGGAAAATTTATGAAAAAGATAAATTATTTAAAAAAGATTTTTTTATGAAGTTGAAAAGTATTTAAACGAACTGTGAATAGAGAATGAATTGTTCAGTTGGGTATAAGATTTATACACAAAAATCTTATACCCATCCACATATTGAGTCTTCACTCTTCTACACTTGCAGTCAGCAGAACTTTAACACAGCTTATGAAGTGTGAAAAATTTCCCTCTGAAATGTACGTTCTGATGATAAGTACCTTTTATGTGCATTATTTTACTAAGTTTTATATATTTATCTTTTAAGCACCAGATTTCTTTTGAGTATTCTTATTAATTATTCATACATACAATTACAGGTATGTTTTTACTGTTAAGCATATAATGATACAATTTTTGCTTAAAACTAATTGGTACTCAGTTCATGAAATTCAGTATTTACTAAACTTACTAGTAAGCATTATTAATTTTTCAATATGTGTATATTAATTAGAGAGGTTGTATAATAATATTAGATTTATGGTCATACTCAGTATAATTTTTGTTTCTTAAATATTGTACATTTCTCAAAGTCTGATCAGAAGTTGGAACTCTCCGTATGCCATTTTGTTACTAAGCTTCTTTTATAAATAATATAAAATTTGGAAGACACTAATATTTGTACCAATTCCTTCCAATGTCTAGTTACCAGGGCTTGGAACTTTTCCGGGGGTACCCCAAAACCCAGGCTTTTTACAAAAACTATTTGAATGATTCTTATATTTTGCTAAAATAATTGAAATTTGTTAAAACTTTTTATTTGGGAATACCTTATTCCCCCGTACACGATATATATTTCGGTTACACACATAACCATCTTCAGTCGTTTCTGGAGCTCTCACTAATGGCGGCTTCTTTTTATATCTTCGTCGTTCTTCTTCTTGAAAGTTCGATGCATGACGTCGTCCCATGATTGGTCGATTGTATGAAGCGTATCGTTGATGCTGCCCTCTGTCGTCAATATTTCTAAGCTCTCACGAATGTAGGCATATATACTATTTTTAAAGTTGGCTATTTTTTTAATATTTTTAAAATCAATGGTAATGGGCTCTTTCAAAGCTAGACGGGCTAGGGCGGTACTTTGTTTCTGGAGGTTAATGTCTTTAAAATGTTCGTTTTTTCGTTCTTTAATTTTCCTTTTTGTAACGCCGATGTAGCAATTTTCTTTATTAGTATCGTTTGACATAAAATTAATTTTATAGATCCCTGCGGTTTCGATGGGGTTGATTGGGTCTTTTTCCGATCTAATGCGCTGAAAGATTGTTTTATTAGGTTTAATTGGAATACGTAAGTTCTTTTTACTGGCGATATTAGAAACTTTCTAATATCGCCAGTAAAAAGAACTTACGTATTCCAATTAAACCTAATAAAACAATCTTTCAGCGCATTAGATCGGAAAAAGACCCAATCAACCCCATCGAAACCGCAGGGATCTATAAAATTAATTTTATGTCAAACGATACTAATAAAGAAAATTGCTACATCGGCGTTACAAAAAGGAAAATTAAAGAACGAAAAAACGAACATTTTAAAGACATTAACCTCCAGAAACAAAGTACCGCCCTAGCCCGTCTAGCTTTGAAAGAGCCCATTACCATTGATTTTAAAAATATTAAAAAAATAGCCAACTTTAAAAATAGTATATATGCCTACATTCGTGAGAGCTTAGAAATATTGACGACAGAGGGCAGCATCAACGATACGCTTCATACAATCGACCAATCATGGGACGACGTCATGCATCGAACTTTCAAGAAGAAGAACGACGAAGATATAAAAAGAAGCCGCCATTAGTGAGAGCTCCAGAAACGACTGAAGATGGTTATGTGTGTAACCGAAATATATATCGTATACGGGGGAATAAGGTATTCCCAAATAAAAAGTTTTAACTAATTAATCCGCCGTATTAAATAATGTTTTATGTGTCTTTATAATTGAAATTTGTTATTACTTTCTGATGTGCATCTTTCACCCATTTAAGCATTATTATTTGGGGAAGACTAATCAATGTGAAGCTAAAACATTTTCTATCTGCCTTGACTTGAGTCAAAATGTGTTAAAAGTAGAAGACTGTGATGAAGTCCTAAGATCTGCGACTTATGAAACTTTGAGTAATCGTTACCCTGTTTCGAATTGGCTCAGAGTCTTTACCGATGGTTCCAGTATGGAAGATTATGCCAACACAGGAGCCAGTGTTTTTTGTAAGCTATTTTCATATTACTCTCCTGTTGATGCTCAGATGTCAGCTTTTGACGGAGAAATTTTTAATATCCAATTGGCTCTTCTTCAGCTACAAAACCAATTGGCTTGCTTTTCTAAAGTGGTAATTCTCTCTGACTCAAAAGCAGCTCTGCAGGCCATAGGCTCAGCTTGTCCATACCGTTCAAACAACATCGACGACTGCATCAATCTTTTGTTATATTTATCTGACTGTAAGAAACCAGTTGTCTTGCAGTGGATCCCGGCCCACTGCGGAATTGAGGGGAACAAGACCGCTGATTTTCTAGCAAAAAAGGGGCATGATGTGTGGTATCAACCTATTTTCATTTCAAGTGACTTTGCATTTTTCTAATAATAAGTTTTACAATCAACCCATTTTTATTTAAAGTGGTTTTGTTTTTTTAATAATAAGTTTTGCAACAAGTGTTTCTTTTTCAATAACTTACAATAATTTTGCTATCTTTTAATGAGTATTTTACCTTTTTTAAAGTTAATAATGATATATCTTTAATGCTTCCTTAAATATTTTCTTTTAAATATTTGCTTAATTCACTTTATTTATTATGTTTTTGCCTTAAGTCTGTTTTTCTATGATACCAATGTGGTGACCCCATGTTATTTTTTTTTCCTTCCTACTTCTGAAGCTAAATCCTAAGATGTTTACTTAAATTTAAATGTTTTCCTTTTATTTTATACTTTTACTAATATTTTGGATTAGAGTTTGGTCCTAGTTAGGAATAATTCTTAATTTTGAGCTTTTCCCCGTGCGATTTGACCATTTTTACGGCCTAGGTAGTGTTTCGGTCAATCGCCATATTTTTTTTCATTTTGTGTGACGCTTCATCTGTTTTCTCGCCATCTTAAAATCGTCCGCCATTTTCAGTGAAGATTGGTGCTTTGCACACAGACTCCTTTTTCCCGCGCGTTTCTCTCCAGAGATTTCGAGAAGGAAGCTGGCGTTGGCGATCTGTCATTGGTTGAGGAAGCAGCGTGTGAGGGGGGGGGGAAGAAGGAAAGCGGCGGCTGGAAAGAGAGGAGAGTGTCAGTTGAGATTGGAGTGATCTTGAGTGCGGCGGAGTTTCAAATTTTTTCCCTCATCGAGGCCTGAAGCAAGGAGACTAGCATCGGGTTAGTCTCAGGCCCATTCAAGATGTCTTCATAGCAGGGATCAGAGCAGTCATGTGAGAGGCGGATTCATTTACCATCATAATTCAACCACCATGAGAAGGTCTGAGTGATGCACCGGCGTCCAGGGGAGTGAGCTGCGGCCTGAAAGGGGAGTCCCTGTCATCGGAATGACTCAGGTGATGTTTTTCCATTTTATTGCAAGTGTCGTCGCGGGAGCAAATTGCATGTAATTCGCCGAGGTCTACATCGCTGGCCCGTGTTTGAAGGAGCGGTCCCTTTGTCGTACATCTCCCAGAATGAAGCAGTAAGATCTTTCCACGTCATTATCTATCGCTAAGACCGTCTCCCTCGGCTATGAAAGTTTATCTAGGACCCCCCTCCCAGGTGTCTTGCGGCCATCTACTTGGACACTCTTCCATTCTGCTCACCCTGTTGCGCCATTTTGGGTGCGGGCGTCAAGCCCCACATCCCCTTAACGTAGTTTCTACTTAGTACTAGTCCCCTTCAATAATTAACCTTTAATTTCTCCACAACATTCTTAAATCCATGTTTTAATTGTTAAAGTTTTGTTTCTTTTTTTTTTTTTTTTCTATTCTACAAAAATCAAATTTTTTTTTGCAAGAATCATGTGTATCTCAGCCAAAGTTTGAAATGTGCTTTTCTACATAGTTATTAATGTGTGCTTATTGTTATTGAAGTGTTACCCCTTTCTTGGGAGGCCTCTCAGGACACAAATAAATTTGACATGCATGACGGATAATCTCTAATCTTATATGTAAATCTTTGGCCTAGTGCCCTGTGAAAATCTCTAAAGCTGTAAAATGTGTTAATTTATATTTCTGAAGTGCCACAATGTGGTGAATCATGAGTGTGCCAAGAGTTTAAAATGTCTGTGAAACGCTGAGTGTAGAAGTCGAAACTTATGCCATCCCTTAGTGTCTTAAACTGCAATAGTATATCATTTGGAATAAAATGTTAAATTTTTCTTGCAATAACTTGTGTCTTTCTTGTGTATGCATGTTTCAACTACACCAAGTTCCTTTTCAGCTGAGGCAATTCCGACCGTAACCAGGGGTTCGGGTAAATTAATGTTTGGTGCTTTGCCTTTAACTTTAGAACACAACGCAAATCTTTCAAATTTATTTTAATGCATATCTAAAATTTTTTTTATGGCAACACGGCAGGCATCTGTTTTACTGTTAAATAGCCAGAAACTGCCCTACCAATCTATTAAGACAGTCATTAAAAGGACACTAATGAGTTCCTTCTCTCGGGACGTTGCCCCTAGAAGTGGTCAAAAACCCTGGTACAATAATACTCAAGATATTCCTGAGGGGTCTCGCGCTAAATCAGTGGCATTGTTATGGCTATTTTCTGGCCCCAATTGTCTCCCAAAACACCTACACAAAATTAACTTGGCTCCTTATCCTGCTAGCTTATCCCTTGTGCGACTCTGAAGAAGATTTTGACATTTCCCACCTTGCTGCCTGTCCTGCTCTACCTCTTGTGTACTTATGGGAGCAATATTGGATTGCCAGACTTAAGTTGATGGTCTAACCAGTGTCTTTCCATCTTTATGTTCATTTTTTTTTTCAATTGTTCCTTTCCTTTTTTGTATAGACATCTGCTGTCCTATGTACTTGCCGTTAGAAATAAAAAAAAATAATCCATGTTGTTTTTTAGAAATTTGCATATAGTTGCTTAGCCTGGAAAAAAAATCAGTTTTTTTTTTTTAGTGTAAATCTGTTTAACCCCTGCTTTATATTTTATTTACTTAAAAAAAAACTGATAAATGAAAAGAAGTACAAGTGGATACATGTGTTTTTATTTTAATTTCAGAAGCATCAGATTATAAATTTAGATTCAGTGAACAGTTTTGAACAAATATATGACCTCTCTGCTATGGAATTGAAAGTTTTATTGACAAGAAATTTTATATCTTTTCGTGGCTGTTGTGAAAAATCAGAATTACAAGAAAAAGTTGTCTGGCTTTGGAAACTCAGAGAAGCTGCTAAAAACAGAAGTAATTTTGTTAACTATTTTCTTAATTTTAAATTGTTATATTTTAGGAATTTGGCAGGGGAAAGTAGTTCTGTGAGTTGAGAATATTCTCCAACCCACATAAACATAAGTTATTCAAGAATTTTAGTTTATTTTAAATCCTACAATGATTGTGGTAGTTAAATAAAGTGGAAGTATAATAGGCATTTAAAAGCATTAAAACCGGGGCTCTTTTATTGTCTGTTAAGTTCATACAAGCATTAAATCTCTTTTTCTGAGTTTCTTGATGGTACTAAATTGTTGGGAATAAAAGTATTTTGGTTCATCTTCTTTTTATCCAGTAACAGAAGAGTGTAAAGTCATCAAAAATTCATTTGAGATAGGGTCGGGGGGGGGGGGGGGGGGTAGTAGGGTAAATTTAAAAATACCTTTTTTACCATAAAAATTTAGATGTTTCATTTTTTTTCTATGGAGATATATTTTAACAGCATAAGAAGTATTTCTAATGAAGCTTTTAGGATATTTCAATAACATTAATGTGGACAGAACTTCTTGTTTTTGCTCTAAACATACTGTCTGTTAGCAAGTGATATCTTTCTTCTAGATTCCTTATCTACTTACATAATATGCTAATGTATGCGGTACCAAAACCGAATATATTTCTACTCTGTGAATGGCAGCAACTAGATGTAAACATTAGCATAATAGCAATAATACATCTGCAAAAATCCAAAATAACAGTTTAAATGAAGCAAGCATATTCGTTGGTTTCTTTTACTTCTTACTATGTCATGCTGTAGCTAAGATTACAAAATAACAATAATGCGTATGCAAAAATGAGAGATCTTGTGTATATTTTTATAGCTTTAATTGAATTTTCAATTCTTGGCACGTTTATTGCAAAAAAAAATTAAAATTAAATTAAATAGAATAAAATTAAATTAAATGTCGCCATGCAGTGGGCTGAAGCACATTTTATTCATTTTCTGTTTGTTCTATATAATTGTAATCAAGGATATGTATTAAATAATGCAACGGTACTTATTACCTATTATTCTGCCGGTCCGCCAAGATAAATGTCTGACACTCAGTGATGCCGCTTACGCGCTATAACGCGTCAAATACGCAAAAAATCGATGATGGGACGCAAAAGAAAAGTTACAACGCATCCCCCGGGACGCGTAATTTCCATCATGCAAAATTTTGAAAAAAAAAAAAAAGGTGAGAGAGGGTGCGTTCAGACTGCCAATTTTGGGTAAATCTCTAGTAAAACACAAACTGCCAGGGATCACTCTAGGGGGTTTCAGGGGGGCGGCCCGCCCTGGTGCCCTTTTCCCCAGTAAAATGCCGCCCTCCTTGCCCTTTTTCTTGATAAAATTCCGCCCTCCTTGCCCTTTTCCTTGATAAAATTCCGCTTCCCCCCCCCCCCCCCCAATCAAAATGCCGCTCTCCTTTTCTCCACTCCTCCTTGTTTCCCCTTTCCTTTGATTCTTGTTACCATTGCTGGCGCTCGGCTAGACCGGGTCCACGTGGTCCCGGACAGACCCCAAAAAAGCCTCTCTCCAACAACAACAACAAGGAAGTTGATTTGTTTATTCTCTTATCAATGATGTGTGGGGGAGGAGGGGGGGGCATCTGCTCAGTCGCCGCTCTTCTCCATCCCGACCTCAGAGGGTTAAAACCGTTCGCTGTAGCTTCAGGTCATAAAATATCTCATTAGAGAAACAATCTGTCATCCAGAAGAGTAGTCATAACAAATTATTTCCTACTGTAAATGGCGCTTTACCGTGTTTTATAAATGCTGTAAGTAATTAATAAATGTCACTTGGTTATTGTTTATTTTTTCAGATTTTCAAAACACATTCATCTAAACTTAAGGCTCTGCACGGAAAGTTCAAGACAAGGGCAATTCTGGAAGTGTGGGGTGACCCCCCCCCCTACACACACTCCTCCCCGTCGGTGTACTAAAAAGAATAGGAAAAAATTGATTCATTGACAGGGTGCGCAGCAGTCAGGAAATACTACTTGAAAATATCAAATTTCGGGTAGGCATCGGGGGCCAAATTGATGACCAATAATCTGAAGTAGAAAGACCATGCAATGATTACACTAAAAGCAATCATTAAGAACAACTTGCAAGAGTGCATAACATCCATTTCAAAACAACGGAAGCTGCCGTGATTTATGTGACTAAGCTTATTGTTTACTAATTCACAACTGCATACTTATCAAACATAACATCCTTACGGGAAATCATTTTGAACTCTCTTCTTTTCCCCCCAACTGAAAGCGTAATGTGCCAGATGGCCCTTTTACATTGCTGAAAAACAAACATTCCAGGGGCATCTTTCAGATCACGCAAATGAAAGAAAACAGAAAATATAATTATTTATAAAAGGACATTTTATCTGGGTGTATTTTTTTTTTTAAAAAGGCTGATTGGAATTTTGTGAAGGAACAGTTATACCTCCTGTTTTGTAAAGGGTCGATTTTGACTTCATTGTATTGTCTCCTGTATAAGGAAAACTGTATGGTAAGGAAGGAGAAAAAGTTTTGGCAAATAAGAATGGAAAAACGGACCGACATACCAAACGGTCGAGAATTCACAATGTGGAATGTGAAATGGGATAAATATAGGTCAATGATTGCTTAAGGCTGGAAAAAGGGGGGGGGGTAGAAATAGTGTAATACTGCATTTCTTCATTCTTGGGAGTGAACAACAAAGCATAGGAGTGATTTTATTGGGATTTAATATCTTTTTAAAGAGCGGTCATAGGGGTACACTACAGAGAAATGCTATCGGCATAGGCAGAGCCATAGCGAGCAAAAAATGATAGAAGACTGAAAATTTATAACTTAATTAAATTTTTTAAACTTAATTAATGTATGGGCACATCTTATAGACTGAAAATTTTCTGTTTGGAGACCATATAAAAATGTACATTTGTATTTATTTAGATTTAATCTTCCAAAAATTATAATCCTTACTGTAAAATTCTGTAGCCCCCCCCCTTTTTTTAACATAAATTTGTGATTTACTGTAAAATATTTAAGGAATAAAACCCCAGGCCAGTGTTTTTGGGATATTCTGTGTACACTGACAAGTAATTTTTCTTTAATGGTACAAGTTGAAATTAATTTTTAAAAATATAATGTTAGCTAATTTCTCCTATCTATAATTATCTGCAACTTATTTTTGATTTCCCTTCAATTGTTGAAATTTAACTAGATTTAAAAATTGCATTTTCACATCTTTAGTATTAGAGTATTTCCAGTCGAAACTGACAGACATTGTAATATCTAAAAATTACTAAAGTTTGAATTTGGGGTGTAAATAAAAGTGTTGAGTACCTGCAATTTAAAATCAAAACTACCATGGCCTACGTTTATTATAAAATCTATTTTTTAATCACTTAAAAGATTTAAAGCTTTATATTTTTAATTTTAATCAATTTTTTTTTTTTTTTTTTTTTAAATATTGTTCCAGGTTATGACTATCCCGGATGTTCGGTGAACAGGAATTATTCAGTTTTGGCAAACTTTTTTTAAGGGAACTAACTATACCCATTTTATTTTTAATTTTTAAAAAAATATTCAATTCTATTTCGTGATTGCTTTCTTGCTCAAAAATCAAATAGAAAATTGGAAGAAGTTCACAAAATAAGGAAAGATTCACAGAAATAGAAAAAATTCACAAAATTAGGTAAAATTTCACAAAAATAGGACCCTGGGAAAGAAACCTGGACTGACCCCTGCTAGAGGTCAAGTCGCCCGGGACAAACCTTTGTTTTGGCGCTCCCTTCTTTCCATTTCAATTTTGGCGTAACAGCACTATGCCTGGGCAAGTGTCCCGTTTCCCCTCCACTAGTTGCAGACTAGCATATATGCAGAGAGAAAAGTTGCAGTGACGCTGAATACGATAAAATTTGAATCTAAAATGGAATGTTTTCTGTCATTTTCGGGTTTGAAAATTGGCGTAATTATTAAAAATTTGTCGGCAAAACCAGATTCCCGTTATTTTACGATTACAAAATTTATTTTTTTTTAATGTTTTTTTTTTGTTGAAATAAAGCATAATGGCCGCCTTACACAATTTTTGTAAAAGTGTAGATTTCATTGAATAAAAAAATTTGGTTTCAAAATTTGTTTAATCATTTGCTTAAAAAATTGCTATTAAGAAAACACATTTTCGGACATAAAAGTATGTTTATAAAAGCTACCCTTATGTGTTTGTAGACAATAATTAGAAAAGTTGCCCTTTTTGTGTGATATGATATGCCCTTTTCCCAAACACTGCCCTTTTTCTGTAATGTGCACCCTGCCCTTTTTCATTTCTAGAGTGATCCCTGCAAACTGCTCGTGTTTTACTCGGGGAGATTGACATCGTGAACAGCTTTGTGGGCCCGTTTACATGCACACAAATGCAGAGTAACGCTTCCCCTACATGGGGGAAAAAATGCAGGGTAGAATGATCCCTAGTCGAAAGGAGGCATAGGAGTGTTCGCTTTCCCATGATGCATTGAGAGTTTTCCCCTATACTTTGCTTTTACCCGGGATATATATCATGCTGTGCGCACACGTGGTTAAGCTGAAGAAAAAAGGGGATTACTTTGACGTTCTTCTCCTTTCTCCCTCCCCCACACTTCCGTTTTCATGTTAGAGGTTGTTCCATTAGAGATGGTGGACTATCGGAATTGAATAAAGATTTTTCATTATTTATTTTTAATATTCGCTTGTGTAAATGTAAACAATGATTTGTTTTATATTAAATCTGACAATTATTATTTAGAAATGAAATCTATAAGCTATAGAAGCGGTAAATATTTTAAACAATCTAGAAGAGAAAAGGGGGGGGTTCCATATTTTACTGTTGTATATCCTTTCCTTCCTCAAATATATTCCGATTTTCCTTGTGATAAATTTATTAATACATAGTAATTATTTTTTTTAATTAATATAAGATGGAGGGGCACTTGAATGGTATTTTATTGTAGTTTTAATAATTTAAGATGTTGCGGCTGTTCTGCGAGTACATTTTACTTTCTTAAACATTTCTACCGATGCAGCCTTTCTCCCGGTTTTTACTGTACATACAAAAGGGGATTTTATTATTAGGATTTATTAATTATTAGGATTCAGGGCGTCATCAGGAAGGCTTTGCCGTGAAGGCAAAGTAAATGACATGCATGTCACAACAAATTTTTCTTGATTAATTATAATTCATTTTATTTATTTATTTTTTGAAATATAAGTTTTAGGTTATTTATAAATAAGATATTCATACGCATCAGCACACCAAAATGGGTGAGACATGATAACATCAGTCGTGAAATTAACCAAATGCTTTTATATCGATAAGGACCCACTTTTTGGAAAAAAGGACCCATAAATTTTGGAGTCCTGGGTCCCAAGGACCCGTCTCTTCCAAAGTCTAGCAACATCACTGGACACATGAAATTATTGGTTGCTTGGCAACAGTTTGCCAGCACATTTGGCAAAAAAATAGTTTGGCGGAAATGACCGCTGGGATAATACATAAGTACCAATGCAACCATAATACAAAAACACTGTGTTGCTGACTTTGGCACATTAACACTTTTGTTATTAAACTAGAAAAGTGCTCATTAGTACTTACATATTATCCCAGTGGTCCACCAAGACAAGCGATTTTTGCCAAGATAAAAATCGGGCACAAAAAATTATTGGGAAATTAGTTTAGAATACGATTAGCAACAGTTTGTGAGCACATTTGATGAAAAAATAGTTTTGCGGGAATGACCGCTGTGATCATATGTAAGTACCAGAAACCCCTCAGCTTCTGCAATTAAGAAGTGTTTCTGTCGGAATTTGTAAAATAGTTTATCATTCAATGCAATATTTTTATAATCATTTTATGAATGGAAATGTCACTATGTATATAATTATGCTTTTTCGTACATTTTGCACTGTTAGTACTGGCATTGCTACCATGGCCAACATCGGCTTATGACACCCAAAATTTGTAGCAAGCCTAACCTAGATAAATTTAATGACAAATACTGTTAAAACAAAGAAACATGATTTTCGTTGAAATGAGTCCACTAATTTGGCGAACACTGCACTGAATATAAAGTACAGTAATGTATTGGGAGGCAAAGCTGGCCACCGTGGCGGCTAGTAATTAGATAAAGCATTTATATTTTAATGCATATTAGTAGAGAAGCTTAAAAAGATATTATATAAAAAATAATAATAATAAAGTTATAATTTCTGTTTTCTATTTTTTTTTTTTTTTTTTTTTTTTTTTTCCTGTGAGGTGGGATAAAATAGCAAAGTTCTATATGATACTGACATTTCTATTCCCTCTTTAGTAAATATTCTCGAAGCTGCTTATTGGAGAAATTAATTTTGTGGAACCAGTAATGTAGCCAAGAATTTTTTTTGGAGGGTGACTGAGAACTCAAAAAAACTAGAATATAACTTATGAAAACTGCATATTCAGTAGAATTTAGTAATATGTAATGTAAATGTTTACTTAGTGTCATAGTATCCAAACTAAGTGAATTGTATATGAAAATTTTGCTGGCCTTTTTGGATAGCATGATACAAAAGATAAACTAAATTACTAAAATAAATTCATTTGAATACATAATATAGACTCATTGAAAGTGTGATATATTTGACAGTGTATTTGATAATTAAAAGCATTGCTTGAATGTGTCAATCTTTTTTAGAAAATAAAACAAAAGTAATTGTAATGAAATTTAAAAACAAATCTTATACAGTCACAGCAGGGCGTCACTCAAAATTTGAAATCATTATTTTTAAGACCCATATTTAAAATTCATATAGCTATAAAGTAAAATGCTGTGCCGCAAACTTTTAATCTGTTAAGGGTTTTTGCATGGGGATATTATTAGTTTTTAGGGGTATGGTCATAAGATAATAAATTAGTTTCACAGATGAATTTCAGAAGCTTGCTTGACACTAAGTTATGTAAATAAATGCACAAATTTTTTGATGCAATATCAGAGTATTTGATTAAAAGAGTCACAACAAGCTCTTTGTAACATATAACAAAAGATTGACATGTTTTTGTCAGAATTCTATAAAAAGAGGCATAATACCGACTGTAATCAATAATTTTTTAAGTACCATAAAATCCTGTTTACAAGCCCCCTTCTGCGGGGGAGGGGGAGGCTTATAATAGGGGAGAAAGCTTTATAATTGCCCCCCTCCTTTACCTCCCGACGATGACATCACAGCTGCTGTTCCTGGTAACGTCACAATTCGTAGCAGTGTCCGTCACCTGGAATGCATTTTGTCCTCTTTCCAAACAAATGGGATGATGGTAGGGGGGTGGGGCTTATAATCAGGATTTTATGGTAATTTTCTATTCATAATTTGAGACGAGTGCAGAATAGTATCCTGGCCACTATCTTCAATTTTATTTCATTAATTTGCATTCAGTTTAATGCTAAACATAAGTTAACTTTTTGCTATAATTAATTTTCTCAAGCTTCAGAAGAATTTTCGTATGTCCGCGAAATCGGCAATGCACATGCTCTAGGTGGAAAAGAGACTTGCTGGCTTTTGCGTGTGCTGCTCCTGACATAAGCCAGGCATATAACTCTTTTGCAAAACCAGTTTTCCAAGCGTAATCACAACAACACTGAAGATGTTTTCAGTATCATTATGCAGGAGTTAAATAGTTCCCTCTTTAAACTGGATTTAAAAAAAAAAAAAAAAAAAAAAAAAAAGAGTGTTCCTAAATAAATGGCCAACATCAGTTACCTCACCAATTTCAGCAATGATTAAAATCATGTATTAAATTTTAAAAAATCGTTAGAGTGGATTCCGAGATAAAAAGGAGACACAAAAAAGTCCATTTCGCAGTTTGTTGACGGTTGGTTTGTTGGTGCAGGTTGCATCACTCGTAAAAATGTTGTTCTCCATGATTTTTAAATATAGTGACATTTACAAAGTCACAAAAATTTAAGTTAATAACTTTCAACAAGTTTTTGCTATTCTTATATTACCTATGAATTGATTTAAGTATATCAATTTTCTAATCAGATTAACAATCAATTTCCTAATCTGTTTCAAGCTGCTATTTGTAAAATGGATAACATTATGTTTTATCTATAACTTCTCTCTTTTTCTTAAATAGATACCATTCCTGATGAAAATCTTTGTAAAATATGCATGGAGGCAAATATTGATTCCCTTTTACTTGATTGTGGTCACATGGTAACATGCACCGAATGTGGTCGGTTGTTGCATGATTGTCCAATTTGTCGTCAGATAATTGTACGAGTAGTACGAGCATTTAAATCTTAATATATAAATTGTGATTGACTACCAAAGAATTGTGTATTTTTTCTTTTTTGTTTTAAATTTTGAAAGATTACAGATTGTTATTTGTATATATGTTTAAATATTATATTTTGTTAATGCAAACTTGTAATTTTAGTTGAATGAGTCAAAAAAAGGTATGTAATAAAGGAATCATTTTTAACAACATTCTTCATTATTGTGTTTTTGTTGTGTTTAATTTTTAAAAATACAATATTTATATTCAAACAATTTTGTTCAACCAAGGTGGAGAAGATTTTGGTGCATGGTGGTTTGAACTATTTTAAATCTGGTATTTACCACCATATTTTAAACCCTTTGTAATACATATAAATGATCATGTTTTAATGTGTCTGTAATGAATTTTAAAACTGTGCTGGTAAGCTAGGCTGAACTCTTTAAAAAAGTATATAATGCTAGAACTAATATAAAACCAGCTGTACAAAATAAATTAAATACTCTATAACAAAAAATCTCCAAAAACTATGCACCAAGAAGGAATTGTCCAATTGCGATAAAAATTGGTGGATGTAAAGAACATACATAAAAAAACCAAACAATTAAAATTTCTGAACAATTGAATGATTTATTGTAGAGTTTGACCATTACAAAGTGAGTGGCACCGACTGATAAAGTTACCGAGTGGTGTCTTGAGGAATTTCTTGTCAAACTGTGTCCCACTGTTGGGCTAAATCGGCAACATTTTGAGATGGCTGCAACCGCCTTCCCATAATGTCCGAAATGTGCTCTATGAGAGAGAGAGATCAGGTACCTACCTAGCCTAGGAAATACAGGGAAAGCTTGAAGACAATTCATAGCAACACGTGCCATATGCGACCAGGCATTATCGTGTTGTAAAGTAAGTCCAGAATGTCTCAAAAGAATGGTAACACAACTGGTTGTAGGATGTCATCAACGTACCGCTGTGCTGTCAATGACTATCAAAAGATTGATGGGTGAGATTTCTCACCCATCCAAAAATTTTGAGTGAGATTTCTGAAAGTTAAGTGAGAACATAAATATTGTTTAACATCATTTTATTTATTTACAGTACAATTTCAATAACTCCGATTTTTCCGTTAATTAAAAATTTTAGATTATATATCATATCATATCTTGATCATATACTTTCTAAATTGATATTTCCATCAGCTATTCTAATACGATTGCTTAAATTTGCACTTGAAAGTGCACTGAAAAATATATTTATGTAAATATTAATTTATATTATACTACAGAGTTGGTAAGATACAAATATGTGTGACAAAGTTAAAATGGATATATTTAAGTTAAACTTCTTACTACAGTAAAAGCTAGATTATCTGGCATTTAACCGGAAAATTTCAGCTTCCCTTTTTTTTTTGTGTGTGTGTGTGTGTGTCTTCTTAAAAGATTAACTCTTACCGTGAACCACAACTAAGAATGGAAGGGGGGAGAAGGATGCAAATTTCAAACTGCCAGAGGTTATCAGTAATTCCATGAATCACGATGGTATGTAAAAAGACAAACATATGAAATGCTCTCAAAACTCATACACGATGGACACGCATTAAAAAACAAAACATTTTATAGCTGCCGGAGCTGAAAGAGATAAATCAACACGTCAGCTCAGTGTTGATAGCATTAATTAATATTCACCCTCTTTGCATTCCGCTGATTCAACTGTGTTATTTCTGAACAGAAGCTCAAGAGAGGAGGAGGGGGGGACACTTATTTGCGGTCGCGGATTCTTTCCTTGATTTCGACTGTAGTAGAGTGAAAACAAATTTTTGTATTTGTGAACTTTTTAGACAGCGTGCAAGAATCTCTTGAGCAGGTGGTGAATATTTTGCAGCATGAGAATACCTCGTGCTGTAATATTTTTTACGAGAAATTTATGCAAGATTCTCGCCCTCTAGCGGGAACCCTGTTGCCCAGCCAGCGCAGTTTCACATTGATTGATCCCGACACCACTGTAATCGGACTTGACGGTGTACAGGCATGAGAGGCAACTGGCGTAATGGTTGGTGTAACGAAGTTGTTTGGTTCGGCTATTTTATTATTAAAACTGCATTGTGAAAATACTCAAAACTATTTTATTTAAAAGAAACTATTGAAACATAAACTTATTACAATGGCTGGTGGTGGCTCAGCAAAATAAAAAAAAAGTCCTACAAGGACAGTGATAAAAAGTTGGAATGATTTAAAAATTATGCCAGCACAGAATTACATATCGGCGAGAACAAATACTTAGCTGAGATAAATAAAGCCAATTTCAGAGCAACCCTAAAACTTAATCCAATAAAATTAAAATAACGGAATCACGAGCAAATAATTTTAAAGATGTCACAGGGCAACAAACAAAAACTTATGCCAGCAGGATGCCAAAAAGGGGAAGGAAAAAGTTGTTGCAATTGCAAACGGATGTAATGTAATCAATTTTTTTAGCCGAGAACGGCTCCTCAGGTCTGATGAGACAAATAAACAATCAAGAAAATGCATACAGTTGAAAAGCGAATATACAGATTAAAAGCCGAAGAAACAGACAAAATGAGAACAGAAATATACTTTAGAATTCTTGATTTTGGAAAGATTACATTAAAGAAACTTAAGCTCTCTCAATCGTCTGTGGAGGGTCATGTTGGATGCATGTGTGCGGGCCACAATGTGGATAGTTGCTAGCGATGAATCCGATGCTGTGACAGCTGCTCTATCTTCCCGTTCTGTTGTGGCCCTCACTCGACCACTACCATTTTGACGCTGATATCTATGGTTTTTAATCCACTCTTGCCAGCATCATCTAATAGTCACATCGCTTTGATGCAGATGTCAAGCGATTCTTTCATTCGCCCAGCCAGCCTCTTTCAGTCCAATCATATGACCTCTTTCAAACTCTGATATCTGCTTATAATGCGCACGAATCCTTCGGCGAGGCATTGTTACAGCTGATGTAAGATATCGCAGTCGAAATGCAACAGAAATTTTAACCATCAGATTGAGAATCGCTTCTTATATGCACCTGCTGAGTACACAGTTCCGAAATGCTAGTGCTTCCGCTATTCATTCATAGGACTGATTTTAATCATTTGCATGTTTGGTCTGAATGTTTTTTCATACAATTTCATTACATTTGGGAAACATTGATTTTTTTTGTCATAGAGTGTAAATCTTGTGTAAATGACTTAAGACAAAACACACACGCCGCGTGGATACACATTTTTGTAATACACTCACTTAATTTTATTTCACTGAAACACCATAGTCTTGAATGCATTTAATACCAGTACTCATATTTGAAAACACCTGCTTACACAATAAGCAAATTCTCAATGCTTTTATGTTTTACTCTTTGGACAGTTTACAGGATTTGTACAGACTTGGGAAGTCAAGGAAAGAGTAAAAATGTCAGTGGGATTGCAAAAAGGTTGCTTCATGTTCTTTTTTCTTTTACTTTTCCTCTTGGTTACACCAATGTAGCACCAGTTTTTATTTGTGCCAGTAAATTTTATTTTATAAATACCCGCAGCATTGTAGGCGTTCAAAGAATAATATTTAGCAATATTGGCAATAGAATAGAAAGCAAAATTTTAACTTTGTGTATTATCAAAAGATTCCAGATTAGAGTGAATAATTATTAAAATTAAAAGAAATTCTATTTAAGTTTTATTCTGGTTAAATGAGTTTTTCAAGTCAATTGGTCATTCCTAACATGTAACTAAATTTTGTTTGATTTATCGTAGATAATTTTTTTGAGGCAGAAAGTTAAAATTTGCACAATTTTCACAAAATCAAAACTAGCAAATAAACATTTTGAAATAGAGTTAAAATTCATTCAAAATTTTCAAAACATTCCGACATTTGTTGTTTAAATAGTTACTGATCATGTTGCTAAACTTCATTGTATTCCCTTAATTCATTTTTAAAGGATGTAAGAACAACAAACATTTATGCGATTTTCTCAAATTCCCGTCATCTCTGAATTATTTGAAGCAGTTCCGACATTTAGAATTTAAATTAAATTATTATATAATTAAATTATATTAATTTAACTATATAATTCCAAATTTATTCATTCCATTGCCATTTTCAGGAAAGGAACAATCATGTACTGAGTTTTCACTATCTCAAAATCTATAAAAATATTAAAATACTTGACACCTACAGTTTAAGTTACCACCTGTAATGACACTAAATTTTATTTCATTCGCTTCAGTGATTTATGCGTAATCAACAAATATTTTTATATTTTGAATAACTGTTTGCAAAATCACAACATCTAATCAAAATTTTTAAAAAATTCGACACCTATAGTTTAAGTTGAGTGACCACCTATCATGTCACCAAATTTCATTTCATACATTTTTGTCATTAATAGGTGATGAGCTACAAAAGTTCACACATTTTAAAAACAATTTTTGGAGAACCTTAAAAATCTAATTAAAATATTTTTAAAATTCAATGCTTATAGATTAAGTTGAGCAACCACCTATCATCTCACCAAATTTCATAACATTAGCTTTAGTCCGTATGACATGATACTGAAACAAATATGCATGCATTTGAAAGAATTTTCACAAAATCTGAAAATCTAATCAAAATATTTGAAAATTTTCACAACTATAGTTTGAGTGACCACCTATTATGTTGCAAAATTTCATTTCATTTCCTTCTGTCATTTTTACGTGATGTGCGAACATAAATGTAGTTTAAAACAATTTTTGTGAAAATCTAATCAAAATTTTCAAAAAATTCGATGCCTACAGTTTAAGTTGAGTGACGCCAGTTTCATTTCATTCGCTTCTGTCATTTTTATGTGATGTGCAAACATAAATGTATGCAGTTGGAAACAATTTTCTCTAAATCTAATCAGAATTCTCAAAATTCGACGTCTATAGTTCAAGTTCAGGACCACCTATTATTAAGAACTGAAGACACTAAATTTAAAAGTCCTTGAAAGACCTAGTGTATTTCTTCTGCAAATTTAGGCAGTGGAAGCTAGATAATTTTTCCTGTTCAATAATGGGGGCATGCTGGACACAAAAAGGGGGGGGGTGTCACAGCAGGGCCGGTTTTAAGCAAAAATGTTGGTGGAGTGTAAAGTCAAAATTTGCCGACAATATATACCAATGAGCCTTCAAAAATATATACAAATTTTACCTGTTATTTTTACTTTAAAGAATACATATAAAATATGTTGTGGTATTCAATTTCATTACGAGCAAAGTGTAAACTAAACAGTCACTATTCAATCATCTCAAAATTCTTCAATCAATCCTGCCAACAAATTACTTGCACCGCTATACATATTTTTTATTGATGAAATTAGTATTTGGTTTTGATTTGAAACTTTTTTATTCAGACAATACAAGTTACTTCAAAGTTGGTTAAATGATGCTTTTTAGTGTTGATGCTTGCATCAAAAAATCAATTTTTCTGGAATGTGCATGAATTCAAGTGCATTCTAGAAAAAATGTTCTAATCGAATAAAAAACTTATTCATCATATAAGTTTAATTCTCTTTCAAAAATTTTCAAATGAATAAGAATAATGATAGCTTAAGCACTTAACGAAACGAAACAGAAATATTTACTTAAGTAAGTCGTTTATTGTTATACTAGGATAATTCTTTTTCACTGCATTTCAGAAGAAAATCTAGTTTTTTTGAGCATTTAGAAAGAACGTGATGTGGTCCTTTTTTGCTTTCACTGTATACACTCATATATAATAATGTGAAATGAAAGGAGTCTCCTTTTCGAGTGGGTTCATTGTCCATTTCTTTATTTTTTATTTCTTGCGATCTCCAATACCTCAAAACTTGATTATTTGGATTCGAACTGAAAGTGAACACTCCGTTTCTTCACACTGTACCATATTTTGACTTTTGTATTCACATTGTCCTCAATATCTTTCTCACATGTTATCGGCAAAAGCGAGCTAAGTCTCTCTTCTCCCATAGTTAATCTTAGAGGATTCATTATAAGATTGAGTTGGCTGAAAGATCTTTCATTTTTGACACTGTCACAGGAGCAGTACCACAGAATTTGATTTTGGAATAATGCTCTTTAATTTGTCAGATTTTAACATTTCTTTGAGACTTTTGCATTTGAACAATTGTCAGTCGAAATTTCAAGCTCTGCTTGAACTGTTTCAGCATCAGGCATTGATATTTATTTTGGAATCATAACCAAAAGTGATTGAACATTAGCAAGCATGAAAAGCAAGAAAATCGTAACAATGTTCATGATACAATATGACTTATAATAAACTGTTGGCAGAACTGGTAATTTATACTCTGAACACTTAACAGATTGGTGGTTAAAACTCAAATTTGCTAACAGTCCTTTGGCAACTGACAATTTTGCCAACGAAAGTACTTTTTCATAAAGTTAGGGATATGTGACACCCTCCCCCCCAATGGAACTGGCCCAGGGTCATAGCACTCCCACATGAGGAATTTTTTTGTCATACAAAATGTACTTTCTTCACTGTAATCACACACACATATACATATAAATAACTTGCAGTAGTCGTACTCCCCCCATGAAATATTTCTCGCTGTGCTGCTGGTTTAAGAGCTTCTTACAATGTCATTTTGAGATTTTTATCACTTGTCCCACATGACTTTTTGGGGGGGTGAAAAGTTATCCTATTCTCAAACGAGTGTTTTTTGTATTACTTCAAAAGTGTGCTCCTCCCCAGTCTTTGCGAATAACAAGGCTGTTTTTGTTTTGCTTTAAAGTACAGTATAAGAGCTTTGTACCATGTCATTTTGAGATTTTTATGACTTGTCCCACATGACTTTTTTAAGGGGTGAAAAAGCACATTTTTCGATTTTTTGAAAGTTTAAGCAATTTTTTCAGGATGAAGAACCACCAGAAACATTTCAACTTTTTTTCTGCTTATAGTATTGATATGTAAGTGTAACAGGAAGAAAAATGGCTGGTTACTGAAAATCCTTCGTTGTTTTTTAATGCCTAAAATGACAAAAAACATTAGTTTGTGAACGACTATTTGATGTCCAAAACACTGTATTTAGGCTTAACATAAATCAATCTTATTATGCTCATTTAAAAGTCCATTCTTTAAGCTTTCCAATAAGCCCTATCTGATCATCCTGCTAACTCAAATAAAAATTCTACAGCTTTTAGAAAATGAGTCTAAAATGGTGATTTTTACACATTGGCGGACTAAACAAATAGCTATATCTAGAGAACAAAAAATTTTTTAGGAATTAAAAAAATTGTTTTGTGATACACAAGATACGTACCATATTACTTACAAAATTGCATGAAAATCGGAAATGGTGTGGCACAACCCATTTTTTGATTTAACAAGGAATGACTCTATATAGATTACATTTTTTGTGATCTTTGGTGAGTGGTAGTATATCATGTGTAAATACTATATTCAAAATACTAAGATGCAATACTTAAATATAGTAAGGAAAAATGGACTTTTCTCCAGCATTTCATAAGTTAACTTCACTTGAGCATGCCGTGGCAAGAGTTGAAAAGCTCTTGACTCGTTAACTTGCTTGCACAGGTTGAATCTTTTGCTGTGCAAAAATTTTCCCTGCTTTTCTTTGTTTTAATCATCAATATTTATAATTAATTCTTTAATCAGGAAAGTAAATAAACTCACCAAACTATTTCTGATTAAATTTATTTAAATTGTGAAAAATACTATTACTATTTCATTTTAGATTTACCTAAACAATTTTTAAAGATTTCATGAAATTTTCAAATCTGAATGCATCTCATACAGTTTTGCCAGTTGGTTTAAAATGCAACAGATGCAATGGAAAAGAAAGTATCTTCGTTAGTTTAAAAATTTTTGTTTTAGTAGAAATTAAGCAATGAATTATAATGAGTGGTAAAAAAATTCCATCATGATTTATTGATCTCTAGCCACTGTTCCATTCACAGATTGAAATGAGATTTGAGATATAGTTATTCAGAAGTTTGAGATTGGAGTTGTTTAAAAAAATAGAGCTCTCACAATTACAGTTATGTGAAAAACTCTCAAATAATTCCTATGGCAACACCCATTTTTTTTTTCTTGCAAAAGTTGATCAGTGCATTGGAAAACCATAGTTGGAATTGGAGTGATACCTATATGATGAAAATTGGAGGCATAAAACATTTGCAAATAGGAGCATTCTAAATATGAAAAATCAACACAGTGAGAAGGTGCATTAACGCAATTCACTGGAATAGAGAGCACAAATTTTAAACTAATAGTGAGGCACTTGAGAACTTTTAACTTCAATAAAAACAATTTCCCTCCCCTTTTTTGGGCCTTCATTGGTTTTTCACAATGTTCTTTGTTTCAAAGTTTCATGTGTCTTACTGTTAGTTTAACATTTCTGCTGTTGATTTTAGTGAATTATGCAAATGGTGTCAATGCATTTTCTCTAGGTGTTGATTTTTGTTCCTTACAATGCTCTTCTTTGCAAATGTTTTTACCCTAGTCAAATAATGTAGGCGCACGCCGGGCGCGGATACATTCAAAGGTCTTGAGATAGTTTTCTGGTAATTCCAAGTTTTTATTTTATTTTATGCATAGTAACCTAAAAGGAATATCTTTTTTTAAGTCACTATAGCCCAAGCGCATTGCACAGATGTGTGCGCATATGCATATACACGTGTTCATATGTATTTAGCTATCACGAACTATTATGAGTTTGCAGATAGTTTTGGATTATGTGCGCAGATAGTTTTATCTTTTATCTGACTATGGTTTTTACACTGCCAATTTTTATCACATGTGTATCACTCAAATGACATTTATTGGTTTTTCAATTCACTGATCAACTTTTGCCAGAAAACAGTGCCGTTGGAAAATTTTGAAATCTTTTCACTGTAACCGTAACTGTGAGAGATGTATTGTTTCAAAGAATTCCAATCTTGAGCTCATACCTCTGAATATAACTAAATCTCAAATCTCATCTTGATTCATTGAATGGGATGGCAGCTAGAGGCCCATATATCAGGATACCATATTTATTAGGTGCACAGCTATGCTTCTGCCATTTTTTCCCCCTACAGTTAAGAGGTTTTATAAAAAATGATTATTTAGTTGTGATTTATTAAAACTGCTAGTTGAGTCATTCCCATCAATCATACCAATTTTTCTGGACTTTGACACAGGACTTATTAAGTAACGCCTCCAATTCTGCTTCTTTTGAATAAACCACGTCTCTTTCAGCAATTTACTGATCTTTAATGTGAAAATCATCTTTCTTGAAGTGTTGAAACCACAAGAAGTTCTTTCACTAATAGCCCCCTTAAAAATTCCACTGCTGAAGGCGCCCCCCCCCTTTAGGCATTTAACACTTGTGTGTTAGCTTTGTCTTAAAGAACTTCCACTAAAAGCATCACTGTAAGTATCTGAAAGCATTCAATGAATGTCAGCTACAGATCGCTTCGTATTGAAGCAGAAAATTAAGATCTTCAGCAAACGATGACAATTTGGTTTGCAAACTAACAGTTTCAACTGATATTAACTTTATGATGCAGACACAAATGAACTAGCAATGAGAACAAACAATGCTTCACTTGTAAGCATTCTGCAATTCAAATGTAACTGTAAAATAAATCTGAGATAAAAAGGAACACTTAAGTAATAAGTATTTAAGTATCTGCAGCTAAACTTGCCACTAGAACCGTTTATCATCGTAGCTATTTAGGCTAATCTCACGGCATTTGCCATGATTGCTGACTTATTTCGAGCCCTGCTATGAGTGTGCTGACAGATGCCTAAGTGTTTCGCATGACATCTGTGATCTGTTTATTTTTATCACTGTTTATTGCTACAGCCATCTATAGGTAAATAGTTTTACACATAATACTATGCAAGGAACATAAGAAATATAGAGTGTCAATATTAAAATTTAATTAATTTAAAAACAACATATTTGATGAATTAGGGTAAGGGCTGTATCTTTTGTACAAACAAACCATATCAGCGTGTTCATTTTAAGTAAACAAGTGGTATATTTGAGGTTGACTTTGACAAATAAGCTTTAATAATGGTGTTGTGTGCCATAATAAATTGTAATACCCATTCTGTACAAAAAAATAATTATCGTATTTTGAAAAAAAATAATGTATCATTTTTCATATTGTAATTTTAAATAAAGGATTAAAATACTAAAAGAGACTTTGTATTTTCGAAACATACCATTTTATTCAGTTATTTTTAACAAAAATCTATTGTACCAAAACATTTGGCATTCATTATTTTAATCAATAAATCATTATAACATTGTTTACTTTACATTAAACAGTACAGCATATACTTTTGACTGATGAACAGATAACTTAATCTTGGATATGTATATGAATAATTCAGATTTTAATATAAACCTGTATGTTTACTTATCTTATTTCTTTTCACAACAGTTCATTTGTTGCATATTTGCCTTGCCATTACTTTTGTTACTAACAAGTCCAGTATTAAGCTTTTTTGAAGACTTGTAAGCAAGCTTTTTTTCAGATGTCACTGAGTTGTAGCAAAAACCAGATAAATGCATGTGTCCACTTAAGTAATATCGAACCAAATACCAATATTTTCCCTGTACGAATCATCAATATATGGACCAATCTATCCAATTTTGCCAATTTTATTAGGATAATACTTTTTAGTACAATCATCCAAATTAACATAATAATTCGAATGTGTTTTTACAAAATTTAAATCATTTTTAAATTATTGATAACAACACACAGAATAACTTCAGAGGTTTGTTTGTACAAAGCCGTCGTCTGCTTTTCGAAAGTAGTGTTGCCAGATACTAAAGTGTGAAGTAGATGTGGATACACCCTATACTCAACTTCTCATAATAGAAATTGTTAAAATGATGCAATTTCAGATTCTAACTCTTTCTACTTTCATGAGACAACAGCAGCTGACCTGGTGAATGCATTAAACAAAGAACTGGTTACATATTTTCCGTATTTTCAAAACAGGCATTCTTACATTGGATGTTTTTCACTGTCCACAGAATATGCTATAATTTCTGGAGATGATAAAAACCTTTTAAAGTGGGTCAGTTTAAAAAAGGACTTTTTTTTTGTCAGAGTTAGCATTATGTTGGTGCTTATTTTTCAACTTTTAAAGTATGGTCTATTTAGCTTAGTTCCATTTCAAGAAAATATATTGGCACAGCCAAGTAATATTTAAGAGGAACTCATTGAGTAAGAGTTTCTATTATGCTCAACAAAGTTATAAATTATCATTAAAATTTAAATTCAATAATGTCTTTTAAATAAATAAAAAATTCCTTCAGCTGAATATTTTAACTTGCAGATGAGAGTCTAGATAATATAAAGCTTTTAGCTACTATGGAATACTTCATCTACACTACTGTGCAAATTAACTGGTACAAAACGTCTTTTTACAGAGATTTTCTGCATGAAACTGGTTTCAACTGCATTTTGTTGTAGAGTGAGGTTGATTTTGACTAGTCTAAACTGATTTGAGCATATAATCATGCATATAGACCATTTTCAAGTCAGTTGCAATTCAGCTGTTGGACGTGGTTAATTGTGTGAGTTAACCGGTTCTCAAGTGTATAAAAAGAATGGATCTCGTACCCAGGAAAAGGAAGAATTGTGCCATGAGTCCAGGGATGTAGCCAGAAATTTTTCATGGGGGGGGGGGGGTTTATGACTACTACAACTCATATATATGTAAACGTGTGTGTGATAATGTAGTGGAAAATATACATTTTGTATGGCAAAAAATTTCTCATGGGGATGGGGGGTTATGACCCCACCAACCCCCCCTTGGACACGCCCCTGCCTGAGTCAAACACCTGCATGACTGTAAGAGGTATTGCTGCATGTGTTGAAGTTGGAAAATCAAGTTTTTCCATGACTTTTAATCATCAAAATAAGTTTTTGCAAAGCAGAAGAGTAAATGTGGATGCAAACGTAAAACAATACCTCAATACAAATTTTGTGTATCAAATTGAAAATACATCCTTGCAAGCTAAGTACAGACCTTCAGAGAAAATTACTGGCAACTGGTGCAAGAATTTATTCATCGACATTATTTGGAAGTAAAGCTTAAAATTCACTCTTCTGGTTAGTAGCCACTGGCCAGTAGACTCAAATTTTAAAATGGCCAGTTCTTCCAAGTACTCAGTCAAGGGTGAAGGTCAACTCCAACCACACAGACAGACATAATACTATGCACCCAATTACTTTTTACAAAGACACTATGCACCCAATTACATTTTACAAAGACATTATGCACTCAATTATTTATTTGCAGAGATACTTTATACAGTAGAAAGTGATGTCATCCTCATGCAGCAAGCGGGCTCTGGGACGGGTAGGGTAGAGTCTTATATGAGCAAATATACACACACAGTAGCAATTTGTGTATGAGAAAAAAAATACAGAATGCGGGTGCGGTGTGTGATTTGTTGACTGATTTTTTTAGCTTTACCATAGAATTTGGCTGGTAGCCAGGATTTAATTACTATACTTAGAATTTTGAGCTTTATGTAGAAGGCTTATTGAAGCAGGGAGATAGGCAAGAATTTAAAAAAAAAAAAAAAACCAGCCATTAACACCAGTAGAAAAAGAGAAAAATTTTGTATTGGGGCAGAAATACTAAACATGGATTGCATAAGTCTGAAAAAGGTTATCTTCAATGATGAAACACAAGTTTTTGTGCAAGGATTTCGATCAATGTTTTTCAGGTGAAATGCTAGAGAATCAATCAAGAAATAACATCTTAAATAAAATATTCAAACATCCTCAAAAGCAGATGTTCTGGGATTGTATTACATTTGAAGGACCTGGTAGTTTAGTACCAATAGAGTGAGTTGTGAGCTCTAAAAAATACACTCTGATACTAGAACACAAAATTGTGCCCCTTATGCAAACATTCACTGGCTTTGTTGGTGTGTTTCATCATCATCTTGTTCCATGCCATAATTCTAGCAGGGAAAAAAAAAAAAAAAAATCAAGAAAAGAAATTAACAGTTTCAGATTGGCCTGGTATTTAGACCAGTCATTCCCAAACAATGGTCTGCAGACAGGCACCAGGTCACAGGACTTTACTAATGGTCTGGGTGGAAAAATGCCCTTTGTAAAGTTATCTAAACTTCTGAACTATTTTATATGAAAATAAACCTAAATGCATAAACAATGTGTATAATCAAGACTCAATGCAGAAGTAAAGTGCTCATCAAGAAGGGTTTCGAAATGCCTTCTTGAACTAGGGAAAGTGATGCAGTTCCTATTAGACAGAAGATTCGACCTAGTTGACAATTTATTGAATAAGAAATGGCTAGCTAAGCTTGTGTGCTTAGACATCATATTTGTTATTCTGAACTTCATAGTTTTCCTCAGGAATCTGCTATAATTTTTTTTACTCAGAGAAATAAAATGAAGACACTGAAAAGACTGGTTCTTCAGGATAGTGGTCTGTGACAGAAACAAATAAAAATGTTTCCACTTTTTAGAGAATTCTTCATTTCTGCCGACATCAACCAAAATGTCCTATTTGACATAATAAAATAACATTTAGGGGCATTAGCCGAGACCTTCAATCATTATTTTCCTGAAACTGAAGATCAACCGAATGTTAATCTCTGGATTAATCATCCTTTTTTGGAAGATACAAATTTATGTGCACTCGATCTTGAGACAAGGAAAACTGATCAAATTAACTTCTGATGTTACTTGTGTGTCGTGTCAAGCATAAAATGCAATCCTTGTCTTAATTCTGGATATCTCTTGATAAAGAATATTCATCTCTCAGTTATAAGGACAAAAACAACTTCCTATTCATACAATAAAAATGTTTTCAAGCATTTCAATCATAAAAACAAAATATAGAAATCTATTAAATGCTGAAGCAGAGTTTCGTTTCGCATAAGCAAACTTACAACACACAAATTTACAAATTTTATCCAAAAATAAACAGCAGGAAATATCAAAATAATTAGAATCATATTTATAAGACTTTTGACAAAAGAAATAAATATGTATATAAATTACCTATATCTTGTTTTTTTCTTCTAATTGATGGGATGCAAAATATTTTTTCTAATTCTGCCAATCTGCAGGTGTAAAAGCTTGGGAAACACTGCACTAGACCTACTTGCTATCAAAAATTTAGGAAGCAAAGTGAACATACGTTTTAGTAAGGTGGACTGTTCAACAAGGAGAAAAATGATTGAGAATGTCATAAATGCTTGGTTTCATGATGACAAAACCAAAAATCGAAGTTTTAAATAAGCGGAATCCATATTGAAAGGTGTTCATGATATCCTTAAAGATAGAGGACATATTTGCTATACTGTGCATGTATATGAACTTATACTAATAAAATTACATATGTGAATTTTTCTTTTTTTGCATATAAAATTTTCAAAAGGCTCATGATTTTGAATTAGTATTTAAAAATTGGGCACTATAAATGAAAATTGACTAATTTCTCAAGTTAATAAAGTAATTCTCAAAAATAAAATTTACTAAATTTCATCAAGTTGATGAACTGTTTTAAAAATATGTAGCTAACTTTCAGATCAAAAAGTTGTTTTTATTATATTGGAGAAGCAAATAAAAGTTTAGGCCAAAACACAGGCTTAATTTGGCAGAAAAATAGGAAAGAAATTATCTATATAAGTTCAAGTTTCAGAGAAATACTTTTTTTGTCAAGTGCTGAGATGGAAAATTCATTCATGAAGCTGAGTAAAAGATGTAATGAAAAAAATCATTGGTTAATAAAATAGTTTAATTCACCAGCTAATTGAGATGACAGCATTAATGAGATTAATGTGGGTTATGCATAAAAAGTACCGTATTAGTCTGAATATAATGCAACACCCAAAATTTTTTCAAATCCAGATTTAATGATTCATTCATTTTTCATGAAAGAATGCAGAGAAAAGGAAATTCAGTCTGATAAGCCTGTGTTATTATTACATAACACAGGTTGCATTCATGGCAATAATATTAAGTAATATTAAACAAAAGTAGATAAGTAACAATGAAGTAAATTCTATTATTATCTAGACCTCAAATTAATGCGAGTCAGGTTTTTAACCAGAAATGATCAGTCAAAAAATATCATGTTATATTCGGGGTAATACAGTATGTTTACTGCTTAAATGTGGACAGTGTAAAACAAATTTCATTTTTACATTGTTCAGAATTGTGCTGAAGCATGTTCAGTAACAATAATGTTTATTCTTTTTACGTATCCTCTGAAAATTTGAAAAACTGCTAAAATCTAGTCTAATTTTTAAAGTAAAATAAACATTCAAATTTTATTTTTTTATAATTAATAAAACACTAGAACTAGGATTATTCTTACAAGGCAAGCTCCAAAAAGATGATACATTTATAGATGATGCTTTCTAATGTTGTGAATTTACCAAATACCATTTTAAAACTAAGAAAACATTCATACGGCTCATCTTAAAACCTTTATGGGTAGTATAATGTATTATCCCGCCAGTCTGCCAAGACGAGCAATTTCGGACTATATTCCGTATGCGGTGCTGTTTACATTTTGATGTTTGTTTACATGTTTGATTTGGCGTTGGTTCTGGCGCCATCGTAGGCGATGCTCAGCGGGAGTGAAATACCCTGCCGACGGTTGTTTAGGCTGGCAACCATAGAAAAACCTGTACATCGTCGGGAATTTGAAATTGTTTCATGTTTGTTATGGATGGAAGGGAATGAAATGTGTTATGTTATTGTATGAAAAGAAAGTGTGTGTGTGTTTGTTAGAAATAGGGTGTGAATATAAAGCTAAATAAAAGAAAGCATGTTGGTTTTACGTTATCAGCTGGTGTATGTGTTTGTTAGAAATGCAGTGTCAATATAAAAGTAAATAAAAGAAAGCATGCTGGTGTTACGACTGTTACGTTATAAGCTGGTGGGTGTTAGGGACATTTCTGAGCGGTTATTTAAAAAATAAAATAAAGGTAAGTGCTCTTTTTTAACAAATCTTTGCAATGTTTAAGGTTTTTAATGTGAATTTTAAATTGATATTTGATGTGTTTATGTTTTCGTAAGTGCTATTCTAATCATACTGACTTTATAAGAGGTGTACAACTAGGTTGTTTAATCGAATCCAATGTTTTTTTGAGTTCAAAACGGGCCAGTGTTTGCCCAGTTTACATTAGTTGTACAACTAGGTTGCTTAATCCACTGTCGTTTTTTTAGTTAAAAACGGTCCACTGGTTGCTCATTTTAAATTGCCTGTTACTGAATTTGCAGACGTTCTTTTGGTTAAATATGGACGTTGTATTTTGTTTTAATGTTTTTGTTAGTGGAATGTAAGTGTAATTTTAATGTGTTAAAATATTTTGACTTTGCTGATCGTGCAAAATGGTTGGCGACAGTCGCCGTGATTACATGGGGTGCGCACCGGCTTGATGATTTTACCGCGATTTCTTGCCAAGATAAATTCCGGACACATAAAATTATTGATGATTTGGAATACGATTGGCACCAGTTTGCCAACACATTTGATGACAAAATAGTTTGGAGGGAATGGCAGCTGGGATAATACGAAAAGTACCCATTTATACTATTCCCAAAAATTAACAGCTGTAAAAGCATATGCAACATATAATAAATATAACTAAATATTTAGATAAAAAGATTTATTCAGAGTTTGTTCCAATTGATACATAGTATGTAGATAATTTAACAATTTCTAAATCACAAAGCGTATTTCATACAAACTTAGTGCTAATGGCTACAACCTTGGCAAATTCTTTTTTACCACGTAACAATGATGGAATTGGTACTAAGACTCTTGTACCTAGGGGGTTTCCATGATCATCAAGTAGAACAATATTATTCGAATCGAATTTTGGGATATTATTTTTTTGGTGCTTCTTTACTCCCACGATAAAAGCTTTTTTCTTTAATCCTTTAATGGCGACTAAAACCTTGTCTCCAATGGTTCCGACGCCAGTTCTGTTGTATATATGAATAATTCTCGGTGGTTTACCTTCAAGCATAGCTTGTTTACCAAGGTTACTGTTGTCAACAACTCTACATCTAGTTTCTTTTCGCAGTTCAAGAAGGGTCTGAGATGTACTGAAATATTTAAAATTAGATACCAGTACACTATCCAGAGATTTATAAAGATTTGAGCATCTAAGGAAATTCATTTTCTTTTTAAAAATCTATTAAAATCTATGGCTAAGAAAATGTTTATCACATACGACAGCTTTGTTTTTCTTGGTGTTTTATTCTGTGTTGCCAACTCGTTGTAAATTATATAATGAAAATACAAGAGGAAACCCCTGAACAATAGTTTTTTTTTTTTTAAATTTTAATGAACATTAAAGTAATCATACGATTTTTCTTAGTGTAATATATATTTATTGAAATTCTCATAAAAAGTAGATACATATGTATCCTACTTTTGATTCTGGAGCTTTCATTTTCTTGAAGACAGAAAAGCTGCTCAATACAACTCAACTTTCAAAACAAAACAAAACAAAACAATGTTCCATGCGGCCGTGTTTTGTTTGTATATGTTAAATGCTAAGTTAAATTTTCTAAAAGATTCAAAGAATTATACAAATTATTTCGTATAGAGTTTCTTATTTTATTATTAAACAACAAAATCAGCTCTTCTGATATTGCATTTTATATTGGTTTGGCTAAAAAAATTATTGATAAATTTAATCATGTCTTCCTCCAAATGGGATCCTATAGCTCGCACGTATGATCCTTTAAAAGCCGGCAGTATTGATGGTACTGATACAGTACCACATGACCATGGCGTGGTACGAGCGATGCAAGTATGTTTTGAAAAGTTTTTAATTAAATTCTTCACTAACCCTTTTCTTTTTTAAGGTTTAAATTTAATACTATCCAAACTACCGATACCAAATGTAAGAAATTAGATATATGGATACGTTTCTGTTTCCTGAAATAATATTCAGATAGCATTCTATACCGTAACTTTGATTTAACCATTGACGTAGACTGGCATGTAACATCGGCAATGATGGCGCCAGACTTTCCCCGGCGGGAGGGCCATCTTCCCCGACAAGGGGTGCCAAACGATAAAACCCCAAAATTTTACGTTTTAGTACTTGCACAGCCTCTCAAAAAAGTATTCGAGTAAGAGATAACTTTCCTACTTCGGTTTCGTATATTAAAAATTATTATGATGAGATGGTCATTAATTATCTGTTCTTGGTTGATAGGAAAGCCCAGCGATTTTCACCAAAGTCGTAGTTAAAAAGGTCGTTACGAAAGCAATTGTGAGCAGATCGGACAACCCTGCTTACCCTAGAAATATGGATCTTGTTCGCTGGTTCCTTCGAATCCCGAGAAACATACTCCGAGCTACAGATAATCTATATTCAATATATGAATATCGTATAATTCCAAGCAGAATGAGAATGGAAGTGAACGGAACCTTTACGGTCAGGTCAGACATTTTGAATGGAATTTTTTATCTGGTTGCAAAACTTCTTTCGTTTTTCTAAACCAACAAATTCTCTAAAAAAATCCCTGATGGGGGGGTGCATGGCTCCCCCCGCTGGTGCCACTGCTGAACATTGGGGAACAAAATGTACAATGTATGAATGTATAAGTGACCAGTGTCTGCTTTTGGTGGGACAGTCCTGATTTTTACCTATATGTCCTGCTGTCCCCACAAACCCCTAAAATGTCCCGCTTTTCCATTCCTGTCCCGCGAAAGTCCTGATTTATGAAAAATAAATAAATTGGGAATAAATTCACATGAAAATGATTGCAGGGCCTTATTATCGTATGGGCAAATTGGGACTTTGCCCAGAGCTCCCATTTCAAATGTTGTTCTTCAATATTCTTTTTATATCAAAATTTTATGTAAAATAAAATAAATTTCATAGATGGGAGGGTCCCCAAATTCATCAATGCCTGGGGATCTTGTTGGTCATAATCAGGCCCTGAATGATTGTATTTATTTAGAAAGTTTTTCGTTACTTCTATTTAACACCATTTTTTTTTAATTGATGAAAATGATTGTTTTATAATATGCATTAATGCATACCTATAATCTGGATGGTGATTCGATAGTTATTGTTAGAAAGCAAACTATTTTGGAAAGTTATCCAAAATTTAGCAATAAAATTCTTTAAAACCTAAGTTTATATAATAGACCTATTTTATTTGTATATTTGCTATATTTTTCAACTCATTTTTCTCATAAAAGTGAAAATCAAATTATGTATAGAAAAGAAAAATCTTGAGGAGGAGGGGGGATGGTGGGGGGGTGTTCGGGATTGATTTTTATCCCTCCCAACTCTGTGGTTTAGAAATGTCCAGATTTTCGGTTCAGAAAAAATGGTCACTTTACCAGGGGTCAGTCCAGGTTTCTTTCCCAGGGTCCTATTTTTGTGAAATTTTACCTAATTTTGTGAATTGATACTTAATTTTGTGAATTTTTTCTATTTTTGTGAATCTTTCCTTATTTTGTGAACTTCTTCCAATTTTCTATTTGATTTTTGAGCAAGAAAGCAATCACGAAATAGAATTGAATATTTTTTTAAAAATTAAAAATAAAATGGGTATAGTTAGTTCCCTTAAAAAAAGTTTGCCAAAACTGAATAATTCCTGTTCACCGAACATCCGGGAGCCATACCCTAGAACAATTTATAAAAAAAATTCGATTAAAATTAAAAATATAAAGCTTTAAATCTTTTACTTTTAAATGATTAAAATATAGATTTTATAATAAACGTAGGCCATGGTAGTTTTGATTTTAAATTGCAGGTAGTAAACACTTATTTACACCACAAATTCAAACTTTAGTAATTTTTAAATATTACAATGTCTGTCAGTTTCGACTGGAAATACTCTAATACTAATGATGTGAAAAATGCAATTTTAAAATCTAGTTAAATTTCAACAATTGAAGGGAAATCAAAAATAAGTTGCAGATAATTACAGATAGGAGAATTATATTTTTAAAAATTAATTTCAACTTGTACCATTAAAGAAAAATTACTTGTCAGTGTACACAGAATATCCCAAAAACACTGACCTGGGGTTTTATTCCTTAAATATTTTTCACAAATATTTTACAGTAAATCACAAATTTATGTAAAAAAAAGGGTACAGAATTTTACCGTAATGATTATAATTTTTGGAAGATTAAATCTAAATAAATACAAATGTACATTTTTATATGGTCTCCAAACAGAAAATTCCCAGTCTGTAAGATGTGCCCATACATTAATTAAGTTTAAAAAATTGAATTAAGTTATAAATTTTCAGTCTTCTATCATTTTTTGCTCGCTACGGCCCTGCTTATGCCGATAGCATTACTTTGTAGTGTACCCCTATGACCGCTCTTTAAAAAGACATTAAATCCCAATAAAATCACTCCCATGCTTTGTTGTTCACTCCCAAGAATGAAAAAATGCAGTATTACACTATTTCTACCCCCTTTTTTTTCCAGATTTGAGCAATGATTGACCTATATTTATCCCATTTCACATTCCACAGTGTGGAATCTCAACCGATTAAACAGGGCGCGGCACCCGGCAACCCTTTAATGTCTGGCAGTCCTTTTTCTCCCCCCTATGCCTTGGTATGTTGGTCCGTTTTTCCATTCTTATTTGCCAAAACTTTTTCTCCTTCCTTACCATACAGTTTTCCTTATACAGGAGACAATACAATGAAGTCAAAATTGACGTTTAAAGGACCCTTTACAAAACAGGACGTATAACTGTTCCTTCACAAAATTCCAATCAGCCTTTTTTTTTTTTGTTGTTTATGCAACCAGATAAAATGTCCTTTTATAAATAATTATTTTTTCTGTTTTCTTTCATTTGCGAGATCTGAAAGATGCCCTTGGAATGTTTGTTTTTTCAGCAATTGTAAAAGGGCCATCTGGCACATTACGCTTTCAGTTGGGGGGGAAAGAAGGGAGTTCAAAATGATTTCACCAGTAAAGATATTATGTTTGATAAGTATGCAGTTGTGAATTAGTAAACAATAAGCTTAGCACATAAATGACGGCAGCTCCCGTTGGTTTGAATTGGATGTTATGCACTCTTGCAAGTTGTTCTTAATGATTGCTTTTAGAGTAAGCATTACACGACCTTTCTACTTCAGATTATTTATAGTTATTACAGATATTTACTAAACATTAGAGAATTACGGATGCATTTCAAAATAAAAAACGACTTATTGCGAGTTAGAAAGTTTGCGCGATTTCGAAACATACATTGGTCTGAATTTATGTCTGTCTTTAGGAATAAGATTTAGGACTAAGTTAATCATTTTGAGATTGCATCTAAGGATTTCAGAACATTTACTACATGGTGCATAAATGTGCCAGTTTGGAAAACAAAGTGCTTTCATTTAATCCCCTCCCCAACCTGGCTGCCCTTTTTACATACGCCACTGGCTTTATTCATAAAGAACGTTGTAATTTTCCGAGAATGACGGCTGTCATCACCTTTTCTTCTAGCAATGACCCTTATTAATATTATAGTGGAATAAGTCTTGATGTTTAATTTTTTGGCATAAACACAACTCACTTGAAAAGAATTAATAAATGAGCGCTAACTATTACTAGTCTGATTTTTATTCCCAGAAAGAGAGCTCCTACATAGCAGGTAGAGGGAACTTCGGAGGAAGAACAAACAAGTACAGGCATGTGCTTCAAACTGCAATCGTAGGCAGTGTAATTTAACCCACTGGCTTAGGATCTCCAATCAACCTACCTCCCGTCATCATCATCAACGTCGTTTACATTTAGGCCAAGATATTGTTGGGTGACGATCGGCGATCGCTAAATGACAATAATTCCTAAACTCAATTGAAAAGTGCAATAGTTATTTTGTGAAAGGGCCGTTTTGGTCAAACTGAATTTTGTGAAGGGTCCGTTTTTCCGATATTGAATTTTGTGAAGGGCCCGTCTTTAACTTGTTGAATTTTGTGAAGGGTCCGTTTGTAACTTGTTGAATTTTGTGAAGGGTCCGTTTTCGGACCCGATTTCGACCTGGACAGACCCCTGTTTACAAATGTATAATTTGAAAAATTTTAGAGACCGCATTCTGGATATTTGCCGGATATCCATTAGATCCCTAAGTAATATGTCAAAAGAAAATAAATACTCAAAATTATCATTATTTGGCACACAAAGAGTCCACTGTGTTATATTTTTTTAAATAATGTATTGATTTATATTATAAGAATTTTTTTTATGAGCTTGTTGCAGTTTGTTTTTGCTCTAAGCCCACAATGCCAAACAATAGTTCTTATAACACTGATATATGTTTGTTTGACCTGATACTGTTAATTGCAAAGGAATTATAGTATTTAATATAATAAGTAGGTATTGAAAGCTTAAATAATTTTCTAAAAAAAAAAAAAAAAAAAATAGCACCAACAAAATTGCTTTTTCAAAAGTGTGATATGGATCTAAAAAAAAAAAAAAAAAAACAAAAAAAAAAACCCATGACTTTCAGTTTGAGAGACAATCTTTTTTAAAGATGTTTTTGTATTAGTGTGAATTTTTTTTTTCTCTCATTTCTTGCTTGGCTACATTGTTTTCGTACTTGATATAAGAAAATAGAATGTATAAGGATGACCTGCCATAATATAGTTGTTTTGTAAAAATATTTTTAATTCTGTAAAGTTAGCGACCACTATTTACCTTGAAAAAAGAGTGACCCAGAATTTCCCTGTGTGACCCTATATGTTATGTTTTACTTATAACATTTCATAAACAGATAAATAAAATATAATCAGTTAATATAAAAAAGATGATACTATGTAAGAAAAACCGGTACTTTTCCGTTAGCCGGGTGCAAATGATGCCAGTTGTGAACCAAACGCGAGCTGAATGATAAAACAGTCAACAGAATAAAAGTCGAAAACGTTCAACTATAAACAAATATTAATTAATAGTAAGCAAAACAAGTTCACCTATAAACAAATATTAATGAATTGTAAAAAAAAAAACAGTTTTACCCAAAAAGAATGCTTATAATTAATGTTTTTTTCCAGAATATGGTGATGTCCTTGAGAATTTGCTCAAATGGATCGTTTACATCTCGTCTCCACATAAATTCAGCATTTTTCGTCTGGCATTGTTCTTTCGTTTTGTAAATAAGCTCTCCTCAATTCGAACTATTTTTTTAGGACCCATGTTCCATTAATACTTCTACACAAACTTCTCTTATGTAGTTGTTCCAATCTACAACTGTATTATGATTCATATCCAGTACAGTCGGTTGTAAGAAATTTGGTGGAATTCTACATTATTTGGCCATTTTTCGCTTGTGCCTGGCCAACGGAAAAGTACCAAAAAACCATATTTCATTTAAGCTCTAATTAAAAAAAAAAAACATTTTCACTTCATTTAAAGTTTAGCAGTTTTTGAGTAGTATATTTCTGGCACAACCAATTTAATGTGATAATTTCCCATAAAATAAATATACCTATTTCCTTTTTCTTTCAAAAAAAAAAAAAAAAAAAAAAAAAACCTTCAATTTTAATAAATATTTTGTACTGTTTTAAAGGCTGAATATAAACCAAACAAGTTAGTTGTGGGGGATCCTAAAGCAACTGTGTTTGTGGGAAGATTAAATCGCCATACAACCGAAGATACAATCAAAGAAGTAAGTATTATAGTGTATTCTTTCTTTCAAGAAACTTTTGTTAAAATAGTTATACAGTCAAACCCTGTTATAGCAAACTTGGTATTTAACAAACTCAGAGATAAAAATTTTGGTCTTGCCGTTTTACTAATGTATTTGTTAATGTTTCGTATTTAGCAAACAAAATTTTTGGTCCCTTGAAATTCGTTATAACAGGATTCCACTGTATTTAATATTTTACTTGTTAATCTCTTATTTATATGTACATTTAAAAGGGATATGTCTTTTATTCTTTGTCTTCAGTGATTAATATATGATCCAGTCTCAGATTTTAGTTTAATTGTTGATTTATGAGACTTAACACATCATTCATTTAATTAATTTAATGTTTTGTTTGAGAAGTTATAAAATCCATCACTGATACTATAGATTCTTTTTCTTTTTTTAATCTTCTCTTAAAGAATCAAATGTTGAGCGAACACATATTAGACAAGTGCTGTAATTTATTCATGTTTTCTTTTAAATAAACTATTTCTTTTTTATAGCATAACTTTTAGTCTCTTTGTAAGCTGTTCACTGATACTGCAAAACTGTGTCTCCTAACCACTGTCCTGCTAGACTTTGTTGCCAGTCCATGTTCATTAAATCTGTTTAAAGACAGGCAACAGAAAATGTATAACTAAAAAATATACTTGTATAAAATTTGATTTAATACTGTAAAAGCACTCATTTTCGTGAGCCGTCAAGGTCGCAAAAATTAAACCCTCACAAATTTTTTTTTTTTTTTTTTTCACTTGAAAAAATAATAAAAGATTAGAAATTTTCCAGTTATTAAAATTTAATGATTTATCACAGTTACAAACTCTTTCTTGCTTTCTTTCTTACAACTTGACTCTTTTATTTACAACTATTTCTTGAATATAAAACAATAATATAGCTAATAGAATGCAGCTCATTCACTTACAATATTTAGACTAAGGCTACTCTAGAGGGGGAGCTGACCTGTCCGACATTATGGTTCGAAAATTGTGGCAAGCTGCCATTTTGTAGGTGCTTGTGATAAAACTTATAGTTTGATTGTTTAAGGGCAATCTAAATGGTTGGATGCTCTGCGATAAATTGTACTGACAATAGCGAAAAAGGATACTACTTATTTAGATTGCTGGCAGTTCCAGAAAGAAGAAAAAAATGGAGTTTTATTTTGATATGCAATTTGTTGTGGAATTCGTCTGCTAGTTCAAGATTATGTGAAGTGAGTGTTAAAAGAGCTTGAAATATAGTTTTATTTTTGCATTTGTGTATAAATCAGTAAAAGTATTTATTTTCATTTACATAATTATATCAATATTTTTTATGCTATTTTCTAAGTGTTTTTGTTAATAAGGTTGCCATAAAGATTGCTTTTTGAAGCATGCAATTTTTACATAAATTTGATTGCTGTTCATTATGCACATAGCTTAAAATTTGTATAAAAATAATAAAATAACAATATTCTTTGTGAATTAATAAATGGAATATAGATTTTGTCTTCTAACAGAACACAAACATTCATGACCAACAACTCCACCAAGCAATGTTTGTTTTTTCTGTATTCATAAATATTTTCCTGTTACTGTATGTAAATGTGACAGTATCATTGGTGTATTTACCTGTGTTTTCTAAACTTATCAACATCTGTTTCCATTTTTTTTTTTAAATTACTAAGGTATAAATAGATTAATCCTTATCGTGCCAAACTGTTGGTGGCATATGATCTTGCAATCAAAACAAAATTCATATAGGACATTTGTAATTTACAATACAATTTACTCATAGATGAATAACTTTAATTAATTCTTTTTAAATTAAACCTTACAATACTATCAATTTGTAAAATGATGTAGTACAGTATTACCATTTAAAGTTTAAGATAATTTTTAGTTGCTTTAAAATTATGTTAATTAAATGCAAGAAGTCTTAATAAGTACTATGATAAATTAGTAAAATAATCTTAAACAAACTCACTGTGAAAATTATGCCCAATTCCAATTAGGTGCGTTGTAAGTTGCATTATAATTTAATAACTTACCATTTTTAATCAAATTGCACTTGTATAAAATCACCAGCTCTAACATAATTGATTCCTTTACTGCATTAAATGCTGTGCTTTATGCTTTTGATTTTTTAATCTCACACAAAATGAATTAATAATATGTAATTATTGTTTACAATAATTAAATTGCATTGTTCATCTAACAAATAAAAAATGTTCTTGCAATTACACATCATTCCTTAAATTCTTTTTGCTCTGTTGAATGTTTCAAGTCATCAATGTATATTGAAGCCGGATGATAGATTTACTTTAATGGCTTTATGTGGAGGATAATGCATATTTTTGATGCATTAATTACCTTCTTTTTATTTGGAATTTTGCTATATTGTAAACCCCAAACCCTTTGTGTGCTTTGTTTAAAATTTTTACTAATAATATACAGTGAAACCTCTCCGAGCGGTCACCCTTCTAAACGGCCAATTTTTCATGACACGGACTTTTTGGTTCATAGGCTTAATGTTAAAATAACCTCTTCAGCGGCCAGCTGACCCCCTCTAAATGGCCACCGAGTGGGATCGTCCATCTCATTTTTCGGGAAATTCTCACCCCATGCTGTAATTTTGAGCGGAAAAACGCGAGGTTAGGTTTATAGTCGAATATAAGTCCCAGGAATAACTGGAATTGAATCTATTATCTCTTTTGTATTCTCCCCACATACTTAAGATGGGGAATCCCTTGGACAATAAAGTGTTCAAGTTGTCCTACAAATGAATTTTTGTTCCTTTCAGGTGCTAATTCCGTCCCTGACGAGGAATTTTTCAATGTTTGTAATGGCGAGCAAGCTAAACTTTCAACACAAGCGACTTTAGGGAAAATCGATGAAATTATTGAAAATTTCAAGGCGGTTACAAACTAACCGGTTAGAGATCTGCTTTTAAAGTAAAAACCATACTAGAAAAAATGGTTGTTTCAAAGAAAAGTAAAATCTTAAAAGAGACACAAATTGTATCATTTTTCAAAAAAATGTAAGAAAGCATTAAATAAAGTACTATTTTCTCTTTAAATAAGTTTTATATTTCATTTTAAATAAGGAATATGTGCCAGACTTGTTTATATTACGTGTTGTAGCAATTATCTTATAGTAATAAATAAAACCCTTGAGAGCGGCCAAATATTATTGGTACTGTAGGCCCGAAAGCAGAAAGTAGGTAAAAGTGCGACGTACGTCGCAGAACAATCACAGTCTTTGCAGAACATTTTATCTTTTAAAAGAAAGAAGATATAAAATGATATGTTCTGCAGAACAATTAAAGCGATGTGCCCTTTATGCCATGCCTTCTTTCTTCACTTTTTGCACAACTTTTATACGCTATTTTTATACGCAACTTTTAACGCTGCACAAGCTATTTTTTTGCTTTTTTTATCGAGGTCTGTTAGACTTGGACAAAATGCCTGCAGAACATTTGCAACTGTTTGAAGTTATGTTGCAGAACACTGGATATAATTCTGCTTCTGGGACTGTAGGGTGGTTGCTCAGAGAGGTTTCACTGTACATAAAAGTATGCATAAAAGGTAGCTGTACAAATTTTATTGGGTTATAGCATTACTAAGAAAGAAAAAAACAAGATATACTTTTCTTTAAATGCTAATGCTTTATGCCACATCATCATAGACGAAAAGCTTTAGCCCACCAAAAACAAATTTCAAGAAACAAGGCAATGTTAGAAAAAATTTACTTGTTGTCACACCCGTGCTGCAATCTTTTATTAGTGTGTATTCTGAACTGTAGGTAATACTTTCCAAAATAAATGCATTGAGTTATATGTACTACAAATGTTTTGTAGGCATTAAAATTATCATTATAGACAGGTGCATTTAAAAAGTGAATATCGCTATAGATAGGTTTTAAATGTATTGAGTAAATAGAAATATCGCCAGGACAGAAGAAAATATTGTTATAAGCAGGTTTATCATTATTGACAATATTCTTATATGCATGTTTCACTGAATATGTATGTACAAGAAAGAAATGGGGAAATTTTTTAAAAGTATTTTCATGCAAGAAGAGTGCATTTAGCTATAGAGACGATTCACAAGAACAATATTCTTCTTGCAGCATTGAAAGACAAGTGGATTTGTATTATCAGAAGGATAGCAAGGATCCATGGTAATTCTATCATAGTAACAGTGGGCGACTGGTTGTAAAATCTTGGTCTTTAAAATGTAATATACCATTACAAAGTACAGCTACTGACCGGTAATTTTGAACCCGGCTTCATTCTTCAATGAATTATTTAATTATAAATGTGCTACTTCAAATGCACATTCAGCGCTGTCAATATGTTAAAAAGCAGTAGTAATCTTAATTGTTTAATTAGTTTTCTGAATTCTTTAATTACAGTGTTTTCACTAGAGTGCGAGAATTTCATTTATTTTTTCTCTCTCACATTAAAAAATTATTACTGCGAGAAATTCTCGCACCCAACAAAACGTTTTCATCCTGCAAAAATACTCGCATTTCAAAAGATTCAGAAGGTGTGTGTGTGTGTTCCTGGGGACACAGTTGTTTCTCAACTGATATTTTTTTATTGCATGTAAATGGGCCTAACTTACAGACTTGGAGGCCCAATGACATGCAATAAAAATAACTAAAAATAATAAATAACCTGATTTGGGTGTTTACCCGAGGCTAGTGTAAATATCCACTTATAAATAACGTAATCACTGGGTATTTACCCAACCCATATCTACATTGAGAAATTCCCACTAATTTTTTAAAAATCTCACTCAGTTTTGGGGAAAGGGTGTGAAATTCTCATCGACTTTTTTAAGTAATGAAAATCCTGAATTAGTTATTTAATCATGCAATAGTTTGTTTTTGTGAATACAAATGTTATAAATATTGATAAGCAATACCTAAAATTAAGACTGTAGTCTGAAAAAAAATTTGAGGGTGGGAAAAAATATTGTACTAAATTTTTTTTTGCTTGTAGTTGATCTCCAGAGTCAGAGACAGATTTTAAAATAACAACTAATGCATTGACTAAAATTTCAGGAAGGGATATAACCTCCATGTCTCTCCCTCCCTCTTGTTTACGGCCTTACCTAAAGTGCATTATGATCTGTAGTTATAATGATATCAATAATGTGCAGTTTGCATAGCTGTCAACACATATGAAATTTAAATAACCTCTTCTTGTAAACAATGTTTAGAATATCGTAAAATCTCTCAATATGCAAGTTGTTTACTTAAAAGAAAATATATTCGAAAACTATACTCCTTTTGCAAAAAGTGGTTAATTATATTCAGTAAAGATTGGTAGCTATGTGTTTGCCCAAAAAGGTGTGGTTCTTACCCAAGGTCTTAAGGCTGTTTCACTTGAAAATCATGTAACTTTTGAACGGCTTTTTAAAAAACTGAATTGAGCTAGACTCGGAAAATTTTAGAAATTGCACTGTGAACTGACATTGAGAATAAACCTATTACTGTTAAAAAATTGTCAGGAAAAAATGTTGAACATATGGAATTTTGTGACATTTCCAGGTAAATCCTCGGGCACATGTTTTGAAGGCAACTTTTGTACTTATGAATTTTTTCTGCAAGTTGCACAAGACATACAGTTTTACTGTTAATGCCAGTCCATAGTGTATAGGGTGAAGATGCTTTATTAGTTTTTTTGAGTGTTTAAGATCATTGCTTTGCTTTTAAAGCTGTTCAAAAGTAGTGTGACAAAGATCACTCTTCAGGTAGAACATCCTTAAAGCCCTTAAAATATCTATGTGGTACACAACGTGTTAAATTATCTACATTCTTAAGATTTAAATTTTTATTATAATAGCTATTACTATAATAGTTTTTTTATGCATTTAATTTTTAAAAATATTCATAGGGAATAATATTTTAATTAATTTCTTATTGGTTCATTTTGTGAATTCACAATTTGAATCCTACAGAGAGGGCAACTACAGAAAATTAAAACACCATTTATCTGATGCCCTAAATCCTCCTCCAACTCCAGAAGGAAGGCAAAGAAAATTAGTATGAGTACCCATAAACGGAAAACATTCATATAACTTTAGTATATTTACATTCATAACTGTATTATATTTAATCCAGAAATTTTTTAAAACTGAATTTAAAGTTATATTTTAAGATTTTTTAACAATTCTCAAAGTAATTGTAAAGGTAATTTTTGTAACAGCTAAAAATGACAAGCATTTTTATAATGTAAACAATAATTATATATTTATGTACGATTGTGTTAAGTATACAGTAAAACTAGAAAGAAAATTTAACTGCATATTTAAAAATGTGCCCGATCGGCTAGCTTTGGGGCAGAGAGCAGGGGCGTAAGGAAAAGACGTAGATCATTTCATGAAAACAGACCACTTGAGACAACAACACATTTTACTAACGAAAACAACGGTTACAACACACAAGTTACATTTAGAATGAATAATCACTATCTCAGAACGTACGGTAGATGCTATGCGCGAATACGCGAGCGAAGAGAGAGATGAACGAACGTTCTCTCGCCGGCAGGGGGAGCGTCGCATGAAAGAAAGATGATATAGGAGGCGCGCTACAAACTCCCCCTCTGGTCCCGGCAAGGAGACCAGGATAAAAAAAAAAAATATAGACAAAATGTGCATACAAGTGACACTAATAATTTTTTTTCTATAACAGACAGTCCTTAAGAAAGTTCGTTAAGGCTGACGAAAAACAGTCACAAACAGTCACTGATTCGTAGGTTTGTGGTTATTGTTTGACCTTGGGCGGTCGTCCTCTTCTTCGCATGGGGTTTGTGTTCCCAGAGGTGTGATGACCTCCGATGGTCTGCTTGTTCGTTTGAGGTGAAAATTCTGTCTGTGGTGCTACCTTGGGAGGCCGACCTCTTTTGCGAAGTGGATTGATCGGGGAGGTGTCCACTCCACGATAAGGGGATAATGCCGACGTGTGGTACGTAGCTATGGGCACTGTTGGCTGGTCTAGATTGACTATGACATAAGCGGTGGGAGACTTCTGTGTAAGTACCAAATATGGTCCATCCCGTTTGAGCATGAACTTTGCAGTCTTGGCATGGCTTGCTTTACTAAGCGGGTGCTTTGTAACCCATACTTTGTCACCAGGTACAAAGTAATATTGCCGCCTATTTTTGTCATAGTAGGATTTACGTTGATCCTGTTTTATTTCCACTCTCTGTCTAATGTCCTGTGTAATTTTGGCAAATCTCTTGAGATACTGGGTAATCTCTGGTACGAAGTTGTCGTTCTGTACCACAGCCGTGAAATCTTGCACTACATCATCGACTGTTCTCAGTTCACGGCCGAACGTGAGAAAAGCAGGGGTATGGCCAGTAGTGTCGCATACCGCCGTATTCATTGCAAATCTGATGACTGGTATTTTCGATTCCCAGTTATCATGTTCGTCTCCAACCAATATGGCAAGTCTTGGTTTTAAATCTCTGTTTTTGCGTTCAACAGGGTTGGCTTGGGAAAAATATACCGGTGTAAGATTTTGATCAATCTTCAAGGTAAAACATATCTGCTGTAACACTGCACTAACAAACTGTGGGCCATTATCACTGAGAATTCGTCGTGGAATTCCATGCCGCATAAAAACTTCTTCTATGAGAGTTGTAGCACATTCTCGAGCTGTAGCTTGTTCAAGAGGAAAAAGCTCTATCCACTGGTTGCACAATCTTCTATTACAAAAATCCACTGTTTGCTGCTAGCTGTCTTGGGCAAAGGGCCAAACAAATCAATTGAAAGTATCTCAAAACGTTGTGAGTAGACGGGTGTTCTAAGTAGACCTGATGGTTTCTGGTTACTTGCCTTGTAGCGACTGCATTCAGCACACTTTTTCACGTAATCCGATATAAACTTCTTCATTCCATTTCAATAGTATCTTTTGGCGATACGTTGATACGTACCCTCTTCGCCATAATGACCGGCCATGGGGTCATCGTGATGTTTCTTAAGGATTGCTTCCCGTTCTGATGTCGGTATGACTAACTGCGCTTCTTCTGAGTCTGCATCCGGGATATAGCGATACAGAACTCCCTGGTTCATAAGAAAACCTCTCTCAGTCCAATTTGCATATGCTTCTGTTTTTTGGACATCTTCAAACGCTTCAATTATCTTCCTTAGTGATTCATCTGCAAGTTGAGCTTCTCGCATATCTTTAACATTTCTTGCTGGCATATCAGCGATGACGATACTATCAATTTCACAAACAGTCTCTTGTTCTGGACACACTGGTCGAGAAAGCATGTCAGCTATTACGTTAGATTTTCCTGGGATATAACAGACTTCTACGTTAAAAGATTGCACTTCCAGTGCCCATCTGGCGAGGCGACCGGTTGGTGATTTGAGGGTAAGAAGCCATTTCAATGGTTGGTGGTCGGATGCCACAGTAACAAGTGTACCCTCGATGTATCCGCGAAACTTCTTTAACGCCCACACAATGACCAATGCTTCCCGTTCCGTTGTAGAGTAGTTTTTCTCTGCTTGGGTAAGCAGTCTGCTGGCATACTCAATTGGATGTTCTTCAGATCCTTCGCCTTGAAGTAATACGGCTCCGAGCGCGTAATTACTTGCATCGGTACGTATTATATATGGTTTGGTACCATCCGCTTGCTTCAGAATCGGTGGGGAAATGAGGCATTGTTTTAGAGTTTCGAAAGCTTTCTGCTGCGAAAAACTCCATTGCCATGATGTGTTCTTTTTTGTTAAATTGCTTAAAGGCCTTGAGATTTCTGCAAAATCTTTTATATAACGTCTGTACCATGAGCATGTTTGTAGGAAAGATTTAACTTCTTTTACGTTTTTGGGTGGTGGTATATTCTGGATGGCTGATGTCTTCTCAGGATCTACCTCGATTCCGTTCTTCGTAATCCAAAATCCTAGGTATTTTACTCTAGACACAGCAAAATGACATTTTTCTCTATTTGCACGAAGTTTAAATAAGAGTAATCTTTGGAAAACACTTTTTAGATCTGATATATGTTTTTCAAAAGTTTCTGATAAGACGATTATGTCGTCTAAATACGTAAGAGTTAGGATGTCGCCGAGGCCATTCCTGAAACGATCCATAAGGCGTTGAAATGTAGCTGGTGCCGTTTTGAGACCCATTGGCATTCTCAGAAATTTAAAGGTTCCAAAAGGACACACGAAGGCTGTTTTGTCCTGGTCATCCGGATGGACTTGAACTTGGTGGTAACCTGATTGTAAATCTATTGTTGACATAAATGACGTTTGTTTGGCTTCATGGAGAAGCTCATCCATTCTGGGTAATGGGTAAGAGTCAGCCACTGTAATTTCGTTTAACTTTCTATAGTCTATGCAAAGACGCACTTTACCATTTGGTTTCGGTACAAGAACCACTGGTGAAGCATAAGGAGATTCACACTCCTCGATGATTCCATCTTTCAAAAGCCTATCAAGTTCTTGCTTAAGGAGTTCTTTCTTGACTGGATTCATTCTATATGGTGGTACCGCTACTGGTGAGTGGTTGCCGGTATCTATTTTGTGCTGGATGAAAGGGGTTGGTTCTCCCCCTGGACTAAAGATACCTGAAAACTTTTCTAACAATTTACATAATTGTAACCCTTCCTCAGTAGATAAGTGACTGCCTTCACTTTCCTTTAAAACACAAGTGTTCAGTTTAGGAGGTTCGATATCTTTATCAGATGACCTAGTGCTACAGTTTTGTAAAGGTGAGTCAAAAGTGTCGTTATGTGGCTTACAAGGTGGTACAAATACATCTTTTTCAAAATTGAATCTTTTCCTAGGATTACAGTTGAAATACCATTTTTTGTTTTGGGTATCTAAGCTAATACCAGCTTTGGATAAAAAATCAGTACCAAGGAGGGTACGATTATCTTTAGCTGTCGGTAACGCGTATATTGTAGTAGGAATTCTTTTCCCCATTAGTTCAATGTCTACATCGGTGTTATAAACTTCAGAGAACTTCGACATTCCGTCCGCGAGTGTTACATTTAAATTTACTTTATGAAAATTTATCCCTTGTACTCGGAGGAGATTATACAGGGTTTCACCAGCAACAGTGTGGCTAGCCCCAGTGTCAGCACATGCTAGACCCCACATACCATTTACTTTAATCTTCATTAACATTGCCTGGGGTTCTTGTATCGCACACGTTTGAAATTTCAAGCAGCTAACCTGGGCAGAATCAACTTTAGCGTTTGGCGTACACGTAGGACATTTTGCCTTTACGAAACCCGGTTTCCCACAGCCATAGCAGCTAATAGGTCTTTCATAATTTTTACTAACAGTTCTATTTGTTGAGTATTTATGATTAACACCATTCTTACAATTTTTAAATTCATTACTGAACTTGTACTTAGAATTTTCCTTATGTTGTTCTTGTTTTGTGTTTCTACCTTTTAGGTTTCTAATTTCTTCGTAAGAATCTAGTTTATCAACTAAAGAAACTGGATCGTTCCACTCGCTCCAATGGTCTAAAAAATGTTCTTTGTAATCAGGGGGACACTTCTTTTTTATTTGATCTGAAATTATTAGATCTTTCAACTGATCAAACGTAGTGACATTCAGCTCATTGAGCCAACCTTCAAAAAAATTTCTTAAGTCATAGAAGTAATCTCTCCACGTAGAGTCTGGACTTTTCCTGTGTTGGACGAAGGATTGTCTAAATTTTTCCGCACTCATCTTGAATCGGCGTAATAAAATCTTTTTTACTTCCGCATACTCCTGTGGGTTATTCTGAGAATCCGATTCTATTGCAATTAACTTTGAAATTTCAATAGGTAAAAGCCCGATCAGGTATACTACCTATTTTGATTCCGGTATTTTCAAAATCAATTGTCAAAGTCAATTGTTTCTCAAAAAGGTTTAAAAATGTACTAATGTCATCTACCTTTGAGTCAAATTGAGGAATTAACCCCTTAATTTCAAATTTAGATACATCTGAATTACTAGGTGTAAGAACGATTTCTGTTTCTGTAGCATGGGTTATATTTTGTAACTTAAGTTTCTCTAATTCAAACATACGGTCATCATTTTCCTTTTGAATTAATCGCGCTTCATTTTCTTTCCTTTCAGTTATCAAATTATCGAGCAATTCTTTAGTGAATTCTTCATCATACCCTGCACTTTTAAGAATTGCATTCTTTAAATCTATTATTTTGTAATCCTCTTGAATTGCGATGTTAAGTTCACTGGCTAAATTAACTAGATCTTGCTTCTTTCCTTTAGCAAGGTACGCCATAATTCAACTTTTATAATATCTAAATATTCTCTAAAAGTATTTATACCAATTTGTTCACTTAACCAAAAATAACATTTTCGAAAACACTTCGGCACATGAATAACAATTCCACTTAAAGCATATTTCAATTACTAGATAGATCTACTCAAATAAGAACCTTGTTTCTCTTTAAAGCAATCAGCTTTAAGCTATGAAATGAAGTTTATCTTCTTTTAAACAACAACAGAATAAAATAAAATGAGATCACTGATTCACTTTATACAATGTCTACAGCTCAAGACAAAACAAAACTTTATTAGCGGCAACGGCGTCAAAAGTCAGCACATCTGTCTGCTGAGAACAGAAAGCAGAAATATACACTTGTTATTCTCTTAGTTTTCAGTGTGAAAACGAAATTATGGAGAACAACTTTTTTCAGGATGAAAAAATAGTTTTCCTTTCTTTTCAAAAGTTAGAATTCAGATATGAAAATTATTCAGATTTTCAAGCTTCAGGCACCAAAGAAACTGGCATACGTATATTAAATTTGGTCTGGATGATCAAAACAAAGCTAAACAAGTATTTTCTTCGATCCGGATGATCAGAATGAACTGAATTCAGGGTGAATTCTAAACCAAAATTTTTCTTATATTTGCCAGGATGACAAAATTAAGAAAGTTCCTTGAGTGCTTGATCAAAAAGAAGTAAAAATCACTTATCTGCAGATATATCCTTTGTCATCATTCGGGCCACGGGTTGGGCGCCATTTGTGCCCGATCGGCTAGCTTTGGGGCAGAGAGCAGGGGCGTAAGGAAAAGATGTAGATCATTTCATGAAAACAGACCACTTGAGACAACAACACATTTTACTAACGAAAACAACGGTTACAACACACAAGTTACATTTAGAATGAATAATCACTATCTCAGAACGTACGGTAGATGCTACGTGCGAATACGCGAGCGAAGAGAGAGATGAACGAACGTTCTCTCGCCGGCAGGGGGAGCGTCGCATGAAAGAAAGATGATATAGGAGGCGCGCTACAAAAATATTTTCAATTTTAGCTGTAAACAATATGCTTATATTCCATTTAATAATTAAAAATTTTTTAAAACTTATTTTTGGTGGAGAAAGAAGTAGGAATAAGTAAGACACTGATTCAAATGAATAATTTTGTAAACGTGTAAGACAAAGTTTTACTAATTTGTTCTATGATGGAGTTCTTTGAAGGCATGTGAATTTTAACATAGCATTTTGTATAAATTTGTGTCTAGTGTATTATAGGCCAAAGAACAGATATATTTTTGATGGAGCACAGTTTATGAAACTCTGATCTAATATAAACATTTGATAATTATTATCCAAACTGTTCTGATTTTTTATTTTATATAATTTTTGGAGTATTATTTTAAATATTATTACAAGTTTTTTCTGGTTAATGAAAGTGTTCCTGAATAGAAAAATAATTTATATTTATAAGCAACTGAAATTTTGTAAATCCAAGAAATATTAAAAGATGAATAGTAACAAATTTAGAGTTCTTAGACATCTGTTTTTTAATTCTTATTTATGGACTGTGAGCCATAATGATTGTCCTGAGATTTTCTTTTCATTACACAATTCTTGAGCCCAATTTATATAGTAAGAAATTATTCTTCATGAAACAACAGGAAAACAGATCAATAGCTGTGCAGTTGCTTTTCATTTGCATTTTAATGAATATCTCATTTACATAAAATTTACCAGATTAACGTATTATCTTTATCAGCTTGAATGAGCCTTTTTGTTTCGCAACAAATTCTGTAAATGCATCCTGTGTCAGAGTCTACCATGTTAAAAAAAATTATATATCCTTGATTAAATGCATCACGTATATTCATGATCATCATATATAATTACATATATTCATAATATTTACTGAAGTTACTCCACTCTGTACTGACCTCCATGATCAACCAAAACCTGACTTGCTACAAATCTATGATGTATTTCAAAAAGTCAAACTGTTTCTAACAGTTATTCGCAATATTTTTTGCATGGTTAAAGATGTGGTCACATTTCTTACACAATGTGAAATTGTTATAATACTAATATGAAATGAAGGGGTTTTTGTTCTTTTTGCAAAAGCATTTGAAGAAAATAACCCTTTGCAGTAGCCTGATAGTGGTGTTTCTTTACTCTGTTTTCAAAAGCATAATGACTCCAACCTGAATAAAAAACTGATTCCAAGAGTTGGAGAAAATGGCAGTGAATTAAAGACAAAGGGCATCATTTTATGGAATAATTAGAAAGGGGAGGGGGTTAATTTTTGATTTTCAACACAAAATTCAAATAAATAGTTTCTACATCTATGATTTTCAATGTCACTGCAAAAGCACAATAGAGGAGAAATAGCAAACACTAACTCTCCTTAAAAAAAAAAAAAAAAAGAAAGAAAAAAAGAAAAAGAATTGAACTTCAATGTTTGATTGCTACTCAAACTTGACATGGAGCAATATTTACTATTATGAAAAAAAAAAAAAAAATGATGATTCCATTAAACAAATACCTAATTAATACCAAGCGGAAAGGGAAAATTTTATGCTTAACGACACATTTGAAAAATGTGCCAATATGAAAGAAAGAAAACTAATAATGTGTAAACCAAAATGTTTTGAAAAACAATAAAAATCTTTTAATCACAAAATTAAAGAGATAAAATGAATGCTTACTTCAAAAAGGCATTTATTACATTTTTTTTATTAAATAGGATATATTTGCTTTTATATAAATTTAACTCAAAAAGTTCTACCAAGTTGTGCAATGTCATATTGCCGTCGAACAAAATATTGATACTGAAAGATTATTTTTCTCTTTTTAGTTCTTATTGCTATAAAAGCATGTTTCTTTTTTTTTTTTTTTTACCTACTACTATGTGCTTCTTATTTGTTCGTAGTCATATTATCAAAGTTGAATTAAGGTAGATTATAAATGTTATCTAATTTCATTTTAAACTTTCTGTTTGTATGTGTGTTTTTCATATTTCAGGTTCACTACTGATCCTATTCTTTTTTACAGCTACTCTAGAACAGGCGTGAATCCAAGGGGAGGGCAGTGGAGGCAATCGCTTCCTCCTGGGCGAAGTCCAAAAATCTGTTATATAATCTGTTAAAATATGCTATGAAAGTATAATTAAAATTAAGTAGCCTTTTTCTAAGGGTTGTATGGCAAATACTACTCCCTGTCCTTTTTAATAATCACTCATATATAGATTTTATCGTTAATATTATTAATCACATTAATTGATATTATTGATTACACTAATTAATTATAAAACGATTTTGTGCATTCTACCTCCCTGTTTCAGGTACAAAATCGCCCCCTCCTTGAGTAATTTTTTTTATCCGCCCCTGCTCTAGAAGATTTATGTGGAGTACTCAATGGGTTTATAGGGAAAGTGGCAAGATTAATTATATGCGTTAAATTTCTCATGCTCACCTACAGCTGAAAGCTACCATGTATGTGCACATTAACCCTCTGAGCGTCTGGGAAATGGGCAAATAATGTAAAGTTGTTTTCACAGCAAAATTTTCATGCAGCTTTAAAATTATTTTAAAAATAAAATTTTGATAGGAAGATTTGTAATTATTAAAAAGTTAACTCCTAAAATGCCCATAAGCTTTAATATCGAAATATATTTTATGATGCCTTGGTGTTATAAATAATTTAAATTATAGATGCATTGCAGTGAAAACTGGAATGAAGTGAACGGGATTTTACGTCTCAGCCGCTTGGAGGGTTAAAGTGATGCTTGTTAAAGTCAACTTGGTGGTCGTTTAAAAGTTTTACAACTTGCATTTTGTATCTTGGATTTTTAAAATAAAGATTTTGATTGCATTCGTCAATTAGCCTCTTTCTTGTTTTTCCACCACCCACACCTTAATTTCTTCTTTTCAATTTATGTGGACGAATAAATTGAAAAATGATGTTTATTTGCACAGCAGAATTGATCTTGACTACCATTGAAATGTAAATATTAAAATTATTTTTATTTATTTATTTTTGCCATATTAAAAGTTTTTCAGGTAAATATTTTTTTTTTTTTTCAGATTTCAGACATTTAAAAATAGAAAAATGACATTTGCAATTTATTTCTATTTATGTAATTTTAAACTGCAAGTTTTAAATCTTTCCTCAGTTTATTATGGGGCAATTGTAAAGATTTTTTTAGTTTCTTCCCCTACTGCAAATAAAAATTTGGTATCTACACTGAATTACCAAAATGTGTATGAAACATATAAATGAAAATAAAATTAGCTACAAAATAAATATTTACCCTGTTTGTGCCTAGCATTTAGTTTTTCAGAATGCTGAAATTTTAATATTTTTGCTGTCAGTCACCAGATGTTATTCAATTTTCTTAGCCTTTAACCCTTTCGCGACGGGAAGCGCAAACGCGCGCTTATCGCTGAGGCCGGCAGTCTCTTTTGCAAATGTCTGTCCAGGGCCGGAGAGTTTTTCGCGATTAAGCCTAAATCCATGAACAGAACAATCAGAATATATTATAGTGTCACTATCACTACTATCCGAATCTGCTTCAGAATCAATATCTCATAATTTCAAATAATTTGCGCCATTTCTGCTATTTCAAGCTCTAACACTTTCAAAGCTTCGACATTCTAACTGTAAAATGAGAAAAAATCCACGTCTACTAGATCTAATTATCCACTAAAAACTGGACTGCAAACCGTAATACCCAACGCTGTAGCGAAAATAAAACTCCCTGCTTACTATAAAAAAATACCACGTATGAATTTATAAAGCCGTCATAAAGTATACCATTCAGAAACATTCCTTTCAACTTACGTTTATATTATCAAAAACCACGTGTATGTGAGTCATGCTACTCCCATTCTGAGTAGAAGGTCAAATCTACATGTATCTGTAACCGCATGGACATACAATGCCATCTTGTGCCAAAAGTTAAAGTTTTTAAAACGTTCCAGGACACTGGCACAACTGTGTGACGGCCGGGGGTGAACGAGGAAACGCTCTGGCATGCCAGCGTGTCGGCCGGGAACTGAGTGCGTTTCTTACTGGCACGTATACATGACAGTCGGCGCGAAAAGGTTAAATCTAAATTCTGCATAATAATGTAAGGATATAAAATTTTCACTTTTTATACATTAATTTCTAAGAGAAGTTGTCATTCTTCATTTCAAGAATTTAACTATTCCTGTAGGCATCAGCAAAAATGAGAGAATGCAATGAAAAAAGCCTGGACACATATGGGTTAAAATAGTTGAATGTTACAATTTGTTCTTGATTTTGCAACCTATTGAAGCTGAAAACCAAATTTTATCTGCAAAGTATTTATAGAAATGGCATAATAATTATCTCTACACATTAACAAAGTTCTTCATTGATTGAAATATTGCAACAGCTGAGGTTAAATAATGTGAATTTTGGTATGAGTTTTTTAAGCAAAAGAATTATTTGACCTATAAATTATGGCAATAATGTTATTCATCATAACAAAATAACACCAAAAAGCTTTTCAGTTTAAATTTTCATTAAAACAACTAAAACTTAAAAAGTTTTATAATTGTATATAGTTCAACAAGTATTCTCTAGTAATAAATACTGTATATTACCAGAGATTTAACTTCTTAAATGTTTAAGAAGTTAAATCTTATTGAAACACCATTATAAACATTTTGTGCAGGTCTAAGTTCCTCCCTTTGAAAAAATTGAAAAACAAAAATTGCTATAAATTATCTTGAATATCCCCGTATGCTTATTACTTTTATGTGATTGTTCAGTACTATTAACTTATTCTTCTATAGTAATAAAAAAAAGGTTTGCTGATTAAAGTTCAATAACTGTTATACAAATTAATTTATGTATAGAAATTTAATGATCAGTACAAAATTCTTATATGGCTCACAAAAATAAGTGCTTAAACAGTAACTAAAATACTTATTTGTGTATTGCTTCAAGAAAAAAAAAAAAGTCTTAACGTGCCTGTGTTGAAAACTTTGAATTTTGGTTGAAAAATCAATAATGAAATTATTCTCAAATCTTGTGCGTTGTACAATTTTGTTTCTAAAACTGCTTTCTTTTTTATTTTGCAACATTCGGAAGAAAAGTTGTAGCCATTTAAAAAACACACATCATCAGCTGTGAACTAACATCAGCTAAGAACTTCAAATGCATTTCTCTCATTACAGTGGAACCTGTGAAAGTTACCACTTGTCTATAGTGATCACTTTTGTACTACTTCACTTTACAACCACCACACTTTAGCACCTTCATAAAATGACCAATTTTGTTATTTTAACTATGAATATTCAGAGTCTGAATAATTCATACACAGATTGATAAAACATAATAAATATATAGATTAAACTGAAAAAGTTGATCGTATTATGTGTCAAAAGTTGATCATATTATAGCTGTGTCAAAATAAAATTTAAATACATTTATTTTAAATTTTTTTAAAAGTTAAATATAAATATGTTTCAATTGAATAATTTCACAATAATCATCTTATTATTGCTATTTTAGTATAGTACAGCAGAATATTGTTAACTGTGTACTTTGAATTTATTTTTTTAACTATTATGAATGTGGGTATTCAGTTTGAATATAATGCAGCATTTATTTATAAATAACACTAATTGCTGTTAATTTGCTCATTTTTTAAAGAATCCTTTTCTTTTAGATATTTTCTCGTATTGGAGATATAAAAAGAATGCGGCTTGTTCGTGATATTGTCACTGGCTTCTCTCGTGGATATGCATTTATAGAATATTATGACAAATATGATGCTGCAAAAGCTCAGCGTGAATTGAACAAAACTATTATTGATAGCAGAGAAATATTAGTTGATGGTGAATATGAGCGTTTAATTTCTGGATGGATACCTAGACGATTAGGTAATTACAGAATGGTCTTTGGTCATAGGTTAGAGATTACTATTATGTGTTTTTTGCAGATGTAAAACTTTGTTATTAAAAAAACCCTTTAAGGCACATAAATTATTATTTGTAAAAGTGTTTTGAAAAAATATCATGTTTCAGCATAAAACTTGAAACTCTCCTAATTTTTTTTTTCCTGCTTGCTGCCTTACTTCTCAGAAATAGATAGCTGTTCTTTAAACAAAAAGCATTGTTTGTGAGTTTCTACTACATCCTACATTAAGTAATAATCATTAGTTAACATTAACATTTAGGAATTTTGGTCATAAGAGTAAACTTCACAGGATTTTACAGAAATTCACAGTTATGTACAATGCAGTCTTTGTGAATAATAACCTAAAGCTAGTATCTTTTACTTTTTATTTAATAAGAAAACTAGGATGAAATGAATGTGGAACATTTAAATGAGAATCAATAAAAATGCATAAACGAAAAATCTGTGAATAATTTTTTTTTAAATTTCAAGTTGGTAAAATTAGACTTAATTAAAAACATTTTTTTATTATTGGTATGTTTAAACACAGAAGTTTTGTGTAATTTTTCATTAAGTTTAATAATTACTAATAATAACATTATTTTATTTAGAGAGATTTGCAATATTTGTATATTATCTAAAACAGGATCTGTAGTGTGTTATCTAAAAGAGTGTATCATGGTTTGAATGGTTTATATCAAAATGTAGTTCACTTAAAAGTGAAACTTCAAGAAATTATATTTTAAGAAATCATTATAAATTTCTAATAAAATAAATTTTATAATGTATATTTCTTTTAACATGAGGTATATATATATTGCATTTTAGCATGAAAGATTGCAGTGGGTATTCAAATGTAATTGTGCTTAAATAAGAGTAACTGTTAAAGAAATTGGGATATCATTAAAGAAACTTATTAAGATGTTTAATGTAACTTAAATTTATTAATTGAGAGAATTACATATTTAAATTTACATATTGAGAGACTTTTTAATGTGGTTAATATGCCAAAATAAAAGTTTATGCCACAATCTTTATTAAAGGTATTGAAGTTCCATGAACCTTCTTAACTATTGCAAAATTATATATCAGAAATACAATATTCAGCCTGATCAGGGGTGACCCAACATGGTAAGCATCGATTCAGCCTGCCATTTTGAACTTAAAAATTGAGAAAAACTTGATCTGGAGAGTAAAAGGGGAAGTGGTGTCTGTTTTACATTTGCAGGGGGCGCCACATACCCTAGGGCAGTCCCTGAGTCTGATTTGGCTCTTTTATTGAAACAAGTTTAAAAACTAAATAGACTAAATGCCTACCAAATAATGGCTGAGTATTTGTTATATTCTTAATTAAAGATGTCTCTTTTTGTACTCATGACTTAATAATTAAACACAGTAATCACAGTATTGTTAGTTCATTCATAGATTAGGTTTATTTTAAATTTTACCTCAGAATTTGATTATTTTATAATAATGTTTTCTGAGCTGTAACTGCATTATCATTTCAAATTTTCTATTATTTCATTTACTTCAATCAATGGTGAAATTTTTTTACATTTGATTTATGATGTATTGTATCTAATCATTCATTTTATATTATCAATGTTCATTTTTATTACTCTTAGGTGGTGGACTTGGTGGTAAAAAAGAATCTGGTCAGTTAAGGTTTGGTGGAAAAGATAGGCCTTTCAAGAGGCCACTTATTCCATTTAATATTCGAGATAAAAAAGACAATTCAGATGGTTCATATAGAGACCGTGGTTCATATAAGGAACGGGATAGATATTCACATGACAAATATTCTAATAGGCACAGATCTTACAAGCCTTACTCAACGTATGATAAGTAGTAGATTCTTCTGAAATATTTAATTAAAGGTATCAAGCTTTGATTCTTTTTAAAAACTATTTATACAGGCATATTAGCATTTTAGTCAATGTCAAAATTTTGCAGCAGCTAATTTTTTTAAATCATGAATTAATATCTTCATCAAATTACTGTCATCTATAATTGTGTTATAAAAGTTATGTTTATGGTATGATGAATTAATATCTTCATCAAATTACTGTCATCTATAATTGTGTTATAAAAGTTATGTTTGTGGTATAAGCTTTAAAAATTTAACTTTGGATTTTGTACAGATAAACTTAAACTGAGGGATTTTAATTTTTGTTAAATATTAGTTTTACTAGCATGATTTGAGCATTTTCAAGAAAATAAATTTCTAGGACAAGCTCAAATGAAACCAGTTATTTATCTGTAATAGATGAAAATACATTAAAAATTTTTACTTGAATATAATTAGAGTAAGAAAAAATCTAGTAAGATCAGTTGTATGTAACATTTTGAAATATTATTTGCCATTTAAAGTTCCAGACCTTGTTGGTTAAAATTAATCAACTTGTACCAAAATGTGTGCATTTTTAAGTAATAAAAAGTACAGCAAAATTCACTGGCAGAGGGCAATCTCATGAAATTTCTTTGTTTTTTAAAACATTAACTGTATCTCATTTACGTTTTTTAGTACATGTTCAATGCCATGGAAGAGTTGATGCAATTGTTTTAAATCTATGAATGGATGAAAATAATTTTTTTTTCTAAAGCTGTAATATATATATATATATAAAATGTAACATGGGCAAATCAATTCAATGATTGAAAAAATCATAAATACTAAGCCGAATAATAATAGCTTGTGTTTATAAATGTATAAATTTAAATAGTTTATGTTACTCAGTTATAGTTGCTCTATAAACCAATTCTATAACTGATTTAATTTGATTTGGGTACTATGAAATGTTCATAGATTAAACTAAATTTTCTCTGAACATAAATATTCACACTGCTGTATGTTTTCTAGAAATATTCACGGACAAAACTTTTCGCTTATCAAAAGAATGTATGATGTCAGTGTAGTAAACAAATGGGGGGGGGGGGGAATCTGATGATGTGCAATATTATATGTAATTTAACAAGTCGACTTTTAAATGTATTTTCTCAAATTTTCTGACACAAGCTTTTTGTGTGTAATACTTAATATAAAGAATTGCTTGCATGTAAGTGTGAGCATCATTATAAATGAACTTCAGAAAATTTTCAATCCCTTTAAGGATAGATCAGCTATGCATAGGAAAATGTTACTATATGCTTTTCTGTGGGGATTTACAAACTGTTTTTTACTTTGATAAAATGTTCTCAATACTACTAAAGTTTTTACAACAATTTTTCAGACTATGCATGAAATGATTTTATTAAAATTATATTTTAATAAATGCTATCATTGTCTTGGAAGCAGTGTTTTTTTAATTGACTTTTCTTCCATTCTGCTCTTTGATTTATCATTAAAACCTGTAAACATTATTACTTTTCTGGATTTTTTTTTAAATGCATTTCTTTGTGTATACATATTTAAAAATCATCACTGCCAATTATTAAATGAAACTGCAAAAAATAGTTTCTTCCAACTGGGAAAATATTTGATTTATGAATGTTTATATACAAAACATGTATATAAACATTGTGTGCAATCTATGCTGCAGTGTGCAGTATTTTGTATACAGTATTGTAATGCCCCATACTTACACAATAGATGACAAGGGTGGCTCCAGGCTGAATTGATGGAGGGTGGGGGGGGGGGGGCATTGGACTTGTTAGATAGCCCTATACAGTAGACTCTCTGAAATCTGCACACCTTGGGACCAAGGGGTTTGCGGATTATAGAATTTTGCGGATTACAGATCATTGTTTTGTGTACATTTTTTCTTACTATAGTTATGAAGCAACAGAACATTTTTAATGGCTGAAATTAATTATACTGTCACACTTAGTTTAATTATTAAAATATATGAAAAAAAATTAATTTTATTTTACAAAACTTTTGCAGACTGAAATTTTTCTTGAAAAAGGCTTAAACTTTCATAATTTAATTTTATATTACTATTTTTTTTAATTTTGCAAACATGGAATCAATTGTTGTTTGTTTTAGGGCTTTTGATTTGTGTTTAAATATTTTTTCCTGGAGTCTGTTTATTGTCATTATTTCTTGTGGTGATGCCAATGAATAATTTTGGATGAATTCTAAATATTTATAGCCTAAAGATAAGCCTTCTTCAAGCGAAATTTTTTGAAAATTTCTCTTACTTTCAATAAAAAATGAAAATCAAAATAATACATGTTTCGTTAACTGAGTGTGCGAGATTGTCTCTCAGAATCTTTTCTGTCAGCTAATCATGCTTTCATTTTACTGCTCAGACTTTGTTAGATGGGTTAAAAGAACAATTTTAATTAGATATATGCAAAAAAATGAAAAATAGCATAAAATTTCTTTTAATTCTACAACTTAACTCGCCCGTAATTTCCTAGTGTTACTTAACTGTTAACTGCAAATTTCACTGTTTACATCTAAAAATTATCGCGGATTATAGAGAGTTTCAGATTATAGATGTGCGGATTTCAGAGAGTCGACTGTAAATTGTTCAAAACACAAATTGAATGTATGAAATTGTTCAGGAATGTATTAAAAACAAGTTTAGGTGGTGGTTGTTGGGGGGGAGATGCCACACTCACTCAAGCAGCCCTTGATCAATGTCATAGCCAGAAATTTTTCATGGGGGGGGGGTACGACTACTTCAACTCATATATATGTATAAGTGTATGTGATAAGGGAGTGAAGAATATGCATTTTGTATGGCAAAAAAATTCCTCATTGGGGGGAGATTATGACCCCCCTAACCCCCCCTGAATATGCCACTGCCCTTGGTAGGTGGGATCTAGTAATAATTATGTTAGTCGGATTCGCATAAGTTGGGATATAATTTCGTTTATAAATATATACATAAAAATTATTTTGGAGACTAAAGAAAACAAAAATTTAGAAAAAATCTTTAAAAAAAATTTAGATAACAAATTATAATTTCTTAACAAATTAGTTTAACAAATTATATTACTAAAATAGTAAACCAAATCATTTTGGAAGTAAACAAAATACGAATCAATGAGATTTGAAAACTGCTTAACTCCAGGTTTTCGTACTTCGAGATATTACTGTGTATGTATATATATATATATATACGTATACCGTCAAAGTGTCCCCAAAACACTGATCTAGGTTTTTATTTCTTACATATTAATCATATAATCATAGACTTATACAATAAATTATATGAAAATATTAATCATATAATCATACACTTATACAATAAATAATATGAAAAAAAAAGATACAGAAAGTTATGGTATTTTCTGGAAAATAAATCTAATTATATACAAAATTAAAATTTTTATATGGTCTCTATACAAAAAATTTTTCACTTACAAGGGTAGGCTCAGACATTAGGATCACCGATTTTGATGAAATGTTGATGAGTTTATAAGGGACCCATAGTATAGGAAAATGGCAAAGAATTAGCTGCCAACTCTCGTTCATTTTCAAGAAAATTCCATTTAAACATTTGATACATTGTTATATACCAATTACTTCCCAAGCTATTTGATGTACTCAGTGGTGCCACTGTTTCACTTTCGGCCAGAGATCTAAAAGTACCTGGTTCGATTCTGGCTCAGTCCACTGGTTTTTTAAAAAAAAATTTTCTCCCTTAAATTTAATAAAACAGTTTAAAATGATTATGTAAGGAATATATTGTGACTTATTTTGTAAAACTGGGGTTATACATTTTTTTGTTGTGTAAATATTTGCTAATTAACTAATAATTTTAGGACTAGTGAAGAATGATAAAGAAGGATTCGCTTCTTTCTTCATTTTGACTGAGGCAATGCAATTGTTTTAAGTTTCCCATTCAGCTGTAGAATGTGTAACAAGCATGTAATTACAGTTTGAAATTAAATATTTGGCATAAACTGTCATAAATGTTTAAAACATTTATGATATGATGTAGAATGCAAAATGCATTTAATTTAAAAATTTTCAAACTTCTCCAGGAGTAGATAGCAAAAATATTAATAAGATATCAGGAGCTTTTAGCTCCAAAGTGGAGAAAACTGTTCAGAATTTAGTGAAAGAATATTTCAATGTGAATGCAAACATGCTCACTGTCTGGGAAACTTTCAACAAGTCTGTATGTTTCATTCCTTGACCGAATTTTGAAACCATATGTAGGGAACGAGAAGCTTTTAGTAGATTTATCCAAAGGTCAAACGAATCCCAAAATTTATGACAAAATATTTTTATGACGATGAAAGAAATTCATCTTGTCCCCTAAAAGTAATTCCACCTAAATGCACATCCAAAGGCAGATCCAGGGGGAGGGTGCTGGGGGTGCAAGCCCCCTCCAAGAAAAATATATTTACGCTAGGTAAATGGGAATTTTACCAATATTGAGTGAGTTTTGCACTAGATAAAATTAATATTCATAGTTTGCGCCCCCTCCAAAAACAGTTTCTGTGTTCTTCTGTTTCTGCCATTGTGTACATCGTTTTGTCAATCCTGTGATGTGTAATTTCATTGACTGACGATAAATAAGTAAATAAATAAATTTCAAAATTCCCCATATCTTATGCGAAATAAATGGGAAATAGGAACCTGAGAAGACACAATAAAACTTTATTATGAATTTTCTGTTATTACCACCATTCTTTTCTGGCATCTTAAAACATGCATGGTTTGCAATAAAATTTTCAGATGGAAGACATGTTTCTAGATGTAAATGAAAAATTTCCCCTACAAACAGTAATGAAAAGACCATGCAAATGCAAAAAATTCTTTCATATGTTGTAGCAGATGTTCAAACCATTTGTTTTGCATGTTTTTAGGACAAATATCACCCACACTTCCATCTGTATCTGTGTACCATGCTGTGTATTTTTACAGTGCGCATCTGTAAAAGTAATGAAACAAAATGATTTTCGAAATGTGATTGATAAATAATGTTTCTATTTTTCGTTGCTTTCATAGGTATTCAATTTTATTTCATAGAAATAGTGTTTATTCAATAAATCACATCAGTTTTCTAATGCATGTCAATTTGCACGGTTTTATTACTTTTTAAAGGAGGGGGAAAAGAAAAAAGAGCGGACCGAATCATATTCAAACCAGGTACCAAGGGACCTTTTGATCTCTGGCCAAAAGCTAAACTGCGACACCACCAAGTACGTCCAACAACTTGTGAAATAATTGGTATATAACAATGTACCAAGTGTTTGAATGGAATTTTCTCGATACTGCACAAGAGTTCGCGGCTAATTCTTTGCAATTTTACTGTACTATAGGTTGTCTATAACTCAACAACATTTCATCAAAATCAGTGATCCCAACGTCTGAGCTTCCCCTTGTTAGTAAAATGTTCCGCATGCATTAAAGAGGCGATGCTCAAAATTTGAGTGTTTTATCCAGAAAAAGTTTGGAAGTATGAAAATATATATACGAGGAGGTTGTTCAATAAGACTAAAATTATAAAAAATACAGAATACTTTTAACTGTCATCATTTACATAGCCTTTTTCAAAATAACTTCCGTGGCACATAATGCATTTATCCCAAAGTTCTGTCCATTTCTTAAAAACATATAAACGTCCATTTTTTGAGAGCTTTTTCAAAACAGCCCCCGCAGCCTTTACATATGCTTTGTTGCTTGCAAAATGTTTGCCTCATAATGGTTTCTTAAGTTGAGGAAACAGCCAGAAATCGCATGGAGCGAGATCAGGACTGTATAAAGGGTGTGGTAAAATCTCTACGTTGTTCTGCAGCAAAACATCCACTATGCAACAAGCAATGTGTTAGGGAAGTAGCTGTATCAATTAAAGTTATACCTGTCTCGCTACGTCGTTAATCTTTTGACATGTACCTTTAATATTGTTTACTTTCGTATCCGCAAGTTGCCGACTTGTTTTTGCTGCCTGTACGCACCTTCTGCTCTCATTGGCTGAAATGCATGGCGTCACGCTTGCGTCATGGCAAACGTTCGGTTCCCGCCGGTTTGGTGCGTTCGTTTTTCTCCTTGGTTCCTTTTAGCATTCATCTTTTATTTCCGAGCACGGAGTATGTAAATTTTATATGTTTAAAAGGAAGATGTGACCGACGGTCTTGGCCTCTTCTCTGATGTCTGTTGTTGTAAACAGTCGTGTGGACTGTCCTGTGAGGAGCAGTTGCTCCCCTTTGATTTATTCATCAGTATTGCTAATAAAAAGGCTTTTATCTAAAACTTGTCTGTTTAAATGCAGGAATCTACACTGCCAATGCTTTTACTCTGCTAAATGTTAGATTGCAGAAGTGTTAGTTTTTAAACCTGTAATGGGTAGTTCTTTTAAAACCCAATTCTGTAGTCTAACACAAGAAGGGTTATGGGCCCAGGGCGTGCCCTTTAATCCTGTCCTGCGAAAAGGAGTGAGTGGTGTGTCCTGGTGTTTTGATGGCTGCCGATGACTATCTTTGCCGACCTTTAACTATTGACCACCGATTCTACTGATGTTCAAGACGGCGGGCCTTTCCTGTGTCTCTACTGATGTTCTAGTGTTGAAGCCCTCTTTCTCTGAAGTATCCAAGCGGTTCCTCTTATGCCTGTCTCTCCTGAAAACAAGCTGACGTTTAAGATGGCGGGCCCTTCTTCCAAATGTTGCTGTTCCAGTGACCGATGGTTATCTCCAGATTAGTACCCAAGTGAAATTAGCCTTCCAGTTAACTTCCTGTGTGAATCTTTTACACGTGTTTCAAGTTATTGGGGGACATTTTTCGAACTCTGGGACATTGTTTTCAATATGGAATTTCAAGTCAAAATCGAAGCCTTGGGGCCAAATAATTATGACACGTGGTGTCGTAACGTCAAGGTCCTTTTGATGGACAAAGATGCCTGGGAAATTGTGAATGGTGGAGAAACGGCTCCAGTGGCAACTGAGAATAAAGCACCTGACCCAGCTGAGGTGAGATCTTTTAAATCCCGTAAAAACAAAGCATTTAGCATTATTTATTTAAATGTAAGTGATGATTATAAAAGTTTAATAAGTGATATAGATGATCCGAAAGTGGCATGGGATACTTTGAAAAATCATTTTAGACCTGACTCAAGGGCAAGAATTATCGGCTTGACCGACTTATTTTTTCAGTGTCGAATAGAACCTGGTGAGGATATTGGTCTTTTTGGAGCTCGTCTCCAAGGTATTGTAAAACAATTGGAAGATGCCGGGAAAAAGCCTGACGAATGGCATCATGCCTTTCAGTTAATAAGAAAACTTCCTCCCGAGTTTTTACCAATTGTACAAGCTATTTACCGCTGGGAAGACGCAGAGTTTAAACCATCTAAAATTTTGACTGAATTAATTGCTGAGGAGGCACGGTTAAAGCAAAGCTACCGCGATAACCAAATTGAAACTTACAATACCACTAAAAGTACATGTACACATGCACATAATACGAATTTGCAGGGTAATTCAATGCAAAAGGAAAAACGTAAATGCTTTAGATGTGGGAAAATTGGTCACTTAGTTGCTCAATGTCGCGTAAAACTGCCTCAAGCACGTAAATCTTTTAAAAATAAAATTTTTAAACAGACAGGAAATCATCTTGTAGAAGTTAGTAACAATGTAGATAATTTTTCTTCCTGTAAAAAGGACTGGATTTTCGATACCGGAGCTAGTGCTCATTTTTCTTGTAACAAGGACATTTTCACTAAATTTGAACCTGTAAATGATACCTCTATGACAGTTGCTGTCGACGGAATTTCATTTCCGGTAGAGGGAAAGGGAGAAATAAGATTTTCTGTAAACAAATCTTTTAAAGATATTGTTTTAAAAAATGTATTGTATTCTCCTAAACTTAAAAGAAATTTAATATCTGGCCGTGAACTAGACTCGGCAGGGTTCACATTTTTAGGGGGAAAGGGAAAAATAATTGTTAAAGATAATAACGGTAAAATTCAATTCACATCTTATTTAAAGAATGGACTTTATTTTATATACCCAAAGTATCCGCATCTAGAAAATAAACATGAAGCTTTGACAATTAAAAGTAACGATCCAAATACATGGCATAGAAAGTTTGCTCACATAAATTTTAAACAAATTGTTGAAACAAGTAGGAAAAATTGTGTAACAGGTTTACCGAAATTGACAAATGCAGAAATTTCATGCGAACCATGTAAATTATCAAAAAGTAGAAGAATATCACATAAACCTCTTTCAAAAATCAGGTCCGAAAGACCTTTAGAATTACTCCACATGGATCTGTGTGGTCCCCTCCCCAAAGCATCACGAGAAGGACATTTATATTTTTTAACCGTCACGGACGACTTCTCTCGAAAGGTAACAGTTTTTCCACTGAAACATAAAAATGACGTTTTTGACGCTTTTAAGCGGTATCAAGTGAGAGCTGAACGTTTTCTTAATTTAAAAATTCTAAATATCAGAACGGACAATGGAATGGAATTCTGTAGTTCTGAATTTGGGCGTTATCTAGATGAAATTGGCATAAAGCACGAACGGACAAACGCGTATACACCCCAACAGAATGGTGTTTCTGGAAGATATAATCTTACAGCAATGGATGCTGTAAAAGCTTTGTTAGCAGATTCCGGACTCGGTGAAGGTTTTTGGGCAGAAGCCCTCCTTTAATTTACTTATACAAAAAACAGAATTTGTCGTGAAGGTCAAATGAAAACTCCATTTGAGCTGTACGGAGGCAGAAAACCCTCGATAAAACATTTAAAACCTTTTGGTACTGAAGTACATGTAGTTTTGCCTAAGCAACTTAGAAATAAACTTCAGAACAAGGCCCAGAAAGGGGTTGTAGTTGGGTACGCGATGAAAACTCGCGGCTACCGGATATGGATCCCCGAGGAAAGGAAATTAATAGAAGCGATTAATGTTAGATTTCCAAATAAAAACGCAAGTGGCAGCGTACTGGACCCTAACCGCAAAGAAACTGTAAAAACAAAGGTTGTTTTCCGTTGTAATGAAGACAATTCTGAAACGGAATATGAAACTTCGAGAGAAGATGGTGACAATGAAATAAGTGAGGATGAATCGCCCAAGAGTAGTGGGGAAGAGTCGTCTGACACCCCTCGTGAAGTAACATGGGTTCGTCAAGCAGTTCCACGTAAAGATGGATCTCGAACTGACATATATTACAAAATATTGGGCTCTAAAGGGCAGATTCAAATCTCTCAAACATATTGAAAAATACTGTCAATCTCACGGAATAAAATTTGATAAATCTAACTTTATTTTTTCTATTAAGTCTTCTAGTAAATCTAAGGATAGTACTGCTCAAAGCGCATATGCATGACTAGATGTGGAAAACCCTTTAAATTACAAACAAGCATTGCAGACTCGCGAAAGTGAAAACTGGCTGAACGCAATGAAAGAAGAAATAAAAGTAATGGAGGAAAGAAACGTGTGGCAATTAACACCCAAACCAAGCAACTCGGAAGTACTAGGCAGTAGGTGGGTTTTACCACTAAAAAGGACTCTAATAATAAAGTTGTGCGCTATAAAGCACGTTTAGTTGCCCAGGGTTTTTGTCAGAAAAAGGGAGATTCGTACGATGAAGTTTTCAGACGCGTGGTTAACTTTTCGATAATTAGAATTTTTTTATAGTATTTTTGTTGGTCTTTTGAAATGGAAAGATTGCCAGCTAGACATCAAAAATGCATACTTGTATGCTCCCCTCTCCGAAACAATTTTTATGAATCAACCAGAAGGGTTTGTTAATAAGAAAAAGCCTAATCATGTGTGCCTACTCAAACGTGCTCTGTACGGACTGCATCAGAGTGCATGGGAGTGGTTTTTAGAGATTCACTCTGTTTTAGAAACTCTTAACTTTGAAGCTTTTTCTTGGACAAATTGTGTCTATACATATAAAAATAAAGTAATTTTATTGCTGTACGTGGATGATATAGTTTTGCTAAGTCAAACTAATGAATACATTACAGAAGCAATTAATAAAATTAAAAGTAAATTTGATATAAAAGTATTGGGTGTAACCAGAAAGTTATTGGGAGTTCAATTTGAAAGGGAAGGGGGTGATTTATTCATACATCAAAGGGATTATATAAATAAAATTTTAAGAAGGTTTGAACGTTTTAAAGCTCCAATTTCTTCTTTATCAATCGCAAAAGGAGTAATTTTCACAAAACTACAGTGCCCTCAAACTGAGGAAGAAATAGAGGAAATGAATAAGCTACCATATAGAAGCATTCTCGGATGCTTATCCTATTTAGCCGGTCGTACACGACCCGATTTGACATTTGCAGTAAATATATTATCGCAGTTCCAAAATAACCCAGGGAAAATGCACTGGGATTACCTTTTAAAACTTCTAGGCTATGTAAATTCAACACGAGATTTAGTATTAAACCTTTCGAATATAAAAACTTTAAAGTTAGAAGTATTTTGCGACGCCGATTTTGCATCATGTCGAGACGACAGAGTATCCATAGGCGGTATAATAGCATTAATTGATAAATCGCCCGTACTCTGGCGATCCTTTAAGCAAAAAGGTGTATCACTTTCGTTGATGGAAAGCGAGTTCATTTCTTTAACTGAAGCAAGTAAAGAGTTAATATGGATAATGCGTATCTTGCAAGAATGCAGTGAAAAACTTATTCCTTTAGAAATAGATGATCGAACTTTATGGTGTGACAATATAGCTGCAATCAATTTCGCGAAGTCTCCCATTGAGAATTACAGGACCAAACACATCGATGTAAAATATCACTTCGTGCGAAATTTATTAAACGATAAACTTTTTCAACTTAAATACGTACCTTCTAAAAACAATTTAGCCGACAGTTTCACAAAACCTTTAACAAGAAAAAATTTAAACGACCTACATACTAAACTATTTAAAACTATAAATACATAACAAAATTTCAAAGTCCAGATATAATTTGATTTCTGGCATGTTGTCTAACTAACGCTATAAGCATTAGTTTTGTCAGTATCCGTTTATCGGTTCTTGACGAGGTTTTTTGATTTTAAAATGAATATGATGAAAGAACTGAATTGGTGTAACTTCATTATTACGTGAAGTAAGAAATGAGGACTGAAAGATCGTCAAGTTTTGTTTGTCAAGATGACTTTATTTTTTATTGTTTCATTGTGTAATGTATGTAAATCATGATCAAGATTGCTTTTGTAAGAAGATGAATGCTTAAATTTAGCCTTGTGTAAGTTTCCTTTAAAGGAAACCTGTACTGTAATGAACTTCGAAAAAAAAATTTTTTACGTTAACTTTAAAGCAAAAGTTTAAAAAACCAAAAATTGTTAATTGAAATTCTTTAAGTATACGACATAGCGAGAGGCGGGCCATTGTTAGGGAAGTAGCTGTATCAATTAAAGTTATACCTGTCTTGCTACGTCGTTAATCTTTTGACATGTACCTTTAATATTGTTTACTTTCGTATCCGCAAGTTGCCGACTTGTTTCTGCCGCCTGTACGCACCTTCTGCTCTCATTGGCTGAAATGCATGGCGTCACGCTTGCGTCATGGCAAACGTTCGGTTCCCGCCGGTTTGGTGCGTTCGTTTTTCTCCTTGGTTCCTTTTAGCATTCATCTTTTATTTCCGAGCACGGAGTATGTAAATTTTATATGTTTAAAAGGAAGATGTGACCGACGGTCTTGGCCTCTTCTCTGATGTCTGTTGTTGTAAACAGTCGTGTGGACTGTCCTGTGAGGAGCAGTTGCTCCCCTTTGATTTATTCATCAGTATTGCTAATAAAAAGGCTTTTATCTAAAACTTGTCTGTTTAAATGCAGGAATCTACACTGCCAATGCTTTTACTTTGCTAAATGTTAGATTGCAGAAGTGTTAGTTTTTAAACCTGTAATGGGTAGTTCTTTTAAAACCCAATTCTGTAGTCTAACACAAGACAATGTATGGCCGATCATTGTCATGGTGCAATAGGAAGCCATTTTGGAGAAATGCGATTTTCCTTGATGATAATTACAGCTGTGTTAATCATTGTGATGGACATTGAAGTTCATCCCTCACGTTCAATATCTTCCACATTTTGCCTGCCTTCCTTAAAAGCTTTATGCCTGCGAAATATACTTGCCCTCGATATTGGTTCATTGTTGAAAGCTTCATGTATCATGACAAAGGTCTCCAATGCTGATTTTTGCAGATGAACACAAAATTAAATCGCATAATGCTGTTCCAATGACGCTCCTGTTTCGACAACTGGCCGCAACTCTTAGGCGCCCGCCAAAACGCTTCAGTTCAATCACGTGATGCTCAGGAACATAAGTCTGTACATGCCATCTATTGGTAGCTTTTGTTAATACAGACAACAAAGTTTTTTTATGCCATAGAAATTAACATTCCGAAGAGTGTTTTCATGGCCATACAATTAGTCTTATTGAACAGCCTACGTATATTGTCTTAAATCATCTTTCAGTGCTCTCAGCAGGGAAAAAAAATCACGTTTCAAGGGTTGTACATAATAACTCTTGAAATGTGAAAAATACAACAGAAAACAATGAATTGCATAAGTACATAATACTTTTGCTATTATTGGTATTATACAGCCCCTCACCAACTTTGTTTGAAAATATCTGGGAACCTTTTTATGATAAAAGGCTGAAACTTCCTATATCACCTAATTAATGTATACTGAAATTTTACTTATTTGGAATTTTTTTTTTTGTTCCTAGGCCATATAAATATTAACATTTTTTATTTTGTTAAATTTAATCTCTTAATTAATTTTAATTGGTACCATAAAATTCTATAACTGTATTTATGTAACTTTAATTTATTGTATTTGTCTATAATCAATATTGAAGGAGTAAAAGCTAGGTCAGGTTTTTTTTTTTTTTTTTTTTTTTTTACATCCTATCTATACCCATATCAAAGCTTTATTAAGCAAACAAAAAATTAAATAATAGATTTATAATACTAATGTTCAAGGAAATCAAAAGTTTCTGTACCTGATGTTACAAGTTTGAAAAAGAAAATGAAGATCCTCTCATTGAAGATGCTTATGAAAATTATATTGAAAATATGTATTTCTTCAACTGAAACTGTTGAGTGTGTGCAAAAGCTGGACAGTATAAGCAGTGTAAAAGATGTTACTCTGAAGCACTGATAAATGCCTGAATGTTTTCAGATTGATTTAAGAGTTCTAAAAATAAAGTATTATACATGATTTTTTTTTTTTTTTTTACCACTCACTAAGATAACTATATTTTTAGAATATGTCACGTGCATGAAATAATGCACAATGTTTTTTCTATTTATTTAATAAAAATTAATTTTGTAAAACAAACAAACAAACAAACAAAAAAGATATTGCAGTTGACTTTATTTAATAACATAATTTTTGACTAAAAATTTCAGTATTTTTTAAGTGTTTGTGACTTTATCACAAATTCTCCTACTAACTAATAAAAAATATGACACATTTAATAAAATTGTAAACTCTTTTCATCCTTAAACTTAACTTTTATTAAAAAGAGACATGACTGTTTTAAAAAGATTAATTTGAGTCTAAATTTCTCTTTTGATTAAAGTTTGACTTTAAAGATGCTTATTCACTATTTTTTCTATTATTACTCACAAAGTATGTCTTGTTTTCAAGAATGTTTCCATATCTTCTTTTAAGAGTCCAAAGTGTGAATTTTCAAATGAAAACTCCAAAAAGATGTTATTATTGAAGTGTTTATGTTTATTGCTGAAATTTAGAATCAGGGAAAAGATCTCTTTAAGAAATATTTATCTCATTTTAACCAACAACTTCTGACAGTTCGAATTGTGAAATAATAATAATACAGTAGAATTCTTTGTAACTGGCCTAAATGAGTCTGGGCTTAACCTGGTTAAGTGAAATTCTGTTTAAAGCAGAAAGTGGGGAAAAAAAGGAAATGCAATGTAATACTAAATTTGTCAATTTATTAAAATGTACTACTAGGATGAAAGTTTTAAAAAATGGGTTATTTTTTTTCTGATGAAGACAGGAAGTTCAAAGACTTAACTGCTTATTTTCAACATTTTTTTTAAAAAATCATCACATTGATGGAGGAAGCCAGTTTGTTGTTCCATATAGCATACACCCATTTCCAGAGCTTTTGCTATTGATATGATGGATATCATTCGACATATCATCAATATCAAAGTCATCGTTATCATAAACCACATCAATGAGAGCTCGGATGATTTCGTCATCTGACAAGTTTCTTGCTGAATCTGTCAGTGGCCAACCACTTCTCAACATTGATATCTTGGCATCCACTAATACATTTGAATGTAGACACAAAGTTATTGTAATAGAAAAATCTGTCTCTTCTGCAACTATGATTTTTTAAAGAAACTTTTTCTTTTTCTTCTTCTTCTTATTTTTGTTTTTAAATCAATTATGGCTGGTTAAAGCAGAGATCCGGCTAAACAAAGGCTGGTTAAGAGCGAGTTTACTGTACTACGAAAGTTCAACATTAATTAAGCTAAGTTAGATACCGTGAATGCTGGCATCGCTAAGCATGGTGTCATCCGATGTAGACATACCGCGTGACACTTCTTCCTGAGTTCAGTCTCCCCCAGTTTTGGTAACACCTCTTACGCACCCTTTACCAAAGATCCACTCAGTGTTGAATACAAGAGGGGGGGGGGGAGGAGAATTGGAGGTCAAACCCACTTATATATATATATATATATATATATTTAACATAAAAGTCCATATTTTTTAATTTTTAACATGCAGGTTATGTCCATAACTCCATTCCCCTTAAGGAAGTCTGCGTACCCCACTAGAGTGCCCCACTATAGAGATGACCCCCCTCCCCCCAAAAAAGTTTTTTTTTTTTTACCTACACCCCTGGTTAAAAGTGGAACAAAATATAGATGAAATTGCAACACGTAAGTATAGAATGACAAACTACATTCCTCTTTTGTGGGGGAAGGAAAAAATTGAAATTTTTTAACAGAATACGACAATTCAGGCAAAATAATGCTTTTATCTTCTACAACTGCACAAAAGTTTTCTTCATTATCAAATTTGAATCTTTTTTTTTTTTTTTCTGCAAATTAGTCGAAAGTTTTAGAGTAAATTAATATTTTGGACTCCTCTGAAAGTGTCACCCTGTGCAACCCCCCCCCCCCCACCGCCTCCTTTCATGTCTTCTGTGACCGTGAAAGTTTGGCACAGTGCTAGTATTTAGAAAGTTTTGAGCTTAGACGTTCAAGCTCTAAGGATTTCTGATTAAAAATGTACTGATGGATGAGTCAAGTTAGTTTATTTGTAATACATTACACATAGTATAGACTAAATAAAATTGGGAACAGGTTTTTTTTATGCTTTGTTGCATGATATTTTTTAACAGATCTTAAATACTTTCGCATCGCTGATTTTAAATCTGCAGTTGGTTCATATCCACAGTTTTTTATGCAATTTTGTAATTTAACGATGTATTTGTAAAAAATCATGTGATTTTGGAATTATGTCAGGCATAACCCCCCCCCCCCCCCCATGAGGAATTTTTTGCCATTTCAAAATGTATATTCTTCAATCCCTTATCACACACATGTATGCATGTATGTGATTTGCAGTAGTCGTAACCCCTCCCCATGAAAAATTTCCTGCTACGCCCCTGATTGTCAGGCACTTAAATCTTTTTAGAATTTCTCTTTACAAGCCGTACCATGCAAAATGATAAATAATAAACCTGTATGAGTAACGAAACTTTAAAAATCGAAAATTTGGTAAGTTGTGTTACTCTTCGAAAATTTTTGCTGTGCAGTTCCATGTTGAAGAATTCTTTCAGAATGATTCATAAAAGGCACCGATTTTTAATTTATTACGGTATGTAGTGCAAATTTAGACTCGAAGAATCATCCTGAATTTTTTCGAGTCTAAAGGTTCATTTCCTGTTTAGTCACCTTGACTGATTTCCCGAGAATCTTGAGGCTGTAAGTGATGAACAAGGAAAGCACTTCCATCAAGATATCAAAACGATGGAAGAGCGCTGGGACAAACATATGATTGGCAGACTACTTCTGAAGTATCAAACGAGACCCTTGTGATGTGCACAAACCAAAAGTTACAAGCACAAATTCTTGTCCATTGACTCATAAGTGAGTTTTTGCTTATTTCATGATTATATCCCGTTTGTAGTATCGACTTATGCACTTATACAGCGAGTCTTTGTCTATGACATCTACGTTATTTTTTTATATATAAATATTTGATATCTGTATGTTCTTTATATTCTTGTATATTCATGCAAAAATAGGCTAAACTAAACAAAAAATGCCATTTTTTGAAAAAAAATAATTAGCTTTTGATACAAACCTAATTTCAGATTTGTAATCAGCACACCCGAATTAGATAAGATCAATTACTTGTATAAATACATCCAAAATTTTGTTCCTCAGTTAACTAATAAGTTTGAATGTGCTGATTTTTCAAGTCCAGCCACTTGTAATGTTCGTCAATTAAACATTACATTCAAAATTAAAAAATCTTTATTCTTCGCGATACATTAGATCTTTGTCATAACAGAAAATAGAAAATTAACGACATCTTGAATGGAATAAATAAGCCAAATGAATAGAATAAGATCACTAGACGTCAGTTTAAATCAGAAGTCGTGCAGTGGATTAGAGAGTGCGATCGCGGGCCAACCTGATTGGCAAACCGCGTTATGCTACAGTATTCCCACCCAGTACCATGGGTACAGGGCCGGTTTGAGGCGTAGGCGACGTAGGCGGTCGCCTACGCTTGAGTTTCAATCGAGGGGCGCCAAATTTCACTTTTTTCGTGTTTCCAAACATTGTTTTTTTTTGGGGGGGGCTATTCAGATGGGCGCACTGACTGCTCTCATAATATTATCAAGCTTTTAAACAGTATTATTGCCACAAGTACTTTTAAACACTTCTAAAGTTGCCGCTGTGTGTTGTCAGGAAGCGTTCTTTGATCGCTTCTTTTTTCATTCATGGGAAACAGATGTCCACTCGGTGCCCAGACCTCCACCTCCAGGGTATGCTAAATTACCCTCTTCTGCAGATCTTTTCGAAGGGGTGGTCTTTGAACCTGTTGATTCATTACCTCCGATAATTATTTTGAGCTGTCACTGCCACCTTACTGCAGATCTTATCCGGATGTTTAAAGAAATGATTTCTCAAGTTACCTTCCTTTCTGATATACTTCAAAAGAAATGCCGCAAAAGAATATACGCCAAAAAGGACAAGCTATAATAAATTTTGAACAAAGCCACATGAAATCTAGTTATTTTTTTTAAAATCAAGTTAGCGGAAAAAGAAAACGCACGTGATTTTGACGCCCCTCTTTACAAAAATATTATTTTTAGCTACTTCTGCGCCCCGGTGAATTAAAGTTCTGGGATACTTCCTAAGTTTTTTCATCTTCTAGAATCGGTTTTCCAGACAGAGTCGTAGCAGTAATAGGGCGCAAACAGAAGAGGGGGCGTAAAATCAGAAGGATCACATAAGTTTATATAGTTTTCTCTTATTAGTGTTTCTCTTTTCAATACAGCACATCTGTAGAGGCAAGGAAAGGACAGGGTTTTATTAGTATAATGATTCTGGGTAAGTGCGGATAATAGGGAGCGCAGTCGCACCTCCCAAAAAAAAAAAAAAAAAGAAAAACATTTTATTTATTTCATATTCTGTATTTTAGTACATCAAATCTTGCACCCTTAAATGATAAATTGAAATGCTGCCTCTGATTCCCGGGCTGAAAATTATGACGTCGTCATTAAAGCTGCAAAAAGGGGTGGGGGGAGCGAAATTTGGACGGTTCTGCTAGGTTACACCGGGCTATACTCCTGTTTCCAAATGAAACAGATATATCACTCCAGGAGGAACAGATTTTTGAAAGCGTAAATAAACGGAATAACAGTAATAAACAGTATAAAATTTCAAAAGATTATGCTAAAAAAAGTTTCATAGGAAGATGCCGTGTTTACTCGTGTAATAGCCTCCCTTGCATAATAGTCGCACCAACATTTTCACCATGAAAAATTGACCAAAAGACTCGAGTAAACACGGTATATTTTAGTTTTCACTCCTTAGTACTCCGTGATCCGTCAGAATATATTATAGAGTGAGGGAGACAAAGAAATCGTCTAAGCCATTTGACAAGAACTGAAAAATAAATTAAAAAGTAAATTTTTGCAGTTTTGCAGCTGTGGGATATTTCAGCCTTAAGTGTTTTATATCGCGTTGGCAAAAGGGAAATGTGACTGATTTTGACGCCCCTTGTTAAACAAAAATTTTTCATTTCGCCACTTTTGCGCCCTTGTGAATTATATCTGAAGAATGCTTCAGTTTCCTGAGTTCGAAGCTCCTGCAAACGGTTTTTTAAGCAGAGTCGCAGCGAGGGTGTTGTGGGGATAGCCCTTTCTAGAGGCGCAAGCAGAAGAGGGGGGGGGGGGCGTAAAATCAGCTTCATCGCAGGATGTTTAAATAGAGTTTTTCTAATCTGTTAGAAGACAAAACATAAATGTGTCCATAAAACAGCAAGCGTCTATTTACTGGAAACTATGCTCAGGGGCGCAGGTAGAAAATTTTAACGGGGAGATATGAGAGACATTTTTCAGATGATAAATAAACCAAATTCCTTCACGGTATGAAATTTCGAAAGATCATGCTAAAAGTTACAGAGGAAGATTCCACTCCATTAGTGCACCCCTGATCAATCGGAATGTCATGTAGGGCGACAAAGAATCGTTTAAGTCATTTGACAAGAAATGAGTAAAAAATGAATTTCAGGAAGTTTATATCGCCTTGGTAAAAATAGAAATGCGTTTGATTTTGACGCCCTCCATTAACAAAAATATTTAATTTAGCCACTTCTGCGCCCCTGTGAATTAAAGCTGTGGGATGCTTCGGGATTAAGTTTTTTGTATTGCTTCAGTTTCCTGAGTTCGCAGCTCCTGCAATCGGCTTTTTTAAGCAAAGTCGCAGCGAGAGTGAGGGGGGGGGATAGCCCTTTCTAGGGACGCAAGCAGAAGATGGGGGCGTAAAATCAGCTTTATCACAGAGTGTTTGAATAGAGTTGTTCTAGTGATATCCCAGTGATTAAGGTGTTGGACTCGTAACCAGAAGGCTGTGGGTTCGATACCGACTTACCACTGAAGACCACCGCGTACGTGCACGTTAAATCCGTAGTTCCGAAAGTCCTCTCGGCGGTCTCTAGCAGTTTCCGAGGGGTGCCAATATTAAGTCCCCCACCTTCTGACGAGGTTCCAAATTGAGGAGTCTTAATCTTATAACTCTGCATGTTCTATAGCTAACGTGACCATTTATTTTTCCTTCAAAACGGGACGTCATTGAGTTTTTTGGCAATAGTGTATATATTTTCTTCCTCAAAACTGGAAATCTACTGTTTTTAAGGTAATAGTGTAGGGAGACTGGATTTCAGGTCTTGGTACTTTTTAGTTGTTAAGAAAACATGCAAAAAAGCTTGTGTTAATGTTAATTAAAAAAAAAAAATCTTTGCTTTAGCACGCATATGCTATAAAAAATAGTGCAAGACGTACTTTTTGGGTGGTACAAGGGGTAGTCCTTTCTTCGACTTCAAAAACACCACCCGACACAACGCAGGAAGGTAAGAAAGTGAGAAATGTAAACAAAAGGGCACACGGAAAAAAGGAAGTTGTCATTCGAAAGGAAAAAAAATTCTTAGAAAACCAGAGTGAAAAGGGAAAATAAAGAAGAGATCGGGGGGAGGGGATAAGCAATAGAGGAACATGACTTTAAAAAAAGAAATAACAATTAAGTAAATTGAAACAGTTGACAAAAAAAAAAAAAAAAAAAAAAAAAAAAAAAAATCTGATGTGTCCAACACATGACTTCCTTGCACGTCTATTAAATAAAAATGTTTTCTACGCACTTCCTCTAAACTTCTTTGTTTGAAAGAGATAAAATATCAATAATAGTAAGGTTTAGCGATTTCTAGCCAAATATTTCGATATCGCCAAGCTGAGTTCAATTTGAAAGATTTCCTTCTGACACTTTATTTGGCGATATTTCACCAAAAGCCGACAAACTTGAGATAGTTTGCGAGATTTTGTGGATAGCTGCAGTAGTCATTGACCACAGACTTTCAATGAATTGAATGCATCCATACACCTTAATGTATTTAAAGTCATTTGGCTCACCCTATAAAAATATTCCCAGTCGATTGCTGTCAAAAAAGATATTGAAAACAGTTAGATATTATAATATAGTTCTAAATACAAAAGTTCAAAATTCTACAGGTTAAAGTTTTAGAGTTATACAAAATAAGAAATAATTTTTGGCTCGAAATTTGGCGATATTTCGGCGAAACTCGTCAATGTCGACGACATTTGGCGAGATTTTAAGCATGGACCAACAAAGACAGATTATCGCCAAATTTGGCGATATTTCGCCGAAACTCGCCAAGAACGATGACAAATGGCGATACTTTGGGCATGGACCAAATGACTGACTATCCTCAAAAATGGCGACATTTCGGCAAAACTCGCCAAAGTCGAGGACAGTCGGCGAGATTTTGGGCATGTACCAAACAATCACTGTCTACAATTGTATTATATTGAAGATGTCCATAGACATTAAAATACTGAAATTCTTTTCGGTGGTCCTGTAAATAAACTCTCCAGTAGATTGGTACCAAAAATCGAGATGCACAACTAGATGTTACAACAATCTTATATATAAAATTTCATAATAGTTTTTGAGGTTTGAGAGTTAAATATACACACACGTACACCAAAAGTCGCCAAGCTTGGCGACTTTTGGCATAGTTCTTGAGGGAGGCACGTGACCGTGGTCGGACCATTACCTAACTTATGTGGTAAGACGGTATTGTGCTTGAAATGGATGAATGCCCCTAAAATTGCCATTGACCGTAATGTATTGGAAATCTTTTGAGTGTTCCTGTAGCAGAACTGTAAATGATAAAGACACTTTTTTTAATGGAGAAATTCATTTTCTAACTCTTTAGAGCATATATCACTTCTGAGTCGTTTGAAATAGCCCAATACCTCTAAAAAACGCTTTGATGAATTTCGGCCCATAGAGCGTAATGTATTTCGAATCTTTTGGGTGGTTCTGTAGATAAACTATCCAGTCGAATGGAACCGAAAGGGGAGGTGCACAACTAGATGTTACAACGTTCCTAAATATAAAGTTTCAACATTCTACGCCTAATAGTTTTTGAGATATGCAAGTGTAATGAATTTCGGCCCATTGAGCGTAATGTTTTTCGAATGTTTTGGGCAGTCCTGTAGAAAAACTATCCAGTCGAATGGAACCAAAAGGGGAGGTGCACAACTAGATGTTACAACAATCCTAAATATAAAGTTTCAACATTCTACGCCTAATAGTTTTTGAGATATGCGAGTTTAATGAATTTCGGCCCATTGAGCGTAATGTATTTCGAATGTTTTGGGCGGTCCTATAGATAAACTATCCAGTCGAATGGAGCCAAAAGGGGAAGTGCACAACTAGATGTTACAACTATCCAAAATATGAAGTTTCGACATTCTACGCCTAATAGTTTTTGAGTTAGGCGAGTTTAATGAATTTCGGCCCATAGAGCGTAATGTATTTCGAATCTTTTGGGCGGTCCTGTACATAAACTATACATTCGATTTCGACCAAAAGGGGAGGTGCACAACTAGATCATAGAACAATCCTAAATATCAAATCTCAACATTCTACGACCAATAGTTTTTGAGATATGCGAGTTACATACATACGTACGTACGTACAGACGGCATGGAAAAACTCACCACAATGGACTCGCCGCTGGTCAAAATGAGTTGCAGACGCGTTTATATGATCGTGCATGCTAGCCTATGATGAGATGCATCGAAAAAATTCTTAAAATTAAATTTAGAGGTAGTCAAAATCGGTTTTTTTGTCGAAATTTGGCCCCCAAAATTTTTCGGGATCACATTACTTCCTTATACTACGTACAAGGAAGTAAAAAAGAACAAACACAAAAACAATGCATCCCCCATCCTTTTCTTTGCGTCTCGAGAGGGGAGGGAGGGAGGTTTTTTTTTTTTTTTTTTTTTTTAACAGACACTGCCGTTGGATGAGTTTAGATTTTTTGCGGCTTCATTAAAATCGCTATCGCGGGTTGCTCTCTTTCTAAAAACGAGACATTACGGAGTCCCGAAGCTGTGCTTGGGGACAAAAGGACTGTCCCGTTCAAAACGGGACGTGTGGTCACCTTATCTGTAGCCAGTAATTTCGACAACTGCCTTTTTTGCTATAGATCATGTACTAATATTTTATAACAGAATATTTCTCTGGCATGACATTAAAGATTTAATTTAAATAGTACATAAAGCATTTAGCTTATTCTAAAGAATATTTAAGATAGCAGTTTACATTTACCAGTAGAGCTGAAGCAAACCGCATGTATTCGGTACTAAGATACGGATAGTCACTCAGACTCGAAGTAAGGAATTGTTACTTTTCGGTTGATATCGTTACTCGTTACTCGATCCGAAGCTGTTTCGGATCGAGCAGCTTCGAACTTCGAATACAGACTTCCAGGCTAGGCGAACTGGGGGGGAAACGGGTTCCAGTAATCGAGTACTAATATCTTCTGTTTGTTACTGGATATGGGATGGCGGTTTCAAGCGGGAAAATGACTTTTGAGTGTGCATTTCGGATCGACCAGGTTCGAACTTCGAATACAAGACTGCCGGAGGGAGAAAATGAATTTCGGTATTTGAGTAATAGTATGTTCCGTTCCGTTACTAGATACCGGAAGTATTATGGATTCTCGCTGTTAGAAGGGAAAAATCAGTTTCGGTATTTGAGTAGTAGTATGTTCTGGTTGCAATTCGTTTGTGCCGAGCCGAATGGTATCGTTTTGATGAGGTTTGGAAGAATCCGTATGTTTCGTTACAGTTATGGAGATGGATATACTATCTGCTGCTCTATTGATATGGGTCGTACGATGGGGGGATAGGATCCGGTGTATAGTGCGTTCTTATGCGCAGTTGAACTTTTTTTTGCAGGGGGGGAAGGGGGTGTTCTTATAATTGTAGAGGAGCAATACATATAAGAGAAGCATGTTAGTAAGGGGTGCTAATTTCGGGCTTTCTAACATTTTAGTACTAAATAGTGGTGCGAACTTAACTTTTTCTTTTTTTTTTTAGCCAGAATCGAAATACGAGTAATAAATAACAAATTATTTAAATACACCTTTAAAAAAATATTTTTTTTATAAAGTAAACGAATTCACACATTTTTATTATTTAAAATATTATTTGGAACTAAAAAAAATATTTAGCATGGAAACCTAAACACATTTTTTAAGTAATTGTTTAAAAAATATATAAAAAATTGGGAGCTACCCGGTATTTCTATGCCCACTCCTGCGTAAGCCACTGGTATTAAAATAATTCAATAAAGTTCAGTATGTTTCTAAAATGTCGGCGTTTAGGGGGCCATCTGCCCTATTTTATGGTACATTTTATTCCATGAACTCATGGAATACGCATAGCCCGGTGCAACCATTCTTTCTGTATGAAAGGAGTGATAATTTTTGTTTAAAGAATGCTCTCATATATGCACCCACAGAAGGGGCTAACCCCTTTCATCCCAAAAGTGCAGAAATAGAACTGGAAATATCTTAAAAATAGATAATTCTCACTGAATTAAACAATTTTAATTTAAAATATGGTAATTTTTAATTTACTTCGAAAAATCGTCCAGCAAAAGAAGTTTTTGATATGAAATAAGAACTCACAAATAATAAAGATATTATGCTTGTAGAGACGCAAAGTAGTTGATATCATACTGAGATCCCCTGCCCTGTGAATTTAATATATATGGCCCAATCCCTGGATCTCAGTATTCGAGAACCCGCTCCCAGAAAAAAAACACGAGTCACAAGCTTTCCTTTACACTTTTTATGATAAGAGTGAACAGGTTAAACCAGCGTTCAGAATTTAAAAAAGGGGGGTTGAGAAAAAAAAAAGAATGGCATATGTCTTTGGAAGATTTCTATGTGTACTCAGTAATTCGGATAATTTAGCATTGTATAAAACCATAAATGTGTATAAAAACAATCTGTAAATCAGAGAAAATAAGCTCTAAATACAACTTTGTACAACTTCGCTAAAAAAAATTCTTTTTGGTTAGGTTTTGTTATGGGTTTATGTATGGGCGGCATATACCCATAACAACACTGTCCCGGATGTGTTGTTATGGGGCACATATAATACCCTATTACCGATTCTATTAGTAGTAACGAGTAACGAATACTTAGTAACGAATAGCGAACATCTAAGTAACAAATACATACGGATACTCATTTTGTCGTTACTTTTACAGCACTATTTACCAGGACAAGGGCAGAAAGTTTTTTAATATCACCCGCGGAGAAAGAGGTTAGGGCAGCATATGTGCAGACTAAAAATCGGAAACAGATACTTTCCATTAGTTTACTATCAACAAATGACAAATGACTGAAGTCCAGTTGTACGGAGAGGGACATAGTTTACTCAATTAGGTATTCTCGATTCTCAGGGTTTAGTCAGTTGTCATGTCAGTACAGCACTTGGTTCCCTGCTCGGTCGTCTGGATATCTTTTGCATGTGAGATTGCGGGGGAATACTCGTTCTTTCTGTTTCAAAGGGGATATTTTGCTAACGATTGTCATCTTTAAACATGAATAGAAAACGTCCATCCGCAGCTTATTTCAGAAAGCAAAAGAAAGTTAAAGAAAAAAATGATTAAAAAAAATGAGGGAATGCTCGGGTAAATTTTTAAAACAAAATTATAAAGAAGATAACCACTGTGAATCGGCGACTCCGGAAGCTAGCAGCCAGACATTTGGTAAGTTCAAAGTTCAAATACTGCACTGTTTTTAAATCTTTAATTGTGCAATTAAATTTTCAGGAGCAATGAAGTATCGATTAAAAAGTTTTGTTTTTAGTTCTTATTTATTATTATAATTGATTAAATGATTTTACTTGCATTATTACGACTTATTTGAAAGATTAGTTTTTTGTCGACAAATCGAAATGTATTTTAAAAACTAAGACTTATGAAGTTCATAATCATACTTTATTTAAATGTTTTGAGGTTATTTATTTTTATTTTATAAAAAATACCCAAATTTGCGTTATCACATGGCATAAATGACTTTTTTTTAAATGAATGAATGAGTACCTGTAGAATATTGTATTTGAAACACTTAAAATAGAGAGAGGAAGAGGTTGCGATTAATATACGCACATTGTAGATTCCTTTAAACATACAAGTACAACAGCATCTAATTTCATAAAGCTTCAAACATTTCAATGATACATAAATATTGTCTATTTAATAATCTAAAACACATTTAAAACAAATATTCACTAAAGATTTTTCATAAAAGTATATTTTTTGTAATAAGAAAGGATGGCAAAACAATATCTACTTAGTGTATTACTACTCTAGGAAAATTATTTTTAAATAAATGAAAATTCTAATAAGAAAGATGAAATGAATCATGTTCAAACGATAATTCCTGAGATTAGCAACAAGATATGTTTGTTTGCTTGTGGATTAAGGCCGATTGACTGTACTAGGGTCCTTGGCCTATAGAAGGGATGCTCGCCGTGGGGACTTTGTAAGGGATTCTAGCACGTATTCAAGCGAGTTTTTGGAGAAAACCATGCAGGGGGTAAGTTTCAAAGATGATGGGTAAGCGTGTACAGGTACAATTGTTCAATTACATTTCTATAACCATTACAGCATAGCATGAATTTTTACTTTAAACTCTTATAATGAATTTTTACTTTAAATTCTTATAATTTTTTAAATTAAATAAATGGATTTTATTTGCATTATTATGAGTTATTTGAATTTATTAAATAAATCGTGATTCTTAATATTGAGAGAAAATAATCAGGACAGGACGCTTTCAATATTTTGCAAACTTTTAACAGTATATAAATTTTTAAAATTTACAAATACATACTTCAGTTTTATTAAATTTCTTTTAGTGCTATTCTGATCACGGGGCAGGGGAGTGATAAGGGAAGCAGTTGAAAGAAGGGGGGGGGGCGTAAAACATCTCACATATGAAGGGGCGTAAAATCAGTTCTCGCCTACGCCTGTAAAATGCCTAAAACCGGCCCTGCATGGGTACGATACTGTAGAGATACTTAGGGTTAAATCTGATCCTTCTTCCAGAACAAGTCACGGTAACAGTAGGAGTCGTGTCAGAAACTTTAGGAAGAGTTAAGGAATTAGATGTTTTTGCTTGAAGTTCACTCGAAGTTGACCATGAAGCATTATCACTTATTACTTTTTGTTGTACAGTGATGGAAACGGGGTAAAGTTTCATTTTAGATGAAGGTAGGTTTGAAGCGATCAATACTGTTATGACGTCGAGCAGACCCTTCTCTATGCGATGGCGCCATACGTCAGAAGTTGTTTTGTTTTCAGTTCGAGAAGGCGCAGAGACAGCGACGGTGTTGAAGAATGCATGGAGATGTACCGCGAGTTTAAAACGGACTCTTGTGGTTGTAGCACACACCTAACACCGCGAATATAATGTAATGTGAATGTAACCCTGTGTTTTTATGGATGTGTTTGTGACAGTGAAATAAATCGTCCTGTTCGTCCTATAATTGAGTCCCCATCTGTTTTTTGCACGCTACCGTACAGATGAGGAATACATTTGGTGGCAGCTTTACGGATTGAACCAGCGCATCGAAAACCAGTGTTTTAAGAAATGATTATTTTTAGTGGGTAAGTGCCAGTTCTAAAACAGTGCCTTTTTAATTAATCTAAAACAGTGCTTTTGTATTAAGGTTACTAAATTTGATTTTGGGGTCGTTTTGGAACAGGTTGTGCTTATACTATTTAATTGCTTATTTTAGCGGTTGTATTATCGTTTAAGATAAGTATATGTATTTTGGTTTCGATTAAGGTAAATAGTGTTAATGCTATTTAATTATTTGTTTTAGCGGTTGTATTATCGTTTAAGACAAGTATATGCATTTTGGTTTCGATTTGAGTAAAAGAGTGTTTATGCTATAATTACTTGTTTTAGTCGCTGTATTATCGTTTAAAATAAGTATATTCGTTTTCCTGAAAGCTAAGCAGAGTGTGAGATGAAAATATTTTTTTTTGAACATTTTGAGTTAAGAAAACAATTATTATTTTATTGTGAATATACCATTTTGATTAATCTTGATTATATGATTCATTAAGAGTTGCTATTTACATAGGAATTACCTTCTGTTTTCATGAAGTGAATCTGATTAGTTTTGAGAACACTTTTAAATAGTTTTATTCTGTGTATTCAGATTTAAGACTAATTTTCGCTCTCATAAGAAAAAAGAGAGGTATTTACTGAAATTACGTATTTCAATTAGAAAATTTTGTTCTCAGAAAATATTATGAAGGTTGTGTTTTGTTTAAAAGAATATATTTTCTCATACGCAGTTTGACTTTGTTTTGAATTTTGTGTTGAATAATTTTGAAAAAAAATTCTTTATGGTTTGATCGCATTATATTGTTTGATTTCATTTGAAAAGAAAAACAGTTTTGGTTTGTTAAGCAGCTTTCGAAGAAAATAATTGAAATCCTCAGGGAATATTATAAGAGTGTTTAATTCTGTTATCATTTTTTTTAGAAACGGAAGTAAACTTCGTAAAGTAATTTGTAGATGGGTGTAGTTTGCTTTTGATTTAAGTAGTATCATTAGTAAAATATTAATTAAGTAAAATTAAATAATTATATTGTACATTGTTCATTTATTATTATTTATGTGTTTAATTGGTTTACTAATGTTTATGATTTTATCGGTATAAGTTATACGATTTTGGCAAATTTAAAGATGATAAACATTTTCATGGTTGCCATTTAAAGTTTTTTAAGACATTAAGTGGTTTTTTAGAAAAAGTTTAAAATTGAGTATTTTGTGCATTGTTTATTACTAAAATTTTTTGTGGGTCATATGAAGAACCAGAAAATTAATTTGGTTAGAATTAGCATTAACTTTTCCCTAATTCTATTCGTATCGTTGCTGAGGAATTTCTTGAAAAAATCAAACTATTAAAATGGCCTATCTTGCGAAGGCGCGTAAAGAGGAATTAAGAACAATTGCTCAAGAGTTAGGGGAGGAGGTTACTGATGATCTTAAAATGATCGATTTAAAGAATTTGATATTAAATAGCAAGAACTATGATGAAGAATTTGTGAATTTGATAATAAGTGATAGAATTAAATCTGAAGAAAGGGAAAAAGCTGAACGTGAAGAAAGGGAGAGAATTGAACGTGAAGACAAAGAGAGAATTGAACGTAAAGAAGAGAAAGATAGAGAATTTGCATTAGAAATGAAACGGTTAAAATTGAGTGCTTCTACAGGCGATTCGCGTACGTTGTGTACCAACCTCTCAAGTGGCAGTGAGACGGGTCCTAAAGTAGAATTATTGAAAATTAACCCAAAATTCGATGAAAAGAAAGATGAAATAGGACTCTATCTAATAAATTTTGAGCGTCGTGCAGAAATGGCTAGAGTTTCTAAAGAAGATTGGGTTGCGTATTTACTTAGTGTTTTGCCGAGTGAAGTAACGAATATGTTGGCTCGACAACCCGTAGAGAAGGTTAAAGATTACGACTATGTTAAGGAGTTGATACTGAAGCGGTACAAATTAAATGCTGAAAGGTTGAAACAGTTATTTTATAGGCATCAGAAGAGTTTTGAGAAAACAGGCGGAATTATGCTCACGAGTTAAATAGCTATTTCGAAGAATGGACTTCTGAATTAAAGATTACTACGCTTGAACAACTGAAAGAATTAATGGTTACAGAACAGTTGAAGAGACGTGCGCCCCCAGAAATAAAAGATCATTTCCTGGAAGACTGGATGAAAATGGTTTCTCCTTTTGACTTGGCAGATAAAATAGACGAATAATCACACACAACAACATGAAAATATCAAAGATAGTTTCAAAAGAACCTTATATCGACAATCATTGAAAAACTCAGACTACTCTAAGAAGTTAGACGGAAAATTAAGGGGTGAAGACAAGAGGTATAAGAATCAAACAAAATACGATCCACAGAAGAACAAAGAAAGGGAATTTGAGCAGAGAAAACAGCCGCGATGCTACGAGTGTGGTTCTTATAATCACCTTAGACCTCAGTGTCCAAAACTGAAAGAAGTGGTGGCTGCAAACGATATCGCTGACGGAGATGTAGATCACCTGATGGCTCCTTATACCACCTTAGGTAAAGTAGTAAATGGTGCAGAAGTTTCCATACTCCGCGATGCTGGAGCCACATTAGATTTGGTTTGCCCTAAGATGGTGAAGCCTTATATGTTTACAGATGAATATGTGTGGGTGAGATCACCATTGATAGAGACTGCTACATGTCTACCATTAGCCGAAATAGAATTAGAAGGTAGTTTTGGGCATGTTGTAACGAAAGCAGCAGTACAACCGTATAAATGGGAAGAAAGTAAATATTTGTTAGGAAATAAGACAGCTGCATTGATCGACAGTATGAAGAAAAATAAAGATGTGGAAATGCATATGATAAACGCAGTTCAAACACGTTCTAAGAAGAAAAAAGAATTACGAAAGGAAGAAGAGAAATCGAAAGAAATCTCGAATGAAAGTTGTCAAGAGATCATTGACCTAACCGAAATCACTGATGAAGAAAAAAGTATATTACCATCACCGGAGCCTTTTGTTGAAAGTCCTAATCTTTTGAAGATCACACCTGAAGAATTCAAGTCCGCCCAAAGTAGAAGCGCAGAATTAAAGTCTCTAATGGAATTAGCTACAGTTAAGGAAAATAGTAAATTTGAATTAAATAATAAACTGTTATTTTATAAGAAGGAAGACAAACATGGAACTGAAAGACGACTGCTGGTAGTTCCAGAGGAGTATCGTGAACAGTTAATGAAAATTTGTCATGAAGGAACAGCGGCTCATCTTGGAACAACAAAAACTAAAGATGCACTCTTTAAAAGTTTCTACTGGCCCAACTGTTACCGAGATGTTGAGAATTTCGTGAAGGCTTGTGACAGTTGCCAAAGAGCTGGAAAACCTCAAGAAAAGAAGAAGGCTCCTTTAAAGATCGTACCAGTTATCACAGAAACTTTTACGAAAATAAATGTTGATGCTTGTGGGCCTTTGCCCGTGACATCCTCAGGAAACAGATACATTATAACTGCAATTTGCATGTCTTCTAAATATCCAGATGCAATCCCTGTGGAAAATCTCTGTTCGACCACTGTTGTAAATGTGCTACTTCAGATTTTTAGTCGCATGGGATTCCCTAAAGAATTGCAGACCGACCAGGGATCATCTTTCGTGAGTGCACTTACATCGGAATTTCTAGAAAGCTTTGGAATAAAGGTGGTGCGAAGCTCCGTTTATCACCCCCAAAGTAATCCAGTGGAGAGAATGCACAGAACTCTAAAAAGAATTCTCAGAGTCCTATGTTTCGAATCTGGACCAGACTGGGAAAATATCTTACCCCAGGCTCTTTTCGCTCTTCGAACGGTAACTCATGATAGTACCAGATTTTCTCCAGCTGAATTGGTTCACGGAAAAAACTTAAGAACTCCCATCATGCTTCTCTACGAAAAGTTGAAAGGTGAAGAAGAGACAGAAAGTAGTGTAGTTGAATATGTCTTTGAACTTATGAATCGTATGAAGAGATGCCAAGATCTTGCAATTCAGCAAATGGAAAAAGTAAAAGAAAAACAAAAACTATGGTATGATCGAAAGGCTACAGAACGCAAGTTTGAAAAGGGAGACTTAGTACTTGTGGTGGCTTCTTCAAAGCCGAATAAATTGTCCGTTCAGTGGGTAGGTCCTGGACAAATTATCCAACAATTATCTGAAACAAACTATGTTGTTAAATTTCCAGACAAAGAAAAAAATCATGTGTATCATATCAATATGCTGAAACCTTATTATCAAAGACCAGAAAATATAAATTTGTTATATACGGAAGAACCAGATGCTGATGAAGAAGAAATGCCATGTTTGCAGCTGAACTCCTGTAAAAATGAAGAGTCTGAACTTTTCCAAAACATAGAGTCAAACTCCCGACTTTCTGAAAGTGAACGTGAAACTCTGAGACTTCTAATATCTGAGTATTCTGGCATTTTCTCAAATGAGCCAGGATGTACGAACCTTACTAAACATGATATTGAATTGGAATCCGAGAAACCAATTTGTACAAAGCCATACCGGTTGTCGCCTAGACAAAGTGAAATTTTAAAGAAAGAAGTAGAAAAGATGCTGACTCTCGTAATAATTGAGGAAGGTGAATCCGACTTTTCATCCCCGCTCATCTTAGTTGAAGTCCCCGGGAAAGATCCCCGACCCTGCATTGACTATAGGAAATTGAACAACGTCACTAAAACGCAGTATTTTCCACTACCAAATATAGAGCAACTAGTGGAAAAGGTATCGAATGCAAATTATATAACTATACTGGATTTGACCAGAGGTTATTTGCAAATCCCATTAACGGCACGAGCTCAGCGTTATGCTGCTTTCTGTACCAGCTTTGGTATTTTCAAACCGTTACGGTTACCGTTTGGACTAAAAAATGCTCCATATGATTTCAGCCGGTTGATGGCTGAACTGTTAAAAACTTGCGAAGAATTTTCCGTGCCATATCTCGATGATGTCGCCATATTTTCTCCTACGTGGGAAGAGCATATATCGCATTTAAAAATTGTATTCGAAAAGATGAAGACAGCTAAGTTGCATATAAAACCATCAAAATGTCAGTTTGCAAAAGCGACCGTGAAGTACTTAGGTCATGTAGTTGGTCAAGGACAACGAAGACCAGGGGAAGTTAAAGTCCAAGCCATAAGAGACTTCCCTACTCCTTCTACGAAAACACACATTAGATCATTTCTAGGACTGGCTGGATATTATCGAAGGTACATTCCCGAATTTTCCGTGATTTCAGCACCATTGACAGACCTACTAAAAGGAAAAAGTCGCATGTCAGCTATAAGATGGACGGAAGCATGTCAAACTGCATTCGATGAACTTAAAAGAAGGTTAACGGAAAGACCAGTGTTGCACAGTCCAAATTTTACAAAACCGTTCCTCGTACAGTGGGACGCCTCCAATTATGGAATTGGTGTTGTCCTATCACAAGTAGAAAATGACGACGAACATCCAGTAATGTACTTAAGTAGAAAGTTTTCTTCCGCCGAACAAAATTATAGTACTATTGAAAAGGAATGTGCAGCAATAATTTATGCTGTACAAAAGTTGAAGTGTTATCTCGATGGACAGCACAAATTCATTATTCAGACGGATCATAATCCTTTAGTGTGGTTAGGGAAAAACAGCTGGACAAATCCGCGACTTTTAAGATGGGCCCTAACTTTACAGCCATACAATTATGAAGTTGTTCATAAAAAGGGCAAACTTCATCAAAATGCTGACAGCTGAAGTCGTCTCCCCTAAATTAAAGGCAATTAAGAAATTATAATGTTATTATCTGTTTTGTTTGAATTTATATTTCTACTAATATTGTAAATAATTGTATTATTTGGTCATATCTTCTGATTATTAGTGAAGTTTATGTAACTTTTTTATATGTAGTTATAATTGAATTTTTTGTTTGGGGAAATGCACTGTTCTTTGAATGGCACTGAACTGGCACTGAAATAGGATTTGTCGGCCCTAATTAATTATTTTTAACAAACTTTGAAGACTGACAAACTTTGAAGATTTTCAGGTAAAAACTTTTCCCTCCAAACTCGTGAAAAGTTTTCCTCCGTGAGGGGAGGAGTATAGACTGTTATGACGTCGAGCAGACCCTTCTCCATGCGATGGCGCCATACGTCAGAAGTTGTTTTGTTTTCAGTTCGAGAAGGCGCAGAGACAGCGACGGTGTTGAAGAATGCATGGAGATGTACCGCGAGTTTAAAACGGACTCTTGTGGTTGTAGCACACACCTAACACCGCGAATATAATGTAATGTGAAGTTGTGTCCCTGTGTTTTTACGGATGTGTTTGTGACAGTGAAATAAATCGTCCTGTTCGTCCTATAATTGAGTCCCCATCTGTTTTTTGCACGCTACCGTACAATACCGTTGACAGCTTTCTTTGCCAGAGATGAGTAAGGTGAAATATTTTTCGTTCCGCTCAAATATCTGGTATGCGCTGTCATATTGTGGCTGCAGGCGTCTTTTGCGCAGCATCATGGCGGACGAATACATGCTAACTCGACTTCAATTAAGGCTGTTCTTCGAAAAAAAAAGAACTCTGTTTTTAGTCTTGGTACACAAATTGAAGTAAACTAATAGCACCATGGTCTCCAAAAAATTCCAGATGGTTCTTCATAAGCTGTTTTACGCACTGCGATAAGCGAAAACTCTGTGGCTTGTGTGAAATTTTCAGAAAAAATTCTTAAACATAGATCTGAGCTGCAAGAGTTTTCGAAGAGTGACGCCTTGCGAAAATTTAAGATTTTAAAGAATTTTTTCTAAAAGTTTTGAAACTGATACAGATTGGCCTGTCTTCGCAGTATGTAATACAGCTTGTAAAGAGGCAGCTTCAAAATTTTGAAGTGCCTAGCATATTTAGTTTATTTGTAATTATGTACCAAAATCGCATGATTTTTTCGAATAACACCGTTAAGGGTGTGCAAAAGTTTTGACGTTGTTTTGCGTAGCGGTGAGAGTAAGCGACAAGTTTTGCATGTATTCATGAATTCGAATTAAAAAATTTGTCGTATCTGGACTACGATCGAAGATGATGCAAAAAATTTCCCGACGAACATAGTGTGGAGCCGTAGACCAATTCGGAAGCTGTACACGTGAGATCGGGTTTAAAAGCTGATCTCAGGCCACGAAGAACTAAAAGCAACTATTCTGTCCAATGGTTGTTTTCTATACCTCGAAAGACCTGTTTGAGTGAGCGGTGGAAACACTCCACTACCCTGTTAGAAGCTGGGTGATCCGGAGTCGTTCTGGTCGGATAAATGTCCCTAATGTTCACTTGTATATTAGGACTTTGGAACTCGATATCAAAGTGATTGGAAGCCAGCAGTGATGGATGACTATAGCTGGTATCCTAAGGGAGAAGATTTGACACCAGCTATAAGTGCAAAAAGTGACTACACTCTAAAAAAATTGTGTACCCTCTAACCGCACAGTCAATGTGCGATCCGTGAGCGCACATACTATTTGCACTATCATTGCTCAATAGTTTGACGAACATTGACGTCTTGACGTCAGAGATACACTGAATTTCTGGTTTTTAAAAAATAATTATGAATAGATGGGATACAGCTTAAATTAAAAAATAAATTTCTTAATTATACATAAATTTAATTATTAAATAATTATTAATAAATAACTATTTAAAAAACTAATTATTAATAGATGGATATAGCTTAAATTAAAAATAAGTTTCTTAATTATACATAAATTTAATTTAGTTAAGTATTTCTTGTGGCCATTCGTTAAAAATTAAACTCATGTAATTTCTATTGGCAGCTATGCTGCGGAGCTACAACATGTGCAGCGCCGCATTTCTTTACTTCCCTACCGAGCAACGAGGCAATTCAAAACGTGTGTTACCGGGTTTTGTATTTTAGCTATGAAATTAAAGGGTAAATCTTGGTTTACAGTTGCATGCAAATACAACTTTTCTTCTTTCTTTAGCACCAGAGTGCTATTAATTTCAACCTTGCTTTTTGTGTAGACACGATTTTGGTACAATTAGCCAGTCTAGTTACTTTTCAAATATGTTTGCCAATATAACGTGGAGGGGGGGGGGGAGAGGCGTTAATAAAATGTTGAAAGTCGCACAAGGTTTGCAATTTTTGATAAATGATCGCTAAACTGGGTGCCAAAACGCGACAATTTATTATAAATATATTCTGAGTATAGTTAGAAAACGCCTGGCGAATATTGTAAAATAGTTTTAGTAGGCGATTTAAATATAGATTTTAATTCCGAAGAAGTGTTTTATAGAACAGTGAAGACAAGTACGGCACACATCATAGATTATGATACACTTTCCAAATGGTATTTATAAAGATGAAGTGTAGTTTGACTATGCCTGGCGAAAATTGTTAAACAGTTTTGGTAGGCGATTTTAATATAGATTGCTATTCCGAAGAAGTGTTTTATAGAACAAAGAAGGAAAACACGATACATTCATGGATTATGATGCTCATTCCAAACAGTATTTAAAATGTCTACGAGATATAGTTGGAATATGCCTATAGTTCGAATATGCCTGGTGAAGATTTTAAAACAGCATCGGTAGGCGATTTTAAGATAGATTTGGATTCCAAACATGTGCTTTATGGTTCAAGAAAGAGTTGATTCCTAATTTAACGCCCCTACTTTCGCCAACCTAAAAATTCCCCGCACTTTGGCGAGCTTTGAAGTCATGGGTCTCTAGCAGTTATGCACAAGTTTCAACGCTCCCTAAACAACTGCATGAAAACTAAAGTGAGCAAACTAGTGATAAACGCACTAGTTAAGGAATTTGAAGACACTTAATTATATTAAAACTTAATTAATTGGCAACCCAAAATAAATAAAAATGTAACGGAATGCTGTATTTACAGGTTGTTCCAAATCGCCATTTTAATTCTAAATTACAATTACCACATAAATACAAAAATTTGTCATGGTTGCTGTATATATTTAATGATCGCCACCTTGGCGAGAGTTGGGGCGTTAAAGTGGAAATCAACCCAAGAAAGACAAACATGGTACACTCATGGATTATGATGCACATTCGAAACAAAAACGATGAAGTAGTAATATACTTGGCGAAGATTGTAAAATAGTTTTAGTAGGCAATTTCAAGATAAATATCGATTCCAAAGATGGGTTTTATAAAACAAGGAAGAAAAATACTGCTCACTCATGAATAATGATACACTTTCCAACCTTATGGAATAAGGAAGAAAATAGGGACGATGCAAAAATTATGATACGCTTTTAATATATAGCACTTTGGTGCGTATTTAAAATCTGAAATTGTTTCAGATTTTCTTCATTTTTTTTAAATGTTTTTTTTTTTTTTTTTTTTTTGACAGGAGTGATATTGTGTATAAAACAGAATGGAAATTGCATACAGGGGGAGAAAGCTAAAGCTGTTGTTTCAAAAGGTTTTCAGAAAGGACCCAGAAAACTTATCAAAGCACTGAAAATATGAGTTCTTGGGGGACACAAATTTAAAAAGCCTGTGCGATACCTGGTTATGGAAAAACGAAATTTATTTTATTTTGGCATTAATTGAATTGTGATATTATCACAATAACAGATTCAGCTTAATCTTTTTAGCAGTGTAAGTTGCAGTGAGGCAAATGCTTAATTTCTTCCAAGTTTGCATGTTTCAAAAGAAAAACTCGCACTGGTGTTAAATGGGGTTTTATTTCCAGTTAAGACCTGTGAGTGTTTTTCTTTTGGAGATTGCTATCTTATAAGTATTTGCTTCAAGGCAGCTTACATTAAAAAAAAAAAAAAAAAAAAAAAAAAAAAAGCATAATTGTGAGAGTAGCCTTATCCCACATTCATTATGTAGATAAAGTGCACAGCCAATTGTGCATCCTGAATGCACAAACTGAGTGCACAATTATGTGCAGCAACTGAGAGTGCACATACAGTATGCTTCCCCAGTACACACATCTGTACAGTGTAAGTGGGTGCACAATCTTTTTAGTGAGTACTTTATTAAATTTAATGTGTTTAATGGTTTTATATTTTGTTTAATCTAAAAGACGTATAACATCTCTATTGGTATACAGTAGTATTCCATGATAAATTAAATGAGATTATTAAAGAGAATATGGGTGCTTTAAATGCTTTTGTCACTTTCAGTTCAGGCAAAGTAGTCATAACAAAAGAACTAAATCCTACTTAGTGGTGAAGGGAAAAAAACTGTACGTGTTAAAGCTTTTTTACAATTATTTTTAAATTCTACTCTGCAAAATTAGTTGTAAATAGTTAATTATATTTGTGTTAAGAAAAAAAAGTTAATTTTTTTCCACTAAGGTTATTTATAACATCACCAAAATTAGTAACATTTAACATTCGTTTTGTAAGATACAGCCCTTTTTTCTACGTCATGTCAAAAAGATATAAAAAAGCCTAACCTAACTCGAATATCCATGTTATTCTTTCGCTTCTTTTGTAGCAACGTTGTAAAATACTTAAGCTGGCCCGATATATCGACTCCAATTCTCAATTTTTCCTTTTTTTTTTTTTTTTTTTCGGAAAAAAGAAATCGTGTTTACTTAGCTAGTATCACGAACTGAATGTTTATCTCAAAACTTTCTTCAGAAATGTCGCATTCCTGAAAGTAGTATATAAATTGTAAACTTTTCTGGCACACAGAAAAAATACAAGTCTGAATTCCTTTCTGTTTTGAATCGTCCCAAATCTGTCATAAATAATTTACGGTTTACTACTAGTGTGGGTCTACTCACCCTGCGGTAGATTCCAGTATTTTTAAAACCTGGATTCTGAAAGTTCGTTATTCTACTTACTTAATGGGGAGGGGGGAAAATTAACAACAACAAAAAATATTTCTTTCATTTCTTGGCGTCAGCAGTGTTATTTCATGTTTCTTTTGCGTTTTATTTACTTTAATATATATTCCTTTTCTGTAGTCAAACTTAATTTTTTTAACCATGAAGTTCGAAAAAAATTGTGTGATTATGGTACTAAACACAAATAAACTAATTACGTCTAGCACTTCAAAATTTTTAGAGTCTCTCTTTACAAACTGTACAATAAAACAGAAATAAATGATAAAGTCGTATCAATTACGATACTTTTCCTCATTTATTTCAATATGTAATGCTGCTTACAACAGGCGCAACAACCCAAGGCCTCTGATGCACCACCACACATTTTTTTTTTTACCCTGGGCCCCGGGCTGCAGAATATGCCCCGAACAGGGGGTCAGCTGACGCGGGTGATCCAGTGTTTTGTTCCCAAACAAGCTTGGTCCTTATTTTGTCGGCCCACCCAAGCGATAAAATGCTGTTTCTTACAAATAAATAAAAAAGAAGAAAAAAAAATATCTCATTGTGATAATATGTTTAATGTATTTTGTTAAAGATTCTCATTAAAAATTATGACTTATAAAGGTTTTAATTAATAAAACTTTGTTTGTAGTTCTATTTGTTGCTTTGTTAGGGAAAAGCACACAGAGGCTTGCCTGTCAAAGGGAGGAATGTCTGGGGTGGAGGCCTTTAAAAGGTTCTGATGTGTTTTCACGTTACATCTGAAGAAAAACTTTCTAAACTCCAGACCGTTAGATTGACAGCCGTGCGCAGCCCGGAGCCTTATATCTTCGCATTTCAGCCGTCTACCAGTGTACATATAAACTAATTATATCGAAAAATAAATAAAAACTTTGTGTAAAAAACACATAAAATGAGACTTATATCAATGTACGATTATCTTATTATATGTATCATTTTATGTGTGTTTTCTACACAAAGTTTTTATTAATGACTATGTCATTTTATCTCTCACCCCCTTCATTGAAAATTATCTGAAAAATGTGTCCCAAAAATGCGACATAAAAGTTGTTGAGTATTTTACATATATTTAAATATTATTAGTTCACAACAGCTTTAATCTATTGTTACAATATTTCGTAAGCTGTAGAATATGCAGGACGTATTTTTCTATAAATAGGTTACAATCATAAAAATTAAAACAGCCTAAGAAAATTGTTGAGTATTGAGTTGTTTATTTTTTTATTGTGCAATGTCTTATCGTCCTGAATTCTGTATCCCTCAATAAACATTTATCTACTTACCTGTAACTGTGCTCGCGCACGCATTCTTATTACTTCTTCTAAACTTTTTTCCTTCTTGGTGTTACCTTGTTATGTGATATGCCTGTTTCTTTCGTTCTAATTTAATAAAGTCAATGTTATGTTAAAATCCCACGATGTTTGTGCCATAACTCTGCTAATATTTCTAAAAGGTTATGGACACCAGATAGGTTAATTAATTTATTTGATGATTTTTAACGTTCGTTTCAAGGCTGCATCATTCATCCTCAAAATGGCGAATTGAAACGCTGAATAAAGATAATTACGAAACATGGACTCATAAAATTAAGAATGCATGAAGAATAACTTGTAAAAGGTGTAAACTCATCGGGCACTTGCTAGCGAATGTGAAAGTGGAAAAAAGAATAATTTTAAACATAAGCCTAACGAGCCTGGGATTCTTATCCACTCTGGATGAATTGCGAATAGGGCTACCAGGCGAAATACAGCAACTCTACTCGCCTAAAGCTCTCTCAACAATATCAAATAACGAAAAGCAAAATTTTTGGTGTGTTAAGATACTAAAAATTAGATTACTAAAAATTATATAAGTTACTTCAGTTATCATCGACCCTCGTTTGCAATGGCAAGGAAAGATCAGGAAAGCCTCCTACTTCCAGTCGATGAAATAAATGTAAAGGAAGAATAAAAGAAAACGAAAAAGGGGTGAGAGATAAAATGACTTAGTCAATTAATATCGTTTTAATATGGCATTAATGAAACTAAAAAATTAGGGGGGTTCAGGGGGAGGGGGGGGGGCTCCCCCTGATGAGGCTCAAACAGCCGAGTTTTATTTATTTTATCTTTCAACACTAGTGTTTTGAGTGTTTGTTCTGTAATTATGTCAAACAGTTCTTGATTTTTAGGATGTCGCTTTGCAAACTGTACAATGCAATGAAATAAATGATAAACTGTATCGGTTACGAAACTATTAAAAAAAACTCTTAAAAATCGAAAATTTTACAGAATGTGCCAGTTTTTGAAAAGTTTTGTCGTGGAGTTCCATATTTAAATTTTTTTATTTTTTAAGAGTTTCACGAAACGTACAATTTTTTTTTTGTTGTTGTTTATTTCAGTGTGTAGCGCAGCTTATAAAGAAACAACTTTAATTTTTTCGAGTCACTGGCGCAATTAGTATATTTTATTTTGTGTAAAAAAACTGTGAGGGGTATTCTGTTTCTTCGAAAATTCTTCCAGAAATACACTGATTTAAAGTATATGTGTGGGATTAGCTGATATAAAGAAATAGTGTTAGGGAAAATGCGATATGGAATCTTCTAAATTCGGTCTTTTTAATACTTTCCAACAAAGTTTAAAAGTGTTCATGACCAGTCCATCTACTGTCTGACTGCGTTTAGCATGGAAAATTGGCAAGCTGCCAGTAATGGTGAATCCAAATAAACCAGTGGAGGAGGGGAGAAAGCGAGAGGAGCGAATGATTCTTTTAGTCTTGTTCATTGAATTCTTATTCTTAGTTTATATATTCTTAGTATAACAGTGCCCATTCCCTAACTGCTGCCAATAAGCATTAATTGCTGCGAAATTTATACATGTTACGGTAAACATACTGAAGCCGGGGTTGTGCTTTATCACCAGTGTCATTTGGTCAGTTTGATAAACTAGTAAATATTTACCAAATTAACTGTTTTAAAGTTAACAAAATTCAAGTGGTAGGCATGGAATACCATCACAACGGTGGTCGAGCTCTCTCTCTCTTTTTAAAAGTTTGTAACCTTAAATTAGCAGTGATCTTTTGTTAACAACAGCAAAAATTAATAAATAAATAAAATAAAATAAAAAGAAATTACATAAATATTCAATCATCTATTCCATTGACCAGTTGACACAGATAATTATGCTCAATCCTCGTATTTATTACACTCACCTTAACATTTATAATATTGAACAATTGGAGACAAATACATTCAATAAATGAAGGCCTATGGGCAATCATTGTTTACAGTGCATTTCGGAGACAATCCTCTATATTTCAAACTAAACAAAATGATAAATACTAGTGAAGTTTATAAAATAATGCTAGCCATCGAAAATAGTCAACGTAAAATATGAATTACTCTCTCTTGACAGGCAAAGGAACTGTCATAGATTTAGGTTCTTAGAAAATTGAGAAAGTAAAAGTTGTTTGATGGGTAGAACATGTGTTTTAGAGTACCCGGGCGGTTTGTGTACTCGAACATATACTATCGCATGAATACTGACGGAACAGTTAGAACATTGCTTCTCAACCAGTGTTTAGCAAAAACAGTATACACGAGTATACCCAACGAATACACGAAAGGTTTGCCAAATTTCTTTCGGATTTTAGAAGGGGTATTGTAAGGAATACAAAAATGTATAGTTAATAGCGAAGTTTCTTACATTTATTTTAAAAATAATTAATTTTTTAAAAGTATTTATTCAAGAGAATTTTATAATCACAAATACAATATAGAAATTGTGTGTTTGTAAAATGACATAGAAAAATCAGAAAATTAATTGGCGCTTACTTAGTTTTGCAATCGATTGATTAAAACTGGCATTTATAAGGTGATTTCCAGCAAGTTTGTAATTTTGTGTTATGCCAAGTGTACATCAAGGGCATCTGGCTACGGGAAGTGGGATGCCTGGGTTAGAGGACCTTTTAAAGGGATTCTAACGCTTATCCACGTTACATACGAAGAAAACCGACCAAATCTCCAGACCATCAGATCGAGAGTCGCAAGTTCCCTAGGTTTAAATTATATTTTCCTTTAATTGTGTCAGTACTTTCGCAAACAACCCTTCCCCCTTTACTTTCCCAAATGCTCTAATGCATTAATATCTCCGTGAATTACAAGCATATTTTGAGTTCCATTCATTTTAGCGAACGAGTGTGAGCTTAAAAAAAGCAGCTCTTGAAAATAGGCTTATTCTTTCTGTTGCTTACTGGATCGCTTGTGTTTGACACACATTTGACGTCGGCCAAAGAAAGTTGTCCTTTTAATTCCCTGTCGGAAAAAAGATAGAGGAGAAAGGGTATTATGGAATGCCATTTACATTTCTAACTTTAACTTAACAGGTTTTTGAATAAAATCGCCAAATCATTGAAATGTCACCTGTAAAGAAAAATACTATTTTGTTATTATAGAAAAAATTCTTTAAAAAAAAAAGTTACGAATGGAAGTTAATATGGAATAGGTGATTTAAACCGTTAAAAAACTAGTTATATTTCATACAATAATTATTTTTAACTATAAAACCATAATTTTACGATTATGTTGAAGTTATTTCTGCTCCGAGTGCCGTAGTAGAAAAGTCGCAGATGTAATATTCTTTCTTTGCTCCGGTACTGTTAAGGTGAGCCTACAGATAACAGCAGGACCATTGAATTCAAATTCCCCCAAGATCTTCGGACAATGGATATTTTTTCCGTTACAGAAGATTCATTCAGCATCTTTTTTTTTTCCGGTTCTTTAGTTGATAGTATGAAATCCATTACAATATATCCTAGTATTCCATAATACCCGACACGCCACATAGGAAAATGAACTTATAAACTGATGGGCAAAACACTGTCAGCTAAAAACAACCACAGTACAACAAACTGCAATTCTTTTAGGGTACATTATGCGTAACATCAATGTTCAAGTCGCGTGTATACTAGTAGATTAAAATGTTTGAAAACTTAGCTGCAAAAACTCTTGAAATTCACAAAATACACTTTCTTCTGAGCCAGTGGTACGGCAACAATAAGCGGTCAACTCTCACGGCATTGTAACATAAAAATCTTTCTTGAGTAGTTCATGGTATTCCCAAGTGACAAGAGTTACTAGTAGGTCCGAAAACTTGGTATATTCCAAAATTCCGTAATACCCCCCCTCTCCTCTATATTTCTTAACGAAATGCTTTTATCAACTTTTTTTCAGGCAATTTATTTTTATTTGTGTTCATGCACGTTAATCATAAGATACTTGAATCTGTGTTTTAAATTTCCCATTCGTAAAATTAAAAATTTTTAATATCCTTGCTAAATTTATTTTGGAAAATTAAGGGAATGAGGGGAATGGAGACAGTTACTACGGTATTTACGAATTATTTTGAGTGTTCCTGTAAATTATGCTATATCCATGGATTTTAGCCTATGCTGCTCAGGAATAGTTTAGCTTTCTATCAGTGAAAAAATCTTTAGAAACGGTTCAGTAGTTGCACAGATTTCCATAGCGTAATGTATTAGAATTATTTTGAGTGTCCCTGTAAAAGAACTATTTGTGATATATGCATCAATTTGAGCCTATAATACTCGGGAATAGTGTAGCTTTCTATCAGTGGGAAAAGTTTTAGAATCAGTCCAATAGTTACAGAGATAAACATAGAGCGTAATGTGATTCTTATGAGTATGCCAGTAAAAGAAAGTTGATAAATGCATGGAAGGTAGTTTATAATACTCAGGAATAGGGTAGCTTCCTGTCAGTGAAGAAAGTTTAGAACCGATTCAGTAGTTACATAGATGCCCACATGTATTAGAATTATTTTGAGTGTCTCAATAAAAGAACCATTTATGATATATGTATAAATGGTTGCCTATATGTTAATCCAAGGTTTAGGCTATCTTCAGTGCAAATTTTATCCAAATCCGTTATGCTGTTTTTGCGTGATTGAGTCACAAACATCCAAACATACAAAGTTTCACACTTATAATAGTAAGTAGGATTTGAAAATTTATGAGATTTTAAGAAACACATTTGACTTAATTTTTTCTTACGCTTTTTAATTTGGCGTAAAACTGGCGTAATTTCCATGCCATTTCATGTTTTTCAAATGCACGCGATTCTGCATTCTAGTAATAAATTTCTGCTTTATTTCAAAAGCACAAGTCATTTTATGCGGGTGAAACTTGCCAAGCATGACAACTTAAAAATGGTTTTTAATTAATAATTAAAAATTTTAAATTTTAATTCTCAGATGCACATTATCGAACTCCTGAGCCTATGTGTTCAAATTTTCAGAGCTCTGCGTCCAGTAGATTTGTCTGGCGATCGCATACATACAGCTTTACAAACATTAAAGCATCAAGTTACGAATTCATTGATCATATTTTGTTTACTTACTCTTTCTACCAAAATTAGAATATTCAACTTACACAAAGCCGGACTACTCTCTTAGGTATCCGTGGGATATAAAATTTCTGAAATCGCCAAATTTACAAATTTGTCCAACCTTGTGATGTCCCCATGTGAATGATTTCCCCCCCAAAGCCTTCTATGTTCATAACATGCCTTATGTTAAAGTAACACGAGGTTAGACAGACATGTGTGTAGTTAAACTACATAATTACATAGCTGGAAGCGTGAGAGTTTATACATGTTACGCTATGAATTAGAAATTTTTCCAATTTCGGTAGAATGCATTTAACTGAATACCTTTATAGTACATTTCTGCTTTAGTTTATTTCTGCTGCATCTTCATGTGTATCGCATTTCGAACGTGTAATGTTGTTTTTCAAACTTAGCTTGTTTTTGATAGCACTATTTTTCTCCCGCTCCCTTCGAGGTGTCTTCTATGGAGCCTCTGAAATTTTCGGTTCCCATAGGCTACAGCCTACGGAGCCTAATACTAATTATAATATGACCCTGAGTTTACATTTCACTTTTCGTATATAAAAATTAATGATCGTATATTTAAATTTGTAATTGTATGTTATAAAACCTTTATCTAAGGTTTGCTTCATTTGTATAGTTTAATTACAATCATGGTTTATTTGTATTAATTACAATCATGCTTCATTTGTATAGTTTAATTACAATCAGAATATTTCCCAGTGGGGGGGGGGCAAAGACTACTACAGCGTATGGTTACCATGTTGGAAAGAGCAAAAATGCAAGGGAAAACACTCCATACAAAAATCCAGGGGGGCGTTGCCCCCCCTTGCCCTATGCTGCCGGCGTCCATGATTACAATAGTTACTGTTTTTACTTGATCAGAAAATTTCAACAAATACTCCGAGGCAAGCTTCATGGCTATGAGAAAATTGAAACCAAATGATGAAATTATATTTTCCTTTCAAAAAAGTATGCATTGTTTCGGCTCTGGATTATTTGTAGAACTGTAGTACTCGATCTTCTTAAAATTCGATTTGTTAAACTGAATAATTTTAGCGAGGGATTTTTTAAAACTTTCTTACAAGCACCTCTTTTCTTAATTTCAAGCTACAACTAAATATTTATCTTGCGAAACGGTGTGTGTGTATATTATGAATCCTCAGCAACATCGGAAATGCTCAACCTGGATTCCTCTTTTAAAAGGGAGCGCCTCGAAAATTACGGTTTTCTTGCTGACTGTCGGAGAACAATTTAGTTTCTCTCCGAGCAGCATTGCTCTTGCTCCAGCAAAAGTAGAACGGGATCTGGTTGCCAGACGCCTCATCCCGTCTCTCGCGGATCAGCTGCGCAGCTACTTATAAGGTGGAGGGATTGAGTTACGTCTGCGTTGGGAACATTGCGTGTACATTCCGCTAGGAAACGTTTGATGATTTTTTTTAGGGATTAGTATTTAGTGTGTGTATACATTTTAATATTTACGCTTCTCTAATTTGTAAAAATTATTTTGTGTTGTGAATGTTTTCTCGTTTTGGCCATATATTCTTTTTTTTAAGTTTTATATTATTTCTTTACTGTTCATTGTTTATTTTACTTTATTTATTCTTTTAAACTATTTGATTAGAGCGGCACTTTTTAAACTACTCACTTTATACTAGCACAATACTCCCAATTATAAAGGGTTTTTTAATGGTATGGAATTACTTTTCAGGCCATAAATTTTGTAAGAGGCTGTTTATTAAAAATAATAATGTATTAATAATTACGTTTCAGGGTTGACTTACAGCACAAAAATGTCCAACGAGAAAAAGAGAAATCAAGACCTTTGAAAAGTTATGTTTGCAAAAAATCATATTTTTAAAAAACATATTTAATGAATTATTGAAATCCCCCCCCCCCCCAAAAACAAAAATAAATAAATAAATTGGCACATTACTGCTGTTTTGGAGCATATGAACGTGAAATTTCTTAAGGAGTTGAACTAAACAAAATTGAATGTAAACTTTTCTTCCTTTTGCATTGCATTTTCCTTTCGGTTTGATTTTTTTTTTATTTATCAGGTTAGTGTTATAAATATTACTAGCAATCAAAGCCCATTGTGGAGGCAATTACAACGTGTGCTAGAAAAAACATTCGACAAAAATATGTCTACACTCAATATATTTAATCTTTGTCCACTTAAAATAAATAACTTCATATTCAATTTTTATTATATATCGAAATCGGATTTGCATTTTCTTCTAATAACGTGCGAAAATTTTTCGCATTCGAAAGATTTCGTTTCACTGTGAATCGATACCCTCTTATATCAATGTTCCATGCAGAGGAAATCATTTTATTTATGATAAAAAATGAAATTGAGTAATCTGAAAAAACCATTTTAAACGATTTGGAAACGCAATTTTCCCTTCAAAGCCTGATAACCATGACTTAATTATCAATTGCGGCACCTAATTTTGCCACGCAAATGATTAACTTTTTTTTTTTACTCACGGAAATAAACGGAGCTGAAAATAGCGAAAAATAGCGGATTTTCAGATTTTTAAAGTAGCGCAGATTATTTTCTCTATTTTCATACATAATTATGAAAAAATTCAAGCGGGTCGTACAAAGGGTGTAGATTTTATTAATTTTTTTTTTTGGTGCTTAATTTTATAGTCTTTTTGGAGTAATAGTGGTAAGTTTTATCTTGGAGTGGTTATACCGGAATTGTTAGAGAGACAGGGATCAGCGTAGCTCATGTTCATTTATTTAATTTCTTACTGTCATATACATACATACATATATAGAGAGAAATTTTAAATTTTGTGATAGATTTCCAGACTTGATAACTTTTAAGTGTAAAATTTGTAAATTTTGGCTAGATTTTTCAATAATCAAAAAAGTATTCTGTATCACATTTGCGCTGATAGAAATAATAGAGACTAATATTCCTCGTAAATTGAAGTCTTACATGATCAATAAAATTATTTAAACTTGTAGAAAATCCAATGTGAAGAAAAAATTGATTTGATACTCTAAATCAGCGATTCCCAACATTTTTTTCCTTTCGCGTATCCCTTGCTTAGATTTATCTTTTATTAGTACTCCCTTTCTCATAAAGATGAATTCACCCACTCATAACGCAGACGTACTTTTTTTCCCATTTAATAATCTTTTAGCTTAAAAGGAGATAACAAGGCTGTATTCAAATCGGGATGGTTTTTTGCTTGTAATAATACTTACTAGGAGCACTGAGGTACTTGGCCTAGTGCCTGACAATGGTCTAGTGGATAAGCCACTTAACGTAGTAGATGTCTGAAGTATGAAAGTCCAGAGTTCTGGAATACCTCGCGGCTGTCGGTCTAACGATCTGGAGTTTTGTGCGATTTCCTCCAGATTTAACGTGAACACGCGTTAGAACCCCTTAAAAAGTCCTCCGACTAGGTCACCCCCTAGGTAGATGCCACTTGTGTAGGTTTGTCTTAACATGTTCATTACCGGTCTCGCGATATCTGATGTTAGTCACGAGTGTAAACTAAATTTCCTATTTCAGTTTTGTGAATGACTAATTAATTTTTCGAAAAACACGCAATTTGAAAGAAATATGTGAAATTTTCTTATTCACGACATAAATCGTTTATTAAGAGATATATTTTTTATGTGAAATTGACATAAGAAATTTGGCTTGTACTCCACTACTCTTTGGACCAGTAATGAACGTGTTAACGCATTACAATATACACACAAGCAATATACAGACTTGACCTAGTAGGCCATTAACTTCATTTTGAGTATAACATATGTAAATTAATTGTAATCTAAAGGTATGTAACTTACGCATTTTCAGTTGAACTATTTTTGTGATTTCCGCCATTTACAGACAATTTTCCTTCGAACTTCCTAGAAGTCCCCCACCTACCTCACGTCTAGAACTACTGCTCTGAATAATAATTCGTGCATTCTGTAAGTGGTTTATTAAAAAAGCACTGGCTTTCCTTAAAAAAAATAAAATTTTTTTGATGGTTGAATCATGTATCTTTTTTTTTTTTCTATCTGTGAATCCCCCCGCTATTTTATACGTCTGTTTATCACCATAGTCCGATCGTCATTATGTTGGGCCCAGGGCAAATGAATTGTTTTGGACCCAGGTAATAAATTTTCTACATAGCTAGAAAGCAATATTACACGTTTAAACTGTTTCACTAGATATAAACTGCAATAATAGTTATTGCATTTTTAAGTACTCAGTGTAAATATAATATCAATAAAAGAATATTAAAATTTTTTTGTATAAATGGATGAGATTTATTATCGCAGCTAAATAAAATATTTGCTCAACTGTAATAAACATGTTAAAAATATATAAATTAAAAGATTTTTATTAGTAATATGTTTGTAGTAAGTATATAAAAATTAAAAGTTTTTTTTTTTTTGGTTTTTGAAATTAAAATATTTTTCAATAAAATTTAATTTATTTATTAGAATTCTAAACTTTATATAGAATTTTGTGAGCCCCGGGCAAATACGCCGATTGTTTTTGCAGATTAACAGGTCCTATTGATCAATGTAATTAAACCATTGGGACTTTTCTTCATCCAGAACAGTATCCGTGCGGAACCCAGTGCCGGATTAACAATATAGCAGATTTAGCAAATGCTACGGGCCCCGCGCTTTTGGGGGCCCCGCGCCTTTACCTTGAAAGTTTTCGTCTTTCCCTCTCAAGATCTAGCTTTTTTGACACTTTCCAAAATGGTAGAAAAGTGTTTAAGATTTTGGTTTCTCTGTCTGTCCGTCCTTGACTCGCGTGTATAGGCATTGATTTCTACGAAATTTATATATGTTATTCTTATCTGCAGTACCATGTACCCTATTGTAAAGGATCTATGTAGCATTTATTGATTTTTTTCTACAGGAGCACTCAAAATAATCCCAATACATTGCGCTCTATGGGAAGTTATTCTTTAAAGCGTATCATCCTGCTAACTACAAGGGGTGATCAAATGAAAAGGTAAGAACGGTGGGTACAAATGTAGACTTCATTCAAAATATACACCATAGACCTGAGCACAACGATCCCACTGACGAACAAGCCGCAGGATTCCTTGTTCCCAGAATTCCTGTGGCCGTGACGAGACCCAGTCCGTCACAGCGTCCTTGAGTACGTCGTCCGAGTGGAAGCGCTTCCCTTTCAGGTGGTTTCTTCAGTGGAACCAACATATGGAAATCGCAGGGTGACCTGTCCGGACTGTAGGGCGGATGGGTGGTCCAACGTCTCCCACTTGAACGTGACCAGTTCCTTGGCGAAAACGGACATTCCATTTTCTCATTGACTTGTGGGACACACAGCCTTCCCAGTATACGATCATCATCCTGCGATGAATAGCGGCCGGTTTAACATCTTCCGCTGTCAGAAATCAGATAACGCCTCGCTGCCCCTAAATCGTCGAATTTTGCAATGTGAACACCATCCTGTCCTCACACACTGCCGCGTCAATTGGACGTAGTAGAGTGCTTTTTACAAGAGTTTCTGCTCTCTCCTGCGGGCCCCCGCATGTTCCTATCCACACAAAAGGCTCCAATCGCATTCCTAGATGTCTCGATACGTGCTCTTATAGCTGCATGGACAAATATGATAACGGTTAGGTTGTTGCGACGTTTGGTACCTATTCATTTGATCACCCCTTGTAGTTGCGCTGAACCCCGACTTCAAGATAAAACTTTTTCCTCTATGAATGCAAAATGATTACAAAGTCAAGGACAAAAAGCCTAACAACTTCTACATCGTTTGTACGATCCGCTTGAAATTTTTCACAAGTCTGTAAAAAAATATAGAAAACAATCTGTCAATTTTAAAATCTAAAAATCCACCCGTTCCTTCATTTATAAGCGATTTTTCGCTATTTTCAGCACCATTTCGATTACAAGAGTCAAAAAATTGAATCATTTGGGTGACAAAATGACCTATTTTAAGTGAAAATGACGTCATACAATTGGGGGGGATTCCAATACGTTTAAAATAATTTCTCCCGATTACACAGTTTATTATTATTTTTTCCCCCACAAATAAATCGTCTATTGGATATTCGAATGTTTATGTATACAAAACGAAAGCTTTCGACTGCGAAAAGATTCCGCGCGTTTCCAGATGAGCATGAAATTCAATTTGGGTCTGTAATAAAAATTCAATATGAACTTATTTATTTTAGGTGGATGAAAATTAAATATATTGAATGAAAGACAAATTTCCTTAAAATGTTTTTTCTCTCGCCCGTTGTAATTGCCTTCACAAAAGGCTTTGACTTCTAGTTTTAGAGATATTCTGCACTTTGAAATGAAACAAAATTGGATGTTATGAAGGATTACAAAATGAAGCTTTGCATCGAAAATAGTGTCTGTATAGTTAAAAGTTTTTCTATACGGGAGCACTCAAAATAATTTCTATACAATACGGTTAATGGCAGTTTAGAGACAGGCATCTATTTTAAGCATATAATACTATCCTACAATATGATTAGCTAATAATCCGACGACGATCGTGTGCCTCCTTCAAAATTTGAGCCAAAAGCCGGTAATGTTGGCGACTTTTGCGATAAATTGCCAAATAGGGTGAAAAAAAAATGCTTTGAAAAATGAACCAAACTTGGCGATATTTTTATTATTTTACGATAAATCGAAAAAGGTATTTACGTACTATCCCGGCGGTCATTAACGCCAAACTATTTTTCCCTCAAATTTCCTGGCAAACTGTTGGCAATCGTATTCCGAACCATCAATAATTTCATGTGTCCGGCATTTATCTTGGCGAAAAAGTTGCTCGTCATGGCGGATCGCTTGGATAATAATGTAGTACCTCGAAAAATGTCTAATGTAATTATATTAAGCTATGTCGATTTCTTTGGAAATTTTGAAAATTCGTTACTCGCACTTTAATTAACTGATTTATTGTATTGTGTTTTGTTAAGGGCTATCTGCCTAGGAGTAGGAGGGGGTCTCCGACCGACGAAAATTTGTTAATGCATTAGAACCCAAAACGGGCTAACGTCCTTATGATTTTGGTCATTTGTCTGTTCTGATGTCCACCCATCCAGTGTTCTAACTGCTGTGGATATACATCGATTTGTGCGAAATTTATGTTTTTTCTATGTACAGTACCACGTACCATATTGAAAATGGTGTATGTAGCATTTATAGTTCTTTTACATGAGAAAAAAATCCAATATATAGCACAGTCTAAAAAACAGAACTAAAAGGGGGGGTTCGGGGGGGGGGGTCTCCCCCTGTATCTGTTGATACAGGAATGACTGAATCAGCAGTCATTCTTGAAAACATATTTTAGAGATATTCGATTTTTGAAAGAAAACAAAGTTGGCATATATATTACTAAGGCTCTCAAAATGCTGCTCTCCATTGAGAATAACGTCCGTATTAATAGTTCTACAGGAGCACTCAAAAGAATTCCCATTGCAGTCTGTGGCATTTGAGAGACACTAATACATTTCTAGCACAAGACAATGAGTATAATTTTATATTCTTCAGTTAAACGCTAAAAAAAAATTAATAGTCTTTTACAGGGTCTCGTAAAATTGCATTTACAGTGATAATACAACATTTTTTTATCTACGAAATCTCGCCAGTTTTAACTAAAATACATAGCAGATTTGGCGCAAAAATATTTTGTATTGGAAGTGTTTTATAATCTATGAGCTTGGCATGACTTATCTTACTTGATTTTTTAAGGCAACAGATAAATCTTGTAAATCTTTTTTTCTTTCGTTATTTCTTTCTTTTCATTTTTATTTATTTATTTTTTGGATAAGACAATTTCTGAAGATCTATATAGTGGAACTGTAAATCAGTTGTAGACAACTCATTGAAAGAATATAACTCGGCTGTTCGAGCCTCATCAATGGGAGACCCCCTGAACCCCCCTAATTTTTTAGTTTCATGATTGCCATATTAAAACGATATTAATGGACTATGTCATTTTATCTCTCATCTATCGTGTATTTCACCTGGTAACCCCATGTTGAAATTTTTAGGATTGTAACCTATTTATAGAAAAATACATGTGATGCACATTCTACAGCTCAGTAAATATTGTAACAATAGATTAAAGCTGTTGTGAACTAATAGTATTTAAATATATGTAAAATATACTTGTGATGTATATTCTACAGCTTACGAAATATTGTAACAATAGATTAAAGCTTGTGAACTAATAGTATTTAAATAAACGGATGAAATTTTTAAACAATCATTTTATCAAATAAATGCAACCTTACGGAGCTTATAGAAATCGGTGGTTTACGTAACACATACTAACATTTTCAGCGGACATTTATTCTTACTTTTATGTCGCGTTTTCGTAACGCATTTTCGTGTCTCATTTTTATGTCACATTTTCAAAAGGGGGTGAGCGATAAAATGACATAGTCATTAATATATTTAATGTGGCTGTTGCATGCCTGCATTATTTAGTCAACTCATTACCTAGACGAAACTTAATAAGTATTCTAAAGTCAGCAATAAGGACACACACAAGAGTATATCCAACAATACTGTGGAACAAAAACACGGTTCTCAGAAAAAAAATTTCAGGGAGGATCCAAAAGGGGGGGAAATAAAAGAAAGACAGAAAGAAAGGCTGTATCATTATCTTTTCGTTGACTAAAAGCGAAACTCGGACAAACGGAGGAGGGGTATCCAGATCCTTGCACCACCCACCTATGGCCTTTAGAAAATGGATTCCTTACCAATAATGTTACATTTTTGTCTTTATTTGAAGACTGAATCCAGAAATAAACAAAATATAGAAAGAAAACTAAGTGCCGAAACAAAAAAAACAGACTCAGGGTCTGATCAAGGGCGGATTAAAGGGAGGGGGTCGGAGGAGGTGACCGCCCCTCCCGAGAAAAATGAAATTAATGTAAACAATCCCAACTTACTTCCATAAAATTTAAATATATATATATGTGAATCTTCCATCCAAGCCTCCACCCACAAAATTGTATTAATCCGTCAGTGGGCCGTATTATTCATTAGTCTGTAGTCTATCTGTCCCGATCACTTCAGGGACTTTTCAGTAACAAGTCGAAAGAATTTTTTAATGAAGTTGTAATCAAACTTTTCAAAATGACTCAATAGAACGGAAATATTTTTGGCTATTTCTGAAGATGTTCTCTGGAACGCGAGTTGATCTTCTGCATTTCCCCGAGAGCTGAGATCCATAGGATTAAGATTGTAGGAAAAACGCGCCCCATAATCAATAATAATCCCCCACGAAACAATAATTTTTATTTAAATATTGGACATAAAGTTATTTTGTTTTGCAGTAAATATGGGGATGGTATTTTAAACGAATATTGGGCAGCCCCAAAGTTCTTTTATTTTGCAGTAAAGGCGCGGGTGGCTTTGGCGAAATTCGAAGGTGTACTAGGATGTAAACCATCTTAGAAGGCTTTTGGTAGTTGGCTTGCTTTGTTTTTACTTAATTATTTATTTTACATTTTACAGTATTTAAACAAAGGCGAATTATTTTTTGAAACAATAATAATATATAGAATGTAAGTCATTTTTTTATAGTTGGGGAATCCACTATTACGATAAATTATCTTATTAATCTCGGAAATTAACCACGTTAAATATGAAAGAATTCATTTTTGCCGTCGAAACCACAGGTCAAGAGCGCGAATGCCAGTACGTTCGTTCAAATAAAATAATTAGAACCGAGAGGATCTTCGCACGGTCGGGGCATCCGAGAAGCCATAACCTCAGGCAAACTGAAAACAAAAAGAATTTTCGGATACTCTTGACCCACAAAGAAACTCACAAATTACTTGTCACATTTAAGATTATTATGTCTTGCAAAAACATTTGAACGTAATACGATAATGAATGTTTTATCCGAATTTTTTATTATTTATTATATAGATTATTCTATTCCTCTTATAAAGATTTTTTGAGCAAAATATTTTATATCATTTTAACGAGGATAAGTTGAAAAGTAATGTACATATGCTTGTAGAACACTAACGAAATGACCTTTAGAAGTGTCCCAAGCGGTATGTGGAAGTAACAGTCCCCCTGTACAAGCATGTACAGTTTAAATGCCTTCCGTGTATGCAGTATATTTTGAATGGTGGAGGTATTATTGTGCTAGATCTATCTATCCTCAGTTCGATTTCTTATGAATTAACCCATTAAATAAATTAAGAGAAGTTAAAAATATGTAACCTATAATTAGTAAAGACCGTCCAGATATATAATGAAATAATTTTACAAGCATGTATTTTTATAGGGGAAAAAATAGTGTTTAAAGGCACAGTTTAAAATACATATTGATTTCGAAGGTTCTAAAAATTTTACAGAAACAAGTATTATTTTATGTGTGTAAACTTGTCTAGTTATATGTTTGCATATGGGAAAGGTGGGAAGTGTTAGAAATTCCAAATATATATCCATGAACATTAACATTCATTAAAAAAAACCTGAGTTGTACGAATAAATAACTTTAAACATCGCCAGTCTCACTATCTATTTACTCACTGTCTATGTCTTGCGGCATTTTTTCCGCACACTATTTTAACTCAATTTTTTTCATTTTGAATCAAGAAAATTCGTAAAAGTTGTGTTTTATTTTATTATCGCACAAAACCTACAGATAGCTCACCCAAGGTGGAGGAAGGGCTGGGATAAACCTCTCGCAAATATAACACGTGGGACCTTTTAGTTTTGTTTACATCTAATTAGCATTAGTAATACCATTAATTAGCACTAAACATAAATTGTAATATAATTAGCACTATTTATTTTCTCATTTAATTTAGCTCTATTACTTTAATGTGAGGGTGAACTCCTCCCCCTAAGCCTAAATATATATATAAATATATATATATATATATTATCTATATATATATATATATATATATATATATATATATATATATATATATATATATAGGTGCGTCACTGACCAGGGGGCCCCTTGGTAACATTTGCTACGGGCCCCGCGCTGTCTTAATCCGGCACTGGCGGAACCCCAAAAACCTTTATTTTGAGCAGTGTAGTTAATGTTCCAGTGAGCTGTGAACAAGGATCGAATATGTGTCATAGCATGCATTATTCTATAACCATGATTTTTATCCTCATTAAAATTTCATTATTAAGTTCCATAAGTCATTGAAATGTAGTATTTGTAGAGGTTGCACAGATTATTCGCCTAGTAACTGTAATGTATCTTCGATCTTTTACGATTTCAGCGACTGACGTTGGAAATTAACGATTGTTTTTTTGTCCGGAGAAAAATAGCTTCAGTTTCTCCGACTTGAGCAGGCGCCTGTTGCTGCTGTTCTTGGCTTCAAGATGTGCTTGATCTTCGTCTTTTAATGTTGCCGACCTGGACGCGACAGACGAATGAACTCAGCAGGGCAATTTAAGCCGTTCCTGCTGAAGACAGTTATTTTTAGTACTTAGGGTGAACTTAATCACTCTAATATCTTAATATATAAAAATCCAGTGTCCGTGTGTATGTTCCGAAATAACTCAAAAACGGGTCAACTGATATTCATGAAAGTTGGCATATATATGTAATTTGGTCCAACTTAGATAATAGGATAGTTATTATTCAAATTAATGGTCTCAATAATTAATAATTAATAAAAAACTGATCATCAACGTTGATTGTTGTTATTAATCGTAGGTTCCATAAGTCTGGAACAGATGGCGCCTTAAGAGAATTTCTTTATGTACAACTGTAGTTTAATATGTATTTGTGTACTGCATAAATTCAAGAAAAAGTGTTTATCCAAACCGGCAGTCACGAACACGGCCAAAAATATTGGAACATTACTACGAAGAAAATTAATAACATCTGCGATATTGAAATACTCAACTCATAGCTTATCGTCTGCTTCTAAAGGGATAAAAGCGTTTTATTTTATTTTTTCCGAAATTGGCAACCGAAATAACTTTTTTATTGTTTTGAAAAAAAAAGAACAGTTTAACAGTTCTTGCTTTAAACGACATCTTATTATTTGCGTATGTTTTATTTACAGAAAAATACTCATTTTACAGAGGAAGAAACCTAAAAGAACGTATTATATATTTTTCATATATCTTATCTTATCTTAATATATAAAAATCCAGTGTCCGTGTGTATGTTCCGAAATAACTCAAAAACGGGTCAACTGATATTCTGATTACGTTGATTGTTGTTATTAATCGTAGGTTCCATAAGTCTGGAACAGATGGCGCCTTAAGAGAATTTCTTTACAGAGAACTGTAAAACATTGTCCTTTGCATCTCATAGATGGCGCCACACCTTAATGTGATATAGTTTCTTAGACTACACACTATACATGTCTTATTTTGCCTATACCACGCACTATTTTTAGTAATATGCGACCCAAAAAATCTAACCTTACTGCCCGTAGCAAGAAGACTCGATATGCACGTATTGAAAGAGCTCATGAATCAGTCGAACAGAGAGCAGAAAGAAATGCAGCTCAAAGAATTCGCACAGCTGAAATTCGTGCACGAGAATCACGAGAACAGCGTGATAATCGTCGACAAGAAAATGCATTGAGAACCAGGGTGGCACGTCAACAACACATAGATTCATTTAGAGAACAAAACCGAGAAAATCATCGGACCAACCGCGCAGTAACACGTGGATCATTTGTTCGTCTTGCATTTAATTATGAACCAGACATCAATGACTCGGCTGATTCCAAGGTTACTATTGGTGCGATGGACAAAATATGCAATTATTGTCAGGCGTTAAAATTTCGCAATGAAATACCCGGCATGTGTTGCGCATCAGGAAAAGTTATATTGTCACCACTTCCAAATTGGAAGGAAATCCAATCTTTACTATTACCAGGTCAACAATCAATACATGGTAACGATATTACTGCACGAGTGTTTAAACAGAAGTTGAAATCTTTGATTGATTTTATAGTAAAATATTCAGTTTTTGGCAAAACGTGTTGTTGGTTGTATTCAATTGAGTGGCAGAAACGAGGCTTACCTCATGCTCACATTTTAATTTGGCTTGAAGATAAAATTCGTCCAGAGGAAATTGATCAAATTATTTCAGCCGAAATTCCAGATTCTTCAATTGATCAAGAATTATTTAATATTTTTACAAGTCATATGATTCATGGACCGTGTGAAGTGTTTAACATGACATCACCATGCATGGAAAAGGGGAAATGTAAGAAACATTTTCCTAAGAAATTCACAAATGATACCTTTACTGATATTGATGGTTATCCATTGTATCGCCGCAGAAACGCTGATAATGGTGGTCATACATATAAAATGAGAACTTCAAATTCTAACCAATTAGAAATTCACAATCAATGGGTAGTACCACACTCACCACTACTCTCCAAATTGTAAATTTTTTCTTTCAAATCCTGCTTAAATCACTCAGCCACAGCAACGCGTGGCCGGGTCTGCTAGTATGTATGTATATTTCTTAATCACTTTTGAATTACAGCAGTACGCTGGATCAGTTAAAACAACTATTATGAATATCAATGACTAATTTTTGAACGCGAATGAATTTAAGTTTCTTGACTAAAAGCTAAACTTTACTTTAAACAGGGAATAGATAAAATAGTAAAACAAATAAATAATATAAAAGAAATCGGTTAAATTTTCTTAAATATTATAGATCGGTTAAATTTTCTTAAATATAAAATTTTGATTTTACAATGAATTCAGTTACACCCCCCCCCTTTTTTTTTAAAGGATGGATGAAGTATTTGGTAAACAGGTTGTTACTGTGAGGCTCCTTCCAATGTGTTCTTATAGCTTTATTATTGCACACTATCATCTGCAGTTATGTGAATAATTACACGCATTAAATTTTCAGTTATAAAAGGGGAGTTTCGTACTTGAAACGAGAGAAAAAGCGATCTGCAGTCAACCGTAAACATGTAATTTTTCAATTTAAAAAATCGTCTCCACATTCTAGATTTAAGAAAGATTTAAAACATGTATCAATTAAAGATCAAAATGTAAACATTATGAGAAATATGTTACCCTTAAAGAAAGCTTTTTTAAGAAATTATTGGATTTCGACATTTCTTGTCAAAGAAAATATCCCTTTTTAAAGTTTTCGCTTAAAGAAATTTTCGCCTTTGATGGAGTGGGTCTATCCCCAGCAAATTAGAATCTTTCCGATGTGAAACGTTTCCGCAAACGTATTTGTAGTGTTCTCGCATGTTCTCAAAAAATACGTTCCTATCGCATCAGATTCCAATGTGAATATGCTTTTTGAGATCGTGCTGGATCTCTTTGGAAATGACGTTTGCAAAATCTTTTCGCGTTAGAAAAATCCTGATTTGCTGGGAATAACCTCCCTTATTAAATTTGTAGCATGAAGTACTATATATAATCAAATAAGTTTTAAAAATATTTCTTTATTCAAGGGAAAAAATGAGCAAATTAAGCATTTGAGAGAATAAACATTGAGATGGATGAAGCCATTTATAAAATAAATGTTGGGTTGGTTCACCCAGGAAATTTAGTAAATTTTACCATTTTTAAGAATTTAGTTAATTGATATAATCTTTTGAAAGTTTAAATTAACTTTGCTTAATAAAACATTAATTACTTTATCAATTATTTGATCGCATTATGTGAATGAAATTAATCTAGTCAGGGATTTTAGCATAAATATGGGTTAGGACCCCGTAGAAAGATCCCCTTAGTGTACCACTCCCCTCTGCCCAGAGCCCACGTGTAGCTAGCTAATTGGCCGTAATCCTACAACACAATTCACTAGTCAGGAATTTTTTTCATTGTTTTTCACGCAAAAATGCGATATTGGCAATTTTAATATTCATTTTGAGTATAAAAACAAAATAAATAAAATTCGGCTGTTCGAGCCTCGACAGGGGGAGACCCCTCTGAACCCCCCTAATTTTTTAGTTTCATTAATGCCATATTAAAATGATATTGACTATGTCACTTTCTCTCTCGTGTATTTCGCCTGGTAACTCTATGTTGACATTTTTATTGTAACCTATTTATAGAAAAATACATGTGATGCATATTCTACAGCTTACGAAATATTGTAACAATAGGTTAAAGCTGTTGTGAACTAATAATATATGTAAAATATGTATGTTAAATATATGTAAAAAAATACATGCATATTCTACAGCTTACGAAATATTGTGAACTAATAGTATTTAAATATATGTAAAATTATGTCGCATTTTTATGTCACTTTTTTGGGGAAACATTTTTTCGGAGAATTTTCAATAAAGGGGGGTGAAAGATAAAATGACGTAGTCATTAATATATTTTTTTAAACAGTGCCTCATTTATAAAAATAGATGATTTATTTATAAAGAAATTGGCGTGACTAATTTCCAGATACATTTCTCGAGGAATGTCTTTTCGACAAAAGTGTACGCCAGGAATCGCATGGTAAGAGCTTTATTACCTCTGTGTCATTTTGGCTGAAAAGCCTTACTATGAAACGGCTTTTCCGTTCAATCTAAACCCAAATATCTGTGAATGCGAAATGTTGGAGCAAGTGCGACCGAAATGAGCTTGAATCACAGGTGACACGGGATTTCACGGATCTCGAAATAGATGCATTTTGCGTAATTCTTTCTATTCCTATCCAAGGCCGTGGTTTTACTTTTCGGCATCCTAATCACGGATGTTAATGCACGAAAAGAAAAATTCTAACTCCGGTTCTTATTGCTTAGCAATGATGGGGCGCGCGCTAGGAGAGAAGTTTGGGCTCATTTTTTAAAGCCCGAGCCTGAAATATAAGCTAACAATTAGTAAATCAAAGACAGTTACTTTATGAACTAGAAATATCGTGCGGCTGCCGATCTAACGATCTGGAGTTTTGGTAGGTTTTCTCAAGATGTAACGTGAATGCGCGTTAGAACCCCTTAGAAAGTCCTTCTACCTAGGCACCCCCCATCCTTGGCAGATCGCCCTAGCGTAGCGTTGACATAATACCTCAAATATCAAACATTATTAACTAGAAAAAAAAAACTTTTCGTTAAAAATAAAAATATACAAAAACTTTGTGAAACAGCATCATAATATGTACTTATCCACAATAATACCTTTGTGGTGTGCACCAATAAAAGTATTTTTTTCGGATAAGTACGAAGTTATTTTCGAAGTTATTTTAGAAAGGTTTTATTAATTAATTACCTTATTGCTAGAATACCACACGTTTTGCCACACGTAGATGGAACGATTATATATATTCATTAACCTTTTTATGTCCTCAAATTTTAATATTTTCATTGCTTATTGCAAAAATCATAAACGATATTCAATTTTCCAATCCTGAATTCATGAGTATCAAATTTTCCCTAAAATTCTTAAGGTCTCAAAATGAGACATATTAAATTTTTATTCGTATCACTCGTAACGTTCGTATTGCACTATTTTTTTATGCATGTATGTTCAGTACAAAGTTATTTATGCTTAATTTGTCATTAACATAAGATTTTTGAGAGTTTTTACTATTTTCTTCTATTGTTTTTAAAAATACTGAATTAGCGCTTCTGCGAGGAGGTATCTTTTTTCCTTTATCTTTTCTAGATTTTTATGCAGTTTAGTTTATTTTAAAAATCACCATTTTGCGTTTTTTTTTTTTAAACAAAAATTCTGGTTTCAAAACAAGTATTTGTGTAGTGCAGTAAAACTGCTGACACAGTTTTGTAGTTTAGCTGTTTCACTTTCCAACTAAACTGTGATTTGTTGCTCTCGGAAGTGCTTTTCAATGATCGGCCCTACTGTAATAAAGTTTGTGCACCTCTAGAACAATAGCAGACTCAATCAAGATAGGCGTTCACCCTTCCAAGCAGTGGCCAAGCCGAAGGGCTACTTCACTTTTTGTGTTTCGATGGGAACTGAGTTTAACCGACCATAAGCGTAAAGTTTTCAAAATTATTGGGGGGGCCGGGCACCACAACCACATATATTCACGTCAGTGGCGTAGCCAAGGGGGTGTTAGGGGGGTCAACCCCCCCATGAGGAATTTTTTCCCATACAAAATGTATATTCTTCACTCCCTTATCATACACTCGTATACATATATGTGAGTTGCAGAAGTCGTAACTCCCCCATGAAAAATTTCTGGCTACGCCACTGATTCACGTACATATAACTTAGTAGTAGCTGCCAACTACCATGGAATATATATAACCACTTTTTCTACATGATTTTTCGGCTTAAAATATAGCAAAATTTTTGTGCTGCGCGCGCGAGCTGGTTGCTATTTAAAAAAAATAATTAAAAAATATACTGTTTACAAAAAATGGTTAATTATATTCCGTAGTAGTTGGCAGCTATGACTTACTATATATAAGTGTAAATTATTGGAGGCGCTCGAGCTCTATGGGTCTATAAAATTCTACACCTATGTAAGGTAAGTATCCATGTTAGTATCTTCCTACCATGTTATAAGTTAAAAATAGAAGCAGTGTAAAAAATCCAAAGGAGGAAAAAAAAAACATTTTCAATGAGATAGTGCATTTTAGACACATCTGAACTTTTCTTTATTTCATGCTTTACATTGCATAATCTGATTTTAATTAACCAGAGCCTGGTGAGGGCAGCTTATAGTAACATTGTGTGTTACGTGGCGTCACAATGAATACTAAATCATGATTGAAATCAAAAGAAGAAAATTTTTAAAAGTCCAAGTAAAGGTTTTTTTAAACGTTTGTAAATGGCGTGAAATACTTTTTTTTATGTTAGTATATATTAATTTTCTGTATTTAGTGGTAAATTATTGGGTGGGCTCAGCCCCTATTCACAATTTATTGGGGGGGCTCGAGCCCCACGGGCCCATATAACTCTACGCCTATGTAACCGACTGAGCTACTGCCAAACCCGATTTCTGCAATAATCACTGTTCTGAAATACCCGAAGAGTTTCACGCACCTAGTAGATGTTCTCCTCACCCCTCTTTTTTAAATAAATTTAACACATTGCTGGAATTCAGTTGAATCTGATGCACATAGAGACGGAAAATATTTATTAATCCATATTGCAAAAAGTTGTTACAACAGTCCAAAACATTGTACGAAAAACAAGAGAGCGGGGAGTTATATGCATATTTCGTCAAAAAATCCTTTTCTAAGCTCCGCGCCTAAACTTTTATTGCCCAATCACGTGACTGTAAACATTCCAGAACATCCCAAAGCTCTGCCATTGGACAGTATTTAGAATGACTTGCATGTTTGAAAGATACTGTACGAACTAATTTCATTTGAAAAATGGCGTGAGATGGAGGAGGGGGGGGGGACTTTTGTTTACTCAATGAAACATAACTGAATTTAGAATTTTAATTCTAATATTCCTGTGAGAATTACCTTCCTGTTAAAATACTTTCATGTTGTTTAATTCTAATATTCTTGTTCTTGTTTTAATAACTTAAAAATTATTAAAACAAGGTGTCTACCCATCCGGAAGAACTGTGATAGTCAGGGAAGCTCCTTTGACTGGAAATGTCGGGAAAAATCAGGGAACTTAGCAATTGTTTGGAGGAAAACCTGGAAATTTTTCTAAAGATTTTTTTCCCTTTCTTTAAAAAATTGTGTTAAAATTTTCCCTGAAAAGAATTTTTTTTTTTCTACGACTTTAATCTATACTATTAAAATATCAAGAGGGAGAGAAAGAGAGAGTAGCCCTGCCCTCTATTACGATATTTTGGGGGTCTAAATGGGGTCTTTGGGGGGATCGATAGATTAGGGTTCTAAATAATATATCGTTGTAAAGAGAATTATAGAGCGAATCAATACTTCTGCAATGAACAAAAAGGATTTTGTTCTTTATTTCCTATCGGCTGACGTATAGGCTACGGTGTGCTCTCCTTTCATTCAGAAACTCCTCTTTCACTCACACAAATAATAATATATATACATTAAATTGAATGAGAACATGTTTATAGTGCTTGTGTCATTTTTAGAACTCCCACAAGTTTTAGTCACATACTTTTCCAGAATTCTGGAGACGCCATAACCTCTATAAATGTTTAAAAATTCATTATTTAAACATGTGTTAATGCCTAAATAGATAAAATCTCCCAAAGTTTTCTGTAAAATGTAATATGGGAATTGCACTGTCATAATACATTTACTAATTATCATAATTGCACCAACAAGGACGTAGTTAAGGGGATGGGAGTGGTCCAGGGTATCCAGATCGTCCCTGAAATTTTGATTTTTGTTAACAAAATAGTAATGAAGTCTTCTTCTTCTTCTTTTTTTTTTTTTTTTTTTTTTAAATATTCCTTTTCCACCGTTTGTACCCCCCCCCCCCTCCGAATTTTTTCTAGATACTCCCCTGTACAGTACACCAGCAATGCGAAAACAAAACTTTAATATGAATTTTTTCGACAGAGAGTTTAATCTTAAAAAACCGCCCATCTGTCCAAGCGCATTTTATGTAGACTTTCTTTGTGAAGAGTTTAGTTCGCATGCATCAGTTGGACTTCAAAAAAAATTTCGTAATGGAGAAAATTATTATGATTGAAGGGATAATATTACCATCGTTATAGAGAGAATTATTGTTGTAAAGAATATCGTTATACAGAGAACTGCTGTACATTAATCTAAAGGAAATTCGGCCAGGTCTACAAAAAAAAAAAAACATCGTAATAGAGAGAATTATTGTTATAGAAGATATTGTTGTAGCGAAATTCTACTGTATTTACTTTCCCTATTGAGATAGAGAGAAACCGAAATTCCACTAGTTTCGAAAACTTCCATTTTGTCGTCAAGTCGCCAAAATAAATGGTCGCCACCGTCAACATACTCATTTCATTTGAAACAATGCCTTTGCCTGTATTGTACACTTCCTCGCAGCTCACATTAATAATGCGGGAGAAAAACATTACAGTTTTGGAACAGTATGTAAGGGAAGATTGGGTACAATTAAACATACTATCTAAAATCAATAAGATTTGTCATAGAAAGTTCTAACTCGCACATGTATTGTACAAATATATATTCCAGTTACTGATGTGATTTGGAGACAATCGCATTTTTACAGCAAGAGCAAACGACAGTTATTGGATTTTCACCATTTAAAGTAAATTGCATTACTAAAAGCCAGTGGCGTAGCCTGGGGGGGTGACAACCCCCTATGTGGAATTTTTTACCCTACAAAATGTGTACTCTGCACTCCCTTATCACATACACGTATGATCTCTATATTTAAGTTGCAGTAGTCGTAGCCACCCCCCCCCCCTATGAAAAATTTCTGGCTACGCCACTGCTAAAAATAATTTTGTTTTACCTTCTTGTTCTCATAGGGTATATAATTAGATATTTATTTTTCAAATATTGTGATCACTATAAAATAAATAAAAACTTTGTGAAAAAAACACACATAAAAGGTTACTTCAAGGCGTAACGATCGTTTCGACCGAAAATTCGTTCGGTCTTCTTCAGACAAACCCTTCCGTCAAACAGAGCAGAGGTTTTCAGTTCCCTCTGCTCTGTTTGACGGAAGGGTTTGTCTGAAGAAGACCGAACGAATTTTCGGTCGAAACGATCGACGTGATGGGACCCGAACCCGGGACCTTCCCACTTCGGCCATCTACCATTTTCAGTGGAATAACCACTGTGCCATGGTGAGGCTTTCATTCATAAGACTGTTGTAACATATAGTTAGTTATGCATCTCGATTTTTGGTTCCAATGTAATGGAGAGTTTATTTACTGGACCACCCAAAAGAATTTCAGTACATTAATGTCTAAGGACGTCTTCAATATATTACGTGTGCAGTCAGTGATTGTTTGGTCCATGCCCAAATTCTCTCCATTTGTCATCGACCTTGGCGAGTTTTGCCGAAATATCGCCAAATTTGGCAGCAAAAATAATTTCGTATTTCGCATAACTCTAAAACTTTTAATCGTAGTATGTTGAAATTTTGTATTTAGAACTGTTGTAACATCTAACTGTGCATCTCTTTTTTGATTGCAATAGACTGGGTAATTTATTTACAGGGTCACACAAGTGACTTTAAATACATAAGGTGTATCGATACATTCAATTCATTGAAAGTCTGTGGTCAATTACTACTTTGGCTATCCCCAAAATCTCGCAAACTATCTCAAGCTTGTCGGGCTTTTGGCGAAACATTGCCAAATTAAGTGTCAAAAACAAATCTTTCAATTTGAACCCAGCTTGGCGATGTTTATTTATTTGCCAGGAGAGGACAGCTCACGCCACTGAATGTGTTGTTTAGAGCTACGTGCGTCCTTCCCGGAGTTTCCCGCCACAATTTTGATCCCCATCAGAAGGGGGGGACTTCTGAATATTGGCACACCTCGGAAACTGGTAGCGACCGCCGAGAGGACTTTCAGAACCACGGATTTAACGTGAACTTTCACCCATGTACACGGTGGTCTTTAGTGGTACGCCGGTATTAAACCCGCAACCTCGCGGATACGAGTCCAACGTCTTAACCACTGGGCTACCACGGCCCAGCTTGGCGAATTTGGAAATATTTGGCTAGAAATCGCTGAACCCTATCATTACTGCAGTATTTTATCTTTCAAACAAAACAATTTTAGATGGAGTGCGACGAAAATATTTTTGATTTAATAGACGTGCAAGAAAGTCGTGTGTTGTCCACATCAGATTTTTATTTTTCGTCTGTGTTGATCTAATATACTAGCTGAAGTACCCGTTCGTCGCACGGGAATGAATGGACTTTTCGATATTACGATTTGTTGTGATTACTATTTATTGTAATAAAGAGATATATCAAAATGATATCGCGTTATATTGTATTCGTTAATCATCAATACCGAATTTCAAGGCAATGGCTTGTACGGTGCAGAAGGCGATGCGGAGTAGCGCAATCTAGTGGCGAGTTTTAGTAAAACGGATACGGTGGAAATATTCTTCGCATTCAGATATCAATGTATACGAATTTTCATGATGATCGGCTGGACAGTCTTGAAGTTCATGTGTGGACGCAACATCGAGTGGCAAGTTATAGGAAAATGGATAGCGCCAAACTCTTCCCCGTGTTCAAATATCTTATGTATACCTATTTTCATAGCGATCAGTTACCATCTAGTGGTCAGTTAACCATCTAGTGATTAATTAAAGTAATGATTTGCTACAGCGCCGTCAAGTGGCGAGTTGTAGCAAAATGGATAACGCCAAAATATTCTCATTGTTCAAATAGCTATGTATACTGATTTTCATAGCGACCGTTTGAATGGTCAGGAATTTGCCCTGCTGCAGGGTCATCTAGTGGCGAGTTAAAACAATAATGCATTGCAGTGCCATCTAATGGTGAGTAACATCAAAAGGAACACAGTTAGAATATATTCTTCGTGCTCAAATGTGTAAGTATAAAAAATTTTATGCCGATCGGTCGAACGGTATAGAGGTTGATGGGTTGCAGTGCCATTTAGAGGCAAGATACAGCAAAATGGATAGTGAAAAATATTCCCGTTTTCTAATATCCGCGTGTACCAAATTTCATCGAAATCAGTTGGACGATATTCGCATAGCAAACGGCTAAACGGAATAGAATTCGACGTTCTGCTGCGCCATCTAGTGGCAAGTTAGAGGAAAACGGGTAGCATAAAAACCTTCTCCATGATAAAAGACTTAGGTCAACCAAATTTCATGGTGATCGGTCAAACGGTGCTGGAGTTTTTCAACCTCATACACACATACCAACATTCATTTTTATCTATAACCAGTGTTATATATACCAGTCTCAAATAAAATCCAGTTTCAAATCTAAGTATCGCCGAAGGGCCAACATACGCCATTTTGCAAATTTTTTTCAGGGAATCATTGGAAGCATTGACTTGGCAGCAATCAAAATGGGAAATGGTTTGACCGCCAATAAGTAAAGCGGGCATTTATTTCAAAAGTGGAATTCCTTAATAGCCGCATTTTTTAAATTATCAACGTATAACGTGTTTTATTCATCGTTACTCCGATGTACTAAATGCGAAGATTTCAATTTTCTGAAATTTGGCGGAATTCCCCTAACTTAAATCAATGTACTCAATTGGCGAGAATTCTGAAGATAGATTGCTCGAAATCCCTTAATAACTGCATTATTTCTGCACGGATTATCAGAATTTAACGCTGTATTCTAATAAAATCTATGCACTTGTTTTCAAAAATCTATTTCCTTAAGCTCTCAGTAAATTGCGCCAAGCCGAAAACTGTGCAAACCGCTAGAACTCACTTTCTCAAAATCGGCATATTATCCATTTTATTTTTCGCCAAACTAAAAAATTTTACATATTAGCCTCGGAAATCTCCATTTCTTATTGTTTTGCGTATAAAACATTACATTCCTGCTCTGATTTCCCATGCACACGATATTATAATTTAAAAAAAAATAACCTTACGAATATAAACTTAAAAAAAAAAATCATTATTATTCTTTTATTTTTACTTTGAGAATTTAAAACATTTTATTCGGCAAAATCGCCACACATGGCAATAATGATGCTTATTTAATACCTTTTTCACTACAGGGGTTACAATTACGGAAAGCTTTCTGCGTGGAGAACATAAAAAATCTCTTAAAATGGGGAACGGGTGGACTTACAAAATTTTAAAGTGGACTATAATTTATTCGATATTATTTTACACTAGCAGTCCCGCACGGCGTTGCCCGTGAACCCCTTAAATTATGCGATTTACAAAATCTGATATGTGAACTGCAACTCCAGATTAGTACTCTAGGCCGCAATTGTATAACAGAATGTGCAGATAATGGTTCCAGAGTTGAAGGTACGTACTTACAAACGCACCACTAAAGACAACTCACTGCCGTGGCCGTCACATATTTTCCCCAGAAATATCGTGTAATTTGCATTAAAATTGCTGGAGTTATTAAATATTTCATCCAATTAAGCAAATTATCTTGTAAAATCCACAATTTTCGATTTAAATTTCTTAAAATTAGGAAATGTTAGGTCATTAAACGTATTAAATACCATAAAAAGTACCATAAAATTTTTCATGAAAAGGTCCCATTAGGAAAAACGCGCCAAATGACAGAAAAATCGTCAAACAAAAAATCGTCAAACAGTTTTGGCGAAATATCGCCAAAATTGGCGCCAAAAATAAGTCCCCAAAAATTAGGTTTTCGAAGACCTACGACCCCTGGAACCCGAGATTTCCAGAACATTCCATATTGATGCAACAAAAATCAAAATTTAACTATTTAACGCGTAGAATACGAATTTTAAACTGTTTTAAACCCCAGAACAGCGGGTTGCTCCCAAAGTTCGTAACACAGGGTAAGAAAATCTCCGTTTTAGAACAGTTTTTAATTAATAATTAAAAAAGTGATTAAAATTTTAAAATTCTGATTCTCAGGTGCACATTATTGGACTCATGGGATTATATATTCAAATTTTCAGAGTTCTGCGTGCAGTAGGTTTGTCTGGAGACCGCACACATACAGACAGACAGATTTACAAACATTCATTTTTATTGGAAAAGACACTCAAAATACTGGTGTTAAACAATAAAGTAAATTAAAAATTTTGTAAAAAACACACATAAGATGTTATAGGTAAGAGGATACGCACGTTTCAGCCAAAAATTGTTTTGGCCTTCATCAGTCCAAGCCCTTCGTCGCAAGCAACACAGGGAACTGAAAAGAGATAAACAGGCAAAATGTTGCCACAAGGAGCAAAGAAAAGTCGAACAAAACCACGGAGAGGGGAGAAAAAAATATAAATAAAATATGGGAAAGGAAAGAAGCACAAAAATACAGAAATAAAAAAGGAATAAATAAATAAATAAAAAATAATAATAATAATAAAAAAAGGAACACACGAATACAAACACACACACAAAAAAGAGAAAACAGAAAAAAACAAAATAACAAAAAACAAATAGAACACATTTTTTTTAAATTAAAAACCACGAACAGGACAGCACAAAATATATATAATTCTTATATATATTTATAAAAATATATATAATTATACATATTTTGTGCTGTCCTGTTCGTGGTTTTTAATAAATAAAAAAAAATTGTGTTCTATTTGTTTTTTGTTATTTTGTTTTTTTCTGTTTTCTCTTTTTTGTGTGTGTGTTTGTATTCGTGTGTTCCTTTTTATTATTATTATTTTTTTTTATTTATTCCTTTTTTATTTCTGTATTTTTGTGCTTCTTTCCTTTCCCATATTTTATTTATATTTTTTTCTCCCTCTCCGTGGTTTTGTTCGACTTTTCTTTGCCCCTTGTGGCAACATCTTGCTTGTTTATCTTTTTTCAGTTCACTGTGTTGCTAGCGACGAAGGGCTTGGACTGATGAAGGCCAAAACAATTTTTGGCTGAAACGTGCGTATCCTCTTACCTATAACATCGTATGTGTGTTTTTTACAAAGTTTTTTATTTACTTTATTCATTTTTATTATTATAGATATCTGTGCAAAATTTCAGGCTGATAGGTCCATTTTTGTGGATTTGTATACTAATCAAATCCACAAACAGAATTTCATTTTTATTTATAAGATGAAATAAATAAATACACTTATAAATCTGGAAAAAGCTGTTAAGTATGACGTCAAAATGAAGTCATTGTCATTTGCAATAGCTAATTTTGTTACGCAAATGATTAACTTTTTTGACTCTCGGAAATGAAATGTTGCCGAAAATAGCGAAAAATCGCTTTAAAATGAGGGAACGGGTGGATTTTCAGATTTTTAAAGTGGTACAGACTGTTTTCTATGTTTTTATACATAATTATGAAAATTTTCAAGCGGATCGCACAAACCGGGGCCGTCGCTATCCAACGGGCCTGCGTATGAGTTGCCATCGCTAAAAATGAGTTTATCATTGAGGCCTGTTTTCCCCCAGTCACAGTGTTCTATATTATTATTCTAAGTATTATAAATGTTATATTATTTTATTATTTTAAAACAATTTTTTTATACTTTTGTCGTACTAAAGAACTTTAGATGTAGGTAATCGTTTTGTGAATCTTGCGCCATTTTCTTTCATGAAAATTTATCATAAAATTCGAACATTTTGCTCTGAATGTAAAGGTAAGTGAACACTGTTATAATGTATTTAGAAATTCTAAAAATATGTATGTAAATCAAGTTTAGTGAATAATTACTCATGTGTTATTTATAAATAAATTATTTTAATCAGAAATCGTATTACTTGAGTAGTTTTTATTCTTGTAAATAAGCATAACGTTGTGATACTATTTAGACAATTTAATTTTTCCAGTTGAAAATGTTATTTATCAGTTATATATGCATTGATTATGTGATTCAGACTTACATCTGATACAGTGCAGAAATACAGTAAATTATAAATTATTGATTTTTGCCCGTTTATACAGAAACTTCTAATGTAGTTAATATTTTGTACAAGCGTTCATTATGCTTGCTCAATTCCAAAGTTCGATTGAGAAAGCGACAAAAGAATAATATATGTAGGAAGCTGAAGGCTGATTACAGTTAAATAAATAAACAAACTAATAAAAAAAGTACTTTTTAATCACCAAACAAGCCCTTTTGGCTAAACAGCACTTATGCTATACACACACTCAAAATCTTTAGAACAACCAAATCTTTATATTTTCACGTAGTTAATAAATTTTGTGCGTGCAACTTTTTGCTATGCATTTTAAGATCATGAAATGTCTTGTTTTAAATAAAACCAGTGAGTTAATTGGAGTCAGTGACTAACCTGAAACCAGTGAGTTTATTGGAGTCACTGACTAACCTGATCCCACAGATCGGCTGTCCTGACAGTTCTGTCGTCCTCGACTGAAACTTAAGTCATTTTCCCCAAGACTTCATATACTCGGCGGCACTGGATGTTTTATTTGGACCTTCGTGATTTCCTACCTTTTCTACTTCGTAGCGATCGTTTGGCTTTACAACCGATACTCTATAAGGTCCGTGATAATTTTCTTTCAGCTTTAAGCCTGAACCGAATTGGGTTCTTTTGATTGCTACTATATCACCAACTTTATACTTCTTTGATTCTTTTCTACACTTATTAAATTGTTTCTTATTTTCTTCTTGAATTTTCATGATGTTTTTCCTCGCTTCTTCTCTCATATCTTCTCGTTCTTTCATCATGTAGTTCATATATTCATCTTCTAATATCTCCTTAATTCTCAAGTCATTCTTATCTTTCATTTTAATTCCTATCAATAATTCAAAAGGAGTGAATTTCGTACTTCTTGTGGTAGAACTATTGATGATTCTCTGTACGTCGGCTACGTACTTGTACCACTTTGAACTGTCTTCTTTAGGAAGTTTTGACAGAACTGGAATCAAGATGGCATGCGTTCTTTCGACCTGTCCGTTCCCTCTAGGCAATCCGGTCGTTATCTTTATGTGTTCGATACTTTGCTCTGCACAATATTCTTCAAATTCTTTAGATGTGAATGCAGCCCCCCTGCTTGATATTATTCTTGAAGGATTGCCGAACACTACTTGTTGTAGTTTCAGTTTGTCTATGACTTCTTTGGCTGATGTAGACTTAACAGGATAAAAACACGTAAACTTCGTGAAAGCATCTGTTACTGTGAAAATATACTGATATCTTTTGTCTGTGGATGGCAATGGGCCAATGTGATCAATATGGTAGGTGCTTAAGGGAAAGTTTTCTTTTGGAATTGGATTCAAAAATCCTTCGGTTTTACCGCGTTTTCTATTGTGTAAAATCTAGTCAATACAGTTTGCTATTACCGTCTCGACTTGTTTTCTCAATTTTGGAATGTAGAACTCTTGCTTTACTAATTCTGCTGTTATGCATCTTTTTAATGATTTCATTTTGCATTTCTTCAGGTACTACTAGCAACTCTTTTCCATTTTCCCACTTGTATAACGCATTATTCTTAAGGAAGTAACCGTTTTCTTCTCCCTTGTCAACTAAGGTTTTTATTGTTTTTATATGTTCATCCTGCTCTTGTGAAGTGATAATTCGGGCTGTTACCCCATCTAATGATCTAGTGATGATTAGAACAGTGTTTCGACTCAGTGCATCCACATGTTTCATTCGATCTGCTGTTCGATGTTCGATTTCATAATCAAAGTCTTCTAGGAATAAAACCCATCTGGCAACTCTTGCCGCTAATTCCTTTTTGTTCAACGTTTTCTGAAATGCCTGACAATCAGTAATGATCTTGAATTTTGAACCTAACAGATAGTTTCTGAATTTTTTTAGAGCTTCGATTATTGCGAGTACCTCTAATTCATAACTGCAATACTTTTCTTGTTGAGAAGTTGTCTTCTTACTCATATATTGTATAGGATGAAATTTTTCATCATCTCCTTTCTGTAGTAATACAGCACCAAAACCATGGCTGCTTGCGTCAGTGTGCAATTCTAACGGAGATCCTTGTTTGAACAAATGTAATACTGGCTTTTGGGACAACATTTCTTTCAATTTGTTAAATGCTTCTTCTTGTTCAGGACCAAACTTAAATGTGGAGCCTTTTCGTAGTAGATCACTCAATGGTCTGGCTATCTGGGCATATTTGGGTATAAACTTGCGAAAATATCCACTTAACCCTAGAAATGACTGAACTTGCTTAAAGGATTTAGGTTGAGGAAACCTTTGAGCGGCTAATGACTTATTGGGTGAAGGTTGTATCGTTCCGTCTTCAACGACATAACCGAGAAATTCAACTTTTCTTTTCAAAAACTGACACTTTTTAAAATTGATGTCCAACCCGTATTCAGAGGCAACAGTCAGCACTCTCTTTAACTTTTCAATTCCTTCCTCTTCATCTTTGGATGGAATGATTATATCATCCATGTAAATAATAATAGTATTATCACGCAGCAACTCCCTGAAAACTCTATTTATGAATCGTTGAAATTGACTTGGTGATGTGCTGAACCCAAAAGGACATTTTAAAAATTCATATTCCCCATTATGTGTAACAAATGCAATATATTTTCTGCTCTTCTCATCTATTTCGACGTGAAAAAATTCGTTTTTCAGATCTAAAGTTGTAAAAACTTTCGCCTTCTCCAAGTGATCTAATACGTCTTCAATTAATGGTAAAGGGAAACGGTCTTTAACGATATTCCGATTTAATTTTCGATAATCTACACACAACCTATACGAGTTATCTTTTTTTTTTACATAACACCACTGTTGCAGCATAATCAGAATAACTAGGTCTAATTATCCCATCCCTTAACCATTCATGAATTTGATCTTCTATTATTTTCTGTTCTTTCAAAGGAAATCTTCGTGGACGCTCGCTCACAGGTATATCGTCAGTTAAAATTATGCTCATCTTCAGTTCAGCAGTCTTCGTTTTTCTTGGTTTGTAATCTGCAATCAACTTCCTGATTTCTTCTTTACAATCTAACTTAATCAAATGACTCAAATCTATTTCTTCAGAGCTTACAGCTTCGGATAGATTAATCAAAAAATTATTTTCTGGTAACCCTTCATTTTCAAATTCTTTCCCCTTGCTCTCAAGGAAAACTTGATTCTCATTTAAGACCTTGTTTACACTACTCTCGTGATTTATATAAGATGTTTTTATACAAGTATTTTCGCTTGAATCCGTTCTATTAGGCGAATACTGATGCGTCAACAGTTCATTTATTTGAAAAGTGTTTTTATTTTCAATACTCTGAATTCTAGGCGATTCCTTATATCCAGTTACGAATTCTTTTACTACTTTAATGTAGCCAATCCAAACATTTTCGCGCTTGCCTAATACCTTTAATCCATTTTCATCGATAGATAAATTTAATTTGTTGATTACGTCGACTCCTAAAACAATTTCATGCGCGAGATCTATCATAACGTAAGCATTAGTAGAAATTGTAATATTATCGATACACAATTCCGTTGTAAAATAACCTAATGGTTGTACTACTTCTTTGGCGATACCTGATATTTTTACATCATCAGAAAATAGTTTTGGAGAACCAATTTTTATATAAGTTTCGTAATTCACAAGGTTCAATTCGCTTCCAGTATCGATCAAACATCTTGCATTCTTGCCGTTAATTTGAATATCTTTTCCATCCTATTGGAATTTGACATAGAGTTATAGAAGTTAGCTTCCTTTTTGGTATGTGAAGTGGATACTTGGTTGAAATTTTTATTTTGTCGAGAATCATGGCGGGAAATTTGGCAATCATTTTTTCTATTGAAACATTGAGAAGCAACATGGCCGTAGAGATTACAGGCGAAGCACTTAATTTTTGATCTGTCCCTATGTTTTATCGCACAGTCAACATTTGAATTATTCGCGCCATTTGAATACCTGGATTTATTATTATTTTGGACACGATTAAAATACTTTTCATTATCCGATTCCTTCATGTAGGATCTTTTATTAGTCATTTCAAAATTATTTGAACTTCGATTACCCTTCCTGAAACTACGCCTTGCGGCTTCATAATCATCTAGCTTGTTTACTAACACATCAACTTTTTTAATACTTGGGAGGTCATCAATGAAATGTTCTTGAATGTCATACGGCAAACTCTGTTTTATGCGATCCGTTATAATTAATTCCTTCAGATTTTCAAAATCGCCAACCTCCATACCGTGAATCCACTCATCGAAATAGTTACGAAGCTCGAAAGCAAAGTCTCGCCAATTGGTGGACTGTTGTTTCTTGTGAGAGATAAACTTCTGCCGAAATTCTTCTGCCGTTAACTTAAAACGCTTTAAAATAAGATTTTTCACGTGATCGTAATCATCTGCTAAGGGATCCGATTCTCTCAATATTATATTTACGAATTCTAATGGTAACAAACTTAATAAATGCATTACCCAATCATTTTTAGGTATGTCTAATCGGCCGATTTGTTTTTCGAATAGTGCTAGATAAATACTAATATCTCCCGATCCGTCGAATCGCGTCATAATATTTTGCGGAGTTTGTTTTCTATTCTCATTATTAGACTCAAGCGGATTTTCTATTGTGGTTTCTCGTCTACAAGTAATTTCTAACCGTCGTAACTCAAATTCTCTTTCTTCCCTCTCTCTTGCGATTGCTATTTCTCTTTCTTCCCTCTCTCTTGCGATTGCCATTTCTCTTTCTTCTCTTATGACCTCAAGGCGAGATTTGACAAAATCTTCATCAAAATCCTCAGAGTCTTTAATTAACTTTAAAAGCGCAGGTACTTTTATATTTGGCAGAACATTGATACCTAACTCTTCGCATAATGATAACAAATCACATTTCTTAGCTTTCGTTAAGCAAGACATATTTTCTTAATAAACTTCTTCCTTTAAGATATAATAAAATTTCTACTCACAGTTCCTTGGATTACTCAATGGTTGAAATGCTGCAATAACATTACTCAAAGTTAGTCCATAAATCAATCCCGGTAAAGAGCCCCCATTTGTAGGAAGCTGAAGGCTGATTACAGTTAAATAAATAAACAAACTAATAAAATAAATACTTTTTAATCACCAAACAAGCCCTTTTGGCTAAACAGCACTTATGCTATACACACACTCAAAATCTATAGAACAACCCAATCTTTATATTTTCACGTAGTTAATAAATTTTGTGCGTGCAACTTTTTGCTATGCATTTTAAGATCATGAAATGTCTTGTTTTAAATAAAACCAGTGAGTTAATTGGAGTCAGTGACTAACCTGAAACCAGTGAGTTTATTGGAGTCACTGACTAACCTGATCCCACATATATACTACATGAAATGTCTTTATTAAAGAATGATTAATTCAAGGATCGCGCTATAGAGCGTATTTTATCAATTTTCTCCAATATACAGGATATCCTGAAAACACTGAAATGAGCTTTAATACATCATTTGTTAAAGATTAATGTTGAATTGTTTAAAATAACGTAGGAAATACGAGTTCGTTCATGAAATATTCATTATAAAAATGTCTTTCTCATTTGTGTATTTAGTTATTTTAAAGTATATTAAATATCCACATGTGAAAGTAAAATAAGCAATCGTGAATCATGAGAGTAAGCGCTACTTTGTTTTCCCTTCAAATTATATGCATCTATTTTCTTAATGTCAATATGTATTGTTACGAATTTTCGGGGCAACCCGCTGCTCTGGGGCTTAGAATGGTTTAAAATTCGTATTCTACGCTTCAAATAGATAAATTTTGCTTTTTGTTGCATCAAAATCGGCCAATTAGAACCGGAGATACGGAGGTTTCGCTTTCCCATATGTTTTTCTATGGGCTTCTAGAAATCTCGAGAAATATTAGTCCTAGAGCTTAGATCTCTTCACTTTTGAGGACTTATTTTTGGCGCCAAATTTGGTGATATTTCGCCAAAAGTCGCCAAGCTTGGCGACTTTTTGGTCATTTGGCGCGATTTTCCCAATGGGGCCTGGAAGTTGTTTTTCCTGCATTAAAAACGCATAATAACCTAACATTTCTCTTCTATGACGTAATCAAAATTCACGCTTTATGTAGAACCCTCGAGAAATTGACTTTTCTGGAAACCTCTTGTACCTCCTGCGCCGGCTATTTATAGAAGAGCGCGTCGCCCCGAGAGTCAGTGCGGGATGAACGCTCAACGTGTGAAGAGCTCTCAGTACGCTTGTTTTGTGTGAATTGATAGTGCTATAGAAGCTGTGTTTTAGCTTGTTTTGTGAAGGTGTTTTTAAAGTGCTGTGTGTAAATTCTTCATTGCTGTGTCTTAAGGGATTGTGTACTATATCCCTTGAATATTTCCACTGAATTTTCGCCTGTGAAAGTGACTTATTTTGTGTGAGAAATACAGCATTTGTGAGAGCTTCTGATCCAAGCGGATTGTTAAAAGTACGTTACTGCTAGATTGTGCTTGTGAATTGTGTGCAGCTGATTGTTCTACGAAGTTCTAGAAGAAATAAAGTTTGTGTTCCATCCTGACAAGTGACTTTTTTTTTTACTTGAACTTTTTACACCAACTGGACTTTAGAACGACGAACCCCAGGAGTAGCCGAGTAATTCCGCAACATTTGGTGTCAGAATCGGGGTTCTAAAGAAAGACTTTAATTTTCCAGTTTATGGTTTTGACTAGACAAAAAATGGAAGAACAACTTCAAAAGCTCATGAATATGATGCAGGAAATGAAATCCGGACAAGAACAGATAAAGGCGGATTTAGAAAAGAAAATTGTAGCCGGACAAGTCGAGACGAAAACCGGATTGGACGAATTAAAGGCTGCACACAATGAAATGAAAACTGGATTGGAGGAGTTAAGAGCCGCACACGACGAGATGAAATCAGGACTGGAGCGGAAAATAGAAGTCGGGCTAGAAGAAATGAAATCCGGACTGGAGAGAGTAGAGATAAATCAAGAAAATATGGAGAAGAGAATGTCGCTCCTGGAAGAAAGTCAAGCGAAATACGAGGAAAGAATTGAGGAAAAGATCGATCACAAGCTAGAAGAAAAACTGGACAGTTTGGTAAAGCTGGGAAAGGTACCAGAAAACATCAGGTTGTCGTCACGCCACCCATCAGTGAAACTAACGCCTTATGACGGAAAGACTCCCTGGGAAGCCTACAAGACCCAATTTTTAATCGTCGCCAAAGCCAATGGTTGGAGCGAGTCCGAGAAAGCGGATCAACTGGCCGCTTCCCTTAGCGGAGATGCAATTAACGTATTGCAAACTATTGGAGCGACGAAGATAGGAGATTTTGACACCCTCGCAAGTGCCTTGGAGATGAAATTCGGAGAGAAGAGCCAGAAAGAATATAGTAGAATCCAACTTAAGACAAGGATGCAGAGACCTGGCGAGACCCTCCAAGAGCTGGCTTCCGACATAGATAGGCTGTGTCATCTAGCCTATGGCAGTTATCCTGATAATGTTCGAGAAGAAGTTGCAGTACAACATTTTATTGAAGGCCTCGTGGACTCTGAAATTCAGAAAGCATTGATCTTGGCGGATTATAAAGATCTGAGGTCTGCCCTCGTATTCGCCATGAAGCTAGAGGCAGCTCAGCTGGCCGTAAGAAAAGAGCGGCATAATGTTAGAGCTGTGTCATTCCAGGAGCCTACGGATGGAGAAATGGAGAGATTAGAGAATAAATTAAAGACCCTGGAAAATCTGGTGGAACGACAAGAACAGTCAGAGCCAAGAAAAGTGAAATGTTGGAGGTGCAACAGCCAGGGGCATTTACGAAAATACTGCGACGCACAAAAGAACTCTCGTCGTAAAGATCGCAGTTATCAATGCACCAGAGAAGCCCATGAAGGAAGACAGAAAAGAGACGACTTTCAGGAACAGAGGCTGAGGGATATTCAAAAGCCCCATTTGAAAGTCTTACAGATTTCATCAGTGAATGGCGGCAGTGATGGACTATTCGTACTGGGATACGTTAATGGTTCCCCATGCCACATGGTGATTGATACTGGAGCGAACGTAACCATCATAAGGACGGATCTGGCCAAGAAACTGAACTTGAAGATTATCTGGACTCCGCCCTCGCTGACCCTCCAGACTGTGACAGGTGACAAGATCGAAGTGGGCGGAAAAGCGCAAGTAGAAATCACGTTTGGAAATGCCAGATACGACCATGTGGTATATGTTGCCAATATTACAGACTCAATTATTCTCGGACTCGACTTTTTAAAATCGCACAACTTTAACTTGGACTTTAAGAATAATGAGCTTCGTTCAGACTCAGAAGAAATAGCTGCGTTCGATATTAAAAATGAAACTATTTTACCTGTTCAGCAAATAATAGCCCAGACTGATATCACTCTACCTCCAAGAACTGATTCAATAATTTCTGGAACAGTAAAAGAAACCAATAAATTCCGCTTTGGATTAATCGAACACCCAAACAATAGTGATTCCGTCAGAGGAGTACTGGTAGGAGCAACACTTGTGGACTTGTCGAGAACAGAAATTCCAGTTAGAGTAGTAAATGTGACGGACAAGTCGAAGGTGATAAAGAAAAATGAAGTGTTGGCAACATGCACTCCTGTTACCTGCATTAATAAGAACATCAGCCAAACGACAGCTAAATCTTCCGAGTGCCTGACGAAGGAATTAATACAAGACGTGGAGTTAACGGCAGAACAGAGAAGCGCTGCGGAGAAAGTAATAGCCGAATTTGAAGACCTCTTCTCCCGTACTTCGGGTGACTTTGGCCGTACGAGCTTAACTCAACATAGGATAGATACAGGCAGCCATTCTCCCATCAAGCAACATCCTAGGCGGCTGCCGTTTGCTAAGCAAGAACAGGTGAGTAGACTTTTAGAGGAGATGCAGCGTGATGACGTCATCGAGCCGTCGACTAGTCCCTGGGCCTCGCCAATTGTTTTGGTCCGAAAGAAGGATGGTTCCACCCGGTTCTGTGTTGACTACAGACGTCTGAATGACATTACCAAGAAAGACAGCTACCCTCTTCCCAGGATAGACGACACTTTGGACACTTTATCGGGAAACGAATGGTTTTCCACTCTGGATCTGAAAAGTGGTTACTGGCAAGTGGAAATTCATCCCGACGACCGTGAAAAGACTGCGTTCACCACGGGACAAGGATTATGGCAGTTCAAAGTTATGCCTTTTGGACTCTGCAACGCACCTGCTACATTCGAGCGACTAATGGAGACAGTGTTGAGAGGACTTTCCTACGAAGCATGTCTGGTTTATTTGGACGATATCATCATCGTCGGAAGGACTTTCGAAGAGCATCTAGAGAACATCCGCAAGGTGCTGCAGAAATTAAAGGAGGCGAACTTGAAACTGAGTCCATCGAAGTGCAATTTGTTTCGTCGGGAAGTACGTTACCTCGGGCACATAATATCCGCCCACGGAGTCCGAACCGATCCCGAAAAGACGTCCGCAGTCCAGAACTGGAGTCGTCCCGAGAATATCCACGACTTAAGAAGTTTTCTCGGTCTGTGTACTTACTATCGAAAATTCGTGAAGGGCTTTTCTCAAATTGCAAGACCTCTTCACAAATTGACCGAGACTGGACAGAAATTTCTATGGACTGAGGAATGTGAGGACGCATTCAACGAACTGAAGACGGCTTTAACATCTTCGCCGATCTTGTCGTATCCTCACCCTGACAAGTCATTTATCCTGGACACAGACGCAAGTAAGGAGAGTGTCGGAGCAGTTTTGTCCCAGGAGATAGATGGCCAAGAACACGTCATTGCTTACTGGAGCAAATGCCTTTCAAAGGCAGAACGTAACTATTGTGTTACGAGAAAGGAACTCCTTGCTATCATTAAGGCCGTGGAGACTTTCCATCATTACCTGTACGGCCGAAAGTTCCTGCTCCGAACGGACCATGCCTCTTTAACCTGGCTTCTAAATTTCAAGAATCCGGAGGGCCAAATAGCCAGGTGGATACAGCGATTACAAGAATATGACATCGAGATACGTCATCGGAAAGGGGCATCTCATGGAAATGCAGATGCTTTGTCAAGAAGGCCCTGTATAGACAGCTGTCACTATTGCTCCAGGGCAGAGAAAAATTACCATCTGAAACATCCCGTTGTCCGCCAAGTTACATCATCGACACCATCCCAAGATCCCTGGAGTGACGAAAATGTTCGGGCGGACCAATTAGCAGACCGCGACATCAAACCTATTGTGGAATTTATGGAAAAATCCAGCGCTAGGCCCAGTTGGCAAGAAATATCATCTTACAGTCCGGCAACAAAACAGTACTGGGCTTTATGGGATTCGCTTCGCCTGAGGAATGGAGTCCTGTATCGTAAATGGGAGTCGGACGACGGCAAGATGCTCCGATGGCAGTTAGTACTCCCTCGCTCGAGGATTCCGAAGGTTCTAGAAGAGCTGCATAATGGCTTAACTGGAGGCCATTTTGGCGTGATGAAGACCCTGCAGAAAGTTCGCGAGCGCTTCTACTGGGTTAGGGCTCGAGGCGACGTCGAAAAGTGGTGTCAAGCTTGTGACGCCTGTGCTGCCCGTAAAGGCCCGAAGAAACGAAGCCGTGGAAGACTACATCGTTATAATGTAGGAGCGCCTTTTGAGAGGATTGCACTCGACATCCTGGGACCTCTTCCGCGAACTTCGGATGGCAACAAATACATCCTAGTTGTCATTGACTACTTCTCTAAATGGCCCGAAGCGTTTCCTATTCCCGATCAAGAAGCTACGACCGTAGCAGAGGTACTGGTGCAAGAATGGATTTCCAGATATGGAACCCCTCTGCAACTTCATTCTGACCAAGGAACAAACTTTACCTCTGCAGTCTTTAAAGGTCTATGTCAACTTCTCGGAATGGACAAAACCCAGACTACGCCTTTACACCCACAATCCGACGGCATGGTGGAGAGGTTCAATCGCACAATTTTGAACAACCTCTCGCTCCTGGTATCTAGGAATCAAGAGGACTGGGACAAGAAACTCCCCCTCTTCCTGCTGGCCTATTGGAGCGCCGTTCATGAGACTACCGGCTTCACACCTTCCCAGATGCTGTTCGGCAGAGATCTTCGTCTTCCCGCCGATCTAGTGTTCGGCCGCCCTCCAGATGCGCCTTCATCGCCAGAGGAGTACGTGGAAAACCTTCGGGCACGGTTTGAAGATGTACATCATTTTGCTCGGGAGCGGATCAACTTGAACACGGAAAAGATGAAGACTCGCTACGACACGAAGGCTACGGGACACGAGTTCAACGCAGGTGACAAAGTTTGGCTATGGAATCCTACTCGACGGAAAGGCCTGTCTCCCAAGCTGCAATCGCCGTGGGACGGTCCTTACACAGTCCTAAACCGGCTGAATGACGTCATCGTACGGATTCGTAAGTCACCAAACTCGAAGCCAAGAGTTGTACATTACGATCGGCTTGCCATCTACCGCGGTTGTAATTAGCTCAGACCATGGTCACTATGGCGTAATTCCTCTTTTCTTTCAACTCTCATTTCTTTCCTGTCTTTCCCTTCTCTTCCTCTTTCTTCAACTCTCTTTCTCTCACCACTTACGCCATGTTTAGTGTACATATTTGTAATATATTGGATTTTATTAATGTGTATTTGTTATTACATTGATTACGTATTACAGTGTAATTGTTTATTATGATGATTATTAATGTGTATTTGCTTATTGTGCTATTGATTATTTGCTTGAATTATGTTGTTAAGATCTTGTTAAGTGTTATACAGTGTAGGTACCTGTGTGACCTCCTAACTAGGGAGTGTACTGCCCGGGACGTGCAGTCCTTGGGAAGGGGGCAATGTTACAAATTTTCGGGGCAACCCGCTGCTCTGGGGCTTAGAATGGTTTAAAATTCGTATTCTACGCTTCAAATAGATAAATTTTGCTTTTTGTTGCATCAAAATCGGCCAATTAGAACCGGAGATACGGAGGTTTCGCTTTCCCATATGTTTTTCTATGGGCTTCTAGAAATCTCGAGAAATATTAGTCCTAGAGCTTAGATCTCTTCACTTTTGAGGACTTATTTTTGGCGCCAAATTTGGCGATATTTCGCCAAAAGTCGCCAAGCTTGGCGACTTTTTGGTCATTTGGCGCGATTTTCCCAATGGGGCCTGGAAGTTGTTTTTCCTGCATTAAAAACGCATAATAACCTAACATTTCTCTTCTGTGACGTAATCAAAATTCACGCTTTATGTAGAACCCTCGAGAAATTGACTTTTCTGGAAACCTCTTGTACCTCCTGCGCCGGCTATTTATAGAAGAGCGCGTCGCCCCGAGAGTCAGTGCGGGATGAACGCTCAACGTGTGAAGAGCTCTCAGTACGCTTGTTTTGTGTGAATTGATAGTGCTATAGAAGCTGTGTTTTAGCTTGTTTTGTGAAGCTGTTTTTAAAGTGCTGTGTGTAAATTCTTCATTGCTGTGTCTTAAGGGATTGTGTACTATATCCCTTGAATATTTCCACTGAATTTTCGCCTGTGAAAGTGACTTATTTTGTGTGAGAAATACAGCATTTGTGAGAGCTTCTGATCCAAGCGGATTGTTAAAAGCACGTTACTGCTAGATTGTGCTTGTGAATTGTGTGCAGCTGATTGTTCTACGAAGTTCTAGAAGAAATAAAGTTTGTGTTCTATCCTGACAAGTGACTTTTTTTTTTACTTGAACTTTTTACACCAACTGGACTTTAGAACGACGAACCCCAGGAGTAGCAGAGTAATTCCGCAACAGTATCATAGCAAACAAATTAATGATGAGTTCGTACTTGAATTAGTAACACAATTACTACTTAAAACTACATTAAATAACGTTTGAAAGCACTGGGAAGCTTAAGAAATGCCTGATGTATACGTGAAGACTTGAGCAGTCTGTAGGCCTCTTTGGATGGCTCATCAAAATACACGCGTAGGCCCGTTACTAATTGCGAAGGCCCCTCACAAACGGTGTAGAAATTATTAGGCTTTTTGTCCTTGACATTGCAATGTTTTGCAGTAATGGCGGAAAAAGTTTTATCTTGAAGTCAGGGATCAGCGCAACTACATAGTAATTAAAATAATTATAGTAAAATTTTTTTATTTAAAAAGGAAAAAGAACATCTTTTTAACATTGGCAATGGATTCGACTGTGAATACTTTGAGCTGACGTCACTATGCCTCTTAAGACTACTGAAAGTCGAGCTTATTCTAGCATTGGTTCTTCCGTGTTATCAGAATTATCGTCTGCAGGAGGCCTTGAGTTTAGAATTAATAAGTGGCATTTTAGTCAGTTGCTTAGGTTTATGAATTTAATTACTTTAACTCATTCAGCTGAAAATGTTCTTCATTTTGAATGTTGCAAAATCACTTTTGAAATATGATGCATTAAAAATTTCCCATTACTCATTTAATTTTGTATTTAACCATGCTACAACCGTAACATTACGTAACATACGCATGCTGCAAAATAAAATTACTTTCCGATTGCATTTCGCTATTTTTGGTATATTTCTTTTTATTTATTAATTTTTTTTTAGATTTTAGGACAAAGTTTTACATACCTAATACGAATGTAGTAAAATCTAAATTAATACGGTAAAATCTTCTTCCAGACGCAATCATACCTTAGTTAAGCACTCCCAAGGGTAAAATAAATCATTTGAAATCTAAAATGTTTTTTTTAATATTTTTTTATTAAAGAAAACGCTGGAATGTTCTTTCAGTGGCAATCAAATCTAGTTCAATCATAGCATAAGGGATAAAATGGCGGCTTTCACAAGGGTTGCCATATATTCACAGAACGTTGCCAAGGATATGACTGGTTAAAAAAAAAAGCTTCATCTTTAATATTGAACTCCTGGTATCCAAACGATCTTGCTATTTGAAAATAGTTAACTTGTATGTTAACACACGTATTTATTTCTCGTGAAACTTGGCGTAATTCCAAATCATGTTTTTTCGAATCCAACATACTTTTAAGAGCTTTCCTGCTTTGTTGCGAAAGCATAAATCGTTTTTTGCTGGAGCAAGGTCGCCAAATATGGTAAGCTAGATGCTCATTTCTTCTGTTTTTAATTAATATCTTCTAAATAATTCGAATTTCAAATTTTTTTTTTACGGCACTGGCTTTTTTTTACCTATTTAGCCTCTGTGCCAAATTTGACCCGGATCCGACAAGCTCTCTGGCTACCTATAGCGAACACGCACACATACATCTCATTAGCATACTACGCTATTATTAAAGAGGATTAACTATGTAGTTCCTTATATAGTTATTTGTCTGTTGATCCGTTGGCCATTGGCAGGTTATACTTCTGTATAGTTTTTTTTTTTTTTTTTCTGGAAAAGTGTGTAGAATAATAATAATAACAATTCTAAGCTTATTATGGAAGTTTATACAATGCTCTTAAGAAATATTTACATCAGGGAAATAATATTCGAGTGCCATAATTTCAACCTATTACAGTTATATGTACAAAGTACTCAAGTAGGTTTTTTTTAAAATACAGACTGCAAACGGACATTCAGAATTATGTGTTGTTAGCCTTTCATTTTCTGTAGCCCAAGCCTGCTAATTCCTTCCTGGACGTATTACAAAAGGCACCGATGCAACGCGATCGGAAACAAGCATCAGGAACGCATCCATTTTTCAACTCCATTGACGTTTTGGAGAGCTGCCATTCTTCCTGTGCTTCCAAGACAACCCAGTGACTTTAGTTATTCAAAAAAGAATCAGTTACAAAAGTTATGTTTCGGCTCGTTACACGTTATTTGACTCCAAGAGAACCATTCCTCTTAACGCCGTAATATTACAGTGTGAGTGCGTATGATCCGTCGTTTTCACAAATTAAAAGCAATCAAGAATTTGAGGGTGATTACGAGATAACACTTTCAATGGGCGGCTTCTTTCGGTGCTTTTCTGCGTAACAACTGCGTTCTTTAATCGTCTGATTAACGTTTTGAAGCTGTTTTAATAAAGTGCATCTCGCACACCTAAAACGAAGAATTTAATCTTAGCGTTTCCGTATTAATGTCAGAATCAAGAAGGTAAAAAAGTATTTAGTTTTACTTTATAGAACAGCAGTTAAGAGGGAAAGGGATAAAAAAATAATTATTAAGCTTTTTGTTTTTGATGAATCCAGTTGCTTTACTTTGGAATATTTTTACAGATTTTAAAAATGTTTTTCTATGACCTACATGAAGTTTCATAATTATCCAAATCTGTTTGGCAACATTTGCGATTTTCTGATTTGCAGTTCGCTTTCACATTCTAATGCCCGTATTCACCTACTAGGTGTCAGCATGAAAATCAAATAGCACGAGAATCAAGTAGCTCAAGTTACAGAATTAGCATACGGATTAACAGTAAATGGCATTCTCCAAAAAATTGGCACCTCGGGTTCATTTAATGCTTAAGATGTCACAATCATTGTGTAAGCTTGTCTGTGATGGTCGGATTAATTAAGAGTTTTTCTTTTGTCAACATTAAAGAGATTCAAGCTCATGGACTTTCCGAATTTACACTTTCTATGCTGCGGCTGACTGAAATGTGTTCTCCCCGGCAAAGAAAAAATTAACGTAGTATGAAACTGAATTGTTATTGCCGTGTGTGGATAAGAAATGCTTAATAATAAAATAACGAATGCTGTAACAAATACGCAAAATCAGGATGCGTGGAAGACTGTTGAAGTTATTCATTAGCCAGTCACAAGTAAGTAAAAGAACGCCCACCCAGCTTTTAAATCTATATAAGAACTTGAAAAAAATTACTTTGATTTATTTAAAGGTAATTTTTGCTCCATAAAAACATCAACGAAAATTAAATTTTACACTCTAAATATCTTTTTAGACATATATTCTAAGAGAATGTTATTCTGTTATTCGCAAAGTCAGAATGTTCGCTTTAAGTTTTAAATCACTAGTGGCCAAGCCCCCCAGACTCGCTACGCTTGCTTTTCGTATGAGGCATTCGGCCCCTAATCAGGCATATTCGTAAAAAAGACATAATTTCAACAGACAAAACCCGAAGATTGGATCAGATAGAATGTTACTGAGCTACACATTGCTTGGTTCTTGCAGGTTCATTGGTACATAAAAATTTAAACTTCACACTACAGATCCCCTCCCCCTCATAACACGGAAGATATTTTGTTATGGGAATCCGTGTTGTACGGGTCCTGAGCTATACTCCACCTGGAGTGCGGACTCGGCTTATAATCGCTGGAAAAATTATTTGCACTCCTCAGAAACACAATGATATTTAATGTTGCCATTCAAAAATTATATTAATTAGGAGCTAAAGCATAATGAAATCAGAACATCTGTTTCAGCTGTATTTTTAATAATGTAAAACCTATTTGCCACCTTGCGAATTTGCCACCCATGGCGATTTTTCATTATTTGGCGACTTGCGTACATGTAAAGTTAATAAAAGCTACGGAACAGATAGGATAGCTTGCCACCAATGGCGACTTTTCATTATTTGGCGATTTACACATGCTCACAACCTATAATTACTGTTCATTTAAGGTTACCGGAAAACCGTTATCCATATTTTCATTTACATAATTGTTTGCAGATTAGCGTAATTAGCACCACGAATTATACCATCTCGTCGCGCTAGCAGATATCCAAAGTGTACTGTAACTGCTATAATGGCATAGTTAACGCCGCCAAATCTTTCTACTGGTAGCCAATAATCCAGCTGGACCGAACCGGCTTTAAAATAATCTGCATTTTAATTATTTTTCATTTTCAAGATACTAGTTATTCTGTTTTGGAAAAACGGATAATCGCTAATTCTAAACTCCTGTTGTCTAAGCGAACTTACTATTGGAAAATTGTCAACTTTGTGTAACACATTTTGAGTTACTTATTTCATGTAGTTTTTATTTTGGCGTAAAATGGGTGTATTTCTACTTCATGTTTGACAATTTCACGTGATATTACATACTTGGAAACGCTTTGTTGGAAAGGAATGAATGGTTTTATGCCAAATCTGGCAACCATTCTGTTTATTTCAGTTTTTTATTAATATCTTCTAAAATAATTCGATTTTCGAAATTTAAGTTAGCTCATCAGGTTCCTCTGAATTTTTCGAATCTGTGGGCACCTTAGTCGAAACTCAAATCCCTACGGTTTAGGAGGAGATACGCGAACAAACTTTGACAGCGCCCTTTACTTTTTTTTAGAATAGAGAGATACCCAAATTAAATTTCATGCTGTTCTGGAAACTCGCGGAATCTTTTCGCAATCAAAAGATTTCGTTTTGTGTACACACTATTCTCATGTCCATGCAAACGATTTACTTGTGAAAAAAAAAAAAAATGATAATAAACTGTGTAATCTGGAAAAGCTTTTTTAAACCAATTTGTATCCCAATTGTATGACGTCATATTCACTTGAAAAGGGTAATTTTGTCACGCAAATGATTTACTTTTTTGACTCTCGGAAATAAAATGGTGCTGAAAATAGCGAAAAATCGCCTAAAAAGGAGGGAACGGGTGGATTTTCAGATTTTTAAAGAAGCGCAGATTGTTTTCTATATTTTTATACATGATCATGAAAATTTTCAAGCGGATCGTGCAAACGGTGAAGAAGTTATTAGGCTTTTTGTGTTAACTTTGTAAATTTCACGCGATTCTATAGATACTAGGAAACGCTATGTTGCAAAGGAATGAATGATTTTATGCCAAATCTGGCAACCATGCTGCTTATTTTTTCAGTTTTTTATTAATATCTTCTAAAATAATTCGATTTTCGAAATTTAAGTCAGCTTAGCAGGTTCCTCGGAATTTTTCGAATCTGTGGGCACCTTAGTCGAAACTCAAATCCCCACGGTTTAGGAGGAGATAGGTCCACAAGCTATTGACAGCGCCAGCGGCCTTTACTTTTTTTTTAGAATAGAGAGATTATTGTTTGTTTACAAGTACAAAGAGCATGCATATTTGTTAATGAAGCAAATATGTTTGTCAAAGTATTCCAAAGTTTCTTAATATTCTAGATCTTAAGCGAGTAGTACCGTAAATAAATATGGTGGAGATACAGGTTTCTTAGCCCATGACTGAACTCTCTTAGTATGTGCTAGCACTAATTTGGATGTTAATTTCCCGAATTCGTTGGATCAGGCTCATTTAATGCTAAACGAAGTATTTGACCTGGTGAATACCATTTTTCAACTAACCATTGATGTAGCCCGTGCTGATGTGCTAGCACGCGCGTCAACTGTTTGGTTAATAAGGGGTAAGTGTAACTACAGGTAAACAGACTCGGTTTAAAATCAAAAAAGGATATCCAGCGTACGAAAATGCACAAAAATCGAACAAAATAGTCAGCTTTTTAGCATCTAACAAAGATCCTTTATCCCCTACCTTTATGAGCTCAGACTCAAAAAAAAAAAAAAAAAAAAAAAAAAACTGAATTGAACTCTGGGTCACTGTGAAAATTCTCTCCCAAGTGTAATTATTTGTATATCATAGCTGCCAAGTGTTCCGTTTTATACAGATTTGTTCCGTATTTTGAGCTTTGTTCCGTCAATACGTTTTTAGGCCAAAATGTTCCGTTTTTCAGCTTCTGTGGAAGGATTTTTAAAAATTAAAAGAAAAAAGGAAAATCGTGTACATTTTTAGCTTTTGGTAAAGCATTTGTCCTTCTAAATAAGTCAATAAATTTAATTGAATGACATTTATCTTAGTATTCTTTCATTTCATTAAAAACTTAAGTCTATTGTAGTAATTGAGCCAAGTTAAGTATATTTTATTTTTATAAATTAATGATTATATATGCACATCATCTCTCTACACATAATTTAATTTTGTTAATGTAAAATTTTTAATTGTATATTTAATCATACATTTCATGACCACGCACTGTGTTCCTTATTTCTGATTTTATGACCACGTGCTGTGTTCCTTATTTTGTTGTTGGAAGGTTGGCAGCTATGGTATATGAAAGTCCTTTTCAAATGCATCTTGATTTACACTATGTTTACTATATATTTGCGATTTATTGTTAAAGTAATTATTAGTGTCAAAACAAGCAAACAACAACAACAACAACAACAAAAAAAAAAAAACTGAAGTACCTTCTTCGTACAGGAATGCGAATCATTTTAACTCTAACATATACAAATGAAATGAAAAACAAAATTAAATATTTATATTTTCAAATTTCGTATCTGTGTGCAAATTTTAGCAAAATTTCAAATGGATTGGCCAAACACTATCATCAAGACATTTTCTTTTAAGTCGAAAGTGCCAGAAATCGGGGGGGAACCAAGATTTTCCAGTTTTCAGAGGATATTTCCAGCTTATTGGAATCTGATAAGTGCCGGTATTCGGAAAGATTTCCCCAAATGCAGAACAGGAGAACTTTTTTTTTTTTAGTGCACTTTACATTGTTTGGGAGTGATTTTCGGATATCGTTCTCCGATTAGCTGGAAATACCCTGCCGAAAGTTGCCCAGATTTTGCTTTCTTTATTTTTCTGCTCACCTGTGAAAAATTTTAAACCAATCGGTATAAATGTGTCAAAGATTAAAATCGGGATGATAAATGCATTGCTAATCACATTTTTGCAGTGTAATAAAATAGAATTAAAACAGTTTTGATAGACCATTGCCAAGATAATCTAAACCTCAAGATTTGCGAAAATATTTTGCTCCGGATGATATTTTTTATTTTTTCAAATCTTATTCAATCATTAGTCAGAGAAATATAGTATGGGTATAGGATTAAAATAGCATGAACTCTGGTTCACGGACTCTTTTTGATATCATCTATGGTAATTCTTCTAAATTCCAATTTAATTTTCTGTAAGTAAATTTGTTAGACGCCACAAAATTTGAATAAAATTGCTTTTTTATTTAGACTTAGACTAGCGATATTCCCCCCCCCCCCCATCAAAAGTTTTAAATCTCTAAAATAATACTCCTTCCAATTCTTGAATCTCCTTCAGGCAAAATTCACCTGGCTTCAATGTATTTTTATTATTTTTTTTAAAATCTGGCTCAGCTCGGCGGATGCGATTTTTCTTTCTGTTTGAAAACTCATTATGCTCTGCCGATAGCCATCTGCAACGTTTGTAAAACATTCTGAAGCCTTCTCTTGAGTGATATATATTAGCAACAAAGAAAAAAGAAGTGCAAGTAAAACTGCTCTATCCTCGATTCACTTGTAGCTTTTGCTTAGTCTATGTCTTGCCAAACAAAATAAAGCCCGATGAGTTTAGAATGCAAAAGGGGGAGGAAATATACGAGACTGTAAGCCCCTCCCTTTAAAAAAAAAGATACTGGAGGAAAGACGTAAACCGTGTTGACAGGGGGTTTGTTTTAAGGGGTAGTGGCGTAAGTTGCTGCATGTGAATTACTCGTATGTACTGTGTTTCTATCTAGTGAAATGTTGCTGTTGAACACATCTCGTGACTTTTGTTTACGAGTACAACGATATAGTAGAATTTTGATAGTTCGATGTCAGTTTTTATATTATGGTTTTATTTTAAAGAACTTTTTTTTTATGCCCTAATAAAAGAAAAAGAAAAATTTAAGTAGCAATAGCTTTTTGTAGCAAAACAGCATGGGGTACTTTACGTTCCCAGTTTTGACAGTCGTAAATTACCAAATATAAAATACGTATTTAAACAAAATTGAAATATTCCTTTCGGACTTACTAGAATTAGGTTGAAAGTGTATCCTGATGTGCTGTAAATAAAATTATTGTAAAATGTAAAATAAACCGTTATTGGAGTAGAATAATACCTTCTAGTAGGCGTACCGAAAAGTAATGTTTTTTTAACATTAAATTTAAGCACACAAATCTTTAAAATTGTTAAAGATTTATATGGTTAAATTAAGTTTTGAATTACAAACTTTGTTCGTAATTAGGTTTTTTTTGTTATAAACAAATTGTGTTCAAACAAGGATTCAAATTTCTGACATTTTAAAACAAATATTTTGTAGATAACTCTTTTCCTTCCTTCCTTTCTCCCTCTCTCTCTTTTTTTTTTTTTTAATTAAGATATCTGAAAATAAGGGGATTGTAGCCGCCCACCCTCCTTAGAGAGCGAATTAAAAAAATGTCCTGAAATTTATTTTGGGTATTGTGTTACATTTTCCAGCAAGCTGTAGTCTCTAAAGAACCATTCTATCACATATTGGGTTAGGGTTTTATTCCCGGCTTGGGCTTGGGTTTTAACTCGTCCGTCCCTTCATAGGGTGTAACGTTGGCACCACTGGTTGCCCCATAATAAAGTGCGTTAATAAGTAATAGTGCAACTTCAATTAAAAAGCTGTTTTAATTGAAAAAACACTTCTAAGTATAACTGTACCATTTATTTGTGTTGATGATACTGCTTCTACTTTTATAGAAATTATTTCTAACCTAAAATTGTTGCATAAAATAGTTTACTCTTAAACAGAATCGTACGAGGCAAAGTAAGGTATTTTATAATTTAAAATTATTTTGTTGTTATTAAAGCTGAGTTCTTTTTATATTTGTCAAGCAGCTATGTTTGGATGTAAAGTTTTCCTTTTTTCTAGGAAACACTTATAATGGATATATATCTATGTTTTTTAAAATCTAGAACTGTTTTTTCCTCTGCTCAAGTTCTTAAAAATATGGTTATGTTTTAATCTGAATTAATAGTGTAGAATAATTCTGTACCTTAGAACCAGACTAACCTAAGTCACAATAGACTAACTTTTCAGGAATGCACCAAAACTGTAAGCAATGAACTTTAGGTCTGCAACCAGAACTAATAATTGAATCAGTCAGCAAAAAAATTATTGCCATTATTAAAATTGTATATACTTAACCCATTCATAGGTATTTCGTTTCGAATCAACGCTTTAACCTGAAAATTGTAATAAATGGACGTTCATCTGGTTCTAGGGTACAGAATTATATAGTTCCTTGGAGCTCGAGACTTCTAAATATTTTTAAGCGCCAGTAATCTACCGTGTTATGCGTGTATTGTGTGTCATGCGTATGAGTATGGTTGTGTATAGATCTTTATTTTTCCTTTCTTTGGAAATCAAAATTGAAATTAGAACTTTTAACTATTGCTGATTTTTGTATTGTTTGGGCGGGGAAATTTATGATAATAATATATTAAAGTGTGCATCATAAGATTATAGCTTCAAATGAATCGTTTTGGTCCGCCTAACATTTTGAAACTCTTACAAACAACCCAAATTGTGTTTTAAAAAACAAAATTTTATATGAACGTGAATAAAATTAATCTCACTGCACAGTTTTGACACACTCTCAGAAACCACTCGCGAAAAAACTCCTGATTTTGAAAATCCTATCTCCAACGCCGATATGCAGGGAAGCCAGCATGTGTAGACATCTGCCGAACAGCGACTTGCACCACTGTCGCTCGCAGCCAAGTTCGGTGAGTTACAAGTTCCATTTCTCTGTTTATCTACCCGATAGATCCGTCACGCCGATACTGCACAAACTATCCTTTGAGGTCCGTTTTTAGTCAGGGCTGCGGCACGCTCGCTCGAAACAAGGGGCTCCTCTTCAGATGTCTGGCGCACCTGAGGCACGGCATTGTTCTTGTGTGTGGTGGTGTTCGACATCGGCAGGAAGAGCACACCTGGTACTCGAATTTCACTCGTCTTGTTAGTCGCTAGATGGCCTTTCTCTCATTTGCTGCGGTGCCTTTCCGGAATTAGCTAATTATTCTTGAACATTAGAAAGCGGAAGAGTGATCGACTCCTCGTTATACGCGGCTGTCCAGCGAAAATGGATTAGCCGATCATGATGTTATTGGCTTAAAGTGATGACGAATAATGCGATGAACTCGAACTCTAATCGAATATACTTGTTTTCTGTTTTTGTGACGAATTTATCCAATAGTGTTCGATATAGAATTTTGCATTGAAAAATGGAATCGTTGTTTGGATGCTTCTGATACCTTGGAAAGTAGCATATACTGATCAAACTAAACTGAAAAATTGCTACTTGACTAACTTGCTGCACCGAAAACCTCGGAATTTTGCGAAACGTTTCTGCTTTAAGATAATTACTCATGAATTTTGTTTAGTTTCAGTAAATTTACTTCCTGACATTTTTCTTTGTGCTGTGAGATTTTGGTCGGAAACAATATTTTTTGTTTATTGGACTCATTCTGCTAAAATTTAATGCCCTTCTACTACTGAGTAATATTAAGAAGTTTTAAATCTAATTTTTATGAATACCATCTGTTACTCTTTAATACTTTTTGTGGAGATATTTAGTGTATGAGGAATTTTAATTAAAAAATTAAGCTTTTTGTTAAAGATCAAATAGATTTTGTTTCCGTTCCCCCTATCAATCCCTTAGTAGCCGAAATATTTTAAAACAGTTAGTTTGCACCATTTCATAAAAATAGCTGCATTGTGACTACGCCGTACAATGAGTGCCTATTTATGACGAATTTTTCCGTTATCTTCGCATCCCTTATATTTTGTCCGACATACAGCAGCTGATAATGGGAGTTGAGGAAGAAAAAGCCCCAACGTTTATCCAAAAGCCGAAACTTCGCCACGATGAAGAAGCGGATATCATCATTTTCGAATGCGTTGTGGCTGCTTACCCAAAACCGGACGTTGTGTGGTACTTCAACGACAACGTCATTAAAAAATCGAAAAGGATAGTTCCAGAAATTAAAGAATTAAGTGCCACCCGCTTTTATATCGCACTAAAGATACAAGATGCGGAGGACGAAGATTCTGGCTTGTATAAGATTTCTGTCACAAATATCAAAGGAGATGCTATCGGCTCCATCTCCGCAAATTTTAAAGGTGAGATAAGTTGTTAGTTTTCTCTTTTATACCCCTTCTTCCTCTTTTTAACCCTTCTAGATCTGGAGACTACGACCGAGGACACGAAAATTACCTATATTATGTTATAGGACGAATGTCTTAATTTGTGGACATAAAGAAAAGCCAGTTTTCTTAGAAAATTTAATAATCAGGATATATATTTTGTTAAATTTTAATTTAATTACAAAAATTTGATTTGTTTTATCATAAAAATGTTTAATTTAAGGAGAAATTATTTAATCAGGTCTGAAAGGGTTAAAGTCTAGTGAATTTTTATCAGCCTTAAACCCACGCATTTTTTTGATAATTGAAATAAAGCCACTATTATTTTTACTGCTATCTGCTGTACAGGCCTGGATTTGCCATTAGGCACGCTAGCCACTTGCCTAGAACGCAGAATTTTCAAAAACAGCTTTTCTCGTGTTTTGTCCTGTTCTGCCTCTTTCTCTTCTTTTTTAAAAAAGGGTAAAGTTAGCAAACATTTATTTTTTTAAATTTGCTGCTGTGCTTATCGAATAAATTGCTGTTCCGTCTTAATAATTTTGACAGATAGCTTCTTAAAATTACAACAATGGAAAAATTATCTACTTTTCTACAGTTTATTAAAGTTCAACTATTTTTAAATGTAATTATATGAACTGATTATGTAAGTTCAGGCCTGATTTATTGTGTGCCTAGCAAAATTTTGGGAATCTGGTCTTAGCACTTTATGTATAGGGATAGTTGGTCAGCACTAATTTGAATTTAAGTGATTTGTGGATTTTTTCAGGTCTCGGGGGGAAAAAGGGAAGAAAAGAAGAAAAATAAAAGGGTGCTTCATTAGTAATTTCTTCTGTTTTCTTTATTTCTTGAGAAGAATAGAAAATTTTAATAGAACAATTTAAAACACATTATTTTAATGTAACAATAGTACTGAAGCTTTTACCATTTTAAGTTATGAGATTTGAACATACTGAAATTTCAGATTCTAAGGTTTGAGTCTGAAAATCGACGGAATATCCAAACTGTCTCCGGGGAGATAGGCATTTGTTTCAGCGCCAAGACATGACCGCTTTTGTGCTTGGTTACTCTATTGAATTATTAGTTCTCCTAGTGTGATACTATTATAAAAATTATTCGAAATCTTTGAATTTCCAAATTTTTAATGATTCAAAAATGTTTATGTGTCAAATGCAGTGTATACACTCTGTTATTTATCATTCAAATTGGAACACTAGTTGTGTAGTTCATTTAATCTCTTTTATAAAGCTATATAATTTTATATAAAATTTTTTAGAATAGTTAAAAAATATAGTTTATTCATGAAAATATATGAGTATATTGATATTAAATTTTTTAATCCTTTCTCTCAAGAGTGGGAAAAAAAGAAAAAAACAGTTTTTGTACAAGTATCATGTAAAGTAATCATAATTATATATTTAATTCTTTAAATCTATTGTCATTGACTGTCTAATTAGTCATAAATCTCATATGGTCAATAAATTTCCCTTAAAAATTATTCGTGAAATTTTTATCAAATGGGAAAAACAAAAATTTAAAAACAGTTTTTTTCTTCATTTTCTGTTTCAGTATGAGAAACATAATTTCATGTAAATTTGTTAAAATAAAATTGGAACTTTAATTTCCAACCTATTATAAAACTAGATTTAGTTACTTAAAATACCCTACAGAATGCATTAATATATCATTTTGAATCAGTTAACATTTAGGTTCCTAAAATGAATCGAAAAGTTTTAAACTCTAAATTATTTCTACTAAATTATTTCTTTACCCACTAAATTATTTCTTTAAAGTAGTTTTTCTTTTTGTAAAAATCGTAGAAAAATATTTAAAAAAATAATACACGTAGCATCTTTTACTTTTTTAAAATTAAAAATTTGAAACTAAAAATGATAAATGTTGTAGAGTGTTCAAATTTACAAATTAGCTAATTAAACATTAATGTGACATGCATATGAAATTTCATCTTTATGGGATAAATATAGTAAAAGTGGACTTTTAAAGTATCACCATCCATTTAAAGGTAAACTGTGTATCGAAAAGGAAATACTTAATTTCTTTTTCTGATTTTTCCCCCCTTATTAGTATTTTGTAAATTTTGTTTTCAAGATAAAGTTGTTAAGAAAATAATTTTTATTTGAAAACAGAAAAATAATTCTCATATTTATCTTAAGAACAATACAACCTGAGAAAAGAGTGTGATTTGCATTATAAGTATAAAAAAAAAAAACATAATGTTTAAACTGTACAAAAAAAAATCGAAATTATTGTATTATCTTAAAAGGTTTAGTGAAGATATGGATAAAAAATGCATAGATAGAAAAATAAATAGATAAATAAATAAACCATGTCGTATTTCGGGATCTGAAATCAGGAAAATGAAGCTGCAATTCCACCAATGTTTTAACTCGTCTATTTTCTTGCGCCTGTAAAAGTCATTCAGTTGTCGTAAGAAAGTTATGACAGTGAAACGGGTTTTAAAGGAAATGTTCAACAGTTGCTTCAACGTGTTTTTTACGATAGCTCCTGTGTAAAATAATGCTTTTATTATTCCGGGGACTCGGCACAACAAGCTTTTTATTATTATTAGCTTTTTAATTGAAAATAATTTTTGGTTATCATTATGCGAATGTTAAACACATTTAACCTAACATGTAAAAAAAAAAAAAAAAAAAATAAATAAATAAAGGTCCCAATTTTGCGGCTAATGTTAAAATGCTACTCCTTTTTAATTTTAATTTTGTTTTCTCATTTTGCTTCAATTACACAATTGTACAAGAAAAGAAAACAGGGCCAGCGAATTGATTGTTATAATTTCCAGCATAATGAAAGACATGGAATATGGTACAGTTGTAATATATGTCACTTAGTGCAAATTTCAAATCTGAAAGTATTTCAGATATAATTAAAAAAAAAAAAAAAACTTTACTTTATTCTTTCATTATCTAGTTATCAGACACTCTTTTTTCCATATTAATTACTTTTAGTTAATGGTCATGTAAAAGGTTGTTTTAAATAAATAATTTTTGAGTATAAATTAATCAATAGAACTTTTGAAAGATTGGCGTTTTAAAAAGTTGAAAACATGCTTCTCCAATTTTCAGTTGCTGTTTTAAATACATTTGAGAAATTCAGGATTGTCACAGATTTTAAGTTTTGAAATTTTGCGGTGTTTATGGGGTATTAGTAGTAATAAACTTAAACACAAACATTAAAATTAGTTGTTTGCCATTCAGCGAGTTTTTTTCCATTTTTATTAAATCAAAAAAGAGGAAATATGATTTTTTTTTATTAGAAAAAACCATGTATGTTGTGAACTCATTGTGTCTGCTAAAATTAAATTTTAGCTTCAAAAATCTAAAAATGAGATATTATCACCTTTCGTGAACCAGGCTTACTGCAATTAATGTGATCACTAACGACCTTTTGCCATGTTTATGTTTGTAATTATTATTTAAAGGAAAAAATTAACTGCTATGTACTTAAAAAGCATTTAAGATTGTTCTTCCAGGGGGACATTACTTCCCTGTTTTGGGCCACAAATTAAAATAAACCAGTTAATGTAGGAACTAGAAGAAATACAGGATGTCTCTTCGTAACCAGTACTATTCACTGTAACAAACAAACTACCCATTATTATGAAACTCTTTGAAATTTATTCGTAATGTATGATTTTGCATTTCAAACTTTTCCAAAGTGGACATATTTTGCTAAATATTGAACTTCTAAGAATTTTTGCTGAAAGTTTCATTACTGACACAGGTTTATCGTTTGTTATAGTACAGCTAAAAAGAGGCATTCTAAAACTTCTCAAGAAGTTGAAGAGTCAGTTTATTTTAAATTACAGTCGAAAATCTCCTAACTACAATCTTAAGACGAAGAAACATAAAAAAAATTGTGAATTTTGTTAAAAATCTAGTAAAATATTTGGATGTTTATTTCTACACATTCATAGTAAGATAACGAAGAACATCTTAGTTATTTCGACTTTAGATAACTACTAGCTGAAGTACCCGTTCTTCGCACGGGAATGAATGGACTTTTTGATATTACGATTTGTGGTGATTACTATTCATTGTAATAAACAGATATAGCAAAGTGGATATCGCGTTATATTGTGTCCAATAATCATGCATACCGAATTGCAAGGCAATCGTTTGTACGGTGCAGAAGGCCATGCGGCGTAGCGCAATCTAGTGGCGAGTTTTAGCAAAACGGATACGGCGAAAATATTTTTCGCATTCAGATATCGATGTATACGAATTTTCATGACTATTGGCTGGACAGTCCTGAAGTTCATGTGTTGACGCGATATCTAGTGGCAAGTTATAGGAAAATGGATAGCGCCAAACTCTTCCCCGTGTTCAAATATCTATGTATACCTATTTTCATAGCGATTATTTGCACAGTCAAGAAGTGATACACTGCAGGGCCATCTAGTGGTTCAATAAAGTAATGATTTGCTACAGCGCCGTCAAGTGGCGAGTTATAGCAAAATGGATAACGCCAAAATATTCTCATTGTTCAAATAGCTATGTATACTGATTTTCATAGCGACCGTGTTCAACTATCTATGCATACCAATTTTCATAACGATCATTTGCACAGTCAAGAAGTGATACACTGCAGGGCCATCTAGTAGTTAATTAAAGTAATGATTTGCTACAGCGCCATCAAGTGGCGAGTTATAGCAAAATGGATAACGCCAAAATATTCTCATTGTTCAAATAGCTATGTATACTGATTTTCATAGCGACCGTTTGAATGGTCAAGAATTTGGCCTGCTGCAGCTAGGGATGGACGCGAGGCGGCTTTTTGCGAGACGAGACAGAGATTTACAGCTTTTTTGCGAGAGGAGACAATCATTTTTAACATTATGATATAGGGAATTTTGCGAGACGAGACAAAGCTTTTCGGCTGTTTTGCGAGACGCGAGACGCCAATTTTTCGTCTCGCGTCCATCCCTAGCTGCAGCGTCATCTAGTGGCGAGTTAAAATAATAATGCATTGCAGTGTCATCTAGTGGTGAGTAACATCAAAAGGAACGCAGTTAGAATATATTCTTCGTGCTCAAATGTGTAAGTATAAAAAATTTTATGCCGACCGGTTGAACGGTATAGAAGTTGATGCTTTGCAGCGCCATTTAGCGGCAAGTTACAGCAAAATGGATAATGAAAAATATTCTCCGTGTTCTAATATTCGCGTGTACCAAATTTCATCGAAATCGGTAGGACGATATTCGCATAGCAAACGGCTAAACGGAATAGAATTCAACGTTGTGCTGCGGCGCCAAGTTAAGGAAAACGGATAGCATAAAAACCTTCTCCATCATAAAAGACTTAGGTGAACCAAATTTCATCGTGCAACGGTGCTCAACGGTTCTGGAGTTTTTCAACCTCATAAACACACACCAACATTCATTTTTATCTATAACCAGTGTTATTATATATACCAGTCTCAAATAAAATCCAGTTTCAAATCTAAGCCTCGCCAAAGTGCCAACATACGCCATTTTGCAAGAGTTTTTTCAGGGAATCATTCGAAGCATTGACTTAAGCCCAGCAATCAATATGGGAAATGGTTCGACCGCCAAAGAGTAGCCAAAGAGAGTTATTTGAAAATTGGAATCCCTTAATACAGCCGATTTTTTTTTTAAATTATCAACTATAATGTGTTTTATTCATCGTTACTCCGATGTACTAAATGAGAAGATTTCAATTTTCCAAAATTTGGCGGAATTCCCCCAACTTAAATCAATGTACTCAATTGGCGAGAATTCTGAAGTTAGATCGCTTGAAATCCCTTAATAACTGCATTATTTCTTCACGGATCATTAAAATTTAACGCTGTATTCTAATAAAACCTTTGCACTTGTTTCCAAAAATCTATTTCCTTAAGCCCTCAATAAATTGCGCAAAGCCGAAAACTGTGCAAACCGCTAGAACTCACTTACTCAAAATCCATATTTCAGCCATTTTATTTTTTCGCCAAACTAAAAGAATTTACACATTAGCCTCGGAAATCTTCAATTCTTATTGTTTTGCGTGTAAAGCATTACATTCATGCTCCGATTTCCCATGCACACGATATTATAATTTAAAAAAAAATAACCTGACGAATATAAACTAACAAAAAAAAAATCATTATTATTCTTTTATTTTTACTTTGAGAATTTAAAACATTTTATTCGGCAAAATCGCCACACATGGCAACCACGATCCTTATTTCACACTTTTTTCACTACAGGGGTTACAATTACGGAAAGCTTTTTGCGTGAAGAGCATAAAAATTCTCTTAAATTCCGGGAACGGGTGGACTTTCAAAGTTTTAAAGTGGACTACGATTTATTCTATATTATTTTACATATCTGTGCTAAATTTCAGACCGATAGGTTCATTTATGTGGATTTGTATACGAACGACATTTTATTCGGCAAAATCGCCACACATGGCAACCACGATCCTTATTTCACATTTTTTTCACTACAGGGGTTACAATTACGGAAAGATTTTTGCGTGAAGAGCATAAAAAATCTCTTAAATTCCGGGAACGGGTGGACTTTCAAAGTTTTAAAGTGGACTGTGATTTATTCTATATTATTTTACATATCTGTGCTAAATTTCAGGCCTTTAGGTCCATTTTTGTGGATTTGTATACGAATCAAATCCACAAACAAACAAACAAACAAACAGAATTTCATTTTTATTTATAAGATAGATGAGTGCTTTTTTTCGCTTTTGGACGGTGCGGGTGGGGGTGGGGGAATGGTTTTTTCTTAAATGTAGTTTTAAGAATGGAAAATCACTTTTGGTGTAGTGGTGGGATTTCTGAAAAAGTATCAAACATACGTATATTTAATGCATTTGTGTTGTGTAAAATTTCTATTAAGCCTGTTGTTTTTCTAAATTATTTTTCTTTTTTCTTTACAGCTGTGGAAGAGCAAGACCCGTAAGTAAATTTCATTTTATTATTATGACGTGAATATATAAATTATTTGTACTGAAAAGAATTTTGTCTGATTGTTAGCTTTTCATTGTTCCATAGTTTCATAATCAATGTTAAACTAGAATTTAGCTAGCGTTTTACCTTTCTTTAAAGCTTTAAAAAACTTTCATTAATTGATTTTTTTTTTAATACCTTACCAAGTTGTATGAATTAAAGAGATTATAGCCCTAAAATCAATTTCTCAGTTTTCTATCTTTTAAATCGATTAAACATGGAATTTCATATAGTAATATGTTAAGAATTTTTTTTTCTTTTTGGAGGCAAAGGGCTGAAATTTTTATTGTTGCTAAATTTCCGTTGTTCGCTCTTTTCTGTGTACGAATGAAACGTCGTATTACTTTGACAGCTTTTAATGCAACTTTGTCAGACAGACGTAGGACGGAACGTAAAAAATAAATTTTCGATTTTGCCCTTAAACAGAAAAGTTGTGTCATGGTGTGTAGGTTACCTGTGCAAATTTTCGGAAAAAGCAAAAAATATTTATCTTCCATTTCCAATTCAACGGTGAATTTTTGAAGATTTTTACCATATACCGTATGCCCGCTAAAGATCCTCGCTATCCTCTTAACTTCGGAACGGCTGCTGCTATATTCATACAACTAATTACTAGGTTGCCATGCACTGCTGAATGAAACCGCCTACTGCGCCACCTGGTGGAAAACTGCGGAGTTATCATTTGCATCTTGAAAACGGAACGAGATAGGGGGAAAAAAGTGATCTACAAAATTGTAGAGCCTAATCGATTTAGTACGAAAAGACACAACGTGGACATTAATGCGAAAAATAGAACGGTTAAAACGAGTGTTTGTTTTTTGTGGTTTCCTTCTACTTAATGTCTGCTAACTGCATTCGTCTTGTCTGCTTCGCTAATGATACCCTTTCAAAACGGCACTTGTAATGATACCTCCAACCTGATCTGAAACCCCATTTAAAACTACTGCTAAGAGCACGTATTTTGTCTAGTGTTTGACACTCTGAAAGAGTTAAATATTCACAACTGGCCAACATGTAAAGTCATGTTAAAATATTGTATATGGTTGCGAAATAATAATTTAAAAAACATTAATCTAAGTGTATCATAAATCGCGAGTACAGTACTAGAAATAATCGAAGAAATTTTGTACACAGCATCGATTCCTTTTATTTTGCGCATTATCCGCACCTACAATGGAAAGTAAAAAAACTGTAAAAATGTATTCTGGCATGAAAACACTGTCAGCAACAACATTAGAAACAAAGGTTAAAACACCGAAGAAATTGTTTGACATTTCTTCATGCAAGTTTTTTTTTTTTTTTTTTTTTTTTTTTTTTTTTGAGAAATGCTTTTGTCTAATGTCTGAAAAGATCCCTCAAATAGAAAGGATTTTTCTTGTAGAACAAATGACACTTAGAGCAATGTACATATGCACAGTTAACTCGAAAACAATTGTAAAGCTATGGAAAAGAGTTGCGAACTCTTCCGATTTTATCGAAATATTTTCCACAGTTAATTTTTACTTAGCAGTTTAAGCTTAAAATAAGTCTGCATTCTAAGTAAAATAGAATTGTTTAAAAACTGTGATAGAAAATTTTCGATAAAGTCGGAAAATTTGACAGCTATTGCCAGCAGAAAGGAGAAAATCTAGAAGCAATATTCCGTAAAAGAACCGCTTCCCCGTCTGCTACTACATCTCAGCTCACTTTTCCTGATTCAGATTCTGATATAGATCCAAACTACAGTGACCAGTAGCATAGCCAGGGATTTTTTTCGAGGGTGGCTGAGGACTCAAAAACCAGAAAGCAGCGTAACTCATAAAAATTGATATAACATATCTCTTTTGGGAGGTCCGGTGAGGGGAATCATCCCTTTATTTTGCCTAAAAGTGTTCGTGTGTAAAAATGAATAAAAAAAAAGAAAGAAAACTTCAAAAGATCATAAATTGAGTTTAAAATCTTTGCAGTTGGAAAAACATACATTATATAGAAAAAAAATAAATTTGCCTTAGCGCGTAGCTGAACCTCGAATTCCTCAAATCTTGTCAAATATACCCCTAGGGATAACAAGGGAAACTTTCAAATTTATCCACAAATACGTAATTTTCTTCATATCCTAACTTTATTCAATTTGGGGTTGGCTGCATCCCCATCAGCCACCCCCCGCACTACGCGCCTGATAGTGACATAGATTATTTGAAGCCTTCAGCATCCAAGTTGACATAATCTGAATAAAAAATACGTCTCGATCAAGGCGATACCAGCAGTAGCTTTAGCTGGAGTTTCAGATCGGGCTGGAGCCATCATTGCAAGTGCTGTTCTGGAAGATTTAGGTATGATTAGCGAAACATACACGTCGAATGTAGTTGACAGACACAAAGATGTACGAAATCACGAAAAAGCAAATGCTCGTTTTAACCGTTCTATTCTTTGCATTAATGTTCACAAGTCGTCTTCTCGTAATAAATCGATGATGCTTTACAACTTTGTAAATCACTTTTTCCACCTATCGTTCCGTTTTCAAGATACAAATGCTAACTCTGCAGTTTTCCACCAGGTGGCGCAGTAGGTGGTTTCATTCAGTAGTCTATGGCTACTTTACTTAACAATCTCTTCTATGAATATAACAGCAGCCTTTCCAAAGTTAAGAGGAGGGCGTAAGCCTTTAGCGGGCATACAGTGCAGGGATGTTAATTCTGCGCCGATTGCGCCGAGCTGCGCCGAAACACAAATTCTTGCGCCGAACTGCGCTTTTAGCCGATTTTTGCGCCGGTCTGCGCCGAATACGTCATTTTGACTCTTTTAGGGTGCGCCGAAACACAAATATTGCGCCGAACTGTGCTTTTAGCCGATTTTTGCGCCGAATACGTCATTTTGACTCTTTGTTAAATTTTTGCCACGCTCATTTATCTTTTAAAGCTCGTATGGAAAGCTAGTTAGCAGTAAAGCAAGATTCAAACTGCGTACGAAAGCTGCATTCCGAAGCCATTCTACCCGCCCCGGATCGGACCAGTCGGACTTTGTTAGTCACCTCAATCAGGGCCGGCCAGATACGCAAACAAGTAATCATCGCAAAGGGCACCGTTTTTTGTTTATGAAGGGGCACGATTTCCAACTTAAAATCATAAAAGCAATTTTGAAAAAAGTAAAAGGGACGTCTTTTTCTACGTTTGCAGGGTGGAGTGGGTGTCATGTACCGCAGGGCCGCCCCTGATCTAAACCAGACCGGTCCGTAAAGAAAACAGTATATTACGGTGACGTCCCAGCCCCTAAAAAATCACGGTTTATGACCCGGCCCGTAGCAAGAATGAAAATTGGAAGCATGACCGGTTTAGAAATCAGAATCTAGGCTGTCTGAATTAATAGAATATTTCATTTCAAAATAATCCGGAAATCCGCTGCCAGTGGTGTAGTCGCGGGGGGTAGAGATCTGTGCGGGCCCAGGCTTTTGCAGCACGATTCATTCAAGGCACGGGCTGACCTCAGCATTTTCTAGAATGGACCGGAACAAGCGTATACTCTTAAAGACGGTCCTCTGCGCTTGCAAAATCGAGCCTTTCCGGAAATTTTTGCTCTCCTAAAATTTGGACAAGACCAAACGATTGGCTTGTGATTCTCCCCCCCCCCCCCTCCTTAAATCATGATTAATATACCAGCTGGACCGGGTCTGAATTTTTTATTTTGATTAAATGCCGGGCCGGGCTAGACATTTTCGGCCCGTGAAGATCATGAGCGGGGAGATGCCGTCTCACTACTTTTTCATTCGAGCTTATGTCAGCAAAAGTAAGCGTTCTTCACTTTTCATCATGGACGCATGATTTTTGAGTCTTCAGTTGCGAGTGTTCCTAAACCTTTTTTCTTAAAACTACACCACTGTTTTTCTTTTTGTGTGTGTGCAGGCTCTACGAGAGGGGGCAGACGGGGCGACGCCCCTGGGCCCGTGTTCAGCCAAAGTGCGTCCGCAAATTTTTCAGAATGTGTTACGAATTTCATTTATAGATCCGTAATTAAAATCTTTATTTTAAAATAGACTAAATTTTGAATACATAATTCTAGAATGATATAAACGGCAGAAATGTTAATTCTACCATTTAAATATTAGTATTTTTACAACCTTCGAACATGCATTAAAAGTACCATTGCATATAAGAAATACTTCCCTCCCACTCTCTTTCCATTTAGCATTTATATGAAAACCATTAAAAAGAGCAGTTTCACACACACACAAAAAAGAATTCCTTCCGTCCATGTAAATCCATGTATTGTTTTTACCAAGTTGCTGATAGCATAGCCTGTATACACCCTTTTTTTTTCCAGAGCTTTCCTAAAGTGCTTTCAAATAGTGTTTTGCTTTTAGCAAAATGGTGTTTGCTTGCAAACTTTGCTTTTCTTGTATGCATTTATTGTGTTCCTAAATCTTCAATTTTATGCTCCAAAATCATGTTAATTCTGATCTCGAATCTTAGTTTTCCTCTCGGAAACTATTTTTTTTGTGCTCCCGAGGTGCTCCCAAATGGAATTTTTCTGCTCCCAAATAGAATTTTTCTGCTCCCAAATGGAATTTTTGTGCTCCCGAGGTGCTCCCAAATGAAATTTTTTCTGCTCCCGGGGTGCTCCCAAATCGAGTGTTGGAGTTAACATCCCTGTATGGTAAAAGTCTTAAAAATTCATCCACTAATTGGAAACGGAAGATATTTTTTTGTTTTTTCCTAAACTTCGCACAGATAATCTACACACCCTGACACAACTTTTCTGTACTGACTAGGGCAAAAACTAAACCAAAGTTTTCCTTCTATGAATAAAGCATTAACACTGTCAATGATAATTCCAAAATATGGACATTTTTTATGGTCTCAGTTGTGGCAAGCTTCTGTGGATTGAAATATTTTGTTGTAATTTTCAATGTTTTTTAGGGCATACAAAAAAAAAAACCTACCGAAAGCGGTTTTTTAAAGTTTTTCTGTAGACATCCAAACAGTAGTAGCATTGAAAAATTAACTTCAACCAAATATATAGCCCCTGTCTCAAGTGACAAAATTACTGACAATATATTATAAATTAATTCAACAAACAGTGCAAAATTTTCCTAAGCGAACTAGCTCTTAGCGGAGATCCCCCCCCCCTCCCACAGCATGATATCCCCCTCCAGGAAGAAACGTACCGCTATCCTTTAGGTTAGGCGATAAGAATTGTTCTGCCTGACACACTCATTCCTAACAATTTCTATGGGTTTGTTTGCCAGGAGAGAACAGTGATGATGTGTCATTTAGGGCTACATGTGTCTTTCCTGGAGTCTCCCTGCCACAATTAGGGCCCTCATCAGATTTGTGGAGACTTCTGAATATTGGAATCTCTCGCAAACTGCTAGCGACCGACGAGAGGACTTTTGGAACCATGGATTTAACGTGCACGTACAACGTACGTACCTATCGTCTTCAGTGGTATGTCGTATTTGAACCCGCATCCTGCACAAGGATCAGTTTAGTTAGTTTTTCTTTCAAGGAAATTGAAGTGGCTTCATATCGAGCCATCGAAATTCCGCCGAAGCAGGGCTTGTTTTGATTTTTCAGTCATTTGTTAAGCCCTTGCCTGCATTAAAATATGCGATTTGCACAATTTCATCGTGATTAAGATTGATGTGAAGATAATCATCTTAATGAGACCCGTCCCATTCTCTTTCCCTAAGAGATTTCTTGAAATAGACATGATGGATGATTTCCTGCCCGCCACATTTTAAACATTGACGTAGGTCCCTCTGTAGCTCCATTTTATTTTTTGAGGGGCGCGTGTTTGAACAGTTGTTACTGTGTGCATTTTACCAAGGTCGACTGAATTCTTGCCAGAACACCTGTCCTGTTTATCAGTTTCTTTTCAAACCTTCCGTTTTGAACAATGTCTCTTGAATTTTCTTACATTAGCATGCTAGGCGGTGGTAGTGTTTATCTTTAATATGTCCTAGTTTAAAGTTTCCCTTTCTTTCATTTCATCTTTTAGTTGTTTGACCTTGTAGTGCAATTTTTGTAATCTGTTAGAAAAAAAAATAGTTTGATATATCTTTAACAGATATCTGTTGTAATATGTCTTGTTTCTGTAATAGAATTTTAGAGATTACGAAGAATATTTTTTTTACTTCCTCGTACGAAGTAAAAAATCTCCCCCAAAACTTAAGAGTACATTAAGACTCTAAGTAAAGTCATTGTTTGGGCCATGTCCAAAATCTCGTCAAGATAAATGAGCATACTATCTATCACAGTAATAATAATGTTCAAATAAACATCGTTTTTCCGTACGTGCAAGTAATTTTTTTTTCTTTCCCTCATTTATTTCTTTTATTAAAACTGTGATCTTTACTTTTAAATTACTTAGATTCAAATTCCTCTGCCAAATTAAATGTTTAAAAATATTAATAAAGAATTTCATTTATATGCATATATAAATGGCTAGAAGGCTACAATTACTATATAATTTTGAGAATCTTCAGTTTTACGATTCAACTGTATTTGAACTCTATTCCAAAACTAATGCTAACACTCACGTAAAAGCTAATGTATTTATACCAAATTTTAAATGTTTTTTAAATTCCTCTGCTGATAATTCGTTAAAATATTTATATTTGATTAACTTATCATTGCAATAATTAAAAAATAGTAGAAACATAAAAAGTATTTTAAATGTATATTAAGGAAAAAGAAAAGGATTCTAAATATCCAGTTTTTTAAATAGGTTTATATGATTAGAAGGATATCCTAGATTTGTTTTATAAGAACTCTGAAAACTTCTTTTTTCTATTTATTCTTCTTTTATCTTTTCTTTGAAAATTTAATTATGTTGTTAAGAAGCATTTTAAGCAGAAAAAAGTAGTTTATGGCTCAAAAGCAAGATTTAAAAATGACAAATAGAGAGCCTAAAAGTTTCAGCGAATTCTCGGAATATTTCGTCAATGCGCATAACCTAGAAACATTCAGTAATTCTACTTTGTTTATAAAACATGAGTTCCTCACCCTGTTGCCAAACTATTTTTGAAAAACTGCCGTAATAAACGTCTTTCACAAAACCCCGCACAAAAAACATATCTTTGGCTTCTTGATTATTTGTGTTGTGGCCTGTCCAAATAATCAGTCACGTTTCCTCTGGCCATTTACACCGCGAGTATGTATTTTACAAGAAATGCTGCGGCATATTTTTGGCGTTTATTACTTTTGGCACATTCTGAGATCTCTCTCAAAAAACCTCTTGATTCGTCACATTTCAGAACTAGACCGCACGGCAGAATGAAATCGTTGTGCAAGGGTGCCAAGTTAGCGCTGTTCTCACTTCTGAATGTTTTGCAAAGTGTTCCATTAATTTTAATTCCATACGACGACTGTCGTCCGTTTTTTTTGGGTTCCAGGTGGTGGAATTTAGATAAAATCTTCAATGAATGAGCGTTACATAGCCTGCAGTTTGAATTACTGGGATGTCATTTAACGTCAGTTCTCACTTTTCTATGTTTTAATAATCTCCATGCTCCGGGATTAATCATTTTCGCCAGGAAAATTGTTGAGGGATCGGATGAGTTGATTGCTTTTAAAGTGCTTTGTGCTCTTTTGTCATCCCTAAAAATTCTCACTTGTTTTTATTCGAAAACTTAATTTTCTTATTTGATACTAAAAGATAGAGCCCTTTGTCTAGGTAATTACCACGAGCACTAGAAAAAACATTTCACAAAAATGTGTCTACACTCAATATATTTAATCTTCGTCCACTTAAAATAAATAAATTCATATTCAATTTTTTATTATGTGCCGAAATTGAATTTCATGCTCTTCTGGAAACGTGCGGAAACTTTTCGCATTCGGACGATTTCGTTTTGTGAGAACAGCCTCTCTTATATCAATGCTTCATACAATGGAAATTACTCTATTTATGAAATAAATAAATGAATAAACTGTGTGGGTAATCTTAGAAAACTATTTTCATCTCGATGTTTCGGGATTAATCATAGGAATCGCAATTTTCCCTTCAAAGCCAGATAACCGTGACTTCAATATGACGCCAATATCGGTTGCGTCATCTAATTTTGTCACGCATTTTTTACTCTCGGAAATAAAATAGAGCTGAAAATAGCGAAAAATCGCTTGAAAATTAGGGAACGGATGAATTTTCAAATTTTTAAAGTAGCTCAGATTATTTTCTATATTTTTATACATAATTATGAAAAATTTCAAGATTATCGTACTAATGGTGAAGATTTTTATTACATTTTTTGTACTTAACACTTTAATCTTTTTGGAGTTATGGTAGTAAAGTTTTATTTTTCTGTGGTTGAACCGGAATTGTTCTTGAATCAGTGTCAGGGAACTATATAGTAGAATTAGGGGGATCGGGAAATATTGTCATTTTTTCTTCTGCCAAAACTACTGAAGCTAATATTGCGAAATCTGGTATGGAACTTTTCAACGTAGGAGGGCTAGATTAGGCAGCATTTCCCAAAATTCTTAATTTAGATTAAGAGAACGAAATATTCTTTTCGCATATGTCTCCCTCAAAGAAAAGAAGAGAGAAATATCGATGCTGTCGTTGCTATTTCATCTGGAGTTATGAGTGCTGAAATTTGGCAAACATTTTACAGTAAGTACATCTGAGTTTCATAGGTCATACGTTTACCGTTTGTAAGATTATAATAGTCCTGGACCTAGCTACAGTTCTGTGGGAAAGTTTGAGTATGGAGAATTTTTTTTCAGAAATGTTTAATAGGTGCCTTAGAAAGTATTTTCGGCTTGGGTGGACATCCGCCACCTGGTACATTTTCTGGCTATGACGTCATCAAAGATGGCGGCCGCTCGATCACAAAATTGCTCATATCTAAGTTAATACTTGACCAATTAGCATAAAAATTATGTCAATATACTGAAATTAATATTTGTAAGATGAAAATAGCAATGGTTTTTAGCTGTTGACATAAATTAATAAACAACAAGTTAATTTGTTATACTATTTTCGATTACAACATAGACATATAATACCGTGAATTATAAAAAATGATTATAATGAAACTGCAAAAGGATTGTTACATATTGAATCTAACCCCTTACTACCACACTTACGGAAAGAGCAACAGGTTTCTTCATTTGCCGTACAATTACAAGAGGATTTGAAACATTTTAAGCAATTACATGCCCCAATAAAATCAGTTTGATATTTCTGTAAATTCTTTTCTGGCACTAAATCATCTTCTATTACTATGAAATGCTGGTAGCATGATTTTGTGGATGGTACTTGAAATCCTTATTGTTTTGTTTTCATATCGTGTTTTGCCCAGTGTAGAATACAAATCATCGCCGATCTTAAACACATTTAATATATTTTCCTTTGCATATTGTGAAACCAGTGCTTTTGCTAGCAGATTGTGCAATGGATTAGGAAGTATAACAAACGGGTTACCTTTTTGTAAAATATATTAAACATTGAGGTCACCTTTGCATCTAGGCTCTGGGTTTGCTTCTTAGAAAACTCATGCTGGATGTCCAAACCGTCGACAATAGCAATGGAGCCTGAAATTTCCCGAACTAGATTTGATATCATCAGACGCTCATGATGTTTTATCTCCCATTCTGGTACAAACTGCTTTTGCTTAGTACGCCCTATGATACTACATGAGCTTTTTTGGGATCTATTAATGGTTTGTTCTAATGCAACGTCCGCTGCAACATCTGAAAATTTATGTTCATACCGTTTCACAACATTCTTTACCTTCATGAACATTTCATGCATCTCCGGGGCTGTCTTGGGTAGTCTTCTCATGTCTTCCAAATATAAATAAGCCCATCGTTGATAGTTTACACATTCAAAGGCACAAAATATTGGTAGAAGTGTTTGTACTGTGTCTAGATGCAATTCCTAGAGACCTTGTCTATCAGAACGAATCAAATTTTTTTTTAGAAGCTGGAGCAATTTCAGGAAATTATTCCAGTACAAAAACTATTCTGATGTTTGACGTCCTTGTTCAACAAATTTCAAAAAGTCTGTGAAGAGTTTCTCCACTTTGACATCTACATCTATATAATTTATTTTGTTTTTTTCCATGCCGAAAAAATATTCTGCTTGTGGCAATTCTTATGAATACAACTTTTCAAACTTAGATTCATAGGACTCAATGGAATGTTCTTCCAAAAAGGACTTCACTTGCAATCGAATCATCGTTTCTCCCAACATAAACATCCCTTTGATTCCCCTCATACAGTTTTTAACCATGTAAAACAGTGTCTACCACATTTAATTCAAACACTGAGAATTCAATATACACAATGGTTATTCCACTTCCCCAAAGATATTTACCTATACAACTATCCACAATTTTAGCCTTGTGGAATGCCCACAACATCGATACAATATTTGTAAATCTATTTGGATTGATTAGCAGGACTTCACGTGCAATAGCATAGTTTCATCACAGGTTACTGGTAAGTAGTGTTGGTTTAACTGGTCAAAGACATTATTGAAATTTAACAGAATTGTGTAAACATTTGCATGCTGATTTACTGGGTTCGCAATTACTGGCAAAAATCCAACTTGCTTTTACTATAAATCTTCTTTTGAAGAAAGTGCTTGGAAAGAACTCCGCGATGGTACAAGATATTCAAAGTTTTCTTCTGGAGTGGAAAAGTCGTAATCAATAATAACATCAGAACTGTGGGAAATAGGTTCTGCAATTCTTAAAAACTGCCATAAGATGTCTAAATTTTCGTATTGCTTTATCCATTGTAAATAAATCTGAGTTAGCTTCGTAATCGCTTGGGAGATTAGGACGTTTTTCAAGTTTGTAATACGATTGTAACTTTTGGCATGGAAGAAGTTCTTGAATTGGTTTCAAACCTCGTGTGATACCAGTCTTCGATAAACATGGTTTAAATGGTATATCCAGCGATTTGTCTTGAAAAAGATCACACATGTTATGAGAAGAGAACCTCCTATACCAGATAAGGTACATTCCTCATGATCAAAATTACCGAAGGCTTCAATTGTCTATGAATCAATCTTGAAATGACTGGAAATTGATACTTCATTAGGAGACTGCTTAAGAGCGTATTGTGCAAGATTATGATGGTGACGAATCGCTTCACGTAGCTCACACCAATACCTAGATGATTTAGCTTGTTATCAATGCTTCGTTTTTACACGTCTCGTGCATTGTTTCCCCCAGCATCATATGCAATGGCGTTTTTACGCTCCGCGATCTATGTTGTAGTATATGATTTCCAATAACACTCGTGCCTTAAGGTACCACTTCTGTGAATGCATCTTTTTTTCCCGTTCGTCTGGATTAAAGTCTTCATCCTTTTCTCTTTCAATGATATCAGCTTCCTTGATGGAATTTTGATCTATACCAAATAACGTACTGAAAAAGTTTATGAAAACTTTTGGTATTTTACTCTTAGTCCAAGAGCTTGTAAGGTCCTGAACATCACCAAATTTACCACTGAGCCTAAAGTCTAGCTTCTGCAGTGAATATCTCAATAGAATAGCACATTCTGTTAGAGGATTGCAACTTCTTTGGACTTCTGCTACTTTTTCTGTTTGAAGAGACGCAGAAAAAAACATGACTGGTTTATTTGCCTCTTTAGGTTTTGCAAACGTTATCTCATTTCCAAAATAATCACATAACATTAGTTTTAGCTCCTTGTTACTGACTTTGTTGTCTTCATTTTGTATATTAAATTTGTCTCTAATGTAACTAAGGGTTAATCCATAACCTTTATGTAGTCCAGATTTGATATCATCAACTATAAGGGAAAAGGCTGTAATTCTTTTTGAAATCTGAGGGGTACTCTCTTCGCTTGCTTCAAGTTTTCGTTTATACCTCAGTAAGTACCCAGAAGTACAATTTTCGTAACATAATAGATCAGCACCAAAAAAACTTGGCATATCCTCCAAGTCACAAGCACGAGTGAAAACATCATCTAGTAGTGCTGTAAAAGTAACGACAAAATGACTATCCGTATGTATTTGTTACTTAGATGTTCGCTATTCGTTACTAAGTATTCGTTACTCGTTACTTTCGTTATTACTAATAGAATCGGTAATAGGGTGTTATATGTGCCCCATAACAACACATCCGGGACAGTGTTGTTATGGGTATATGCCGCCCATACATAAACCCATAACAAAACCTAACCAAAAAGAATTTTTTTTAGCGAAGTTGTACAAAGTTGTATTTAGAGCTTATTTTCTCTGATTTACAGATTGTTTTTATACACATTTATGGTTTTATACAATGCTAAATTATCCGAATTACTGAGTACACATAGAAATCTTCCAAAGACATATGCCATTCTTTTTTTTTCTCAACCCCCCCTTTTTTAAATTCTGAACGCTGGTTTAACCTGTTCATTCTTATCATAAAATGTGTAAAGGAAAGCTTGTGACTCGTGTTTTTTCTGAGAGCGGGTTCTCGAATACTGAGATCCAGGGATTGGGCCACATATATAAAATTCACAGGGCAGGGGATCTCAGTATGATACCAACTACTTTGCGTCTCTACAAGCATAATATCTTTATTATTTGTGAGTTCTTATTTCATATCAAAAACTTCTTTTGCTGGACCATTTTTCGAAGTAAATTAAAAATTACCATATTTTAAATTAAAATTGTTTAATTCAGTGAGAATTATCTATTTTTAAGATATTTCCAGTTCTATTTCTGCACTTTTGGGATGAAAGGGTTAGCCCCTTCTGTGGGTGCATATATGAGAGCATTCTTTAAACAAAAATTATCACTCCTTTCATACAGAAAGAATGGTTGCACCGGACTATGCGTATTCCATGAGTTCATGGAATAAAATGTACCATAAAATAGGGCAGATGCCCCCCTAAACGCCGACATTTTAGAAACATACTGAACTTTATTGAATTACTAGCTGAAGTACCCGTTCTTCGCACGGGAATGAATGGACTTTTTGATATTAATATTTGTTGTGATTACTATTTATTGTAATAAAGAGATATAGCAAAATGGATATCGCGTTATATTGTGTTCAATAATCATGCATACTGAATTTCAAGGCAATCGTTTTTACGGTGCAGAAGGCGATGCGGCGTAGCACAATCTAGTGGCGAGTTTTAGCAAAACGGATACGGCAAAAATATTCTTCGCATTCAGATATCGATGTATACGAATTTTCATGACGATCGGCTGAATAGTCTTGAAGTTCATGTGTTGACGCGACATCTAGTGTCAAGTTATAGGAAAATGGATCGTGCCAAACTCTTCCCCGTGTTCAAATATCTATGTATACCTATTTTCATAGCGATTATTCGCACAGTCAAGAAGTGATACACTGCAGGGCCATCTAGTGGTTAATTAAAATAATGATTTGCTACAGCGCCGTCATGTGGCGAGTTATAGCAAAATGTATAACGCCAAAATATTCTCATTGTTCAAATAGCTATGTATACTGATTTTCATAGAGACCGTTTGAATGGTCAAAGATTTGGCCTGCTGCAGCGTCATCTAGTGGCGAGTTAAAATAATAATGCATTGCAGTGCCATCTAGTGGTGAGTAACATCAAAAGTAACGCAGTTAGAATATATTCTTCGTTCTCAAAAGTGTAAGTATAAAAATTTTTATGCCGATCAGTAGAACGGTATAGAAGTTGATGCGTTGCAGCGCTATTTAGCGGTAAGTTACAGCAAATGGATAGTGAAAAATATTCTCCGTGTTCTAATATTCGCGTGTACCAAATTTCATCGAAATTTGTTGGACGATATTCGCATAGCAAACGGCTAAACGGAATAGAATTCGACGTTCTGCTGCGCCACCTAGTGAAAAGTTAGAGGAAAACGGATAGCATAAAAACCTTCTCCATGATAAAAGACTTAGGTGAACCAAATTTCATGGTGATCGGTGAAACGGTGCTGGAGTTTTTCAACCTCCTACACACATACCAACATTCATTTTTATCTATAACCAGTCTTATTATACGTATATACCAGTCTCAAGTAAAATCCAGTTTCAAATCTAAGCCTCGCCAAAGTGCCAGCATACGCCATTTTGCAAGAGTTTTTTCAGGGAATCATTCGAAGCATTGACTTAGCAGCAATCAAAATGGGAAATGGTTCGACCGCCAGGCATTTATTTGAAAAGTGGAATCCCTTAATACAGCCGCATTTTTTAAATTATCAACTATAACATGTTTTATTCATCGTTACCTCGATGTACTAAATGGGAAGATTTCAATTTTCTGAAATTTGGCGGATTTCCCCCAAGTTAAATCAATGTACTCAATTGGCGAGAATTCTGAAGCTACATCGCTTGAAATGTCCTAATAACTGCATTATTTCTGCACGGATAGTTAAAATTTAATGCTGTATTCTAAGAAAACCTATACACTTGTTTTCAAAAATGCTATTCCCTTAAGCTCTCAGTAAATTGAGCCAAAAAGCCTAAAACTGTGCAAACCGCTAGAACTCACACTCTAAAAATCGGCCTATCAGCCATTTTATTTTTCGCCAAACTAAAAAAAATTACATATTAGTCTCGGATATCTTCGATCCTCATTGTTTTGCGCATAAAACATTTCATTCCTGCTCTCATTTCTAATGCGCACACGATATTATAATTAAAAAAATAACCTAAAAAAATCATTATTATTCTTTTATTTTTACTTTAAGAATTTAAAACATTTTATTCGGCAAAATCGCCACACATGGCAACCAAGATTCTTATTTCACACACTTTTTTCACTACAGGGGTTAATATTACGTAAAGCTTTCTGCGTGGAGAACATAAAAAATCTCTTAAATTCCGGGAACGGAAATTAAGGGAACCCTTCAATAGGAAAACGTTTTTAAGTGGAGTTTCAAAGTTTTAAAGTGGACTATCATTTATTCTATATTATTTTACATATCTGTGTAAAATTTCAGGCTGACAGGTCCATTTTTGTGGAATTGTATACTACCCAAATCAACAAATTGACAAGCATAATTTCATTTTTATTTATAAGATAACCTACGCTTGTTTTTAAAAATACCCTCTCATTAAATTGCGCCAAGCGCTAGAATCATAGAAAATCTGACACACTTTCAGATTTTTAAATACGCACTAAAGTGCTATATATAAAAAGAGTTATAATCCATGGGTCTTCCCTATTTTCGTTCCTTCTTTTATTAAGTTGGAAAGTGTATCATTATTCATGAGTGTGATTAAACAAAATTAAAATTGATATTTCTAACATCCTTTTTTCTGGATGTAATACATTAGATGCAGAAAAGCTGCTCTGAAAAATGCACAATTCCAACTGAATGAAAATTTCAAAAACTTTACGCAGGTGTATTCATAACCCAAATAGCAGACGATTAAATTACGATAAATAGCGCCAAGCGTTAGAATCCTCCTCAAAATCGCGAGAATGCTGAAGATAGATCGCTTGAAATCCCTTAATAACTGCATTATTTTCGCAGGGATCATTAAAATTTAACGCTGTATTCTAATAAAACCTTTGTACTTGTTTTCAAAAATCCGTTTCCTTAAGCTCTCAGTAAATTCGCCAAGCCGGAAACTGTGCAAACCGCTAGAACTCACTTTCTCGGCATTTGAGCCATTTTATTTTTTCGCCAAACTAAAAAATTTTAACATATTAGCCTCGGAAATCTTCAATTCTTATTGTTTTGCGTATAAAACATTTCATTCCTGCTCCGATTTCCCATGCACACGATATTATAATTAAAAAAAATATAACCTTACGAATATAAACTAACAAAAAAAAAAATCATTATTATTCTTTTATTTTTACTTTGAGAATTTAAAACATCTTATTCGGCAAAATCGCCACACATGGCAACCACGATCCTTATTTCACACTTTTTTCACTACAGGGGTTACAATTACGGAAAGCTTTTTGCGTGGAGAACATAAAAAATCTCTTAAATTCCGGGAACGGGTAGACTTTCAAAATTTTAAAGTGGACTATGATTTATTCTATATTATTTTACATATCTATGCAAAATTTCAGGCTGATAGGTCCATTTTTGTGGATTTGTATACAACTCAAATCCACAAACAAACAAATAAACAAACAAACAAACAAACAAACAAACAGAATTTCATTTTTATTTATAAGATTTTAATACCAGTGGCTTATGCAGGAGTGGGCATAGAAATCCCGGGTCCCTCCCAATTTTTTATATATTTTTTAAACAATTACTTTAAAAATGTGTTTAGGTTTCCATGCTAAATATTTTTTTTAGTTCCAAATAATATTTTAAATAATAAAAATGTGTGAATTCGTTTACTTTATAAAAATATATATTTTTAAAAGGTGTATTTAAATAATTTGTTATTTATTACTCATATTTAGATTCTAGATTTAAAAAAAAAGAAAAAGTTAAGTTTGCAATCCTGCTTCGGAACCACCCTGAAAGAAAGAATTCTGATTGCACCACTATTTAGAACTAAAATGTTAGAAAGCCCGAAATTAGCACCCCTTACTAACATGCTTCTATTATAGGTATTGCTCCTCTACAATTATAAGAACACCCCCCCCCCCGCAAAAAAAGTTCAACTGCGCATAAGAACATACTATACACCGGATCCTATCCGCCCATTGTACGACCCATATCAATAGAGCAGCAGATGCTATATCCATCTCCATAACTGTAACGAAACATACGGATTCTTCCAAACCTCATCAAAACGATACCATTCGGCTCGGCACAAACGAAATGCAAACGGAACATACTAATACTCAAATACCGAAACTCATTTTTCCCTTCAAACAGCGAGAATCTATAATACTTCCGGTATCTAGTAACGGAACGGAACATACTATTTACTCAAATACCGAAACTCAATTTCTCCCTCCGGCAGTCTTGTATTCGAAGTTCGAACCTGGTCGATCCGAAATGCACACTCCAAAGTCATTTTGCCCCTTGAAACCGCGATCCGATATCCAGTAACAAATAACAGAAGATATTAGTACTCGATTACTGGAACGCGTTTCCCCCCTAGTTCCCTCGCCTGGCAGTCTGTATTCGAAGTTCGAAGCTGCTCGATCCGAAAAAGCTTCGGATCGAGTAACGATATCAACCGAAAAGTAGCAATTCGTTACTTCGAGTCTGAGGGATTATCCGCATCTCAGTACCGAATACATACGGTTTGCTTCAGCTCTATCATCTAGTAAATATAACGTAGCTTTTAAAAACTCTTGATCTCTAGGATACTCGCTTATTCTACATTTCACGTAAATACGATTCTGCAATTTTTGTTTACAGATAATACGTAAACAGTAGAAATACCTCCAGCTTGAGGAGTATGGTAGCGTGCACGCTTTCTTCGAGACTTCCTAAGACTTTCCTGTACAGTTGGTAGAGAAGTGCTGGCGTTGCCTTCTTTTTCCAATATCTCTTTCTCACTTTGAATTTTTAAAAGGGATTTCTTATGGCAGTATTGTTTGTAGCATGCATTATTCATTTGGTAGACAAACTCGTATATTTTCTCGACAATTTTCTGTACTTATCACACTATTATTACTTTTATTACAAATAATGCACTATTTTTCGTCTGGATTAAAGTCTATTACCCGGTCTTGCAATGCTCTGGACAATTTTATGACTTCCATACTTACATTTACACTCTACAAGTAGTTGTATGTTTGTAGCATGCATCTAAAAAACAAAAGAAAAATACAAACTAAATTTGCACCTTTTCTGCAAGCATTAAAACCTAACCCTAAAAGCGGCTTATACTGGTTTTGCAATCTTATCTTTAGAGGACTACTAGAGCCATTTGTTAAAAAAAAATTACAAAGTAAATGAACAAGAAATACAGACAAATCAGTTTATACGAGTAGAAAACTAAGCTACCTGAACGACGTTTGAACAAATCTGTCAACTGGTTAATGCCTGAAAACTACACACCGTCTGCATTACACATTATTACATACGTTATTTAATAAAATAAGTGTAAATTAATATAAAAAAGTGCGATTTCATACAAACAGGAGAAGTATTAACTTAGATATGAGCAGTTCTGAGATGCGAGCAGCCGCCATCTTTGATGACGTCATAGCCGGAAAATGTACCAGGTGACGGATGTCCACTAGGGTGGATCGAAAAAACTTTTTTTCGAAATTCACATTGCCTGAGTCATTATATGATGCCAAACTATAGCTGAAACCAATTGTCTCCAAATTTCAGCTTAAAATGTTGACATCTTGAGGTTCCACACCTCAAGTGAATGTTTATATTGGCTTTTTTTCAAGTTTTCAATGATTTTTATGTAAAAAATATTTTTTAAAATTTAATATTTTACTAAATAATTCATTATTTTATAAAATAATATTAATGATTTACTTTCTCATTAATAAATTGTTTTATTGAAACGTTACTGCCAGATATCAGATCCAGAAATGGCTTTTTGTACATAAAAAAAGCAAATTACACTCTAAAATCTGCTAGATGGCAGCGCATGTTCTAATCTAACTATTATATCATAACTTAATAAGGCACGTCACTTTTATTGTGTGGAATGATTTGTTTTTGCGGCTGCCTTTGTTTCAACCAGTTGTTTCTCCTTTGTAAGATTGAAGCAATACGTTTTATTAATTTTGATTTATATTTGACAAGAAAATAATACGGAGTTTTGAATTTAAATATGACCACAATTAGAAGTGAAACGTTTTGTAGTGTTTTCGGAATTCTAGTACTATTGAAAGAGACAGTGTTACCACCAACGTATTCTGATTTAATGAAACATTTCTTAATCACAAAAACTGATATACTGTGGAATAAGGGGAACAAAAAGGATCCTTTAGTAAAAGAGATTATCAAAATTATTTCTTTGGACGTTGAAAGAATTTGGAAGAAAGCCTCCTTGCCTTGCCTGTGGTAAGTCATCAAGAAGTAATTTTCCTTATTAAAAATTATAATGAAAGATACGATCACAACTTAATTCTATACAAGTAGCACAGTCTTTGTACACCATATACTTCGATGGAAGAAAGGACACAACTATTATGTAAGAAGTGAAGCTCTTTATATACTACTGTATCTGTGGAAGAGCATATTGTTATGTTGTCAGAACCTGGTTCTGTTCACATAGGACATGTGACTCCGCATTCAGGCTCTAGTACTGATATTACCTGCAGCATCATCAACTTTGTTACACAGAAAGAGATTGCACTTTAGGATCTTGTTGCCGTTGGGTGAGATGCACCGAAAGTCAACATTGGGAAGAAAAATGGCGTAGTTAGACAGCTTGAAATCTTTGTTGGCCATAAATTGCACTGGTTTGTATGCTTATTGCATACTAATGAACTACCTCTTCGCCACCTTTTCCATAAAATTGACGGAAAGACATCTGGGCCACACCAGTTTTCTGGAACAATAGTAAAATTTCTGGAAACGTATGAAACGTTTGCTGTGACAAATTTTGTTTCTATTCCTGTTGCTCTGCCTGAAATTGATAAAAAAGACCTGATTACAGATCAAAAGTACCTCTTTGATATTTCTCGTGCAGTATGCTCGGGACAGTGCCATCCAGATTTGGGAAACAGAAGTCCAGGAAGGATGTCTCATTCAAGCTGACTCGCTACAGCGAACTGAATACTGCACTTGTACGTATCGACTGCCGAACCAACAGAATGCTATAAACTCCTAGTAGACTATGTGATGAAAGTGTACGTGCCATCCTGGTTTGAAATAAAGAAAATCCCAGGAGCTACTCATGGAGCACGGAATGATGAAAAGAAGTTCATTCTTCCCAGTATATTTTAAGTGAATCATTCATGAAATTATTCAGAATAACTCTTATTTTGCTCATTCTGAAAATATTCTGTTGGCAATGCTGTTTGATGAATGATCACATATTCGGGAATTTGACCTAAGAAGAATATTGAAAGCAAGAAAAACTGACTGGAAGGGAAAAATATGCCAATTTGATCTTCTAAATATAAATTTCGAAGGAGAGTAGTATTTTCAGATGATTCACTGGGACAATCCTTTGGAAGCACCAGCTACCATGAACCTCAGTGACGAAGACGTTGCAAGTATGATCAGAAGCGGTTCAGAATTTGAAATAGAGAAGCTCCCTTGCCCTTCTCAAGCAGTAGAAAGGCATGTAAGACTACTAACGCAAGCATCATTGGTAACATGTGGAGCAAAAGCCAAAGATGGATACATTCGTTGTGGAATCAAATCACGAAAGGAACTACCAAAGTTCATTATTTTGCCCGGCATGTGGACTCCAAAATTGAAGACTGATTAAAATAAAGTGTTTTATTAGTCAATAATACTTGAAAGGTAAATTTGGTATCATTTCCTTTTCTGTATTAGTGTACTTTCTAAATATTAATTGTCTTTAAAAATTAAGTAATATGTAAATATTCAATAACTATGTATTCAAAATATACCCCAAAACTTATGACGCTCGGTTGCAAGTTGGTGACTTTTTTTTTTCCTTCTTTCTTTCTTTTCTTTTCTTTTCTTTTTTGTTTTTGTTTGTTAACGGCAATAAAACATTGCCGTACTGTTTCTTTTCAGTAGTTAGAACTGTTTATGAGTCAGAAAATAAAGTTATTGTAAACATTAAAATTAAATTTTAAAAAATTGATTTTTTTTAACTTTTTACGTTAACATTCCTTTCTTTGAGCCCAGTGTGGAACCTGAAGACAATCAGTGAATGGACTAGAATTTTTTTTCTGTGACTTTTTTGCCATACAGCACCATTTATTGAGTCAGGCAATATCAAAATAATAAAAAAAAAAAAAAAAAAAAAAAAAAAAAAAAAAAAAATTGGGGCCATTTTCACTCCACCCTAATGTCCACCCAAGTTCAAAATGCTTACTAAGACACCTACTAAACATTTCTGAAAAAAAAATATTCATACTCAATCTTTCCCACAGAACTGCAGTCAGGTCCTGGACTATATTGTACAGCTTGTATGCAGGATGCATAGGAAAAAAGCAGTGGGAAAGAATGCGTTATTTTCTTTTTCTTCTTTGAGTATGCCATCATTATTAATATCTCCAAAAAAAAAAAAAAAAAAAGTAAAGAAAAGAAAAGAAAAGTGCTTTCTGATATATGCTCTCATTGCCGCAACTGGAGATATGCCACCCGGGCAAACCTTAGTTTTGGCGCATCTTTTTCAATTTTTTTATGCTGTTGCCACGGCTCCTGAATAAATTTCTAATCCATGGAATTGCAAGCAGTCTCAAAACGACAACCTTACTAAATAATCTGAACGTAGTGTCAGTGGCGGAATAACGCTAAGTGAGGCCCGGGGTGGTCCCCGAGTTAGGGGCCCCCCCTTTTAAGATTGTACTTTTTAACCGAAAATTGCATTTGAAAGCTAACATTAATAACTGAAAAAAAATCTGAAAAAATTCTATTAAACATTTTTTTTTAAACTTTTACAGTTTCGTAAAATTGAAAAATAGTCTGCTTTGACTGGTTCGTAGAAAATTAGTAAATTAGTTCGCGTAAAACTAAACTCATTTTATTTTGCTGGTACCGGCTGGCCCAAAGTATATAGGAATAATGATAACATAACTCTGTACATTTAAAACTTTTAACTACCTACACTTCGCATATTAAAACATACCTAAACCACTGAACCTTAAACTTAAAATTGTTTTGAAAAGAAATAGTTCATTCTGTTGAAGACACTTTTATTCAACGGAAATCTGTTTTTAGAGGAAAAATATTTCGGTACCTTTCGATTCCGTTTAAATCCACCTTGTGATCTCAGGGTTATTTTTTGTGACCCCATTTGAGGTAGTAATCCAAAGATTGATAACCATTAGATTAAAGAATTACCAAATAATAATAATAATAATAATAATAATAATAATAGAATACAGATTTAAACATTTATAAAATAAAAAGTCTCGCTCAAGGTAAACTTATTACATTTTTAGTAAATTGCTTTTTAGTTTCTGGAACTTTTATGTGATTAGTTGTAAGATACAATTTATGTTCTTTACACACATTTTATAAATTTTAGTTTTTCTTCAAATTTCGGTGTTCTTTAAATTATAAGCACTTCTGATGAAATTAATGGACAAAAATTTCCATATTTGATTTATTAAATATTATATTTATATTCAAAGAACGAGTGCTTAGGTCTTATTTACACAAAAATGGACCATTAAAGACGTAGAGAAACTGTACTATACAATCAACATTTCTTACAATTGAAGAATTACATTCATATTGAAAGAAGTTATTTTAAAATAAATATAAAATTGTAAAGCATAAAATCTAACAAATTGTTTTTGAAACAGAGATATGCTTATTTAAGCCAAAAAGAAGACACCTAATTTTACAGATTTGGCAGTATTTAACTAATAATTGATGTTTACAATGACATTCCAAAAGCCTTATTTGTATCGCGAAATTCTAATAAGACATTGCATGAGCGAATATATTAGTTACATATAAAAGGTTATTATAATAAATATAAACATAAAATACAGTACAGATTTAGATAACTATTGATTTGAAAAAAAAAAAAAAATGTAATTCCAGCGGTTTCCTTACAACAGTTAATACAAGAGTAAAAAATGCTTAGAAAATGTATTTTGTTAAAAAAACATAGAGGACAAAACGCAATGAAGAATTGCTGGTGCATAAGACATTAAAATTGTTACACACTGAAAAGTAAGTAGTGAATTTTGATTCATTTAAATTACAATACAATACGACAAATTTATTAGACAATTATTAATATACAATCTATGGATTATGTAAATATAAAGCTAAAAATTATCAAAGGCAGAAATGAGCAAAGAAATATCATCAAATTTAACTAAGTGGATTTTATTTTTTATAAAATATAGTGTATTATGACAGAAATTGCAACCGAACTGTCAAAATGACTAAAAACAGACACTTTGCCTATGTTTGACGCCATTATTGGCATACTTTCGTAGCTATGCAAGAGTTGCTATTTATCATGTATGTATACATTTATAGTAAATAAACATTTTTCTGAAAGATTTTTTTAAAATTCATCTGAGAAGTAAAGTATCACCTTAAAACAGTATACTTAAGCGATTGAAAAGGCATTAATTAAAATATTTAATTAAAAACAAAAGATGCCGCAGAAATAATTACTGTAGTTAATGATGTTTGCCGATTTTGTTGTAAAATGGTACACAAGTCAGAAATAAATTATGTAGATTTGTGACAACTTCTTTTAATCGCAATATTATTTACTTTTTATTTATTTTAAATGAAGTATAAGATATGGTATGTGTAGAGTTACATTTACATGGTATTTTTTTTTCCCTCAGTTGGCGAATGGAGAAAGTTATAACATTATTTATGAATTATTTTGAATTATTTATGAATTACTTTGCCTATGTTTGACGTCATTATTGGCGTACTTTCGTAGCTATGCAAGAGTTGCTATTTATCATGTATGTATACATTTATAGTAAATAAACATTTTTCTGAAAGATTTTTTTAAAATTCATCTATATGCATGATTATGCTATATGCATGAATTTTAGCTTATGATACTCAGGAATAGTCATAGTGTAGCTTTCAGAGGAAAAAGAACTATTTGTGATACATGCAGGTTAAGTTTAATTTTCTGTGGTATTTCTACAGTCGATTAAACTTCTAAAAGTAAGGACGAAATGCTCCATGCGTGTGACTGGAATGTCCCAAATAGAGAGGTACTTTTTGGGATTTTTCTTGGAAACAGTTGTACCTTCAAAAAATGTTTTTTCATAATATGAAAATACTAGGTTGATGCTACATCTCCATGCCAATAGTTCTCATGTGGGAAATCGGCGCCAGTTGTACCAGTCCTTCGAAATTGTATAAATTAGCGTTAACGGCCATGTTTGGGGCCCCGTACCGAGAATCCCTGGGGGTCTTCAAACAGTTTAAGTTTTTTTAACATTGGATTCACTTTATATGAAGATGTATAACTGCACCGTGCCAAAATTTTTTCTATATCACGCCAGAACCAACCTTTAAAGTATTCTTAAAAACTGTATTTTTCATGAAATTGGAGGTATTTGGGGGCTCTGACTATCTTCGAATGAATTTTCAATATGAGTTGTTAATATTCAAGGTATATTACCAAATTAAAAGAAAAAATTCTCCGAAGCACCTCAGAGCCAGTCACAGTCGAGACAATAACGTGGCAAAAATGACCGAAAGTATTTCTACGTCGCTCCTTTTGGGACTTTGACAACCCCCCTCCCCCCGCTCCATAACTCCAAAATTAAAAGAGGTAAATCAAAAATATTTCAGATTTTTTCTTTCCTTGTGTAAGGCAACACAAGAAAAAAAAAAATTCATGAAATTCTGAGATGGTGATGGAAACTTTTTTTCTCCGATTTGCTCTTGCAATGCGTCTTAAATGGATTATCAATCAAGCATCTTGTGAGAAACAGTGATAATAATAATAAAAATGACAACATTGGGGAAAAAATACTGAAGCAATTCCCAAGTTGGACACCTCGAACAATTTCCTTGTCCCCAGCGTAAGTAATCCCCCCCCCCCAAAAAAATAAATAAATAAATAAAAATGAACATAATTTACAAGGAAAATATCTATACCGATTGGATGTAGATGGCAGATAAATAAGTGCAACATCAAACAGCATATCAGCAAAATCAAACTGTATTCCCTGATTTTGTTATCATTAATTTTCTGAATTGCCTCCCACTGCGGAAGGAAATTTAAAGACGTATTCCCTAAAAAAAAGGGGGGGGGTAAGTAGTTATATTGGATTTGAGACCCAATTCGTTCATTCACCCCACCACGCCTCCCTATTTCTATGGCACGTTCTCTAGGGGTGTCTTATGAACTTTTTTTGCTACTAAGTTACTAAAATAGCATTATTTGTTTGTTAAAGATGTTCCGTAAAAAAAGAGTGCACTACATCAACGCATTCGTGATCCGTGGCACGAATCGAAGATGCTCAGTCTGATTAGGGACAAGAAAGGCTTTAATACGGAACTCCATTATAATAAGCTAGTAAAGCTTGTGTCCACAGTCCAAAACTTTATTCACATACCTCAAAATTAGACGTGGTAACTCCTACATGGCAACAGCTAATTTAAGGACCCCAATCATGTAATGGCACAATTGTCTATTGTAGAAAGGTGTTAAGTGTTTCTAGGAAATTCTTGCTTATCTTGGACAATTCTCTAAAACTTTTGCGTCGGTCATTGATTTTGAGTATCGTGGAAATAATTTCGCCATGGAATGAAAAGAGTCGTGCAAAACTTTTGTAGCTTCTCACTATTTTGATTATAAAAAAGGTCTTCCTATCTAAAAAATAATTTACATACAGGTCGTGACTAAGACAATAGAAGGACCTAAGCACTGTTCGGGGGCCCCTATACATTCATACCCTGCTGACCCATATATATGTATAGTCACTAGAATTTTTCAGATTAGAACTTGAGCTCTCTTAATTATCTCTGGGCCTATGGAAAAAAAACTTAGGGGAGGAGGGGGGAGGGGAACGTCAAATAAATTCTCTAGAGCGGGGCAAATTTCACACTTGTAACAATTTCATTTCTGATTTTGCTTTCTAGTGCAATTTTGTTTACATTCTAGACAATGCACTAAAACTCTAGGGGGGGAAGGCAAGCGACCTACTTTGACCCCCCATTTTATGGGCGCCTTTGTAGGGGCCCCTAGGCCGAGGCTCCCTATACAGTCATACCTAGCTGACACATTTAGGTATAGTCACTAGAATTTTTCAGACTAGAACTTCAAATTTCTTAATAATACTGGGCCCCAGGATTATTTGGCTTCGTCTGTTGAGATTTCGGTATAATCTTGAACATTAACATTCTTCTAAAGCCACCCAGGTGGTGTAGCGACTAAAGAACCATTCTATCACGCCTTGGGTATGGGTTCGAAATCCCGCTTGGGCATGGATGTTAACTTGTCCATCGCTTCATAGGAGGTAATGCTGTCCACCCACTGGGTGTCCCCATGATGAAATGGACAGTAATTCGGGCCTTTGTAGTGGCGAATACTTGATGAGCGAGTACCCGCACATTAAAGGAGGGGAGAAAGAAAAAAAAAAGTTTTTATTAAAAGAAAAGTGAAACTGGAATTTAAAAATTTTAACGATTTAGGAGGACCGTTATCAGTCGGGGCCCGGGGCGGACCGCCCCCTCCCGTTAGTCCGCTACTGCGTAGCCTGATCGACTCAGCTGGATCGGAATTTAAAAGTAGTTTAAAATTCCTATTCAAATCTTGAAATTGAACTACATAACAAACCAAGCTGGTAAAAAAAAAACAAAAAAAAAACAACAAAAAAAAAAAACTTTGAGGGTGGTGGGGTGGGGGGGATTTTCAAACAGTTTTTCATGTGTGTGTGTATATATATATATATATACCCTACTAATATATAAATGCCAATGTTTGTATGTATGTTTTTTACTGTTTTACGCTGAAGCGATTTGATGGATTTGGTTGAAATTTGGAATAAAGACAATTAAAATCCTGGATTAGCATACACGCTACTTTTTATCACGCGAAAATGAACATTGTTCCTATAATAATAATAATAAAAAAAATCGTTTATAAAAAAAAGAATACAATTGAGTTTTTATTTTACAAATCAGTCAACAGATGGCGCGAACTTATAGAATCGGCAGTTTTTAATAAATAAATTCATTTTATCGTCTGCTACGCCTGAATAAGTTTTTGAAACTTTCATTCAGTTCGAATTGTGCATTTTTCTGTGCAGCTTTTTCCCATTCTATTTCTACTAGAAGAATAAGTCCGTTGTGGCGGCAATTACAACGGGCGCTAGAAAAAACATTTGACGAAAATTGCCTACACTGAATATATTTAATCTTCGCCCATCTAAAATAAATAACTTTATTCAGTTTTTATTATATACCCAAATCCAATTTCATGCTCTTCTAGAAATGCGCAGAAACTTTTCGCGTTCGAACGATTTCGTTTTGTGTACTCAGCACTTCTTATATTAATGCTTCTTAATGAAAAAAAAAATTAAACCATGTTACCTAGAAAAACTCTTAAACAAATTGGAATCCCAATTGTGTGACGTCATTTTCACTTGAAAAAGGTAATTTTGTCACTCAAATGATTCACTTTTTTGACTCTCGGAAATAAAATGGAGCTGAAAAAAGCGAAAAATCGTCTAAAAATCAGGGAACGGGTACATTTTCAGATTTTTAAAGTAGCTCAGATTGTTTTCCATATTTTTAGATAATTATGAAAAATTTCAAGCAGATCGCATAAACGGTGTGAATTTTATTACAGTTTTAGACCTCAACTTTTTAATCTGTTTGGATTAATGACGGTTTAAGTTTTGTTTTGATGTGGTAGGACCGGAATTGTTAGAGAGTGAATGAGTCGGGGATCGGCGTAAGTATATAATAGAATTGTATAACATCCAGAAAAAAGATATTAGAAATATCAATTTTAATTTTGTTTAATCACACTCATGAATAATGATACACTTTCCAACTTAATAATAAAAGAAAATAGGGAAGACGCATGGATTATGATATGCTTTTAATATATACAGGGCTGCCACAGGCGACTAAAAAGCGACTATTTCGACTATTTTTAGCATCGGGCGTCTATGGCGACTTTTTTAAAGAAAATATCGCGTAAAACGACTATTTTGTGAATTCTGGGGACTTTTTTTATTGTCTAGGCGACTATTTTTCAAAATGTGCTGAAAAACTGCGTCGCCGCGAAATGTGACATCAGAACAATACTCTGGAAATGCTCGCCTCTTATTGGCTGTAGCTTCGCGGCAGCCGCGGAATATTTGTTCTTGCCAGATATTCAGCAAACCATCCGCGATCTGCGCCCGGAGTCTGCTTTGCTTCGCCGAGCTGCGCCAAAACTCAAATCTTGCGCCGAACTGTGCTTTTAGTCGATTTGTGAGCTTAATACGTCATTTTGACTCTTTGTTAATTTTTTGCCACGCTTGCAAACTTTGCTTTTCTTATCTGCATTTATTGTGTAGTGTTGACTCTAGATTGATTTTGCAGGGCGCAGCGGCGGCCCTATTTCTCTTCTTTCTGCACCCTCCTGCTTTTACATTTTTATTATTATTAGTCATTAATCACGACTTTTTATTTCCTACATACCATTTGCGGCCCATCACGAAAATACGTTAATTAAAACGGCCCCTTCACAGAAATACCATTGAGTACAATTAACTCCATCATAAAAATAGGTTCGATTGAAAGCGGCTCTTTCTCGAAAACCGTCTATGAAATCGGATCTTTCCCACAAATGCCCTTTTCAAATATTCTATTCTTTCAGATCGAAATACTGTTGCTGCCTTTTTCATTTGCGCGAGCCGAGTAACCCGAAAAGTGGCCTCTAGTATGTTTTGTTTTTGCTGACTCAGAAGCCCGATCACCCGGGTAGATTTGATAAATATGTAGTTGCGAATTATTAAACAATCATTATTCCAGAGTTCGTCGATAGCTGTATATAGTTATTGCTCTTCTCGATGTTTTTAATAGTTTTGCACACTAGCAAGTTTTTTTTAATTTCCCTCTAAACGATTTCCTCTTTTTAATCAGCTTTCTTAGTACATATTATTCTTAATGTGTAACAGTTATTTACTAACCACATATAATAACGGATGATACAGAAAGTATGCCATAGCAAAACGACGTTTTGCGATTCGAAAATTCTGTGGGATTTGCTTGTTTGTTATGGCAAGCCTAGACAAGGGATATCTCCTAAGGGAGGTGCCTTGGTTGGATGACTAAAGAGTTCTAACGTGTATTGACGTTACTTCTGATGAAACCCAAAACTCTATAGCAATTGAAACACATTACGCTTTTGCCCCCCAAAAGAGCATAATAATGATATTTGCTTTAACAGTATAGCGCTAGGGTTATTGGCGCCCGGTGCGGTCCTTCAGTTTGCCGCCCCATTCATTCTAAGTTTCAGCATTCTGTCCCCATTTCGGTCCGTTAGATATCCACCATATTATTTTTAAGTGTCCTGCCGGCCACCATCTTTTTTTTTTTAAATTCTTGCTACCCGGGCGCCCCCCCCTCTTACTACGCCTCAGTTTTAATGATATAAAAGTGGAGTAACTGCAGAATTTAGTAAATCAGACTATTGACAAGATTTGGTATTCTAACTATTCATATTATTTATCTTCTGTTTTTTTTTAATTCTCAACATTTTAATGAATGAAAAAAAAATTAAAAGCAAAAGATAGCTAGTTCTGGGAAAGGATGTCTTAAGAAAACAAACTGTGTCATAAGTTAACAGCTAGGTTATTTATAAAACAAACTGTCATCAATTTAAGCTTATTTTCAGTTTTTAAAAACTAAAAAAAAAAAAAAAAAAAAAAAAATCGAAATAATTCTGGAAGGTTTTTTAATATATAATTTGTTACCCACAGTTTAAGAAACTCTATCATGGGGAAAAATGATTTTGCTTGCAGCCGAAGCAAAATTTACCGCTTGATTCTACTGCTTTTGATTTTAAAAAATTGTCAAAAATTAAATAATTTATATTTCTTATTGTAATTTTAAACGATTTAGGAAATTACACTCCGTATTCAGTAAAATTTTCGAATAGGGAGAATGTATGATTTTTCGGATGTCACGATTAGGGTTGCCAACAATCCCGCGATAGCCGGCACGTCCCGTTTCTAAGAGTTTAGAGAATACGTCCCGCGAAAGGTGTGTGCGCCACGCCAAATGTCCCATTTTTTTGGATAAATTATAAATAATTTGATAAATTATAATGATCTCAGGAGAGAGATTTTAAATATTAAGTTTCTTTCCTAAATAAATAGGATAGCAGCAGAATGTATACTTCAAATTGTTTCTTCTAAATGAGTAATATTGTGATTTCAGTAAAAGTAGTTTAATCCAGCTTAAGTTTCTTTTTCAAATAATTAATTATAATACTTATGGGTTGTTTTAACTATTTTTTAAAAAACAAAGTAAGAAGATTTTGTTTTTACTTGTGAAAGGAAATAAACAATTAATTTAATTGCAAATAATAGTACTATTTGCTTCGATTATAAAGAAGAGAGATAGAAGACTAATAATTTAATGTTGAATTCCCATTGTTTTGCCTGATTGATTGTTTTAACTTTTGTTAACTATGTTGTTTCATGTATAGTTATAAAGAAATAAGCATAATATCCAATAAAACGATATAAAATGTAAGAATAAAATCTGGTTCTGTGATAAATAAGTGGGATCCCACTTGTTTTAGCCTCGTCCCGCCTTTTAATCGCGAAAGTCCAGTGAATCCGTGTTTAAAAGTTGGCAAGCCTAGTCACGATTTAAAGAAATGAAAGGCAATAATTGATCATTCCTTTGAAAAATCACTAAAAATTAAAAATTTGTGCTAGAGAGCCGAAATTGATTTGATCTTTTTCAGAATCGAAAGAACTCTCCGATAATTCAAAGATACAAACTGCCCTATTTAGGAAGATACGCGTGGAAATTTCTGCGAAAAAAAACCCGACTTTTGGGAAAATCATATTTTATAACGACATGCTTTGGCAAAGAAAAAAAACTTCAAAAAAGTAGGTTCAGATTCTTGACAAAACTCTCATTACAAAACAGAAAAATATTACAAGATTAAAACTAGTAAATTTACACGTATGAACGCAGTATTGAGTTGAATACTTTTGATAGTGCGACGTTTTAAAGTTAATTAAGTCATTCTTAATTCTCGTTTCTTTTAAATGAACACTTTATTAGGCATGACAGTAAAATGAGAAAAGAAGAAACTCCCAACCCACCTGCTGAAAACGATGTCACCCTTTTTTGCACCCACGAATGACAGGAATAACTATCGAGCAAAACTGAAAAAGTTTCATTTTCCAGAAAAATCCTCCCACGCCCGAAAGAATTTTTAGTCTCTATCTACCTACATCAGCAAATTTGCCCAGGCAAGATAATTTGCAGCCGAGGAATCGACGCACGGTTACAAAACTTCATATCTGATTCCCAGAGAATTAACATTGTGTGTCAAGTTTGCCTGTTTGTTTTTTGTGCGCGACTTTTTGTGTCGAATAATGTGCTGTTCCAAGTTTATTTTTACTATTTGACCGGTTTCCATTTAATTGTTAGTGAGCAATAAAATACTGTCCAAAGTGGTAATTGGGTGAAAGATGATATCTTTGTTTATTTCTGTGGCGTTAATTAATCAGTATGATTAATAATAAATTCTGTAAAGAGAAACCCTCAACTCTTTGACTGGTTTTGGCGTAATTTTACTGGTTATACTATCAAAGTTTTTTTTTTTTGGGGGGGGGGTTAAAAAAAATTACCCGTGACTGCAAGCTTTTACTCAAAAACCTTTTAAATACTTTTCAAAAATGTATTGAAAAGTGTTTATTCTTTCGGTCTGCTTGTCTGTCCTTTACCGAAAATAAGCATTTAATGCTACGAAATTCATATAATGTTATTACTATGTAATGTGCCTTATTGAAAAGCATATACAGCATTAGTGTTTTTTTTTTTTTTTTAAATAATAGGAGGACAAAGAATTCCAGTACATTAGGATCGTCGTTTAAAGTACATTTTTAAGACATTCTATATCAGATATTAAATTAAAAAATTAATATTTATTGACGTTTGTATTTCTTAAAAAACAAAATTAGTGTATACAACATTTATAGATCTTTGGCTTTAACTTGTTCAGTCGTAATTTGCAAAGATGCAGTGTTAAGTGTTTCTTCTTACGTTGCTCGACGTCATGGGTCTTTGAATGCTCTCTATCAGGTATGGGCAACCTTTGAAAAGTTGCGGGCCTAATTTCAAGATGTTGGCGAAGTCACGGGCTGTTTAACTGGTATTTATATGGGATTTTGAATGGTTTATATGGGTTTAGATATCTTCCGAGGACCGGATCCAAAGCCTTGGCGGGCCACATACGGCATGCGGACCGGCGGTTGCCCATATGTGCTCTATATTGTGGCCCATGTTGTAAAACCCTTTTGGAAAGTTTTATATTCCATGCGTTCGACATAATCATTATTCTTTGTTGACTCCTGTATAATTGCAGTAGATAGCGAAATGATTACTTCTGGAATTAATGCAGGCAATGGGTTGAAAACTTTCAAAACTAGTCACTTTATTAGGTATATCATTTCCGATATCTACTGACAGTTTATAGAAAGAGGATCTGGCTCTTCCTTTACAAAAGCACTTGACACATTGCTGTTGAACAGTTCAAATAATAATAATAATTATAGGGAAGAAGCTTAAAAACATAAATATAGTATTATACATAATGTGTTCTGTTTGTTCTTACTAACGATGCATTAGAAACTACCCGAAAAATTTTATGTATAGATAGAGATTCGCCTTGCAACATTCCCTGAAGCACTTACATAGTTTGCAATATTGTATGTTTAAGACTTTTTTAACTGAATGTTTAATAATTCTCATCAGTGTACCGTTTAGAAGAACGCATGATAAAATTAGTAGAAATATTAAAAATTTTTCAGATTTCGACGAAATTTATTAATTTTTTTTCTTTTGTGATTTGCATGATTCTTTAAAAGAAAAATATTAATTATGAGATAGAACAACTTATTGTTCCGAAATCTTAATACTTGCTTACTAAGAAATGTGCCATAATTTAGTAAAATAGTCACATAAAAGCTTAAGCAAGTATGTACGTATACAAATTAAAAATAACTTTACATGGAACATATGTAAAGGTAAAATAAAACTAATGGTACACGATACAAAAGCATTCTTTTTAAAAGCAAAGTATTCGCGCAATTCAAGATATCTCTTATTATTTATATTCACTCTGAAATATATGGATTAAAATCTTGGTTGTTTTTCTTCATAGATTTCTAACCTTGCTGTTTATTTTCTTGTACGATTACGAACAAAAGATTTTGGAGCTGTTGTTGCCAAAAACCTGTTAGATAAGAACTTTGCCAAGATGCTAGTTACAATGATAGAAACAAGTATTTAGAATTTTGTCTTTGTTTCGGTTTACTAGGGTTGAGTTACAGTTCAAAATGTTCAGCACAACTAAAATGTTGTTGACAATTTTGGTTTGCATTTAGTGTTTTAGATTGGCACAGTAGGATTTTTCAACAAAATGCTAAATAATATTTCCTGAATAAGCAGTAAAATATTTTGTTTTGAAATTTCCTTTGTTTTATGATTAAAATTAACATCTTGGTTTAAATTGCACCTCTTGCTACCCCCCCCCTTCTCTTCCAAAAAAAAAAAAAAAAAAGGGCACACACACATACATTTACATTCACATTTTAGTCGTGATTTAATCACTGTTCCGAATAATTAAGTGAGCAATGATTTACCCTACAATGGTCTTTGTTCAGCCAGAGTTGAAACTGGGACCTCTTGTCTAAAGTTTTGTGCCTTAGCTTCTCACTTTATAAATGCAGTTGGCTCTCTGTTTAACGGCTTTCAAGGAACCGTGAAAAATCGTCCTTAAACAGAATTTGTAGAAAAATAACATCTTTCAAACTTTACAGGCTAAGGACTGTCCATATATTTTTTAATGTATTGGCTTGTTTAAAAATGTTATTTTGAATATCATTCACAAATAAACTATTTTAAGTTACATTAAAAAACGAGTGCAAACAAACTTACAATAAAATTAGGTTTAAAAAAATAAGAAAGCATTGATTGCTTCCTTTTTCGCCTTGTTTTCGTTGTTCTCTCTTCCAGATTTCCTGAAATGTTAAATGTGTCAGATCTTACATCTATGTAAGACGGTGGCAGTGTCTCCTTTTTCGTGTCTTCAATTGCATCTTATTCGTCTTGTTTAGTATATCTTCATAAATTAGTTCTATATTTCTGTAATCTGTTGTTAAAACAGATTCATAGCAACTGTAGAAATATTGAATTGAAACAAACTTATATCCCCACAGTAGGTTCCCCTCCTGCTGATAAGAAATTGTAAAGAACATTATCATGTAAAAAAAAGAAAAAAGAAAAAACGCCGTTAAACAGAACCAACGTCGTCTTTGAACTGAATTTTTTTACGTCGGAGTGGACGGGACTGTGAAATATCTTCTTTAAATAGAGATATCGCCGTTAAATAGAGCGTCGTTAAGCGGAGAGCCAACTTCATTTGTTCAAAACACTAATCCATTACTTAATTTAATATCTCTTACTGAGTATTTGTGTTTTATGGCAAGCCTATACATGAGCCGAAACCGGGACCTTCACTCATTTCTCCTACTTCAGAAAAGGGATTTTTAAAACCGCAACAACTGCCTGTTACAGTTTCTCAATTTTCGTTCGTTTGTTAGAATATGAGACTAATTAGCTTTCAATTCAAAATAAATGTTAAAATATAATTTTAAAAGCGGCGTAAAAAAAAGTCTTGCACCATAATGTTCCCCCCGAAAATAGAGATAAGCACCTCTCTGTTGTTTCCTTCGTTGCTTCTCAAGATCGCTCCCCCAACCCCAAAAGATGAAAATGAAAAGACCTCATTTATTATCTTCTCTACTGTGCTTTGCTGTTCTTTCTTCATCATTGGCTATTTTCAGGGGCGTAGCCAGAAATTTTTCATGGGGGGGGGGTTACGACTACTGCAACTCACATATATGCATACATGTGTCTGATAAGGGAGTGAAAACTATACATTTTGTATGGCAAGAAATTCCTCATGGGGGGGGGTTATGACCCCCCTAGGCTACGTCCCTGGTTATTTTTTATTACAAACGGGAAAAAAAACCTCAACCTATTACTTGATCGGTCTGGAAGATAAATGCTGCTCTTCCAATTTACGTCTGGCACGCGGAGTCGGATAAAATCCTCCGTTACGTAAGCGTTGACTCAAGAAGTGCCACTGTAAACAAAGAGGGTGGTATCTATTTATAGGTTCAGCCCTCTTTAGGAGGATCTGCTCCGAACTTCAGTTTCATCATTCACTTGGGTGCGTACTCATTTTGTCCGCAACCGACAAATGTTCATTGCTCTGTACTTAACCCCGTTTGTTTTTCAGTGTGATGCTTTTGAAATGTATCGCTTTCTATAAAAAATGTTGAAGGCGTATTTCGAAAAATAAATAAATAAATAAATAAAACAATTATATCAAATCCTCCAGAATTCTTACATTACCTGTTTATAGGCTATACTATAAACAGTAAAAGTTGATAAACCTGTATCAGGCACAAAACTTTCAGAAAGAAATCTTAAAAATCGAAAACTCTTGCTGTGCAACTCCATGTTAAAGATTTTTTTCAGAAAGTTCCAATAAGCATACTGTTGTTTCATTTATTGCGGTGTGTAGTGCAGCTTCTGAAGAATCGCCCTGAATTTTTTTTTTAGCTTTGGCACAATTAGCTTATTTTCCTCTGCGTGTAAAGTTTGTGAGGAAGATTTCATTTCTTCGAACAAACAAACAAAAAAAAAAAAAAAAAAAAAAAAAAATGAATGCTTTTTGTCATCCCCTTAAGTCATACTGTTTAAGTTATCTTACTGAAGTTGGTTATTGTTCTAAATTAAACGGACATTAGAAGTTTTTCCGGCGAGGTGACTTAGACGAGGTAGATAGCTGCTTAGGAGTAGTCAAATCTTTTATTCCTATTATGAAAATTCGTACTTTTCCTGTCTGGATTAATTTTTTCTTAGGAACTTAGCCACTCCTATAATCTTATCCGCATTGCGCTGAGTTTTTTTTTTTTTTTCCACTATTTTTTCCTACTAGGGATGTAACTAGGGATCGACGCGAGAAGACTTTTTGCGAGACGAGACAGAGATTTACAGCTTTTTTGCGAGACGAGACAAACATTTTTAACATTATGATATAGGGATTTTTGCGAGACGAGACAAAGCTTTTCGGCTGTTTTGCGAGACGCGAGACGCCAATTTTTGTCTCGCGTCCATCCCTAGATGTAACGAATATTCGGTAAGCCGAATACTGAACAGGTATTCGGCTGAATAGTTTTGGCCGAATATTGCTATATATTCAGCTGAATAATTTCAGAACAAAGAGAAAAAATTTTTTTTTAACATGTATTTTTAAATGCATTTAGAAATAACATTGCTTAGTTATACTTCAATATGTTAATTTCATATTATAAAATATCCCGAGTCATTGAATTTTAAGCTGAATGAAACAAAATTCTTATGTATTTAATAATATTACAGATATGCAGACTTTCCTACTTGGTTACACACAGGGGCGTAGCCAGAAATTTTTCATGGGGGGGGGTTACGACTACTGCAACTCATATATATGTATACATACGTGTGATAATGTAGTGAAGAATATGCATTTTGTATGGCAAAAAATTTCTCATGGTGTGTGTGTGTGGAGGGGGGTTATGACCTCCTAATCCCCCCCCCCTTGGCTACGCCCCTGGTTACACTACTTGACTTGCTATTCTACCTTCTTTATGTGGTGGGAGTAGGAGGAATCTTCTCAGATCTTAGATTACAAATATAATTTTGAAAAGCTGCTACATGTGTTTGCCCAGAGGTTGTAAAACCCAAAGCATGATGTGATTATGTATAGTTACCAGATTAATCACATTTACCATAGCATATTTATTAAATTATGAATATCTAAAAATATAATTATGCTGCTGTTAGTGTTTAACTATGTAAAAAAGATTTTTTAGTTTTACAGATAATATGCTGTTGTGTATTTTTAAGTACCTACAAATAATATAAAATGAATTTTAATTAGACTTTATTTAATATTTAATTACAAATGTGAAAAGCAACATTTTATTTACAATTAATATGAAATTTAAAAAAAGTAATATTCGGCCTGAGATATTGGCCGAGTATTCGGTATTCGGTCAAATCACGACTGGTTACATCTGTATTGTTCACTAAGGGTTTATAGTTATATACAGTATGTTCTAATGCAAAATCCATCCCTTTCGTATTTCACATGTACAAATCTGCCGAAAAAGGATATATCTAATTTAGTTAAAACAAACAGTTTAAATTCAATATTCTTATTTAATATTGAAAATAATGTTAACCATGAGAAAGAAAGAGATCATACACCATTATATTTTATTCTATTCCTATAAATTTAAAATTAAACAGCAACAACAACAACAACGGAAAAAAATTGAGTGTCTTTATTTTTCTTATTAATAAATGTATTTACAATGATTATGTTTCAAAAAAAATTTTTTTTTTTGGGTTGATGTTCAGTTCAAATTATTCGGTTATCACAGCTTGCAATCTTGTGCATAATTTTTTTCCCTACAGTACTTTTGGAGTAATGTGATAATTTGGCACTATTTCCACCTAAAAAATAAAAGGATATAAGCTATAATATAAGGAGTTAACACAAATTTTTCTACAAGTTTTATACATGCAGTACCAAAAATTATACAGGATGCTTGAGAATTGTTGAATATATTATTAAAAAAAATCCGAACGTTATAGCATTAAACTGTGATTGCTAACAAATTGCATGTATAACAAAATTAATAGATTTCAATATGAGATCCTTTGGTAGCTCGTACTACATTTAAACGATGTTTTATTTCATTCCAATTATTTGAAAGCATCTGAGGAGTTGTGGAATGAATAGCAGCTGTGATTCGCTGCTTGAGTTCCTCTGCATTAGGACACTTAGTCCTGTAAACAGTGTTTTTGACGTAACCCCACATGAAAAGTCCATGGTGGTTGAACCTGGCGATCACGGAGGACACTGAATCGGACCACCGTGACCAATCCATTTGCTTGCGAAATGTTGATTTGAGGCAATTACGCGCAGACATTGACCTATGTGGAGGTGCGCCATCCTGGTGAAAAATAACATTGCCAAATATTTGCTACTGTCGCCATGTTACTGCGCTCTGAATCTCTTGCTAAAGTCCTTGACACTTAGCGCCATCTATCAGATTCTTTGGTACAAAATTATAGAAGGCGAAAATATAGCACTTTTGTGTGTCAGGTATAATTCGAATACCCTTTAGTACCTATAGTTTTATTTAAATTTAATTTTGTAAAGTATCCAACAATTCTCAGTACTTTGTATATATACATATATGTGCACATCCATTTTAGAATTATAAAATATTCAGCGAAAATTTGATATTTTACAGTAGATACTAAATTTAGAATAAGTGCTGTTATAAATCTGCTTTTCTTGTGTAAATAGATTATGGTTTAAACAAATAAAGCTAATGAATCGATGACCTAAAGTGATTATAACCATTGAGAGTTACCGAAAAAAATAAAATGACGCTGAGATAAATTAAATGTTGCGCATTTGTCCTTTTTTTCTTCCTTACTTAAAAATTATTGTATAAAATATTCTATTGGCAGTAGCTGAACAGTTAGTGATAAATATACTCACATACTTCCAATAAAAAGAGTTTATAATGCACTAAAGGTTAATTTTAAGTGTAATTTTACTTAGTAAATCTTCTCTGAGAATCGCTGCATTCACTATTCACTTTATTTTAAGATTCTGAAACATTATCAGTCCACGCCGTTTCAAAAATATGAAAAATTCGCTCATTTTGCTGTTTCAAGGATGCAAGCGTTTCGCTTTTAGTGTGAGCAGATATGAGTGTGAGTGAATTTGGATATCCGTATATTCCCGATGCTTTACCTCTCTGAAAATCCGAACGCACAATTCTGATTCATCATGTTGTTCCGTGACCTTTATGCAGCACAGAGTTTTTTCATGGGGGTGCCTTGAGTTCTATTTTTTTTAAGTAATTATGTATGATTAGTTATTTTTTTCTTCCCCTGCTACAGTATTTATTCGAATGCTCCTTCTGCTTTTTTTTAAAACTTATTCCTCAGCGGAAATGGATTTTTGTTGTTATCATTGTTTAACTAAGCAGTTTGATACAGTTTTTTCTTAGTTTTTTTTTTGTGAGCTTGTGTTATTTTAAGTCGCATATTTAGTACTCACTGAAACATTTCTATAAGCAATTGAAACATTTTTAAAAATAAAGTTTTGTTTAGTAAAAATAAAAGACTTTTTAAAATACTTAATTTTCACGAAAGGAATAATTATGGATATGAGGAATTTTAAGTTGCATTTGGTTATACGTTAGAACCCCTTAAAAAGTCCTTAATCCAAGTCATATCCCCCTAGGCAGATATCCCTCGTGGATCTTTTTCTTTATAAAAAATCAAACCTAATCAAATCAAATCCCAAAGTGTAGAAAATGGTGATTTAGTTTAGGAGGTTCATCCTTAGCTGTTAGGGCCTAGCACACTTTCCCCTTGTGATAATTATTTCGATTTTAGTTAAAACTTAATGAAAATGAATCATATTATGGAGGAAAAAAAATATATACTAGAGGAACATCTTTAGAAAATACAGTTGTCATCTTTGCGACATTTTATTTCTTTTTTCAGGGAAAAAAAAAAAAAAAAGTCTTGTAAATGCTATCTTTTTGCAGTCTTGTGCTTATGTAAGTAGTAGTCATAACTCAGTGTTTATCCCATTTAAAAAAAAAAAAAGCTGATTAATGAAGCAAACAAATAAAAGCCCCCACCTTAGAGGTGTCATGGAAAAAAAATCTCCCCCGGTCCTAAGCGCCCTCTGGTGCTGCTTCCCAATTTAGTCCTCGCCCACTGATTCTCTCTTCCCCCCGTCCCGGTTTAATGCCGACCGTGTCCTGCATTTTCCGGACTAACGTCGAGCGAAACTTGCACGCTCTTAACCTTTTTTTACGCGAAATTTGCGATTTGCCTCGGCTGAATTGTGCGGGCCTTTTATTAGGTATTCGACCATTGTACCTAAATTGAAACACTGGATTAATCGCTGAGGAGGCTGTGGATTAAGTGAGAAAAAGAAAGACTTTGTAATCGGATATGGGGTGAGTAAAATTGCTTGAGAACATGTGAATGTTTTGTTCTGAAGGCAGTAAATGAGCAATAATGTAATTTGCGAGGTAAAATTATGATTTTGTAAAAGTACCTGAGGTGGGAGTCTGATATTAAGACAATTTACAAAATAACTAAGGAAATTATTTATAAATATATGTATATATGTATAATAAAAAAAGTCCGATAAATAAAAAAATACCTTCTATATATATAAATTTTGTAATAAAGGTCTACTATACTTTTTTTTTTGTTATTAATATTGTTATTTTAAAAAATCTGGGCATATTATGTGGCGTTATTGGAACTAATTCACAGAGGCCTAGCTAAGGTTCTCAGCACCTGGGGACAACTAAAGATTTTGTGACCCACGTATTTGCCAAAATGCAATGGGAGTAAGGTTTTATACAATTTGGTTCCCCTTGGTTGCTGCTCCCAGAGACAGATCCTGTCTTTAACACCCCCCCCTCCAAGCTACGCCTCTGCTAATTAAGTTCAGAGATTTTTTTTAAATGGTCCTTGCAGCAATATCCAGCATTATTGTTTGAGGGTATCATAAAAGTACCGTTGACACCTCTATTTTGGAATATTTTTAGTTTTGGATTCCGGCTGTAGGCAGTAGTTTAAGGTGGTAAAGTTTAAAGGCTGTCAAATAAAAAGAGGACCATGTTGTATCTCTCACCCCCCCCCCCCCCAAAAAAAAAAAAAAAAAAAAAAAAAAAAGTTTTGTAAATAGAATGGGTTAAGATACTTGTGTTTGCGTAGCTTCGGCTAGTTATAGAGTGCAAGAGATCGAGAATGCATGAAATAAATTTTCTCCATTTTTAGAAGTCTTTTGTCTTGTTTCTGAAAATTCAAACTTTCTTTCTTTCTTTCTTTTTTTTTTTTTTTTTTAAACGCGAATAATAATAGAGAAATAAAAGGGGTCACGTGTCACTCTTCTACTACATTCCTTGACCTCTGAGCAGTAATGATTACATCTTTCAAAGTTCAGTATCAGTGAATGTAAAACTAAAAAAGAATGTTAAAGAAATGTATAGAATGTAAGAACACAATTATAAAAGTAAACAGTATGAACCTTTTAGGATGGTAGTAAGAGTCCAGCCTTCTTCAGCTTAAAAATGTTCACCATTCCGTTAAAGCAGAAAGTGAATGGTTCTGTTTATTAATATAAAACTGATAAATTGAAATTTCGATCTTATTTATTATTAAAACAATAACTCGAGTCATTGTTGTCAAAGTAATAGCTTCCATTAAGTATGGATTTTTCAAGATTTCAGAGGTATCACAAAAATGTACAATCAAGTAGATGCGCGGTATGGCAAGTTACAAAATTTAATCAGTAGAATTCATCTTCATATAATTTATACTTATTAAACATCGAGATCTGTGGGAGCAATAAGTTCAGTAAAACAAGTATCCAGACAACTTCATTTTCATATTTCATTTTTTAAAAATTATATAAACAAACACGAATAAGAAATTGCTTTACTTGGCTTAAGTTTCTTTTAATAGTATTACTTGTTAAAACCCCTTAAAAAGTTCTCCTCCCAAGCAACCCTTCCTAGGCAGATATCCCTCGTGCAGGTTTCCCTTAAAACAATGTAATTATAAGTTGCAACAGTCAATAAAAAAGGAATACTACATGATTAAAGTATATAGACTGTTTCAAAAACATTGACCTAGGCCTTTATTTCTTAAATATCGATCATAGACTTATACAATAAATTGCAATGCGTAAAAGAAAGGTACATAATTTTATGACACCGGTTAATTTTTCAAGAAATGAAATTTGAGAAAGTACCAGGAGAAAAAAAATCTTCCCAATGCGTAAAATGTGCCCCACTTATTAATTAGGTAATTTACAAAATTTCAGCTTTCCATCATAAAGAGAATCAAAGATATGAAAGTTAATATTTGTTGACTTAAACCACTTTTGAATGGTTCTCGAAGAGAAAAAAATCCCATAGGAAGATTTAGTTTCAGAAGGTGCACACAGATTACAAAAGAAAACAATTCTCGCATCAATGCTTAATACTTTTGTTATTGTTGGTATTGTATAGCCCCTACCATAGGAAGAACACAAAGAGACTTCAATATTTTAACTTTTGTGTCTCCCTCCACCAATAAATAAATAGTAACACTACGCTTATGTACTTGACTAGCAAATTCTGGAAACGTGTAGATATACATTCAAGGTTTTATCGCGTTCCACAATTCGGAAAATGCTGTTGTAAAGAATTTTATTATAATAATTATGAGTTTTCAGGCTGTTTAATGTTTTACTTTCCTCGGTGTCAACACCTCCCTCCTATCCCTGGAGATGGCAACTATGATTGTAGCTCAAGAGTTATCAAAAGCCAGACAATATTGATTTTGAATTCTTAATCATGGAGAACCTGTTGCTGCTCCGCTTTAAAATGATGTATACACTAAAAAATAACCTTACAATTACGGGTAACTTTCCGTAAAATTTTGCGGAAATTCTTCGTTTGTATTTGAATACAGGACAATTTCCGTATATCAAGGGTCAGCGCCTCTCTGGGACAAAATTTCTACTGGAATTTACAGGAATAAAATTCCGAAAATATACACAAACAGTACTAGGTCCCATTTGCCAGTTCATTTTGCGTATTTCCACTAATTTTTCTTACATTGAAAACAGACTCAGCTGCTTGGAGCTGACCCGAGATTGGCTTCCTATTAAACTTTTATCAATTTTAATAACAGTAATTGAGCCTGCCGATTGCGTATATATGTTCCGATTATGGGGGGGGGCGGTGGTCCGGTATTTTAAACCGTATTGTTACTAGATTTAATAGAATTTTTTAAAATGACTATGTCATTTTATCTCTCACCCCCTTTATTGAAAATTGTCCGAAAAATGTGTCCCAAAAATGCTACATAATTTTACGTATATTTAAATACTATTAGTTCACAACAGCTTTAATCTATCGTTACAATATTTCGTAAGCTGTAGAATATGCATGACATGTATTTTTCTATAAATAGGTTACAATTAATATCGTTTTAATATGGCGATAATGAAACTAAAAAATTAGGCGGGTTCAGGAGGGTCTCCCCCTGACGAGGCTCGAACAGCCGAGAACTTGAGTTAAATAACATAAAATAAAAAAAAAAAATGAGGGCATTTAACTTTTCAATAAACATTAAATCAGAATATCAAACATTTTAAAATACGAATATATGCAATTTTAGAAACTCAAAATAATATTACAAATTCTATTAGCGTAACATTTGCTCAAAGTAGCTTCCTTCGGCTGCAGTGCAAACATGCACCCATGTCAAAAACTCTTCCTGTACTTTGCGTAGCGTACTGGGTGTTACACATCTGCATGCTACACATATACGATTTAGTAGTCTGATGGACTTGTCGATTCTTTTTCATATACTTTATTTTTCAAGAAACACCAGAGAAAGTAATCTAAGGGACTCAAGTCTGGTGGTCTTGGAGGCCACTCAACAGGACCCCGGTACCCGATTATATTATATCCAAATGTTTCTGTTATAACAGTACGAGGCTTTAGGGATTTATGTGCTGGAGCATCATCATGCTGAAGTCACATTTGTGACAGATCTCGTAGTGAAACACACTCGTCTAGTCAGTCACTGAGTCCTCTAAAATCTGTAAAGCACCATCCCCCCCCCCCAAAAAAAAAAAAAAAAAAAAAAAAAAAAAAGCCCAATTAAGGTCTCTTTCCATATGCAGCAGCGAACATTTATCGATCAACGTACTTGATATCTGTTCGGGCGAATTATATACGGGATTTGCCGAGACCAATAGTGACAATTTTGTGTATTTATAACGCCTGTCTTGTAAACTAACACTCATCGGTAAATATAATGTCACTAACGAACGACATTTATCATTTTGCTTATTCAAAATGAAATTGCAGATATCAAATTTACGTTCCTTGTCTCCAGGCAATAAATTTTGTACCAAAGCGGGGAGATATGGATATGCACCATATGTACTTAAAATATTCCATACTTGGCGATTCAGAATAACCACATACTTCGCAAATGCTACTTACACTAGACTGTGGATGAGCGAGAGAATATCCTAGGACATCTTCCACATGCACGTGCTTTGTTAAATCCATGATGCTTCTTGCTCTTTTGCAATTTAGAACACTACCGGTTTCTCTTAAACGCGTCACTACGTTTGAAATTGTACTAGCAGATGGGTGATTGTCATTCGGAAATTTTATAGCATACTGCTTCGCAGCCTCTGGCTTATTCCGATGAAATTCTCCGTAAAGTAACACCATTTCAGTGTATTCATTAGTATTAAACACCATCTTTTGTTTTTTTATACCCAATAAGCTACGAATTCAAATATCATGAACTTTAGACACACACTAACAAAGTAACTTAAACAACAGTTTTTCAACTCCTGTAAAATATTAAAATTTAATGTTTATCACCTGTTGCCATATCAGCAGGAAAACTGAATCTCAAGCAATTATCGTCTGCCAACCATTTTACCTGATACACGATATTTCATTTCAATTTATTCAAATACACTCAAAAATTTAGATATTCTATCTTTATATTAAATTTCTCATTTTTTTAATTACACAACTTACTAAAATTCTGTTACTTCATTTAGGGAATAGAATTTCGAAAGACTCCTGATAAATTTTTCTAGAGCCTCTCTATAACCTTCTGCTTATAGATTAATATTCTAAAATTACTTTTTCTTTTTTCTCCGCATTATGCCAGAAAATTAAATTAAAACCTATAATTTAAAATTTCAATATTTATACAGTGCCCTAACGGTTCACCGTAACGGGACATTTTTGAACGTGGAAAAGTGACTTAAGTCAAAATGTTTGTTGCTTCATATCTCGGTGAATTTTGGTCGTATAAATACTATTTTTTTTTATTGTGCATAAAATTGTATAAAGAAAACTTTCTAAATATAACTGATAGGACCGGGGACCGTATAAAAATTTAAATTTCGTAAATTTTATAGGAATTTATTTATTGACTTCAATTGTTTCTGATATAATAGATTATACAATTGAAAGCATTTTTGCAATTGGAAGTATGTGTCTCTGACTAACGGTTTAGGAAATAGCCATTGGACAGCGTTAGCACTGGACACGCTGTATATAAAGGGAAATTGAAACATATTCTGATACTTGAAAACCATTTGAAGAGAGTGCAGTATTTGAATGCTGATTAGCGAATTTTAAAATTAATAAAACATTTGAGGATTAAGAAAAAATTCTTTTCATGTGCTCTTATATTAGATAATTATTAAAAGAGAAATTAAACAATAATTATCCTAGTATTTTATTTTTGTTAATAAGCTATTATATTATTTTTTTTCTTTTTTTTTTTTTGCATTTTTTAGTTGTATTTTTCTAATGAATTTTTGTGTTAAGTAGTTTCAGACGAAGCAGTGCTACACCACCACTGCTTCCCATCATATTTGTTCTACGGCTTGTTATAGTTCTAAGTGTCATTTACACAATTCTGAAAAAAAAAATATTGTAACTGGTTCTATTTAATGACAGAGGATTGAATTAACTAGACATTTTAATTAAATTTCTAATTTTATAGAGGCATCTTTTCAGTAGTGTATGATTAAACAAATTATTATGAAAGTTGACTATTAACATTTTAAAAGTATTTCAAAGTAAATACAAGTTGTTAATAATTCTAAGAAAATCTCTTTTTTCTTATATCGAAAACTGAAAGCTAAAAGTGTACATTTATGATATTGAAATATCGTAACTTTTTTGTGTGCTATTTTTCTTTTTCCTGCTGTAGTGAAGTTTGATATCCCTGTTTAAAGCCTGAACCTAGTTCACATTCCAGTTAAGAATAGAAGTTTTTTCCCTCTTCTCACTAGCTTGCTAGTTTCAAAACCGCTGACTCGAAATACGTTCTGCTTCCAAAGGATCTAAGTAGTTCACACCCATAAGAACGTGGCATCATTAAAATCGCTACTCTATGCATTCGTTCCCTTTATCATAGCGATTAAAAGAAGACAAAAGAACTGTATCTAATACGTTTAAGTCGATTTCCGTTTCCATTATTGCCCGTAAAACTTGATATGTTTTGTGGCGTTTGCTGCTGTAATCGCTTGTGCTTAGAAAAGATGCTACTGAATCCGCAGAAGCAGTTCTTTTTTTAAAAGTTTTTAGCACATTCTGAGGTTTAGTAACAATTTTAGAGTAAATTTCCCCGTACCGTTAAAAATAAACGCGAGTTTAGTGTAATTTTAGCTGCTTTCTATTTCGTCGTCGGCCCATGTTTTATAGCAACCACCCACGAATGTTTAACCCAGGTTTTTGTGAAAATCTGTAAGGCAGAGTTTGAATATGCAGGGCTTCCCAAAAAGGCGGTAACAGGCTTTAATTCTTTATCTATTAGAGATAAGTGGGTAATGTAAACTGAAAAAAAAAAGTTCAAAATAAAGGTTCGGAAAAAATATTAAGCTACGAAAAAACTTCTCTCGTTAATTAAAAAAAATGAAAATTACACTTGTTAAATTTGTATAGGAACCCCCGTAAAAAAAAAAAAAAAAAAAAAAAAAAAAATCGCAGTTAGTAAAAGTGTGCCGTATGCACTCATGAGTAGACATACAAAATTTGATAATTATATCCTTAAAAGTGTCAGAGATATGAAGATAACTATAACGCTGACTTAAACCACTTATCAAGGCTCTCGAAGGGAAAAAAATTACGTCGAATGATCGCATTTCAGGGGTTGTACAGAAATTACGAAAGAATTTTTTTTTTTTCCACTATGGCAGTAAATGTTTACATTCAAAATCAAGTACAGCCCCGATCACCTTTCTTTAAAGATATCGCTGAGACGTTGTATGATGAAAGGTTGAAATTTGGTACATACCTCATTAGCGCATGGGGCACATTTTACTAATTGAGAATTTTTTTGTACGGGGGTCGTATACAAATTTAAAAAAGTGATACTTTTTGAAAATTAACGAGAGGGGCTCTTTCGTAGCTTAATCTGTTTTCCGACCTTATTTTGATTTTTGAAAAAATTACAGTACCCACTTATCTCTAATATATAAAGAATTAAAGCCCGTTACCACCTTTTTGGGGGCACCCTGTATATATTTTTTACTCATGTGTTTAACACATGAAGTTATTATGGTTTAGAAATTTGTAGCTCTAATTTTTGTGAGTGCTTCTGAATATAGTTGTTTTTAAATCAGGGTTGTCAGATTTGCTACCCGGATAGCTCCCCATTTTCCCCACTGGGGTGGGTTTTTTAAAGTAGGTTTTTAAAGAAATGTCTGGATAATAATTTAACTTATTGCAGAAATATTTAATTTCTTACAAAATTTTAAAAGTTTTGTTTCAATTTAAGGTTATTTTTATCATTAATGAAACTATAAATCCTAATTCCATTCTGTAGATTTTATGAAAAATAAGAATCTTTGTTTTCTACCAGTCTCAACAGTGTTTAAAATTACTGTTGAATACTTTTTAATTGTTGAAATTTATGCCAAAAATGTTTCTGTGACCAAACAAACAGTATTCTATAAATAGAAGTTGTAGATTGTATGTAATTGTAATTATACTAGGAATAATAAAGGATATAAAGCTGTTCGGTTGTCCGTTAATTTTTATTGAAGGAAAAAGATGTTTATGCAAACATGGTAACCAATATTTCCTCATTAGAATATTTAGAAATTATAACAACCAATCAAATATGCGATAATAATTTCTTGGCTATATAATAGATGCTTGCAAATGCTGGTCTGGTTTACTGTGTTACTTTAACTGTAAAATTAGATTTCACCTGATTAATAGATCAATGCAACGAAATAAAGAAGTACATACTTTATGAAATAAAATGAACCATTACGAATTATAACTTAACTCTGGGTCGTTCGTGAAATAGTAAAAAGAAAGGTAGAGGTAGGTTATTGCTATTCATTTTTTATATTGCTTGAGAATTCTTTATTAAGTTACTGCCTACATTTTCTCCCATATTTAAATTACTGGAATTTCTTTATTTTTTTAATAATAAATTTATAAATAACTGTTAAATGCTTCATAAAAATACTTTTATATAAATGCCATGAATATGATATTTTGATGTTCATTTATACTCAAAATACTATTTTTAGGAGGGTGTGCATTTCTGCTGTACAATTTTGTACATTGGCTTTATTTACTTTTCTTATGTAGTCTGATATACAGTCAAACTTTGATAATTGAAAGGACCTGAGATAAAGTTTGAACTATCCAAAATTTTGAATTACGTATATCCTCTCCAAGAAAGAGATAAATTAAAAAAAAAATTGTTGGGACTGAGTAAAAATTTTGTATCCAGAATTTTGAATTTAAAAAGGTCTGAATTATCCAAATTTTACTGTATTTTAATTTAATTTAAATTATTACCTTTTTTTGGGAGGGGTAAACAATTGCATGGATGATGTACATTTTTTTTTTTTTTTTTTTTTTTTTTTTTTTTTTTAAGGCAACCCTTCTTTGTATGATACAACAAATGTATCCACAGGATTTGCTTTGCTACATTTCTACTTGTTCAGTTTTGTACATTGAATTTATAAATACATGTACCTTGATCATTTTATTATGTCGCCCCACCATGGCAGAGTGGATAAGGCACTCAAAATATTAGACGGCTGAAGTGTGAATGTCCAGTGTTCTGGTCTGGCCAATCGTGCGGCTGTTAATCTAACGGTCTGAAGTTTTGGTCAGTTTTCTCCAGATGTAAAGGGAATATGTGTTAGAACCCCATAAAAGTCAGACCAAGGTATAAACCATCCTTGGCAGATAGCCTGTGCATAGCTTTGCCACAACACACACATTAAATTTAATATGTTACTAAATTTAATATGTTACTAAAATAGCATTTCGTTTCTATCAATTGTTTATCTTTTTTTTTTTTTCCACAGCGTGAAGTAATATAGGAAATTATTATTGCTATGCGTATGTAATGCATACATTCACTTGTTCAGTATTTAGAATGCAAATTATATAGTAAGCCATAACAAGTATTTAATTGTTTGTTTACACTTAAAAAATAGCACACCCACTCGGGGTCACTCATTTTGAGAAATTTTGCTACTTGAATAACTAAAACTAATGCTACATGAAATTATTTCGAGAAATTCGCAGAATTAAATTCGGCACGAATTTGAGCAATTTATAGTCTCCAAGTCCGGCAGATTTCCAAAAAGTCAAGGAACTTATTATTTTGTTTTCTTTTTAAGTCACCAAACCGAAGAAATTGTAATAAAATGAGACTTCAAATAAAAGGAATTCCCAGAAATTTCAAGTATCATGTACTGTTTTCAGGGGCGTAGCCAAGGGGGGGGGTTATGGGGGTCATAACCCCCCCCCCCATGAGGAATTTTTTGCCATACAAAATGTATATTCTTCACTACATTATCACACACACGTATACATATATGTAAATTGTAGTAGTCGTAACCCCCCACCCCATGAAAAATTTCTGGATACGCCCCTGACTGTTTTTATAAAAAGTTTGTTTGTTGCATTAATTATATTGCAAAGGCTATTTTGTGATATCCATCCACCACACGCTAAAAGAATAGATTTTTAAAAGTTATTTTTAAAACCAAATATTTAAAATGAAATACGGATAAAATATAAGCGATGCATATTGCATCGTGAATAATTTTTCTTTAGAAAATTAAAGCGTTAAAAAAAAAAAAAAAAAAAAAAAAAAAGCGTTAAACTAGAATCTAATGTAACCTATTGCTCTCTTGCTTAATCTGCTGCGTCATTTGTACAAAATATATTTTTGTGAATTAATAGTATATTATGAGAGATTTCTTGTGTAAATTGCATCATTTACAAATCTTATACATATTCATAAATATTATTAAAATCCTAAGCGAAAATGTAAACGCTTTTCGGTTCGTATGAGCGTTTGCTACTTCCAGATCATACTAGCACATGTCAGCTATTTTGAAATTTTAAAACAATTTCTTTCTTTCTTTTTACTTCCTTGTACGTAGTATAAGGAAGTAATGTGATTCCGAAAAATTTTGGGGGCCAAATTTCGACATAAAAACCGATTTTGACTACCTCTAAATTTAATTAAAAAATTTTTTTCGATGCATCCTATCGTAGGCTAGCATGCACGATCATATTAACGCGTCTGCAACCCATTTTGACCAGCGGCGAGTCTGCTGTGGCCAGTTTTTCCATGCCGTCTGTACGTACGTACGTACGTATGTATGTAACTCGCATATCTCAAAAACTATTGGTCGTAGAATGTTGAGATTTGATATTTAGGATTGTTCTATCATCTAGTTGTGCACCTCCCCTTTTGGTGGCAATCGAATGGATAGTTTATGTACAGGACCGCCCAAAAGATTCGAAATACATTACGCTCTATGGGCCGAAATTCATAAAACTCGCCTAACTCAAAAGCTATTAGGCGTAGAATGTCGAAACTTCATATTTTGGATAGATGTAACATCTAGTTGTGCACCTCCCCTTTTGGTTCCATTCGACTGGATAGTTTATCTACAGGACTGCCCAAAACATTCGAAATACATTACGCTCTATGGGCCGAAATTCATCAAAGCGTTTTTAGAGGTATTGGGCTATTTCAAACGACTCAGAAGTGATATATGCTGTAAAGAGTTAGAAAATGAATTTCTCCATTAAAAAAAGTGTCTTTATCATTTATAGTTCTGCTACAGGAACACTCAAAAGATTTCCAATACATTACGGTCAATAGCAATTTTAGGGGCATTCATCCATTTCAAGCACAATACCGTCCTACCACATAAGTTAGATAATGGTCCGACCACGGTCACGTGCCTCCCTCAAGAACTATGCCAAAAGTCGCCAAGCTTGGCGACTTTTGGTGTACGTGTGTGCATATTTAACTCTCAAATCTCAAAAACTATTATGAAATTTCATATATAAGAATGTTGTAACATCTAGTTGTGCATCTCGATTTTTGGTTCCAATCTACTGGAGAGTTTATTTACAGGACCACCGAAAAGAATTTCAGTACCTTAATGTCTATGGACATCTTCATTATAATACAACTGTAGACAGTCATTGTTTGGTACATGCCCAAAATCTCGCCGTCTGTCCTCGACCTTGGCGAGTTTTGGCGAAATATCGCCAAATTTGGCGATAATCTGTTATTGTTTGGTTTATGCCTAAAATCTCGCCAAATGTCGTCGACATTGACGAGTTCGCCGAAATATCGCCAAATTTGGCACCAAAAATTATTTCCTATTTTGTATAACCCTAAAACTTTAACCCGTAGATTTTTTAACTTTGTATTTAGAACTATTGTAATATCTAACTGTTTTCAATATCTTTTTTGACAGCAATCGACTGAGAATTTATTTACGTGGTGAGCCAAATGACTTTGAATACATTGAGGTGTATAGATGCATTCAATTCATTGAAAGTCTGCGTGGTCAATGACTACTTTGGCTATCCCCAAAATCTCGCTGACTATCTCAAGTTTGTCGGCTTTTGGTGAAATATCGCCAAATAAAGTGTCAGAAGGAAATCTTTCAAATTGAACTCAGCTTGGCCATATCGAAATATTTGGCTAGAAATCGCTAAACCTTACTATTATTGATATTTTATCTCTTTCAAACAAATAAATTTAGAGGAAGTGCGTCGAAAATATTTTTGATCTAATTGACGTGCAAGGAAGTCATGTGTTGGACACATCAGATTTTTAGGATTGCTGTAACATCTAGTTGTGCACCTCCCCTTTCGATTCCATTCGACTGGATAGTTTATCGACAGAACCGCCCAAAAGATTCGAAATACATTACGCTCTATGGGCCGAAATTCATCAAAGCGTTTTTTTAGAGGTATTGGGCTATTTCAAACGACTCAGAAGTGATGTATGCTGTAAAGTTAGAAAATGAATTTCTCCATTAAAAAAAGTGTCGTTATCATTTGTAGTTCTGCTACAGGAACACTCAAAAGATTTCCAATACATTACGGTCAATGGCAATTTTAGGGACATTCATCCATTTCAAGCACAATACCGTCCTACCACATAAGTTAGGTAATGGTCCGACCACGGTCACGCGCCTCCCTCAAGAACTATGCCAAAAGTCGCCAAGCTTGGCGACTTTTGGTGTACGTGTGTGCATATTTAACTCTCAAATCTCAAAAACTATTATGAAATTTCATATATAAGAATGTTGTAACATCTAGTTGTGCATCTCGATTTTTGGTTCCAATCTACTGGAGAGTTTATTTACAGGACCACCGAAAAGAATTTTAGTACTTTAATGTCTATGGACATCTTCAATATAATACAACTGTAGACAGTCATTGTTTGGTACATGCCCAAAAACTCGCCGTCTGTCCTCGACCTTGGCGAGTTTTGGCGAAATATCGCCAAATTTGGCGATAGTAAGTCATTTGGTCCATGCCCAAAGTATCGCCATTTGTCATCGTTCTTGGCGAGTTTTGGCGAAATATCGCCAAATTTGGCGATAATCTGTCATTGTTTGGTTTATGCCTAAAATCTCGCCAAATGTCGTCGACATTGACGAGTTCGCCGAAATATCGCCAAATTTGGCACCAAAAATTATTTCCTATTTTGTATAACTCTAAAACTTTAACCCGTAGATTTTTTAACTTTGTATTTAGAACTATTGTAATATCTAACTGTTTTCAATATCTTTTTTGACAGCAATCGACTGAGAATTTATTTACGTGGTGAGCCAAATGACTTTGAATACATTGAGGTGTATAGATGCATTCAATTCATTGAAAGTCTGCGTGGTCAATGACTACTTTGGCTATCCCCAAAATCTCGCTGACTATCTCAAGTTTGTCGGCTTTTGGTGAAATATCGCCAAATAAAGTGTCAGAAGGAAATCTTTCAAATTGAACTCAGCTTGGCCATATCGAAATATTTGGCTAGAAATCGCTAAACCTTACTATTATTGATATTTTATCTCTTTCAAACAAATAAATTTAGAGGAAGTGCGTCGAAAATATTTTTGATCTAATTGACGTGCAAGGAAGTCATGTGTTGGACGCATCAGATTTTTAGGATTGCTGTAACATCTAGTTGTGCACCTCCCCTTTCGATTCCATTCGACTGGATAGTTTATCTACAGAACCGCCCAAAAGATTCGAAATACATTACGCTCTATGGGCCGAAATTCATCAAAGTGTTTTTTTAGAGGTATTGGGCTATTTCAAACGACTCAGAAGTGATGTATGCTGTAAAGTTAGAAAATGAATTTCTCCATTAAAAAAAGTGTCTTTATCATTTGTAGTTCTGCTACAGGAACACTCAAAAGATTTCCAATACATTACGGTCAATGGCAATTTTAGGGACATTCATCCATTTCAAGCACAATACCGTCCTACCACATAAGTTAGGTAATGGTCCGACCACGGTCACGCGCCTCCCTCAAGAACTATGCCAAAAGTCGTCAAGCTTGGCGACTTTTGGTGTACGTGTGTGCATATTTAACTCTCAAATCTCAAAAACTATTATGAAATTTCATATATAAGAATGTTGTAACATCTAGTTGTGCATCTCGATTTTTGGTTCCAATCTACTGGAGAGTTTATTTACAGGACCACCGAAAAGAATTTTAGTACTTTAATGTCTATGGACATCTTCAATATAATACAACTGTAGACAGTCATTGTTTGGTACATGCCCAAAAACTCGCCGTCTGTCCTCGACCTTGGCGAGTTTTGGCGAAATATCGCCAAATTTGGCGATAGTAAGTCATTTGGTCCATGCCCAAAGTATCGCCATTTGTCATCGTTCTTGGCGAGTTTTGGCGAAATATCGCCAAATTTGGCGATAATCTGTCATTGTTTGGTTTATGCCTAAAATCTCGCCAAATGTCGTCGACATTGACGAGTTCGCCGAAATATCGCCAAATTTGGCACCAAAAATTATTTCCTATTTTGTATAACTCTAAAACTTTAACCCGTAGATTTTTTAACTTTGTATTTAGAACTATTGTAATATCTAACTGTTTTCAATATCTTTTTTGACAGCAATCGACTGAGAATTTATTTACGTGGTGAGCCAAATGACTTTGAATACATTGAGGTGTATAGATGCATTCAATTCATTGAAAGTCTGCGTGGTCAATGACTACTTTGGCTATCCCCAAAATCTCGCTGACTATCTCAAGTTTGTCGGCTTTTGGTGAAATATCGCCAAATAAAGTGTCAGAAGGAAATCTTTCAAATTGAACTCAGCTTGGCCATATCGAAATATTTGGCTAGAAATCGCTAAACCTTACTATTATTGATATTTTATCTCTTTCAAACAAATAAATTTAGAGGAAGTGCGTCGAAAATATTTTTGATCTAATTGACGTGCAAGGAAGTCATGTGTTGGACACATCAGATTTTTAGGATTGCTGTAACATCTAGTTGTGCACCTCCCCTTTCGATTCCATTCGACTGGATAGTTTATCTACAGAACCGCCCAAAAGATTCGAAATACATTACGCTCTATGGGCCGAAATTCATCAAAGCGTTTTTTTAGAGGTATTGGGCTATTTCAAACGACTCAGAAGTGATGTATGCTGTAAAGTTAGAAAATGAATTTCTCCATTAAAAAAAGTGTCTTTATCATTTGTAGTTCTGCTACAGGAACACTCAAAAGATTTCCAATACATTACGGTCAATGGCAATTTTAGGGACATTCATCCATTTCAAGCACAATACCGTCTTACCACATAAGTTAGGTAATGGTCCGACCACGGTCACGCGCCTCCCTCAAGAACTATGCCAAAAGTCGCCAAGCTTGGCGACTTTTGGTGTACGTGTGTGCATATTTAACTCTCAAATCTCAAAAACTATTATGAAATTTCATATATAAGAATGTTGTAACATCTAGTTGTGCATCTCGATTTTTGGTTCCAATCTACTGGAGAGTTTATTTACAGGACCACCGAAAAGAATTTTAGTACTTTAATGTCTATGGACATCTTCAATATAATACAACTGTAGACAGTCATTGTTTGGTACATGCCCAAAAACTCGCCGTCTGTCCTCGACCTTGGCGAGTTTTGGCGAAATATCGCCAAATTTGGCGATAGTAAGTCATTTGGTCCATGCCCAAAGTATCGCCATTTGTCATCGTTCTTGGCGAGTTTTGGCGAAATATCGCCAAATTTGGCGATAATCTGTCATTGTTTGGTTTATGCCTAAAATCTCGCCAAATGTCGTCGACATTGACGAGTTCGCCGAAATATCGCCAAATTTGGCACCAAAAATTATTTCCTATTTTGTATAACTCTAAAACTTTAACCCGTAGATTTTTTAACTTTGTATTTAGAACTATTGTAATATCTAACTGTTTTCAATATCTTTTTTGACAGCAATCGACTGAGAATTTATTTACGTGGTGAGCCAAATGACTTTGAATACATTGAGGTGTATAGATGCATTCAATTCATTGAAAGTCTGCGTGGTCAATGACTACTTTGGCTATCCCCAAAATCTCGCTGACTATCTCAAGTTTGTCGGCTTTTGGTGAAATATCGCCAAATAAAGTGTCAGAAGGAAATCTTTCAAATTGAACTCAGCTTGGCCATATCGAAATATTTGGCTAGAAATCGCTAAACCTTACTATTATTGATATTTTATCTCTTTCAAACAAATAAATTTAGAGGAAGTGCGTCGAAAATATTTTTGATCTAATTGACGTGCAAGGAAGTCATGTGTTGGACACATCAGATTTTTAGGATTGCTGTAACATCTAGTTGTGCACCTCCCCTTTCGATTCCATTCGACTGGATAGTTTATCTACAGAACCGCCCAAAAGATTCGAAATACATTACGCTCTATGGGCCGAAATTCATCAAAGCGTTTTTTTAGAGGTATTGGGCTATTTCAAACGACTCAGAAGTGATGTATGCTGTAAAGTTAGAAAATGAATTTCTCCATTAAAAAAAGTGTCTTTATCATTTGTAGTTCTGCTACAGGAACACTCAAAAGATTTCCAATACATTACGGTTGTTGGCGATTGCCAATTGAATCAAAGCCAAATCATTTAACTGATTTTTAATTTTATTCACCAGATGACGCTGCGTGTCTGTAAAGGGGTTTCAATTAGCTTACTGCCCCTTTCGCGGGGCCTCTTGAGAGAACGGGGGCCTCCCCTGGGAGCGATGCAATAAAAAAAATTGAGGTAGAGGTCTTTTGGATTCTGAGAAAAGAAGTTGAGAAAGAAAGGATGATTTTATGGGCTTTGTCCCAGTTAAAAAGAATTGCTGCGTATTAAGTAAAATTGAAAGATGGTTTTTAATGCCAACTATTTCAAAAAGGGCATTTATATTTGTTGCGTTTATATCTTGTAAAATGATAGAGAATTTTAAGATGAAATTCACTGCTCGCTCAACAGGTTTGGATATTCTGCGTATATAGGATTAAATTACGCTGCGTCGCAGTGCGCTTTGAGTAAGTTAAAATTGATTGGATTGCTAGACATGATTATTTCCCTGTATATAATGTATATAGATTATATTTAGCTGTGTGTCTTCTAAATTTAATTATAAGCATTGTATTTTAAGTGTTCATTAAAAGTAATGTTAATTAGTTTTGAGTTTTTGGTTTAAATTTGATGTTTTGTTTTTCTCTTGATTATTAATGTTTTGCGTTAGCTGCCCTGCGAGCGCGTCATCGCAGATCAGCAGCAAATTTTCTGTGTCAGAACCTTTTTGAAGTTTTCTTTCTGCGAATTCTGAGAACAATTTAAATGTGATGTATTTGTTCATTTTGTACTGCGTTTGAGTTCTGACATAGAAAAGTGGCGAGCCAGCCAGGATACGTTTAATTTGGTTTTGTATCAGGGAAATGATCATACTAATTGAGAACTGTTTGTGCGTTAGGAAAATAAAATTTATGTATGAGGATTATATGTATTTAAATAGGTTTCGATTTCATATTTGTATTAAATGTTATGAGTATTTGTGAATTCATTTTCTGTATTTAGAGGGAATCTTAATTCTGCGATTATAAAACTAATATATAGGACTTATAGGTCTTTTGTTGGGGGCCTTGGTTAGGATTATAAATTGAGATTTAAAGAGTTAAGTAAAAAATGAGTCTGGAGGCTTTAAAGAAAAAACGATCTGCTACTCGTAGCAGTTTTACTAGAACGGCTAAAATTTTAAAAGATGAATTAGAGAAAGATGAACCTTATAGGTCCGTTTTAGACGATAAATTTATTAAATTAAAAACAATAAGTGCAGAATTAAAAGTTCAGGATTCTGAATTTTTAGATTTAATGATAGCAGCTAAGAATACGGAAGAAGTTATCGATAGCGAAGTTATAAGTTGCGAGGAATATTTGGATGAATTTATTACTCTTAGTCGTCGAATAAAAGAAAAAACGAATATTTCAGACTTGAAAATTAATATGAGTTCTAAAGTTGATGGTATTATAAATACATGTAATGAAAAACGGTATAAATTGCCGAAAATTCAAATTAAAAAGTTTGATGGGCAACTATTGAGTTATCTTTCGTTCTGGGGCCAGTTTAAAAAGATCCATGAGGATAGTAACCTGGATGATGTTGACAAATTCCATTATTTGGCGCAATCAATGGTACCCGGGACCCGTGCTTATGAGTTAATTGAGAGCTATCCCTTAACTTCAGAAAATTATCCGAAGGCTATTTCTGCGTTTGAGGAGCGATTTGGCAATAAGGAAATTTTAACTGAGATTTATGTGAGAGAATTGTTAAAATTAATTATTCAAAATGTACGCTCACAAGATAAAGATAAATTACCACTGGTGTCGTTGTTTGATAAAATTGAGTCCTATCTCAGAGCTCTTGAGTCTTTAGGTGTGAACCAAGACTCCAACACCGCCTGGCTATATCCGATGGTGGAGTCATGTTTATCAGCTGAGTTGATTAGGGTCTGGCAGAGAAGCTTACTATTTAGTGCCAAGGGACCACGTCTTTCAAATCTTTTGGAATTTTTGCGAAAAGAGGTTGAGGGAGAGCAGAGGGTGAAACTTGCACGGTCAGGGTTTGAAATTGAGCGCCCTAAGGAGAAAAAGGTTTTCAAAAATAAAAAATCTTTCGCGAGCGCCGCAAGTTTGGTAGCTACTAAAGAGTTAAAGTGTGTTTTTTGCGGGAAAGGTCATGAAGGTAAGGAATGTTTTTCGGCTCGGTCTTGGACCCTAAAGGAAAGATTAGACAAATTAAGAGAATTAAATTGCTGTCTCCGCTGTCTTAAGCCTGGACATTTTGCGAGGGACTGCAAACAATTTATTCAATGCCATGTGTGCAAACGATCGCATCCCATAATATTATGCCCCGAGATTCAAGGAAAAAGGTGCGAAAACGCAGAGAATACAAAAGTGCCGACTGCGGTACAAACTACTATGTCTACCCCTTCGTGTATGAAGGAAGTTATTCTCATGACATTAATGGTTGAGGTAGTGTCGGGGGATATAAGGAAAAGGGTAAGGTGTCTTTTGGATTGTGGATCGCAGAGATCTTACGTTCTAAAATCTACAGCTGAAGCCCTAAATTTAAAAGGTCTTTCTTCTGAAAAATTAACTCATACGCTGTTTGGGGGGACGAAAACTGAGGCTAAAGATCACAAACGATATTCTATGAGATTGAGACCTATTGGAAAAGGTACCGAATATCAGTTCTATTTTTTGGATCAGGATACTATTTGTGGTGGTATACCACGCATCCCTAAGGGTCCGTTATTAAAGGAATTAAAAAGCCACCGAATTTGGATTTCAGATGTGGGGAACGATTATCCTGAGATAGAAATTTTAATTGGTAGCGACGTTTATGGGCAAATTATTACAGGTGATGTAATTCAACTTAAGGAGGGTTTGACCGCTATTAATACTAAGTTGGGATGGACTCTGTGTGGAGAGCCAAAAGGAGAAAGTGTTAAAAATTTTGAGGGTACCCAGTCCATGTTGGTAACTAATCTCCATGTTCAAAATATGAAAGTTTCCGATATGTGGGATTTGGAAAAAATTGGCATTGCCGATGAAGCGCAAACCTTTTCTAAAGCGATTGAAGATCAATTAGCTCAGGAACAATTTTTGAAGGGGCTTTGTAGAAACGAAGATGGTAGATATTGCGTGAGCTTGCCGTGGGTTCAAAATTTTCCACCTAACATTGCCTCTAATCGGCATATTGCGGAAAAAAGGCTCTTTGCCACTACACGAAAATTGAAGAAATTAAATTACTTTGATGAGTACGATAAGGTATTTAAGGAATGGCTGTCTGAGGATGTTGTGGAAATGATTCCAGAATCAGAAGAGAAAGCGAAGGGACACTATTTGCCACATCATCCAGTTATAAAATTAGATAGTCTAACTAGTAAAATTAGGCCCGTTTTCGATGCTTCGTGCAAATCAGATAATTCATTTTCACTAAATGATTGTTTGACAAAGGGTCCAAATCTCGTAGAAGAAATCCCTGCGATTTTAATGCGGTTTAGGGAAAAAGCGATTGGCGTAACTTCTGATATCAGGCGAGCCTTTTTGCAGATTGGCATAAAGCGAGAAGATCAAAATTATCTGAAATTTCTTTGGTGGGAAAATAACAAAGTTGTAGAGTTCCGCCATAAAAGGGTTGTATTTGGGGTTACAAGTAGTCCATATCTGTTGGCGGCAGTGATCTCATTTCACCTTAGTAATGTGCATAGAAATTTTGAAGGTGTTGCCCAGAAACTTTCACAATCCTTTTACGTTGACAACTGCGTCACATCCGTTGATACGAAAGAGGAGCTTGAAATTTTTATGAATCAAGCAACAAACATTATGGCAGAGGCCAAAATGGAACTGCGGATCTGGACTTTTGGTCCAGATAGTGAAGATCAGTCATCAGAAAACTTGTCAGATCCTGTGTCTCCAGTTTTGGGTCTCCAATGGGACCGGAGGGAGGATACTCTCTTCATGCAGCTTAAAATCGACTATGTAGAAGACCATCTAAAAGAAAGTTTATCTAAAAGAAAACTATTGTCATTGGTACACTCGCTTTTTGACCCACTGGGGTTCATAGTACCAATAATGATACCTGCAAAATTGCTCCTTCAAGAAGCTTGGGCAGCTGAAGCAAATTGGGACCTACCTTTGCCAGATGAGCTAAAGGCCCGATTTTTAAAGTGGTATAAGGGACTGTCTTCTGTATCCCAACTCAAATTTCCTCGTCGTATAGGTTACGGGAACAGAGATTCTTGGTCACTACACGTCTTCTGCGATGCCAGTAAAAACGCTTATGCCACAGTGATATATTTGAGAAGTGAAGACAATGATAAGATATATGTGAAATTTGTCGCAGCAAAATCACGTATATCTCCATTGAAGAAGGTGACAATTCCAAGAATGGAATTATTATCTTGTGTTTTAGGCTCACGTCTAGCCAAGTACGTTACTGCTGCCTTGTGCTTGCAAGAAGTCCCTAGATACTACTGGACTGATGCTACTGTAGCTCTTAGCTGGATACAGCGACAAGAAAACTGGGGAGTGTTCGTAAATAATAGGGTCACAGAAATTAGAAGCCTGTCGAAGAAGGAATGCTGGAGACATATCCCAGGTAAAATAAATCCAGCAGATATAGCATCCCGAGGTTGTACTGTTCAACAGCTGTTACAGTGCGACTGGTGGGAGGGTCCTGAATTTTTGAAAACCTCCCCAGAGGAGTGGCCTGAATCCGAATTTTCTCCAGATGAAGAACTAGTTGCTGCAGAGAGGAAAAAGAAAATAATTGTTGACTTGAGCGTACAATTAGAAAAGCCAAGATGGTTCGAGCGTTTCTCCAGTTTTTCTAAAATTATTAGAGTATTCTGCTGGATGCTGCGTTTCGTAAATAAACTGAGGAAGAAGCCTTCTTATAATACTAACACCCTAACAGTCGAAGAAAAGTCTAGGGCCGAAATCGTTCTGTGGAGTATAGAACAGAGAAGGCATTTCCACGAGAAAGAAAATTCCGTCCATGGTTTGCAAGTGGTGCGAGGTAGTGATGATGTTCTTCGTGTAAAAACAAAAATTATTGAACGGGATGATGATCTATCATTCCTATATCCAGTACTACTTCCGTCCAAACATTACCTGACAGAATGCTTGATAAGAGAATGTCATCTAAAGTATAGTCACGCGGGTGTACAGATATTGGCTGCCAAATTAAGACTACAGTACTGGATCATTTCTTCCAAACGAAATATAAGAGCTTGCATAAATCGTTGTGTTGTATGCAAGAGATTTACTGCGAAAGCTTTAACTTCTCCACCTATACAGTTGCCCCTTGACAGAGTAAGAGAATCTGCAGTCTATGAAGTAACAGGGATTGATCTCTGTGGTCCTCTACTCCTAAAGCCAAAAGGAAAAGCCTGGATCGTGTTATTCACCTGTGCCGTGTACAGAGCAATTCACCTAGAGCCCCTCACATCACTCAGCACAGAGTCTTTCCTGCAAGCTTTAAGGAGATTCATTGCAAGACGAGGCCGTCCGACCACGGTATATACCGACAATGGCACAAATTTTAGAGGGACAGACAATGCACTTAAACGGATAGATTGGAAGAAAATATCGGAAGATGAGGTTTATCCAATCAAATGGAAGTTCATTCCCCCTACTGCTGCCTGGTGGGGGGGATGGTGGGAGCGTCTCATTCGTTCCGTCAAGACATTGCTTGTGCGCATTTTAGGAAGATCAACTGTGAATTTTGAAGAGCTTCTAACAATCCTTTGTGATGTTGAAGCCACAATAAATAGTCGTCCACTGACTTATATATCAGACGATGCTGATACACTCATACCTCTGACACCCTCCTTGTTCTTGCAAGACATAAAACAAGCGAGGGTACCCGATTTAGATTCCATTGACTCAGATAAACTGAATGTGCGCGTGAAGTATTGCAACACTCTGCGACAAGAACTGAGAAGTCGTTTCCGTAAGGAATATTTGGGACAACTCGTACAGAAGGCCAAAGTTAAGTGCCAAGAGCTTAAAGTGGGGGAACAGTGGACATTTGACACGACCAATTCAAAAACTTTATCCACTAGAGGTTTCAACCGCTGGAGATCCTGTACTCACCCTGACAGCCGAAAACAGATCCAGATATGGAAGATTGATTAAACCATGCAAAAAATAGTGTTTAGAATTGTGAATGGAACTATTTTTATTTTATTTGCTTAATTTAGTTTTAACCAAAAAATTTAAATATTGTGTTTCATTTATATATCCTTATTTTGTTTTTGCATGTTTTTTATATAATCTAGTGTGTTCAATTTTATTTTTATTTCCAATGTTAAGAACTGTTTACCAATAGTGAAGAAATTCATTTTAAGAAAATTTTTGTGTTTAATTTCGGCTCTCGCCTAAATTAAAGGTGGGAGGATGTTGGCGATTGCCAATTGAATCAAAGCCAAATCATTTAACTGATTTTTAATTTTATTCACCAGATGACGCTGCGTGTCTGTAAAGGGGTTTCAATTAGCTTACTGCCCCTTTCGCGGGGCCTCTTGAGAGAACGGGGGCCTCCCCTGGGAGCGATGCAATAAAAAAATTGAGGTAGAGGTCTTTTGGATTCTGAGAAAAGAAGTTGAGAAAGAAAGGATGATTTTATGGGCTTTGTCCCAGTTAAAAAGAATTGCTGCGTATTAAGTAAAATTGAAAGATGGTTTTTAATGCCAACTATTTCAAAAAGGGCATTTATATTTGTTGCGTTTATATCTTGTAAAATGATAGAGAATTTTAAGATGAAATTCACTGCTCGCTCAACAGGTTTGGATATTCTGCGTATATAGGATTAAATTACGCTGCGTCGCAGTGCGTTTTGAGTAAGTTAAAATTGATTGGATTGCTAGACATGATTATTTCCCTGTATATAATGTATATAGAATACATGTAGCTGTGTGTCTTCTAAATTTAAGTATAAGCATTGTATTTTAAGTGTTCATTAAAAGTAATGTTAATTAGTTTTGAGTTTTTGGTTTAAATTTGATGTTTTGTTTTTCTCTTGATTATTAATGTTTTGCGTTAGCTGCCCTGCGAGCGCGTCATCGCAGATTAGCAGCAAATTTTCTGTGTCAGAACCTTTTTGAAGTTTTCTTTTTGCGAATTCTGAGAACAATTTAAATGCGATGTATAATTTTTGTTCATTTTGTACTGCGTTTGAGTTCTGACAACGGTCAATGGCAATTTTAGGGACATTCATCCATTTCAAGCACAATACCGTCCTACCACATAAGTTAGGTAATGGTCCGACCACGGTCACGCGCCTCCCTCAAGAACTATGCCAAAAGTCGCCAAGCTTGTCGACTTTTGGTGTACGTGTGTGCATATTTAACTCTCAAATCTCAAAAACTATTATGAAATTTCATATATAAGAATGTTGTAACATCTAGTTGTGCATCTCGATTTTTGGTTCCAATCTACTGGAGAGTTTATTTACAGGACCACCGAAAAGAATTTTAGTACTTTAATGTCTATGGACATCTTCAATATAATACAACTGTAGACAGTCATTGTTTGGTACATGCCCAAAAACTCGCCGTCTGTCCTCGACCTTGGCGAGTTTTGGCGAAATATCGCCAAATTTGGCGATAGTAAGTCATTTGGTCCATGCCCAAAGTATCGCCATTTGTCATCGTTCTTGGCGAGTTTTGGCGAAATATCGCCAAATTTGGCGATAATCTGTCATTGTTTGGTTCATGCTTAAAATCTCGTCAAATGTCGTCGACATTGACGAGTTTCGCCGAAATATCGCCAAATTTGGCGCCAAAAATTATTTCGTATTTTGTATAACACTAAAACTTTAACCCGTAGATTTTTGAACTTTTGTATTTAGAACTATTGTAATATCTAACTGTTTTCCATATCTTTTTTGACAGCAATCGACTGAGAATTTATTTACAGGGTGAGCCAAATGACTTTAAATACATTGAGGTGTATGGATGCATTCAATTCATTGAAAGTCTGTGGTCAATGACTACTTTGGCTATCCCCAAAATCTCGCAGACTATCTGTCGAATCTGAAGTTTGTCGGCTTTTGGTGAAATATCGCCAAATAAAATGTCAGAAGGAAATCTTTCAAATTGAACTCATCTTGGCGATATCGAAATATTTGGCTAGAAATCGCTAAACGTTACTATTATTGATATTTTATCTCTTTGAAACAAATAAGTTTAGAGGAAGTGCGTCGAAAATATTTTTGATCTAATGGACGTGCAAGGAAGTCATGTGTTGGACACATCAGATTTTTTTAATTACATAAAGTATTACATCTTTGAAGAATAAAGTTTGAAAGTAAACATTTTATGAACTTGCACCTTTTTTCTCACTTTCGTAGTTTAGAGATATTTCCTGAAATCTGCAGTCTCAGACTAAGGCTATTTTGTGATATCCACCACACGCTAAAAGAATAGATTTTTAAAAGTTATTTTTAAAACCAAATATTTAAAATGAAATACAGATAAAATATAAACGATGCATATTGCATCGTGAATAATTTTTCTTTAGAAAATTAAAGCATTAAAAAAAAAAAAAAAAAAAAAGCATTAAACTAGAATCTAATGTAACCGATTGCTCTCTTGCTTAATCTGCTGCGTCATTTGTACAAAATATATTTTTGTGAATTAATAGTATATTATGAGAGATTTCTTGTGTAAATCTGTAAATAGCATCATTTACAAAACTTATACATATTCATAAATATTATTAAAATCCTAAGCGAAAATGTAAACGCTTTTCGGTTCGTATGAGCGTTCGCTACTATGTGTTTCCAGATCATAGTAGCACATGTCATCTATTTTGAAATTTTAAAACAGTTTCTTTCTTTCTTTTTTTAATTACATAAAGTACTTTTTTTAATTACATAAAGTATTACATCTTTGAAGAAAACAGTTTGAAACTAAACATTTTATGAACTTGCACCTTTTTTCTCACTTTCGTAGTTTAGAGATATTTCCTGTTAAAATTCACTGAAATCTGCAGTCTCAGACCAAGGACACTACCACTATGTTCTTGAAGTGTGTCATGACGGATAGTTCTGACTCATGGATAGTCAAATTCTTCAGATAAATAACTGCGACCCCCAATTTTGTACTATCACCATTAGTTATGTCTAAAGGAATACTATAGAATACTACCCCCTACCTATTTGGTTGAAGCCTGTTACAGTTCCTGAAGTGTTCTACTGTCCTACTGAACCCCAGCCCCAGCCCCGGGTTGTCTAAAGGAAGTGAACATTTTTATATTATACCTGTTGCGACAGCGTCGGAACTGAGATCGTAACTGGATCGTAACAGCGTTGGAACTGGATCATTCAATCAGAACACACCGCGTCACTTTTTCCTGCCCTCTGTGTTTCGAGGGCATTGTCTATTATGAATGTCCGAGGAGAGGGGCATCGATCAAGGAAGATTTGTTTGATGACAGCTGTAGGACTTTTCTGATTATCTCTGTTTGCCAGGGCGAAAAGGGGGTAAGGGTGCAGTGCTTAACAACACTGCATAATACACTCAGTAAATCCCACGTGCTGTTTTGTATTGTTACGTATCTTAAAGAGTTTCTCTCGAGTACTTACCCTGTCGGGAAAAAACAATCGTATTTCCGATAGTGATGCCGATACCTTCGTGGTAGCACACAGTGATGCTTTTTCGGAATGTGACCACATAATTGGGCAAGGTTGATTGATCTTCGATTGAATGCTTTCCGATAACATCCTCGACTGAGTAGGTGCCTGACATAGCAACCGCTTTTGCTGTGACTGTGTTACTCCGTTCTCCCGCCAATTTCGCTGTTGTCGGAAGAATGGAGTGACACTGAGTAACACCGCTAAACGAAAATAGACTAAACCTAACAAACCAAACCAAATGTTTAGTTTGCAGAAGGCTAAAAATCTAAAAAGGTTGTCATCGTGGTCGGAAAATGTTTTCAATTATAACTTACATTTTTCTTGTGATATTAATGTGTTTTAAAAGTATAAAAATAACTGTGCAATGAATAAAGTCGGAATCTTATGACATATTTTTTTTTTCATTTTTATTCACTTAATAATTACTCTAAATTAAACATACTGAGTAATTTTTCTACCTGGAAAAGAGATTCACTTTTTGATTTTGGAGACAAAATATAGCAAAATTACGTAATGTGTAATAAATTGGGATTTAATAGTATAATGATTAAGGAAAGACTATAACTGAGTAACATTCAAAGGAAAAATAATTTTTTTTAAAGTAACCTTTAGAACATTATACTAAAGGATATAGTAAAAAAAAAAAAAAAAAAAAAAAAAGGGGGGAGAAACGATTTAACGAAGACATTTATTGTGTTTTTTCGTTAGTCTGTTATCTCCCGGGGTTATCTCGAACTTGTTGACAGTTCAGTGCTAAAATAGTTTCTTGTCTTACCTTCACCTAGTTTCACGAGGGTTTAGATTTCGATAAAAATAATTTAGTGACTTTCTTTGTTTTCCTTTTCTTCATCCTTTCCCCAATTAAAAAGAAGTATTGTGATTTTATTAAACTTTTTAATCATATACAGTATGCCTACTAAAGTCCCTTATCACCCTCTTAATTTCGGAACGGCTGCTGATATTTTTATAAACGTGGTGTCTGGGTATAGTAAATTAGATATGCGCTAGCGAATGAAACCGCTCATAGTGCCACCTGGTGGAAAACTGCGGATTAAGATTCCGTATTTCGAAAACGGTACGAGATAGGGGGAAAAGTGAGTTACAAAGTTGTAGAGCGTTATCGATTTAGCACGAAAAGACACCTCATTGGCATGGATGTGAAAAACAGAACGCTTAAAACGTGCATTTGTATTTTCGGGATTCCCTACTCCGCGAAGGTGAAAAAATAATCAAAGAAAGAAGAAAGCATTTATTTATAACAATATACCTTTATTTAAGATGTTCAAACTTCGCACAGTCAGCTGCATTGCACATTTGGATCCTCGTTTGAATTTCACATTGCACGCGTTGGAGCATAGACTGTGACAAGTTGGCACAAGCGTCCGTAATGTGTCGCTTAAGGTCCTGCAATGTTTGTAGAGCGGTCGCATATACCTGCTGTTTTAGGTATCCCCACAGAAAAAAGTCCAGTGGAGTCAGATCAGGCGAACGTGGAGGCCATTCTTCGAAACCGCCATAAGCAATTATTTACAATACTCAGCTTTGGAAAATCGCTCCATGGCCATGACCTTCATCTCAATACAGTAGAAACCCAACAAGATGTCTCTTTTATACTAGTGGTCTCAAATGAACAGGTGTGACGTTTCTTACGTATTTGCATACTGCAAAAATTTCGAACATTAAGTGCAAATTGCGTTGAGTTGATGTTGAGATCAGTACAAGATTGCAACTCTCGGGGCTTGAACCAGAGTCCTTTGGACTAGGAATCGCAAGCGATACCACTGTGCTACATTGCGGCGCACAGTGGAGTATTCGTATCAAAATCCTGGCCAAAAGTCGAAAATTTTAAATTTGTTTAAAAACAGTAATATATATGTTTTTGGGTAGCCTAGTAACTGATGCATCATGTAATGCATGTTTTTCGACCATAATTCATATCCAAAAGATGCAACACTCGGTTTAAAAGCAAGTTTCTTCATTTACGGCAAGAGATTTCTGCGTTTTCTATTACTTCGTCTTGCATTTTTTACGGGCTCTTTAAATTAATTTACTGGTTTGATACTTAGTATAATTGTAGTAAAATATATGTATTTTAATTATATGTATCTATTAGCTTGAAAAAATAATATGACTTTATTTTAAAAAATTGTAAACTTTTTTTTTTTCAAAAATTCACACATTTCAAAAAGCTTTTTGAAGGGGTGTCGCGGCTTGTCGCGCCCAATTTCAACTATAATCGTAATTATTACAGTATTGAGTGTCTATTCCAAGAAAAAAATGTTCCCCCAACATCCACCATTTTTATAAAAAAAATTACTTATATAGCGCCATTTTTATTTTTTCGATAATTTTTCGACGGGTGATCGCAAAAGCTATACAAACATACGCACTTGTATTTCTCATAAACTATAAATTATGTGCAGGTGTTTGGATAAAGGTATATAAAATTCATTTTAGTCAAGATTTAACATCAGTATTTTAAATTCAGTATGTAATTTCTTATTTTTCTGATGTAAATTTGCTATAAGAAGAAAATTTCTACATATTCCAAAATTGCCCTTTCTTAGTCATGTAAATAGTCCCATCTATTTACAGCTTAGTTTTCCATTTATGTAGTAAATTGTGTCCAAAGCAAAAACTCCCCATTTTTGGTTCTCAAAGGTTGGCAACTGTGACTTCGGGTCATTGAAGTGTGAGTGTGTAAACAGAAAAGTGCTGGCTTGAAATAAATTACTTTCTCTTCGAGCTTGGAATGAGATTTTATGGGTTTGCAAAGGGGGGATCTTTTAAGCAGTGCCCTTATATGATCTGCTCTAGATAAAGGCCAATGAAAAAGAGCAAGCCTTAGAGCAGTGAGACCCTATAACTTCTTCCAGAGGGGTCCGATGGTGCTCTCTCTCTCTCTCTCTCTCTCTCTCTCTCTCTCTCTCTCAAAAAAAAAAAAAAAAAAAAAAAAAAAAGGAAGAAGGAGAAGAAAAAGAAAGTGATTCTGAGTGAAGACGAATATCAGAGTTCAAAAGAATCGGAATGAAAAAGTTAATCTTCAGAAGTCATTAGAAAACTAAGATCCAAATAGTAGCTACATTTAGAAAAGTGGAAAATCTGAAAACTTTTATGATAAAAATTGATTTATAGATAAGTAGTATTATATTTATAAGTATTATTATAAGTAAAGTATTACATTTATATATTTTTATTGTGGTTAAGGCAGCGTTTCTCAACCGGTGGGGCGCGCCCCCCAAGGAGGCGCAGAGCGTTTCCAGGGGAGACACGAGAAAAACCAAAGAGCAAGTAATGATGCACGATTTTTAAAAATCGCCTAATTTATTCTCATTTTTACTCAAAAATATATCTTTTTTCGCTTAAAATGTTCATTCAAACTTTACTGATAACATTATTTTGTAGAAAATTCGACTAAATGTACATTATTAAAGATTAAGGAACTGAATGTATGCTGAACAATGTGAAGGGAGGGGGGGTGCTACCGTAAGTTAGCCTTTGTTGGGAGGGGGCGAAGTTAAAAGGTTGAGAACCGCTGGGTTAAGGCACGGCTATTTTCCTCACGGGAAGGTTGCCTTGGCGGAGGGCTTTTTAAGAGGCTCTAATGCGTATTCACGTGACATCTGGAGAAAATCGCCCAAAACTCCAGACCGTTAGATCGACAGCCGCGTGGTATTACATTTATAAGTGTAAAAGCAGTACTTCCCAGTAAAGGACACTCCCCGGACAAGACATTTGTTAGAAACCAACTTCGAGTCGTTTAGCGATATATCGCCAAATTTGGCGACAACACGCTTTTTTATATAATTTAAGAAGTATATAATACTAAAAAGTAAGTCAAAAGTCTACAGTAATGATTTTAACGTTAAAACACATGAAAAATATTTTTGGCCAGGATTTTGACACAAATACTCCACTGTGCGGCGTCGTGTTTAGCCCGAAAGATAATATTTTCTCCTTCTGTTCACATTTCATGATGTCACAGTGTAGGAAATCACGAAAATACAAATGCACGTTTTAACCGTTCTGTTTTTCACATCCATGTCAATGAGGTGTCTTTTCGTACTAAATCAATAACGCTCTACAACTTTGCAATTCACTTTTCCCCCTATCTCGTACCGTTTTCGAGTTAACTCCGCAGTTTTCCATCAGGTGGCGCTGTGAGCGGTCTCATTTGGTAGCACATATCCAATTTACTATACCCAGACACCACGTTTATAAAAATAGGAGCAGCCGTTTCGAAATTAAGAGGGTGACAAGGGACTTTAGTGGGCATACTGTATATTTAATTAAGATTTATGAGGGCCCTCTTCTAAATATAGAATAAACTTTTGCATTCAAATTCATTCATAGTCCCCCATTATCTTTGTTTATAGATATCTGTAAGACGTTTAATGATGAAAGGCAGAAATTTAATATTAGATTACTAAATTAATTTTTTGTTGATTCAACATTACATTTTTTTATGTGTACAAATAACTTAATTATGCGAAAAATACACTTTATTAAAAGTAAAATAAAATTTACAGTAATCAATTTTAATTCAGCATTTTTTGTTTTTTTGGTGGTGGTGGGGGGGGGGTGTAAGCTGGTTAAGTTCTAGTAAAAAGTAGTTAGGAATTTTCACAAACACTTTAAACATTTTACGAAATGATTTTCAAATTCATGTATGAAAACGAAGTTTTTAATCCTGTATTGCTAATTCTGAATCGTCTTGACTCCGATTATCCCCTTTTACAATTGTGTGAGGTACTTTTGAAGTATCCTGTATGGTAATACAGGGTTTTCCTTCAAGGGGGGAAAAAAAAAAAAAAAAAAAAAAAAAAAAAAAAAAAAAAAAGTGACAATTTCTCACCGTTCCCCCAAAACCGAGCGAGATTTTTTAAAAAATGGATGAGAATTTTTCACTAACAGATGTGTGTTGGTAGGTAAGTTATTTATAAATGGGTATTTATAAATACCGGGTAACCACCCAAATTCAATGTATTTATGATTTTTAGTTATTTTTATTGCATGTAACTGGACCTATAAGTCAGGCGCAGTTACATGCAATAAAAGTAACCCAGTTGAAGATCCCCCCCCCCCCCTTTTTATTCTTTCATAGACTTTAGGAGTTCTTGAGAATCCACTTTTACACTGTTGTCGCGCCCTTGGAAACCCGTGTTCTCACACACAGTATTATTCTATCTATGTGCTTTCACCAGGGAGGGTCGATGCTGACCCCTGACCCTAGTTGACGTCACCCCCGACTCAGCAGGCTCCCGCTTGGACAAGGGGGCGAGAGAAAAAGAAGGGTCAGTTTTCGAACGGATGCAGAGTGAGAGAGGAAAATGGGTCTCCTCTCGATGGAAACAAATGTGATGTGTAATTTACTTTTTTATTTTCTATGATGGGAAAGCATAGTTGCCTCATTTTGTACATAGTTCTCTGTAAATATTAAAAATTATGTTAATCCAGAAAACTTGATTGTGATCTATTGAGTATGTTTTCTTTTATCGCAAGTGGATCGAGAACAAGCAAAACGCCTCAGAATAATAAAATACCCGCTCGGAAAAAGACGATCTAACATTCTCAATTTCACGGTCGCGAGAGTTGTGACAACTGTATTCTTCATTCTTTTTTTTTTTTCTTTCTTTGAGAAACCGATTTGTAGGGTGCGCAAATTTCGCCGCAGAATTTTTTAATGCGAGGTTCTCTCGAAAACATTGTAATAATTTTGATAAAGACTTATTTATAAATCTCAGTAACATGTTTTAATTTTGCTTTCGAATACCATTAAAAGGAGATACACACTTTCAGAAAGAAGGGAGTCAAAGGATAAATTCTCAAACATTAAGTTAGCTGATAGAAATTTGTTTAACAAAATTGAAGGAATATAAAGAAATTTATGTTACTGAAAAACATGGTCTCGTAACTTAGTTTAGGGTTCTTGGGGGGTAGGAAAACTTTTAAATTTAGTTACAAATGACTGATTTACTCTTTCTAGTTTTCCGTTGGCTGAGGAATCATGAGCGGATTTTAAAAATTGTGTAATTTTATAATTTTTAAGGATTTTTTTTAATCCTCAGACTTTAAAGGCTGCGTTTTTTTCGTTAAATAGTTTCTCAGGAACCTGGGTATTTAAATATTGGCTTAAGTAAGCTTTTGTAGTTCCACTTTTGGTAGCAAAGTATTTCAGAATTACCACATTTGTAATAAGCATTTTCCAATGTTCTTTCCTTAATGGCATAAAAAGAACCATTTTCGTAAAGCTCTTTTTTTTAAACATACTTTAATAGCACCAGTAGAATTTTTATGCTTATTGCCTTGGATATTTTCTATTTGTTGATGTGTGTTCTTTACTGTATTCGGTGCTCAATAATACAGATTGTTGAAAATGTTGGATGTGTTGAGAAGCATGATGTGTCTATAAAGCAAATTAGATTCTACATTTGTGGAGCTCTTTAAATATTTTATTTTATGATCATACATATTAAATTCTAAGGATTTGCTGAAGTACCTTTCTTTTACATTTTTTACATTTTAAATCCAAAACTAAAGCCGCATGATGGGTATATATGAAAAATTTTTGACCATACAGGTAATACTAAAATTTAAAAAACGGCTATCAGCAGCAGTCAAACATTCCAATTCAGTAATTGTATAACTTCATTCCTATTAACTTAGTATTCTTAAATGATACTCACTGGGATGTAAAACATAATTGAGATGAGGCTATTTCTATACATCTTCGAATGCAAACATCAATGAACATATGCACAGGTAGCATTGTACAATTGTAATAGCGATTTAGATAACAATGTTTCTTCCTTCAATCAAAACTTAGTCGACATTCTATTGACCATAACCATTTTACATAGTTCTTTAACAAATTAATTGAATCGTTTTAGAACACATCATCCTCTGTAATCCAAAATTTTCAGTAATTCAAATTCAAGCACTCCCATGCCGCAGTTAGTTCAGATTATTCAGAGAGCACAGTGACAACTATTGTTTTTTGTGAGGTTGTGATTGAACTCAATTATTTAGTTGTTTTAGAACACAGCACCTTCTGTAAGCCGAATTTTTCAGTAATCTGTACTCTTCTGCGCAGGAGTTAGTTCAGATTTCCGAGAACGCACTCTAGCGACTATTATTTTTCGTGAACAATGTGATTGTCATTTAAACTCAATGCAGTGGACCTAGCTTCTGGCAATTAGCAATGAATTTACATTAAAAAAATGAAAGAAACCCCGTTTACGTCTGAAGATAGCATTGTTTCTTTCCATGCATTTGATGAGAAGGCACATTGCATCTATAAAGCGCTATAGTTGATCGACCCTCAGAATAATACACAACCCTTCCTCGTCTTATTTTAAGACCTTAAAACTGCATCTGGGATGACCGGCGCCTCCGTTTTTTCCCCGCTTCACTCTCTCTAGTTCCGATTTCCTTAACATGCTCTTCCTGCTCCTTGTGACGTAGAGGGAGATGTTCTGGAAAATCGCCAGAGTGTAAGACAATTGGGGTAACCCCTTTTGTTCCAGAGCCGTCTGGAATGAATTGTTGACAAGGATAGAAAGAATTAATGGGAGCATGAGAAGTATTACAGAAGGAACAGGTGGTTGAATCAACATGGGTTTTAGTAGTCAGTTGTTAGGCAGAAGTTAAAACACTCATCAACAATTTAATACATGATTACATTTCTGTAAACGGGCTTAAAAATCGCACATTTCGAGCACTAATGAAAGTAAATGATAAAATTTGCTACTTTTTGTAAAATTTGCACCTTTTTGTTTGTCGATTGTTAAAGATGCGCGTTTAACCATTTTATTCTTCATATACATTACTACAAAATATCATTTCGTTCTGGATCGATAATGCTCTACAGCTTTGCAAATCTCATTTTTGACTTGTCTCGTTCGATTTCCTAGATCGGAGTGTCAACTCCTCAGTTTTCTGCGACGTTGCGCCGTAGGTGTCTTCATTCAATAGCGCACGGCTACTATACTATACCTAGGTAACACTTTTATAAATATAGCAGCTGCTGTTACGAAATTAAGAGGGTGGCAAGAGACTTTCGTGGCATCTGTATGTATGCAATATTTCACGGTGGTGCTAGGAACTAACGTACGGGCTGTTCACATCTCTGTCTGGGGAAGTGAACTGACGGACACTGACTTGCTCATGTCATGTTAGTCGAAGTCCGTGACCGGGCTGCTCGGCTAGGCGTATAGCCTCTTGTCTCGGGCTGTAGATGTCGCTTTCGTTAAATAAATTTATTAATACCAATAAAGCTGTATTAATATACAGCCTATTAAAGATTTCAGCGGCAAGAGGGGCCAAGCAAAGATTGCATCCAAAGCACACGCTTTGGATGCAATCTTTGCTTGGCCCCTCTTGCCGCTGCCCCTCTTGGCCCCTCTTGCCTCGAGCTTAAATAAATTCCATGTGGCTCTGTCACATGACCAAAACGATTTACATTTATTGGTTCATTTAATTATCTGGGCACAGGAATCGCACGTCTGAGTAGTGAATTTTAGGTACCATCGAGACTGGGGTTCTAGGGACGGTCTATGAATTACCTACTTTTGTTTTTAGGTCATTCATAATTCCTTTTGCTCCTAGAAAGTAATTTAGTTTACTTCAAGGGAAGCTCTGACCCACCCTCCTCTGAGCTCTGATTTCATACATTTCCGAACATTGAACAATTTATTGACCTCTCTAAAAAGTCCCATGGATTGTCATATTCGAAAGCTCGTAGTTTTCTACCTATTTATAAAAAATTACTTGTACTTACTAAAAATACCTTATACAATAAATTTATTAAGATTTTGAATAGCTGAACAGTTAAGTTCTTAAAACGAAGAAAAAATTCCTTTAACTGAGGAAAATTTTGAGAATATTCTTATTTATAAATTTATTTAATTAAACATGGCCCATTTCAACGTGTACACAAAATCATTTATTGCTGTCTTTAAAGTAGTTTTTTGTGGTAAAATTTGCAAGAAAAATGTTTAAAAAATCACACACAAAACCTTTTTTGATTAAAAAAAATTAACTAAAATATAACTGCTGCAGAGCTTTCAAGTTTACAAATTTACTTGTTTAAGATATGTATGGAACACACATATAAACTTTCATCCCTACGGAATAAATGCAACGGAAGTCCAATATTAAAGTGCCACCGTCTCTTAAAGGGATTTCAAATATTGCAGTTTAGTTTACAATTACAATTTTATTTTCCTTCCTTTTTTTTTTCTTCTTTTTTTTTTTTTTGGGGGGGGGTGGGGGGCTAAAGTTTTTATTCTGCTTTCGTTAGCTTCCGAATGGCCCAAAACTAAACCAATGACCCAAGATCCTTAAATTTAATGGTATCAAAAATAATAAATAATGGGATTAAAAAATGCCGAAACATTGGTAAAAACTTCTAAAAACGGTACAGAAAGGAGAAAACCAGGAAAACTGGTATATATATCATATTGTATAATGCGCAGTAATTTATTTAGTCTAACATGTGATTATAGTTATATAAATATTCAAATACAATTTATTAATTAGTGAAATATTCGTATTACCATGTTCTAATTAAATATGATAGTGCTGAAATAAGTTTAATCTCGTTTTGTCAGTACATACTTTCAAATAGGCATATTTTGAATTAATTCGAAAAGTAACTACTTATTAAATGATTTTTTAAAAGAATATATACCCCAAATATATATACCTTATACTTATATTTACTGACTATCACTAATGTGAATGCGCTGTTTAAATTTCACACTAAACATTACACTACATTGCTTACAATGTTTGGTTTTTTTTCTTCTAGTAAATGCTACTTTTGAACAGTTTTAAAACAATTAACATATTTTAAATGCTAGCAATTTAAACTTTCCTACTGAAACACAGAACGGTTTTAAAGTTGGAGTATCGTTGTGACGTATCATACCACTCAATTTGTAAAGTGTCCAAATGTTTGGAATTAAAAAGGAGTGAAAGGCCTCAGAGAAGAAAACAAGTTGTATTAAGAATGTTTCTTGGATTCACTTCTACGAAGATCTGCTACCTGAAAGAAAATCCTTTTTTGCTTTGTCGAATTTGTAATCAATATGGAGTTCATCCACGAAACTGCTTGTTTAGCCTACTGACTCAGTGCCATGTTTATTCCTCTTGCTTAATGTCTGTGACTAACGTGAAAGAGACTTTGTGAACTACCAAATTTCTTCCCTCCAGACTGAGTTAATGAACTCTATTTCTGTACGAGATGACGTCACGGAATTAGTCGTCAACCTATGAAACATTCTTACCTATGACTGTACTTGACACAAAGCCAGCTATTTTCAAGAACCGCTGACGTTTTCAGTTACTTGCTTTCATTACTTGATAATTTTGTTTCATACGGATTTTTGGAAACCTTTCTTTTTATCTAAAAAGAAGCTGTCTGAAATGTATTTCAGGAAAGCTGACGCTAAGAGATGTTTTACTCTCATACTTAAAAGAATGATTATACGAAGATAAATATTTGTTCTAGGAAACACACACATTGCAATTTTCTCTCGTTAAACGTCTTTCCAGTTGGACTGAACATTTTACTACAACCGCAAATTCCTTTCCTAGAAATGTAACATTGCTTTTTCAGCCTCCTAATTGTGTATATAAAAAAGAAATGTTAAACAAATATGTATATTACTTTAAATCGTTTATTATTTATTTTAAATAATTTTACTGATTTATAATAAACAAATAAATATTTATTTTAAAGTGATAATTTAGGTTTCCGGCCGACATTTCTTCAATTTTGGGGAAATATCTCTAGTTAGACTTCAGTTCCATTGTACAATCAAATATTGTTTGAGTTAGACATATTTCTAATTTAGTGTTACTAAACGTGCTGCGTTATTTTACAGGCAATAAATCTAGTCTAAAAATTTCAAATTTGATAAATTGTTGTACTGTATCACTGTTTCATAGCAAACGTACCTAATATTTAGATAAATTTATTTCCCTTATCAGAATTTCGTTAGGAATTTTTCCAAGTTATTGAAAGTGCTGCATTGAAAAATTCGTTTTACGTTTTTAATTGAATGAAATATATTAATCTCTGTGTATATAAATATGCTAAAGAAAACCTTTGTGTCCTTTTTGCAACACATTGCGCGAACGGATGAGCGCGAAATTTGGCACAGTTAAAGTTCCTTCGGAGGTGGTTGTGCGAATGTTAAAATTCTTATGTAATATGCTATTGCACCGTAAGAAATTGGAGAAGTAATTTGGCACGCAGTATTTCTAGCCAAGTCGAGCGATGGTTCCATTGTTGTGTCAATTTTGAAATAACGACACGAAGTTTCAGCAGTACTATAGGGTTATAGTATTACAAGAAAATTTGCTAAAAGTTAAATTATTCCCCAGTTTGGTGAAACGCCAATGACGGAAATGTGCTTTAGCCCTGTGCTTGGCGACTTTTGTTTGACGGTCGATAAGTGCGCGAAGAGCTGTAAATTCCATATTTTAAGGCTGTGGAAAAACGAACAGAACAGGGCAGGTTGCAATGCGAGAGACGACTCTCCACAGAAACGCGCCAATTCGACAATCTCTTCACAATTTTCTGCCATGCAGTATGCTAAAGCAAATTTTCTCCTGAAAGTATTATTGCAGAAATACCGCTGCAATTAATAGGGAATGAAAATAATATTATTAATGAAGTGTATGGAAATATTTCTGAAAACATACTCAGATAACATATTGAAGTCTGTTATAATAGAACCTAAATATGGTGATTGAACATTTAGTAATGCTGACTTAATCGAATATCTGATGAATAGAGAACATATCACCATAGCTACGGTAATATAATTTGCTATGATGACAATGAAATCGATAACTATCTAGTTGAGTTTTTGAATTCTTTGACTACGAGTGTTTTTTTGTTTTTTTTTAGCCGGGAGCAAGTGAAAAATTGCCAAATGATTGTGATCTGCGCCAAATGCTTACAAACCTAAAGCGATTTCCAGTACATAGTTGTTTATCCCTTTCCATATTTTGGTAGTTCAATTTCATTTCGTATTTTAATTTAATTCCACACGTTTTCCCCAATTCCACATTATCTAACCAAAAAGCATACAAATTTCTTTTTAGTATATTGATATTTTTGTATACATTGAATTCGGTACATGAATACTATTTTGTATACGGATTAAAATTTCCGGCTTTGTTTTGGGGAACGACAGTGTTTCAGAAGTAGTCTTTAAATGTTTCCCCAAAAAAACAGTCGGCGGGATTTGTGCCTGGTTAACTGAAAAATACTATAGTTTGCCACCACCACATAAGTTAGTATTGAGAGTCAATTGCATCGTTACATTAATCAGAAACTTAAATACAAAGGAAGCATTAGTCAATGGAACAAAAATGTGCATCAAGTTCATATATCGTAACAGGGGCGTAGCCAGTGTGTGTGTGGGGGGGAGAGACTCTCCCGAAATGGGGGCCCTTTACTTAGTTTACAGTTTGATACTTAGCTTACAATTGAGCTTTAATGTATCGTGATGCTATTGATTGCGAAGTTTGAACTGGAAGCCCAGGCAATAAAAGAATTTTAATTTCATTGATAAAATATTCTGGGACTATTTTACCATATCCTTTCAAAATATTCAATTTCCAAATATACATGCATTTGCGATGACAGTAAATAAATGTCAAGGACAATAATTCAATGAAAGTGCGAATTTATTGAGGCAGCAAGCTTTTATACATGGTCTCAGAACTTAATGGGCCTTTAGGCGAGGACGGCTCCAGGCTGAATTTTTGGAGTGGGCCACTAGATTTTTTGGTTTAGCCTAAACTGTTCAATACGCAAACTGAATTTGTGAAATCGTACGGGAACGTGTGAAATCCAAGGTCGGCAGTGGGAGAGAGGGAGATGACCCCTATGACCAATTTGTTGGAGCTGCCTTTGCATTTAGCAAAATATTCTTTACAAAAATACCGTCTTCACAGAAAAGTGGGGTGGTTGTAAAGTTAAACTGTACAAAAGTTGCCACTATAGACAGATGGTCTCTTAGCGAAGGTGGTCACTTTAGTAGGTTCCACTGGGTATGGAAACTTGACACATACTCTTTGACAGAAGAATTTTATTCACGCTCAAAAAGAAAAAAAAAAAAGAATAATAATGCTTTATGGTCGATTTTCGACCACCGGCAGACAACTAGTTTAAATAAATGATCAATTGTATTGGTAAAATTTCTTACAAAATATGTTCATTTTTAGGAATGTTAGGACTCCATTGAGAATATTTCCAATTTAGATCTATTTGAATACTGTATGCATAGGTGTAGCGTCGGAGTGGGTGGAGAAGATATGTCCACCCAACTTTATTTAGAAACCATAAATTTAAAGTTATTTTCAAATCTCAAAAAACTTCTCTTGAAATTTACTTTTAAATATGCAATGTGTTAAAAAAAACTTATCACGCTACGCCTATGTTGTGCATTAACATATTGTCGAGAGATAGTTAAATATATACTGACTAGCTGAAGTACCTATCGTTGATGGGTTAGTATGTAAAGTGAATTTCCAAGAATCCTGTATTTTCGTCAGCCCTGTAGGAGTACAAAGAATAGACTTATCATATTGCCAGTAGCATAAAAAGCAAAGTTTAACTTCTGTGTATTGCTAAAAGAATACAGGTTAGCGAGTAACAAAGTGCTGAGTAAAATTAAGAACATATATATATATATATATATATATATATGCCCAGACAGCACAGCAAACTTGCATCAAACTTGCAGCAATCTTGATTTATCAAGTTAATAAGCTTGAATTAAGCTTGAAAATTCCAAGCGTGTAAGCTTGATGCAAGCTTGAATCAAGTGTTCTAGTTTACACTTGCCCAGCTTGCATTAAGCTTGACATTTCAAGCTTAATTTCAAGCTTAAAAAATTTCCCCCCCCCAAAAAAAATTTCTAAATACACGGGGCGCCCGCTGGCGAACGCGCCCCACATACTTTATTTTTCCGCGCATTTCCCCCCTCTATGCTGAAATTTTAAGTTATTAATCTGTTTCCATCGAGTGTCCGTGGCTAGAATAGAACCCGGGACCTTTCGGTTCGTAGCCGAGCGCGTTATCCATTCAGCTACCAAGCTTCGATGGAGTTATGACTAAAGTTTGAAGCGAATTATTAAGCGGTTTTCTGGCCAGATTGATAAGTGGGCGATATGTTATTTGTTTTTTTATTTTTCCATGGGATGCAACAAAATTAAAATAATGTTATGTGTGATTTAGAGACTCTACTGATGGGGAAATAAACATAATATAAATTTAAGAGCAGCACATGTTTTAAAAATTTCGCAACACTCATGAGCAATACTGCCGTTGTCCAAAATCGAGACAAACGACTGATTTTGAAATCAATTTCGTAGTATAATTGTATTTTATTTTGAAGAATTTCCATATTTGGAAATATAGAATGGGTTTACTTACTTAACACAAATTTTGTGTTAAGTAATCTGAAATCAAAGAAACAGATAGTTAAACGTTACTTCGAAATGCTATTTCACAGTTGCTAACATAACATGTATGGAATACAAACACTTTAGTCATTTTTGTAAATATTTCTTAAAATAACAAATAATTGAAAAATTTTGCTATTTTTTAACGCTAAAAGTTCTCTTTACAAATGTGGTTATTTTCCTACATATTGGTATGCTATATTGATATAGAGCATTTCGAAGAATTAAAAATAAGTTTAAATTAATTTATACAAATGTAAATATGAATTATTTTCATTGTTCATACTTTATAATTGAAAAAATTATTTAACTTCTGAATTTTTTTTTTATCCTTTGTAATTTTATTTTAAAACTACAAAAGTGTAAGATGTAAGATTTTTTGGCCCTAAAATCTGTAGGCCCTGGGCAGTTGCCCCGTTTGCCTTGCCGGTAATATGGCACTGGTAATAAAATAAAACAAATCTTTTACGAACTTTCAGCAAATTTGAGGACGCTAGACAATTAATGTCCATTCTCTTTCACAGATGGCGCCATCAACGCTCCTTTAAAAAGGAAAAATCAAGCGAGTAGCAATTGCGAAGCTTAAATCAAGCTGTATTTAAGCTTGACAATTCAACTTGACTCCTTCAAGCTTGCTGCCAGCTTAGAATGAGTTGAACTGTCAAGCTTGCATTAATGCGTCAAATTCAAAGAAATGTCAAGCTTGATTTAAGCTTATGTGCTGTCTGGGTGAGAGTACTATTTTGCCATACAGAATGTATATTCCTCACTCCCTTATCACACACACGTATACATATATATGAGTCGCAGTAGTCGTAACCCCCCCCCCATGAAAAATTTCAGGCTACGCCACTGATATATATATATGAAGTTTTTTTTTTCTGGTTGAATGAGCTTTTCACTTCAAGAGGTCATTTCTAACCTGTAACTAAGTTTTGTTTGATTCACTGTAGATATCTTAACATGACCAAGAAAATTTTGCACAATTTTCACAAATCTCAAATAGCAAAAATAAACATTAAAAAAAGTTTTAAAATTTATTCAAATTCTTCAAAAAATTCCGACATTTATTATGGCTGTCGTTGCTGATTATGTTGCTAAATGTCATTCCATTTTCTTAATTTATTTTTGAGGATGCGAGAACAAAAATTCATAAGGTTTTCTCAAAATCTTAAAAAAAAAAAAAAAATGCCATCTATAATTTAAATTAACCTGCCATCTAACGTAATTCCAAATTTTTGTATGTTCCATTGACATTTTCAGGAATGCAACAACATTGTCCTTAATTTACACAAAATCTCAAAATCTTTTTAAAAAAAACTAAATACTTTGACACCTATCGTTTATGTTGAGTCACCGCCTATCATGCCACTAAATTTAATTTCATTCGCTTTATTCTTTACTAGGCGTTTGCCATCTTAATAAATCTTGTGTTTCTCACCGGCTTCCTTGGCACTGAAGATTCTGAATGGAATTTAAAACTAAGATGGTTGCAAACAGGGGCTGATCTAGGGTAAGTGGCGCCCCCTGCTAACGTAAAAAAGACGCCAACTTTTATGCTTTACTTAGTTTTTGAGTTCAACATGACGCCCCTTCGAATCCGCCGCCCCGATGCGATTATTACCTTGCTTACCGTGGCGGGCCGCCTCGGCTACAAAAACAAGATGGTTTAATGGTAAAAAACCTACAAAAAGGTACAAATTATTTTCGTCCTATATTAATTCTGAAGAGCTTCTAGATATATTATGGCCGTTATCAAAAAACCGAAAGAAAAAAAAAATTAGAAAATCTGAAACACTTTCAGATTTTAAATACGCACTAAAGTGCTACATATCATAATCCATGCGCCTTCCTTATTTTCTTTCCTTATTCCATTAAGTTGGAAAACGATCATTATTCATAAATGTGATTAAACAAATTTAAAATTGATATTTCTAGGATCCCTTTTCTGGATGTAATACATTAGAAATAGAAGGAAAAAAGACGCGCAGAAAAATGCATAATTCGAACTGAATGAAAGTATCAAAAAACTTAATTTTTTATTTGTGTGCTTGGCCCGAATTCGCTTATAAATCCTCGTTAGGAGGAAAAAACTTATTCAGGTGTATTCTTTATCCAGCGTAGCAGACGATAAAAGGATTTTTTCAAATTAAAAACTGCGTATTCTATAAGTATGTGCCATCTATCGACGGCTTTGTAAAATAAAAACTCTTATACGAAGTGTTTTTTTCGCGCGATAAAAAAATAGCCTGTTTTTTAATCCAGGACTTTAACTGTCTTATTCCATATTTCATCCAAATCCGTCAAACTGTTTCAACGTGAAAGAGTAAGAAACATACATACAAACATTGACATTTATAATATTAGTACGATTGCGTGATGCGCGAAAAGAAAAATTACGTATCTTGAAACAATTTTTTGAAAATCTCAAAATCTCATCAAAATTGGAAAAAAAAAAAAAAAAAAAATTCAACGCCTATAATTGAGTCACCACCTATCACACCATCAAATTTCACTTCAGTTGCTTTATTCGTTTTACGTGATGCGCGAACAAAATTTACGCATCTTGATTCGATTTTCGCAGAATCTCGAAATCTAATCAAAATTTAAAAAAATTTCATTTCATTCACTTCAGCCCTTTTACTTGATGCACGCCCCCCCCCCCCCCCAAAAAAAAAAAAAAAAAAAAAATCTTCACTGGGTGAATGCTAATTTTTTTTTTTTTTTTTTTTTAACGGACGTTCTGGGTTTCCAGGCACATGAAACTGATAGAAATCGCAAAACTTTTTAATTTCCAAGTAATGTACAGACTAAAGTCTAAATTATATTAAAATAAATATCAGACGACTGTCCTTCAAAACGTTTTAATATACATTAAGCTAAAAGATATAAAAGAATAGCATTTATACTTAAATTTTTAATTAATATCATCAGATTACCAAACTATACAGGGTGTCCGAAAAAAGTGGTAGCGGGATTTAATTCTTTATCTATTAGATATAAGTGGGCAATATACAGTGGCGCTCATAAGTTTCCGGCCAGATAAAAAATTTGTTATTTTTAAGAGAAAATTATGCACGAACCAAATTTATTTGGCTTAAAAACAAGGAATATGCAAATTAAAAAATTTGACGCTGCTGGCCTACACTGGCGAATTAATATAAAACCTGCGCAGCGAGAAATTCCTCTATCATACGCTTAAAAGTTTCCGGC